>CM059431.1:152395672-153110672 GCA_030390025.1 Squalus acanthias
CCCGACCCTTACCGTCCTCGGTGATCCTGCTGACGTCGGACTCCCGCTTGCGCCGCACGGCTCGCTGCTTCTCCTCCAGCCGCTGCTTCTCCATGTTGGCCTCGTCCCACCTGCCGTTCTCCATCAGCCTCTGGTCGGGCCGCAGGCGGCTGTCGGTGGGGGCCACCCCATCCTCCGGCTCATTCAGGGTCAGGGCCAGCTCCGAGAAGTAGTACATGGTCTCCGCGTGTTCCCTGGCGGGACAGGAGGGAGCAGAGGTGTTTAATCCCGCATCCTCGGATTCAGAGCCCCCCCCACCCCCGCCCCTCTACCAAAGCACACTCACTCTATACAGACGCCCCGCGCTCCTGCCCAGGTTAGACACAGAGTAAAGCTGGGATTTTTTTCGTGATGTTGGTTGAGGGATAAATATTGGCCTCGAATACCGGGGAGAACTCCTTCTGCTCTTCTTCCAAAAGTGGCCGTGGGATCTTTCACGTCTACCTGAGGGGGCACCTCAGACGGTGCAGTGCTTCCTCAGTACTGGCAGAGGGAGTGTCGGCCTAGATTATGGGTTTCAAGTCAGTGTAGTGGGACTCGAAACCACAACCCTCTGACTCAGAGGGCGAGAGTGCTGCCCACTGAGCCACGGCCGACACCCATTGTTGCCCCTTGAGAAGTTGGTGGTGAGCCTTCTTCTTGAACAGCTCCCATTTATACAGCACCTTTAACCTCGTCAAAACGCCCCAGGTTGCTTCACAGGAGCAATTAGCAAATTAAAGTCGACACCGAGCCACATCAGCAGACATCAGGACAGATGGCCAAAAAGCTTGGTCAAAGAGGTAGGTTTTGAGGAGAGTCTAAGAGGCGGAGAGAGAGAGAGAGGGGGGGGGGGGTTTAGGGAGGGAATCCCGGAGTTTAGGGCCTTCGCAGCTGAAGGCACGGCTGCCAATGGTGAGCGATTAAAATCGGGGGGTGGGGGGGTGCGCAAGAGGCCAGAATTGGAGGAGCGCAGAGATCTCGGAGGGATGCAGGGCTGGAGGAGTTTACGGAGATAGGGAGGGGGGGGCGAGGCTATGGAGGAATTTGAAGACAAGGGTGGAGAATTTCAAAAAGCGAGGTGTTGCCGGACCGGGAGTCAATTCAGGTCAGCACCGGAGGAGGAGGGCTGATGAAGTGGTGCAGTCCGTGCTGTGCTCCCGGAGTGCTGTCGGGAAGGGGAGTTCAAGGATTTGGACCCAGCGGCAGCGAAGGACCGGCCGATATAGCTCCAAGTTGGGATGGTGTGGACCCGGAGTGGGGAGTGTCTCTCGGAGGTTGAGGGGCGCTCGCGTGCGCCTGCCTGGGAACAACTCACGGGGCTTTGTGCCTCTTCCACAGCTCCTTCCCCCGCAGGGTCTCGTACACCGTCTTCTGCCTCCCCTCCGTGCCGTTCTCCCCTTTGCTGCTGTGCAGGACCCGCGAGTAGTCCATCTTCTCGTCCCACGTCCCCGAGAGGATGTAGTGAGCTTTGCCCCCGATGTCAGTCACAACACCAGTGACCTACGACCCCAGCGATTAAAAAACCCAAAAACAACAAAAGAAGTCAGACGTCAGGCAATCGCTCCACATCTCAAACCGCACACCCATAAGTTTCCAGCACCCGGTGTTTATGTTTTGGTTATCGTGTTTAATTCACCATCAGCAATGCCCCAACCATCGTAGAATCTCTCAGCCCAGAAGGAGGCCATTCGGCCCATCGTGCCTGTGCCGGCTCTTAGGTAGAATTATCCGATCAGTCCCACTCCCCCGCTGCCCTTTCCCCACAGCCCCGCAAATTTTTTTTACCTTCATGTATTTATCCAATTCCCTTTTGAAAGTTACTATTGAATCTGCTTCCATCGCCCTTCCGGGCTGTGCATTCCAGATCACAACAACTCGTTGCTTAAAAAATGTTTCCTCATCTCCCCCTCTGGTTCTTTTGCCAATCACCTTAATTCAGTGTCCTCCGGTTATCGACCCTTCTGCCACGGGAAGGAGCTCAGAGACGATTCACTGGGTTAATTCCAGAGATGAGGGGGTTTGACTTATGAGGAAAGGTTGAGCAGGCTGGGCCTCTACTCATTGGAATTTAGAAGAATGAGAGGTGATCCTATTGAAACATAAAAGATACTGAGTGGGCTCGACAAGGTAAATGCAGAGAGGATGTTTCACCTCGTGGGGGAATCTAGAACTCAGGGGCATAGTTTCTGAATAAAGGGTCGCCCTTTTAGAACTGAGATGAGGAGGAATTTCTTCTCTCTGAGGGTTGTAAATCTGTGGAATTCTCTGCCCCAGAGAGCTGTGGAGGCTGGGTCATGAAATACATTTAAGGTGCAGATAGACAGATTTCTGCAAGATAAGGGAGTGAAGGGTTATGGGGAGCGGGCAGGGAAGTGGCTTTGAGCCCAAGATAAGCCCTGATCTTATTGAATGGCGGAGCAGGCTCGAGGGGCCAAGTGGCCTATTCCTGCTCCTAGTTCTTATGTTCTTCTGGAAACAGTTTCTCCTTATTTACTCTACCTAAACCCTTCATTGATTTTTGAACACCTCTGTCAAATCTCCACATAACCTTCTCAGCGCCAAGGAAAACAACCCCAGTTTCTCCACATGACTGAAGTCCCTCATCCCTGATACCATTCTCGTAAATCTCTTCTGCCCCCTCTCCAAGGCCCAACTTCCTTCCTCAAGAAATCTCCACTATCCATCTCTGCGTGCAACATTCTTGATTTTAAGTGTTGGCGCGGTAAGTATTTGCCTTCGTCACTGTAATGATGCGCAGTGATATAGTTTGTTGAGCTGCTCGATTTGCGAGCAGCATCTGCCCAATGCTGGCATGTCCTTACATGTTGCCTGTTCCTAGTTGCTCTGAGGGGGATCAAGAGTAAACCACGTGGTGCGCATTTAAGAGGAAGCTAGATAAATACATGAGGGGGAAAGGAATATAGAGGGTTCTGCTGATGGGGTGATATGAAGAAGGGTGGGGGGGAGGCTGGTGTGGAGCACGAACACTGGCACGGACCAGTTGGGCCAAATGGCCTGTTTCTGTGCTGTACATAGAAACATAAAAATAGGAGCAGGAGTAGGCCATTCGAGCATAAGAGCATGGCTGATCCTCTATCTCAATCCCTATTCCTGCTCTCTCCCCATACCCCTTGATGGCTTTTGTGTCTAGAAATCTATCTATCTCCTTCTTAAATATATTCAGTGACTTAGCCTCCACAGCCTTCTGTGGTAGAGAATTCCATAGGTTCACCACCCTCTGAGTGAAGAAATTTCTCCTCATCTCAGTCCTAAATGTCCTCCCCCGTATCCTGAGACTGTGACCACTCGTTCTGGACCCCCCCAGCCAGGAGAAACATCCTCCCTGCATCCAGTCTGTCTAGCCCTGTCAGAATTTTATAAGTTTCAATGAGATCCCCTCTCATTCTTCTAAACTCGTACAATCTATGTAATTCTATGTAAGTACTTATCCAATTCCCTTTTTGAAAGTTACGATTGAATCTGCTTCCACCACCCTTTCAGGCAGTGCATTCCAGATCATAACTCGTTGCAGACATTTTTTTCCCCCTCATGTTGCTTCTGGTTCTTTTGCCGACTACCTTAAGTCTGTGTCCTCTGGTTACCGACCCTCCTGCCACTGGGAACAGAGTCTGCCTATTTACTCTGTCAAAACCCTTCACGATTTTGAACACCTCCATCAAATCTCCCCTTAAGCTTCTCTGCTCTAAGGAGAACAACCGCAGCTTCTCCAGTCTCTCCACATATTGAAAGTCTTTCATCCCTGGTACCATTCTGGTAAATCTCCTTAGCGGGCACGGGGGGGTGGGGGTGGGGGGGCTACAAGAACAGAGGGACTTGGGGGTGCATCGTCACAAATCTTTGAAGGTGGCAGGGCAAGTTGATAAGGCGGGTAAGAAAGCGCTTGGAATACTTGGCTTTGTAAATAGGGGCATTGAATACAAAAAGAAGGAAGTCATGCTGAACCTTTACAAATCATTGATTAGGCCTCAGCTGGAGCATTGTGTCCAATTCTGGGCCCTGCGTTTAAGGACATCAAGGCCCTGGAGAGGGTACAGCGGAGGTTGACCAGGGTGCTCCAGGGATGAGGGACTTCAGCTCTGTGGAGAGACTGGAGAAGCTGGGGTTGTTCTCCTTAGAGCACAGAAGGTTACAGGTATTCAAAATTTAAAAAGGGGTTTTTGATCGAGCAAGTAGGGAGAAACCGTTTCCTCTGGCAACCGGGTCGATAACCAGAGGTCACTGATTTAAAATAATTGGCACAAGAACAGGCAATTGGATGTGTACTTGTAGAGGACTAATTTGCAGGCTTATGAAAGAAAGACAGACTTGCATTTCTATAGCGCCTTACACAACCACCGGACGTGTCAAAGCGCTTTACAGCCAATGAAGTACTTTTGGAGTGTAGTCGTGCTTGTAATGTGGGAAACGCGGCAGCCAATTTGTGCACAGCAAGCTCCCACAAACAGCAATGTGATAATGACCAGATCATCTGTTTTTAGTGATGTTGATTGAAGCATAAATATTGGCCAGGACACCGGGGATAACTCCCCTGCTCTTCTTCGAATAGTGCCATGGGATCTTTTACGTCCACCTGAGAGAGCAGCTTAACGTCTCATCCGAAAGGCGGAAAAAGCTGGGATGTGGGATTAGTGGGAGAGCTCTTTCAAAGAGCCGGAACAGACGACGGGCCGAATGGCCTCCTTCTGTGCTGTAGGATTCTATGATTCAGCCCACAGCTCCGTGCCGGTGTTTATGCTCCAAGCGAGCCTCCTCCCACCCTATCAACATATCCATCTATTCCCATCTCCCTCCTGTGTTTACCAAGCTTCCAGTAAATGGATCTATGCTATTCGCCTCAACCACTACCTGGGGTAGCGAGTCCCACCTTCTCATCACTCTCTGGGTAAATCAATTCCACCTGAATTCTTCTGTTGTATTTATTAGTGACCATCTTACTTTGATGGCCCCTAGTTTTGGACTTCCTCCCCCAACCCCACACAAGTGGAAGCACCTTCTCCATGTCTACCCCATCAAACCCTTTCATTATCTTAATGACCTCCATGAGGTCACCCCTCATCCCTGGAAAAGAGCCCCACCCTTTCCTGATAGATTCCTGCCCAATAACTCTGGTAATTTGTCGGGTAGGGGAGGGGGGAATTGACACCCGAATGCTTCCCAGGAGTTGTATTGAGAAGGCAACCTTCTCCCACCCTACCTGACCTGACCTACATGTGACTCAGGTCCCACACTATTTCATTGGCTCTTTATGCCCTCAAAGCAAAGTAGGGAATGGACAATCAATGCGACCCTTGTAAGCTCCACCCACATCCAAAGAACAAGTTAGCAATAAGAATATGATGGATATCTGGGGGGGCAGGGAGGTTTGAGGGGGACATCTTCAAACCAGCTTACATTTATACAGCACCTTTACTGTAGTAAGTCCCAAGGCGATTCACAGGAGCGATTATCAAACAAAATTATCGAGCCACGATAAGGCGATATTAGGACAGCTGACCAAAAGCTTGGACAAAGAGATAGGTTTTAAGGAGCGTCTTAAAGGAGGAGAGAGGGGGAGAGGGGTTTAGGAAGGGAATTCCAGTCTTTGGGGCCTCAGCGGCTGAAGGCACGGCCGCCAATGGTGGAGCGATTAAAATCGTGGGTGGGTGGGTGGGGGGGGGGGATGTGCAAGAGGCCAGAATTGGAGGAACGCAGATATCTGAGGGTTGTAGGGCTCGAGGAGGTTAGAGAGATCGGGAAGGGGTGAAGCCATGGAGGGGTTTGAACACAGGAATGGAAATTGGGCAGGGCGACCGAGAGTCAAGGTAGGTCAGCGAGCACGGGGCTGGGGGCGAAGGTGTGGATAACGGGCGAGTGTGAGTGAGAGTGAGAGGGGAACCTACCTTCCGTGCCACGTCCCGGGAGAAATAGCTGTAAGGTGCAAACTTTAGGTGGCACCGGTCCCCTGTCCTCTTGTTGATGATGTCGATTTCCCCACTCTGTTAGCACAAAAACAAGAACGCGACGGTAAGTACTGGTCAGTTCAAGTATCCTCGGAACACAGGAGGAGGCCATTTAACCCCTCGAGCCTGTTACACAGGAACAGGAGGAGGCCATTTAACCCCTCGAGCCTGTTACACAGGAACAGGAGGAGGCCATTTAACCCCTCGAGCCTGTTACACAGGTATGATTTTTCAGAATTCATTAGACTCGGGAACAGTGCCCATGGATTGGAGGGTAGCTAACGTTACCCCACTATTCAAAAAGGGGGGTAGGGAAAAAGCAGGTAATTACAGACCTGTAAGCCTTACATCAGTTGTGGGCAAAATGCTGGAGTCCATCATTAAGGATGAAATAGCGGAGCACTTAGCAAATGGGGACAGGATAGGACAGAGTCAACATGGATTTACAAAGGGTAAATCGTGCTTGACTAATCTATTGGAATTTTTTGAGGGAGTAACTGGTAAAATAGATGGGGGAGAGCCAGTAGATGTGGTGTACCTGGACTTCCAAAAGGCCTTCGATAAGGTCCCACATAAAAGATTAGCAGGGAAAATTGAAGCTCATGGGATAAAGGGGAAAGTATTGACGTGGATAGAGAACTGGCTGTCAGATAGAAAACAGAGAGTTGGAATAAACGGCTCATTTTCTGAATGGCAGGCAGTAACAAGTGGGGTACCACAGGGATCTGTCCTGGGTCCCCAGCTGTTCACAATTTACATTAATGACCTGGATCAGGGAGTCGGATGCAGCATTTCCAAATTTGCAGACGACACTAAACTAGGAGGGGGGGTGGGCTCAGAGGAGGAGACCAGGAAGCTCCAGAGCGATTTGGACAGACTGGGTGATTGGGCGGATAAATGACAGATGCACTATAATGTGGACAAGTGCGAAGTTATCCACCTTGGGTGCAGGAACGGGAGGGCAAATTATTATTTAAATGGCAATAAATTGGGAGAGGGGGAAGTACAGAGAGACCTGGGTGTTCTTGTACACCAGTCACTGAAGGCGAGCATGCAGGTGCAACAGGCGATCAAGAAGGCAAACGGTATGCTGGCCTTCATAGCAAAAGGGTTGGAATACAGGAACAGGGATACCTTGCTGCAGCTGTACAGGGCACTGGTGAGACCACACCTCGAGTACTGTGTACAGTTTTGGTCGCCTCATCTGAGGAAAGATGTTCTTGCCATGGAGGGGGTGCAGCGGCGATTCACCAGGCTGATACCAGGAATGGCGGGATTGACCTATGAGGAGAGACTATGTAGTTTAGGGATGTACACACTGGAGTTTAGAAGATTGAGAGGGGACCTCATAGAAGTGTATAAAATTCTGACAGGTCTAGACAGACTAGATGCAGAAGGAATGTTTCCCTTGGCGGGTGAGAACAGAACTAGAGGACATAATTTAAGGATAAGGGCTAAACCATTTAGGACAGAAATGAGGGGGAATTTCTTCACTCAGAGGGTGGTGAACCTGTGGAACTCATTGCCACAGAGGGCAGTGTACGCCAGCTCATTAAATATATTTAAGAGGGAATTAGATATATTTCTACAGGCAAAAGGGGTTAAGGGTTACGGAGAGAAGGCGGGGACGGGATACTGAATTGGAGGATCAGCCATGATCTCATTAAATGGCGGAGCAGGCTCGAAGGGCCGGATGGCCTACTCCTGCTCCTATCTTCTATGTATCTATGTATGTAACAGGAGGAGGCCATTCAGCCCCTCGAGCCTGTTACACAGGAACAGGAGGAGGCCATTCAGCCCCTCGAGCCTGTTACACAGGAACAGGAGGAGGCCATTCAGCCCCTCGAGCCTGTTACACAGGAACAGGAGGAGGCCATTTAACCCCTCGAGCCTGTTACACAGGAACAGGAGGAGGCCATTTAACCCCTCGAGCCTGTTACATAGGAACAGGAGGAGGCCATTCAGCCCCTCGAGCCTGTTACACAGGAACAGGAGGAGGCCATTTAACCCCTCGAGCCTTTTACACAGGAACAGGAGGAGGCCATTTAACCCCTCGAGCCTGTTACATAGGAACAGGAGGAGGCCCATTCAGCCTCTCGAGCCTGTTACACAGGAACAGGAGGAGGCCATTCAGCCCCTCAAGCCAGTTACACAGGAACAGGAGGAGGCCATTTAACCCCTCGAGCCTGTTACATTGGAACAGGAGGAGGCCATTCAGCCCCTCGAGCCTGTTACACAGGAACAGGAGGAGGCCCATTCAGCCCCTCGAGCCTGTTACACAGGAACAGGAGGAGGCCGTTCAGCCCCGAGAGCCTGTTACATTGGAACAGGAGGAGGCCATTCAGCCCCTCGAGCCTGTTACACAGGAACAGGAGGAGGCCATTCAGCCCCTCGAGCCTGTTACACAGGAACAGGAGGAGGCCATTCAGCCCCTCGAGCCTGTTACACAGGAACAGGAGGAGGCCATTTAACCCCTCCAGCCTGTTACACAGGAACAGGAGGAGGCTGTTTAACCCCTCCAGCCTGTTACACAGGAACAGGAGGAGGCTGTTTAACCTCTCCAGCCTGTTACACAGGAACAGGAGGAGGCCGTTCAGCCCCGAGAGCCTGTTACACTGGAACAGGAGGAGGCCGTTCAGCCCCGAGAGCCTGTTACACAGGAACAGGAGGAGGCCATTCAGCTCCCCGTAGCCCTGTATCAATCCCAAACTAATCCCACTGTCCCACTCTCCCCATAGCCCTGTATCAATCCCAAAACTAATCCCACTGCCCGGCTCTCTCCCCGTAACCCTGTATCAATCCTAAACTAATCCCACTGCCCCGCTCTCTCCCCATAGCCCTGTATCAATCCCAAAACTAATCCCACTGCCCGGCTCTCTCCCCGTAACCCTGTATCAATCCTAAACTAATCCCACTGTCCCGCTCTCTCCCCATAGCCCTGTATCAATCCCAAACTAATCCTACTGCCCCGCTCTCAGCCAATGATGTACGTTTGAAGTGTTGTCACTATTGTAAAGTATGGAAGGCGGCAGCCAATGAGCGCACAGAAAAGTCCCACAAAAAACAATGCAGTAAATGACTGGATCAAATGTTTTTATTTAAAAAGTGATGTTGGTTGAGGGATAAATATTGGCCCCAGGACACTGGGAAGAACTCCCCTGTTCTTCTTCCAAATAGTGACCATGGGATCTTTTACGTCCACTGGAGACAGCAGGCGGGGCCTCGGTTTAACATCTCACCCGAAAGACGGGACCTTCGATAGTGCAGCACTCTCTCAGTACTGCCCCATCTGACGGCGCAGTGCCCCTCCCTCAGTGCAGCGCTCCCTCGATACTGCCCCTCCGACAGTGCGGTGCTCCCTCAGTACTGCCCCGCCGACAGTGCAGCGCTCCCTCAGTACTGCCCCTCCGACAGTGTGGTGCTCCCACAGTACTGCCCCGCCGACAGTGCAGCGCTCCCTCACCTGGTCGATCCACAGCTTGCCTACGATGATGTTGTGCACTGTGGTGGTGACTTTTCTCCACGTGTAGTGGTGGCAACACGGTGGCATAGTGGTTAGCACTGGTGCCTCACAGCGCCAGAGACCCGGGTTCGAATCTGACCTCGGGTGACTGTCTGTGTGGAGTTTGCACATTCTCCCCGTGTCTGCGTGGGTTTCCTCCGGGTGCTCCGGTTTCCTCCCACAGTCCAAAAATGTGTGGGTTAGGTTGATTTGGCTATGATAAATTGACCCTTAGTGTTAGGGGGGATTAAATATGTGGGGTTATGGGGATAGGATGGGATAGGTTAGGGGGAATTAAATACGTGGGGTTACGGGGGTAGGGTGGGATATGTGTACTGTGGGGATTAAAGCAGGGACAGGGTACTGGATTTGGATGATCAGCCATGATCGTATTGAATGGCGGAGCAGGCTCGACGGGCCGAATGGCCTACTCCTGCTCCTAGATTCTATGTTTCTATGTTTGCCGCTTTGATGGAAGGTGCAGTGGATGGAGCCTGCAGCACAGAAGACACGTGCATCAGACGATTGGCACATCTTACACTTAAAAAGCACCAGAAGCAGGTCAGTGGACCATGTGTGTGCGGAGGGGGTGGGAGCGGGTAAACGGTAATTCTATTACACACATTTCTGGGCTCCACGTCTGCATGACACTCCAGTCCGGGCCTGCGTGTGTGTGTGTGTGACTCCAGTCCGGGCCTGTGTGTGTGTCTGAGAGGCTCCAGTCCGGGCCTGTGTGTGTGTGAGAGGCTCCAGTCCGGGCCTGTGTGTGTGTGAGAGACACTCCAGTCAGGGCCTGTGTGTGTGTGAGAGACACTCCAGTCCGGGGAGTCTGTGTGTGTGAGAGACACTCCAGTCCGGGGAGTCTGTGTGTGTGTGTCTGACACTCCAGTCCGGGCCTGTGTGTGTGTGTCTGACACTCCAGTCCGGGCCTGTGTGTGTGTGCCTGACACTCCAGTCCGGGCCTGTGTGTGTGTGTCTGACACTCCAGTCCGGGCCTGTGTGTGTGTGTCTGACACTCCAGTCCGGGCCTGTGTGTGTGTGTCTGACACTCCAGTCCGGGCCTGTGTGTGTGTGTCTGACACTCCAGTCCGGGCCTGTGTGTGTGTGTCTGACACTCCAGTCCGGGCCTGTGTGTGTGTGTCTGACACTCCAGTCCGGGCCTGTGTGTGTGTGTCTGACACTCCAGTCCGGGCCTGTGTGTGTGTGTCTGACACTCCAGTCCGGGCCTGTGTGTGTGTGTCTGACACTCCAGTCCGGGCCTGTGTGTGTGTGTCTGACACTCCAGTCCGGGCCTGTGTGTGTGTGTCTGACACTCCAGTCCAGGCCTGTGTGTGTGTGTCTGACACTCCAGTCCGGGCCTGTGTGTGTGTGTGAAAGACTCCAGTCCGGGCCTGTGTGTGTGTGAAAGACTCCAGTCCGGGCCTGTGTGTGTGAGAAAGACTCCAGTCCGGGCCTGTGTGTGTGTGAAAGACTCCAGTCCGGGCCTGTGTGTGTGTGAAAGACTCCAGTCCGGGCCTGTGTGTGTGTGTGACTCCAGTCCGGGCCTGTGTGTGTGTGAAAGACTCCAGTCCGGGCTTGTGCGTGTGTGACTCCAGTCCGGGTCTGTGTGTGTGTTTTTAAGACTCCAGTCCAGGCCTGTATGTGTGTGTGACACTCCAGTCCTTACCCAGTCTGGGACTATGTGTGACTCCAGTCCTTACCCAGTCTGGGACTATGTGTGACTCCAGTCCTTACCTAGTTTGGGACTACAGGTGACTCCGGTCCTTACCCAGTCTGGGACCATGTGTGACTCCGGTCCTTACCCAGTCTGGGACTATAGGTGACTCCGGTCCTTACCCAGTCTGGGACCATGTGCGACTCCGGTCCTTACCCAGTCTGACCCAATAAATGCTGGCTTTGCCAGCAATGCCCACGACCAGAGAAGGAATATAATGAATGATATATTGTTTTGAAACCACCCACACAGCAAGCTGGGATTGTTGCCCAGCTGGTGAATCACTGGCACACTTACCCAGGGGCATGATGGACAGGTATTTGCCTCGGAACTTGCTGGCGATGGCTATCTCCTGGCGCAGTGCCCAGCCATTCTTGGACTCGGCGTGATGGGCAGCGGCCGGAGGGTGGTGGCTGACCTGGGGAGGGGGTTCAAAGCAGCACACCGTTAAAAACATTACGCCCTCCCCCGAAACGATCCAATCAGTGCCTCCTCCTGGCGACAGGTCAACCCCGCGTCCTAACAGGGGGCCCCGTGGGCTTCAGTTAGAGTGAGCTTCCCTTCACCGGTTACCAGATCTGCCGTAACCACCCCACTCTGAACAAAGCCAGAAGTACTTCAGCTTTGATCGGAGTCCGTTCGCTCGCTGGCCTGCTTCGGGCTCCCGCTCCGGCAATGCTTCGATTTTAAAACTCGGCCTGATTTTCAAATCCCTCCCGGGCCCTCGCGCCCCCACACCCCCCACTCTTCCCTAACTCTGTAACCTCCTCCAGCTCTACAACATAACATAAGAAATAGGAGCAGGAATAGGCCACTTGGCCCCTCCAGCCTGCTCCGCCATTCAATAAGATCAGGGCTGATCTTGGGCTCAAAGCCACTTCCCTGCCCGCTCCCCATAACCCTTCACTCCCTTATCTTGCAAAAATCTGTCTATCTCTACCTTCAATGTATTTCATGACCCAGCCTCCACAGCTCTCTGGGGCAGAGAATTCCACAGATTTACGACCCTCTGAGAGAAGAGATTCCTCCTCATCTCAGTTCTAAAAGGGCGACCCTTTATTCTGAAACTATGCCCCCCGAGTTCTAGATCTCCCCACGAGGGGAAACGTCCTCTCTGCAGCTACCTTGTCGAGCCCCCTCAGCATCTTCTATGTTTCAACCTTCGGAGATCTCTGCGCTCCTGCAATTCTGGCCTCCTGCCCATCTCCCAATTTCCAAATCGCTCCAACATTGGCGGCCGTGCCTTCATGTGCCTCGGCCCCAAGCTCTGGAATTCCCCTCCGTGAACACCTCTACCTTTCTTTTCTCCTCCTTAAATCCTACCTCTTTGACCAAGCTTTTGGTCACCTGCCCTAATATCTCATGTGGCTCGGTGTCAAACTTGTGTCTGATTAACGCTCCTGGTGAAGTACCTCGGAACCTTGTTGGGACGTTAAAAGGCGCTGTTGTCTCAAAGCACTTTGCAGCCAATGAAGTACCTTTTGACGTGCGGTCACGGTTGTGATGTCGGAAACGCGGCAGCCAATTTGCGCACAGCAAGCTCCCGCAAACAGCAACGTGATCGTGACCGGTTCACCTGCTTTTCAGCTGCTGTTGACCGAGGGATCTGGAGCTGGTGAAAGGCGCTGTATACACGCAACTCCCTTCTTCCTTTGATCAAAGTTACCCAGTTAATAGGCCGCAGCTACACCTCAGCCCTGTGAAGCGAGGACTAAAGCCTAACCTCCAGAAAGAGAGGGGAGCTACAGCACGGGTTAGATACAGAGTAAAGCTCCCTCTACACTGTCCCATCAAACACTCCCAGGGCAGGTACAGCACGGGTTAGATACAGAGTAAAGCTCCCTCTACACTGCCCCATCAAACACTCCCAGGGCAGGTACAGCACGGGTTAGATTCAGAGTAAAGCTCTCTCTACACTGCCCCATCAAACACTCCCAGGGCAGGTACAGCACGGGTTAGATTCAGAGTAAAGCACTATCTACACTGTCCCATCGCAGAAGCCGGCATTAGATACAGCACAGCAACTTATATTTCTTTAACAATTTTAGGGTAGAAAAGATATCCCAAAATGCTTCACAGCGGTGTGAGGAACAAAAACTGAAAGGCAACAGAGCAAATATTAGCACGATGGACCAATAGCTCGGGAGGGGCATGAGCACGGACAGATTTAAACTCACACACGGCTTAGAAAAATCTCTCTATTGACAGAGCGTTAGAATAAAGCAGTCTGAAGTGGCGCCAGGATACCACACACCAGCTACCCCGATATGGCCCGCTCCCCCGTACCGCGCACCCAGATATAGCCTATGGGGCTTCTGCCACACGGGTTTCCCGCAGGGGGGCTTACAATTACACACAGCATAAAAAGCAGCCCATTCGGCCCGACAGGTCGATGCCGGTGTTTATGCTCCACACGAGCCTCCTCCTACCACTCTTCATCTAACCCCAATCAACATATTCTCCGAGTCCTTGGCCTTTCAACCCTCCCTGGGCCTAGGATCAGCAAGCCTAAACGTGGCGCCCACTACTTCTGGCCTGTTGAGATCTTGGCAGCTGAACTCATCATCAGAAGCATAATAACATAAGGAATAGGGTCAGGAGTAGGCCATTCGGCCCCTCGAGCCTGCCCCGCCATTCAATAAGGTCACGGCTGATCTGATCATAGAATCATAGAAAGTTACAGCACGAAGGAGGCCATTTCAGCCCATCGTGTCCACGCTGGCCAACAAAGAGCTGTCCAGCCTAATCCCACTTCCCAGCTCTTGGTCTGCAGCCCTGCAGGTTAGAGCATCCCAAGTGCACATCCAAGTACTTTTTAAATGTGGTTAGGGTTCCTGCCTCTACCACCCTTTCAGGCAGTGAGTTCCAGACCCCTACAACCCTCTGAGTGAAGCAGTTTCCCCTCCAAACCTTCCCCCAATTACTTTAAATCTGTGCCCATTGGTTTTTGACCCCTCTGCTAAGGGAAATAGGTCCTTTCTATCCACTTTATCTAGGCCCCTCATAATTTTATACACCTCAATAAGGTCTCCCCTCAGCCTCCTCTGTTCCAAGGAAAACAGACCCAGCCTATCCAATCTTTCCTCATAGCTAAGATTCTCTACTCCCGGCATCATCCTTGTAAATCTCCTCTGTACCGTCTCTAGTGCAACCACATCTTTCCTGTAACGTGGTGACCAGAACTGCACGCAGTACTCTAGCTGAGGCCTAACTAGTGTTTTATACAGTTGAAGCATAACCGTTGAAGCATGATCTTGGCCTCAACGCCACTTTCCGCTCCCCATAACCCTGGACTCCCCTGTAGCTCAAATATATGTCGACCTCCGCCTTGAATATATTCAATGACTCCGCCTCCGCAGCTCTCTGGGGTAGAGAATTCCAAAGATTCACGACCCTCAGAAGAAATTCCTCCTCCTCCCGGCTCTCCACCTACCGGTTCTCCATCGGCTCCTCACCCTCTTCGGAACGCCCCCCGGTCGGCTCGGCTCCGCTGAAGGTGAAGGAGATGCAGCTCCGCCGGCGGGGATATTCCGACTTGCGCCTGCGTTGCGCCGGGGCAGCCCCGGGCCGGGCCCTGTGGCGGTTTCTGCTGCCGCTGCTCGCGCCCCCGCAGGCTGGCCGTGGCCCCCTTCGCCGGCTCGGCCTCGCCCTGGCCCCAGCCTGCCAGTCGGCGCGGTCCCAATCTGCCTCCTGGCACAGCACTGCCTCCTCTACCAGCTGCTCCTGCTCACCTACGATCAGGATCCTCCGCTTCGCTGGGAACGAGAGGGGGGAGAAAGAGAGAGAGACGGCCCATTAATACCGGCACAGGAGAGACCCTGGGACACACGAGAATCAATGGGCATGGCCGTCAATCCAAGCACTGGGTACATCTCGGAGCACCCGATCATAGAGACATCACAGACTCTGGTGAGTGGGCAACATCCTGCAGTATTTATTCAGAGTCTCTCACAGACCCCAGTGAATGAGGGGGAATATCCTGCAGTATTTATTCAGTGTCTCTCACAGACCCCAGTGAATGAGGGGAATATCCTGCAGTATTTATTCAGAGTCTCACAGACCCCAGTGAATGAGGGGAATATCCAGCAGTATTTATTCAGAATCTCTCAGACCCCGGTGATTGAGGGGGAATATCCTGCAGTATTTATTCAGAATCTCTCAGACCCCAGTGAACGAGGGGAATATCCTGCAGTATTTATTCAGTCTCACAGACCCCAGTGAATGAGGGGAATATCCTGCAGTATTTATTCAGGGTCTTGTCCGACATCCACTATTGGATGAGCAGAAATTTCCTCCACCTAAATACTGGGAAGACCGAAGCCCTTGTCTTTTAAAATTCTCATCCTTGATTTCAAAATCACTCCATGGCTTCGCCCCTCCCCATTTCTAATCTCCTCCAGTCCTGCAACCCTCCAAGATATCTGCGCTCTGCCAATTCTGGCCTCTTGAGCATCCTCGATTTTAATCACTCCACCATTGGTGACCTTGTCTTCAGCTGCCAAGGCCCCCAAGCTCTGGAATTCCCTCCCTAAACCTCTCCACCTCTCCTACTTGAAGACTCTCCTTAAAAGCTAGCTCACTGACCAAGCTTTTGGTCACCTGCCCTAATATCTCATGTGGCATGGTGTCAAAATTTGTTTGATAACACGCCTGTAAAGCACCTTCAAACATTTTACAATGTTAAAGGCGTTATATAAAGACAAATTGTTGTCGTATCACAGACCCTGGTGAGTCAGGAACATCCTGCTGTATTTATTCAGGGTCTCTCAAGGAGCCTGGTGAGTGGGCTTAATTTTTTTTTTTTTAATTCATTCCTGGGATGTGGGCATCGCTGGCAAGGCCAGCATTTATTGCCCATCCCTTGAGAAGGTGGTGGTGAGCTGCCTTCTTGAACCGCTGCAGTCCGTGTGGTGAAGGTACTCCCACAGTGCTGTTAGGAGAGAATTCCAGGATTTTGACCCAGTGACGATAAAGGATCAGCGATATATGTCCAAGTCAGGATGGTGTGTAACTTGGAGGGGAACTTGCAGGTGGTGGTGTTCCCACGTGCCTGCTGCCCTTGTCCTTCTAGGTGGTAGAGGTCACGGGTTTGGGAGGTGCTGCCGAAGAAGTCTTGGCGAGTTGCTGCAGTGCATCTTGCAGACGGTACACTCTGCAGCCACGGTGCGCCGATGGTGGAGGGGGTGAATTTTTAAGGTGGTGGATAGGGTGCCAATCAAGCGGGCTGCTTTGTCCTGGATGGTGTCGAGCTTCTTGAGTGTTGTTGGAGCTGCACTCATCCAGGCAAGTGAAGAGTATTCCATCACACTCCTCACTTGTGCCTTGCAGATGGTGGAAAGGCTTTGGGGAGTCAGGAGGTGAGACACTCGCCGCAGAATACCCAGCCTCTGACCTGCTCTTGTGGCCACAGTATTTATGTGGCTGGTCCAGTTAAGTTTCTGGTCAATAGTGACCCCCAGGATGTTGATGGTGGGGGATTCGGCGATGGTAATTCCATGGAATGTCAAGGGACAGTGATTAGACGCGCTCTTTTTGGAGGTAGTCATTGCCTGGCACTTGTGTGGTGCTAATGTTACTTGCCACTATCAGGCCAAGCCAGAATGTCATCCAGGTCTTGCTGCATTCGGGCATGGACTGCTTCATTATGTGAGGAGTTGCTAATGGAACTGAACACTGTGCAATCATCAGCGAACATCCCCATTTCTGGCCTTATGATGGAGGGAAAGTCATGGCTGATAGAAACATAGAAGATAGGAGCAGAAGTAGGCCATTCGGCCCCCTCGAGCCTACTCCGCCATTCGATGAGATCATGGCTGATCATCCAAACTCAGTACCCTGTACCTGCCTGCTCCCCATATCCCTTGATACCTTTAGCTTTAAGAAATATATCTAACTCATTCTTCAATATATTTAATGACTTGGCCTCAACTACCTTCTGTGGTAGAGAATTCCACAGGTTCACCACTCTCTGGGTGAAGAAATTCTTCCTCATTTCTGTCCTAAATGGCTTACCCCTTATCCTTAGATTATGACCCCTGGTTCTGGACTCTCCGACCATCGGGAACATTCTTCCTGCATCTAGTTTGTCCAGACCTGTCAGAATTTTATATGTTTCGATGAGATCCCCTCTCATTCTTCTATACTCCAGCAAGTTAAGCCCAATCGACCCAATCTCTCCTCATATGTCATTCCTGCCATCCCAGGTATCAGCCTTGTGAATCTTCGCTGAACTTCTTCCATGGCAAGAACATCCTTCCTCAGATAAAGCGACCAAAACTGCACACAGTACTCAAGGTGTGGTCTCACCAAGGCCCTGTACAACTGCAGCAAGACATCCTTGTTCCTGTACTCAAACCCTCTCGCTATGAAGGCCAACATACCATTTGCCTTCTTCACCGCCTGCTGCACCTGCATTCTTACCTTCAGCGACTGGTGCACAAGGACACCCAGGTCTCGTTGCACTTCCCCGTCTCCCAATCTATTGCCATTCAGATAATAGTCTGCCTTTCTGTTTTTGACACCAAAGTGGATAACCTCGCATTTATCCACGTTATATTGCATCTGCCACGCTTCTGCCCACTCACCCAACCTGTCCAAATCATCCTGGAGTTTCTCGGTATCCTCCTCGCAGCACACACGCCCACCCAGCTTTGTGTCATCTGCAAACTTGGAGATATTACATTTAGTTCCCTTATCTAGATCATTTATGTATATTGTGAATAGCTGGGGTACCGATCCCTGCGGTACCCCACTAGTCACTGCCTGCCACTCGGAAAAAGACCCATTAATTCCTACTCTCTGCTTTCTGTCCGCCAACCAGTTCTCTATCCAAGTCAATACCTTGCCCACAGCGCCTCAGGGATGCCCAGTTTTGAGCTGCTAGATCTGTTCTGAATCAATCCCATTTAGCACGGTGATAGTGCCACACAACATGAGGGTGTCCTCAGTGTGAAGATGGGATTTCGTCTCCACAAGGATTGTGCGGTGGTCACTGCTAACAATGCTGTCATGGACAGATGCATCTGCTACAGGTAGATTGTGAGGACAAGTTCAAGTAGGTTTTTCCCCTCATGTTGGTTCTCTCACCACCTGCCGCAGTCAGAGTCTGGCAGCCATGTCCTTCAGGATTCGGCCAGCTCGGTCAGTAGTGGTGCTTCCGAGCCACTCTTGGTGATGGACATTGAAGTCCCCCACCCAGAGTACATTCTGTGCCCTTGCTACCCTCAGTGCTTCTTCCAAGTGGTGTTCAACATGGAGGAGTACTGATTCATCAGCTGAGGGAGGGCGGTAAGTGGTAATCAGCAGGAGGTTTCCTTGCCCATGCTTGACCTGAAGCCATGAGACTTCATGGGGTCCGGAGTCAATGTTGAGGACTCCCAGGGCCACTCGCTCCTGACTGTATACCACTGTGCCGCCACCTCTGGTGGGTCTGTCCTGCCGGTGAGACTGGACATACCCAGGGATGGTGATGGAGGAGTCTGGGACATTATCCTGCCGTATTTGTCATGTTCTCTCAGACCCTGGTGAGTGGGGTGAATATCCTGCTGTATTTATTCAGGGTCTCCCACAGATCCTGGTGAGCAGGGAAGATCCTGCTGTATTTATTCAGGGTCTCTCAGACCCTGGTGAATGGGGTAATATCCTGCTGTATTTATTCAGGGTTCTCTCACAGACCCTGGTGAATGGGGTGAAGATCCTGCTGTATTTATTCAGGGTTCTCTCACAGACCCTGGTGAATGGGGTGAAGATCCTGCTGTATTTATTCAGGTTCTCTCAGACCCCGGTGAGTTGGGGAATATTCAGGGGGTCTCAGAGCCTGGTAATATCCTGAAGCTCACTCTGGCAGGAGTACACCTTGACCTCGGAGTGCATGCTCCCTAGCCAACCAGTTTTCCACACCGCACCCTGTACATAGTTTGAAGGAAGACACGCACGGTATAAATTTACACCGTTACTCCTCACACTGCGTCACTGGGCTTCACAGAGCTGGGAAACTCGGGGTGTCTAAACCATCCAATCCCGATCAGTTCACGAACACGTCTGAAAGTAAACCTGCTCCTCGACTGAAGGCTAAACAGGAGAATCTTTCAGGGCCGTGAATAAGAAGGGAGACATGGAGAGCAGGAAGCTTTAGTGTCAGCCGTGGCTCAGCGGTAACACTCTCACCTCCGAGTCAGAAGGTCGTGTGATCAAGTCCCACTCCAGAGACTTGAGCAGATAATCCAGGCCCACACTCCCCAGTGCTGTACTGAGGGAGCGCCGCACTGTTGGAGGGGCAGTACTGAGGGAGCGCTGCACTGTCGGAGGGGCAGTACTGAGGGAGCACTGCACTGTCGGAGGGGCAGTACTGAGGGAGCGCCGCACTGTCGGAGGGGCAGTACTGAGGGTGCGCTGCACTGTCGGAGGGGCAGTACTGAGGGAGCGCCGCACTGTCGGAGGGGCAGCACTGAGGGAGCGCCGCACTGTCGGAGGGGCAGTACTGAGGGAGCGCTGCACTGTCGGAGGGGCAGTACTGAGGGAGTGCTGCACTGTCAGAGGGGCAGTACTGAGGGAGCGCTGCACTGTCGGAGGGGCAGTACTGAGGGAGTGCTACACTGTCGGAGGGGCAGTACTGAGGGAGCGCTGCACTGTCGGAGGGGCAGTACTGAGGGAGTGCTACACTGTCGGAGGGGCAGTACTGAGGGAGCGCTGCACTGTCGGAGGGGCAGTACTGAGGGAGCGCTGCACTGTCGGAGGGGCAGTACTGAGGGAGTGCTACACTGTCGGAGGGGCAGTACTGAGGGTGCACTGCACTGTCGGAGGGGCAGCACTGAGGGAGCGCTACACTGTCGGAGGGGCAGTACTGAGGGAGCGCTGCCCTGTCGGAGGGGCAGCACTGAGGGAGCGCTGCCCTGTCGGAGGTGTCGTCTTTCGGATGAGACGTTAAACCGATGCCCCCTGAGGTGGGAAGTAAAAGATCTCATGGCATTCTTCGAAGAGGAGCAGGGGTGTTCTCCCCGGTGTCCTGGCCAATATTTATCCCTCACCAAAAATCAGATTATCTAGTCCTCATCATATTGCTGTTTGTGGGAGCTTGCTGTGCGCAATTTAGCTGCCACGTTTCCTACATTACAGCAGAGACTGTAGGTCCCGCATTGGACTCATCAGTCACCTGAGAACTGATCTTTAATGTGGAAGCAAGTCATCCTCTGTTCCGAGGGACTGCCTAAGAAAAAAACGACAACAGTGAGTACACTTTACAGAAGTACTTCATTGGCAGTAAAGCATTGACTGAGCGCAGCGCTTCCCCAGTACAGCCCCAATAGGACAGCACCCACCCCAGCACTGCCCCGACAGGACAGCACCTCCCCCAGCACTGCTCCCAGATAGGACAGCACCTCTCCCAGCACTGCCCCCGACAGGACAGCACCCCACCCAGACAGGACAGCACCTCTCCCAGCACTGCCCCCGACAGGACAGCACCTCTCACAGCACTGCCCCCGACAGGACAGCACCCCACCCCACAGGACAGCACCTCCCCCAGCACTGCCCCCGACAGGACAGCACCTCCCCCAGCACTGCCCCCGACAGGACAGCACCTCCCCCAGCACTGCCCCCCCGACAGGACAGCACCCCAGCAATGCCCCCGACAGGACAGCACCTCCCCCAGCACTGCCCCCGACAGGACAGCACCTCCCCCAGCACTGCCCCCCCGAGAGGACAGCACCTCCCCTAGCACTGCCCCCGACAGGACAGCAGCTCCCCCCAGTACTGCCCCCGACAGGACAGCACCCACCCCAGCACTGCCCCCCGACAGGACAGCACCTCCCCCAGCACTGCCCCGACAGGACAGCACCTCCCCCAGTACTGAGCCCCGACAGGACAGCACCTCCCCCAGTACTGCCCCCGACAGGACAGCACCTCCCCCAGTACTGCCCCTGACAGGACAGCACCTCCCCCAGTACTGCCCCCAACAGGACAGCACCTCCCCTACTGCCCCCGACAGGACAGCACCCACCCCAGCACTGCCCCCGACAGAACAGCACCTCCCCCAGTACTGACCCCCGATAGGACAGCACCCACCCCAGCACTGCCCCCGACAGGACAGCACCCACCCCAGCACTGCCCCCGACAGGACAGCAGCTCCCCCAGCACTGCCCCCGACAGGACAGCACCTCCCCCAGCACTGCCCAGACAGGACAGCACCTCCCCCAGCACTGCCCCCGACAGGACAGCACCCACCCCCAGCACTGCACCCCGACAGGACAGCACCTCCCCCAGCACTGCCCCGACATGACAGCACCCACCCCCAGCACTGCCCCCGACAGGACAGCACCTCCCCCAGCACTGCCCCCGACAGGACAGCACCTCCCCCAGCACTGCCCCCCGACAGGACAGCACCTCCCCCAGCACTGCCCCCGACAGGACAGCACCTCCCCCAGCACTGCCCCGGACACGACAACACCCACCCCAGCACTGCCCCCGACAGGACAGCAACTCCCCCAGCACTGCCCCCGACAGGACAGCACCTCCCCCAACACTGCCCCCAGATAGGACAGCACCCACCCCAGCACTGCCCCCGACAGGACAGCACCCACCCCAGCACTGCCCACCGACAGGACAGCACCTCCCCCAGCACTGCCCCAGACAGGACAGCACCCACCCCAGCACTGCCCCCGACAGGACAGCACCTCCCCCAGCACTGCCCCAGACAGCACAGCAGCCCCCCCAGCACTGCCCCCGACAGGACAGCACCCCCGGCCCCCCCGACAGTGCAGCTCCCTCCGTAGTGCAGCTCCCTCCGTACTGCCCCTCCAACAGTGCAGCACTCCCTCAGTACTGCCCCTCCGACAGTGCAGCGCTCCCTCAGTACTGCACCGGGAATGTCAGCCTGGATTTTGGAGTGGGGGCTTGAACCCACGACCTTCGGACTGAGAGGAGAGAGTGCTACCCACTGAGCCACGGCTGACACACAAGGCTGCCAGGCGAGTGCTGGAGGGGGACAAGTGCATCAGCGCTGGAGCGACGGAGACTGGTGACGTTAGAGACATGAATTCAGCTCGGGAATCACAACAAGACACCATGGTTGAGCCTCACACAGCGGCTGGGAAAAAGGGGATGGAATCGGTGACGTGGATGCGTCGCTCGTGGTTTAAACGATGGCTTCAACCTTCCCATTGTCTGACTGGAGGAAGCTGCAGCTCATTCAAGACTAGACTTTAGACAAGCAGTCTGGACAGCACAGGGAGGGGGAGGTGGAGAGCTGGAGCTGGCTGTCACTGTGCCTGTATGAAAACAGACCCCCTTGTTTTGGTCTCCCGCTTGTGGAGGGAAGCCAGAACTAGGGGCTATAAATAGAAGATAGTCACTACTAAATGTCCTTGTGCATGAAACACAAAAAGTTAGCATGCATGTACAGCAAGGCAAATGGAATGTTGGCCTTTATTGCAAGGCGGTTGGAGTATAAAAGCAAAGAAGTCCTGCTACAACTGCACAGGGCGTTGGTGAGGCCGCACCTGGAGTACTGCGCACAGTTTTGGTCTCCTTATTTAAGGAGGGATATACTTGCATTGGAGGCAGTTCAGAGAAGGTTCACGGGGTTGATTCCTGAGATGAAGGGGTTGACTTATGAAGAAAGGTTGAGCCTATACTCATTGGAGTTTAGAAGCACGAGAGGTGATCTTATCGAAACATAAGAGATACTGAGGGGGCTCGACAAGGTAGTTGCAGAAAAGATGTTTCCCCTCATGAGGGAATCTAGAACTAGGGGGCACAGTTTCAGAATAAGGAGTCGCCCATTTAAAACTGAGATGAGGAGGAATTTCTTCTCTCAGAGGGTCGTAAATCTGTGGAACACTCTGTCCCAGAGAGCTGTGGAGGCTGGGTCATTAAATACATTGAAGGTGGAGATGGACAGAGTTTTGAACAATAAGGGAGTGAAGGGTTATGGGGAGCAGGCAGGGAAATGGAGCTGAGCCCAAGATCAGCCATGATCTTATTAAATGGCGGAGCAGGCTCGAGGGGCCAAGTGGCCGACTCCTATTTCTTGTTTTCTTAAATCCAATCGGGAATTCAGGAGAGACTTCTTTACACAGAGAGTGGTGAGAATGTGAAACTCGCTACCACAAGGAGCAGTTGAAGCGAATCGCAGACATGCATTTAAGGGGAAACACACGAGGGAGAAAGGAATAGAAGGATTCGCCGATAGGGTGAGATAAAGAGGAGTGGGAGGAGCCTCGTGGAGCATCAACACCGGCACGAACCAGTGGGGCCCAATGGCCTGTTTCTGGGCTGTACAATCTATACAATGATGGCACTACGGGGAAGCATGTAGATTAGGAAGAGGAGAGGGCCAAGGATAAGCTGAGGAGTAGCAAGAGTTGGGAGCAGGGATGAAGACTGTCTTGGTGCTGGGGAATGGGGAATCTAAATTATTCAACATTCAACCAACGGGTGCATTTTAAACTACTGCAACTGCAATTTGCATTTATATAGCGCCTTTAACATAGTAAAACGTCCCAAGGCGCTGCACAGGAGTGTCATCAGACAATAATTTGACAGAGCCACATAAGGAGATATTCTTGGTCAACGAGGTAGGTTTTAAGGAGCGTCTGAAAGCAGAGAGAGGCGGAGGTGTTCAGGGTGGGAATTTCAGAGCTCAGGGCCGAGGGAACTGAAGGCACAGCCGCTAATGGTGGAGCGATTAATATCAGGGATGCTCAAGAGGCCAGAATTGGAGGAGAGCAGAGATCTTGGAGGGTTGCAGGGCTGGAGGAGGGCGAGGCCATGGAGGGATTTGAACACAAGGCTAAGAATTTTTAAAGGTCGAGGTGTTGCTGGACCGGGAGTCAATGTAGGTCAGCGGGCACAGGGGGTGATGGGTTAAAAGGACTTGGTGCGAGTTAGGAGACCAGCAGCAGAGCTTTGGATGGGCTCAAGTTTACGGAGGGTGCAAGGCAGGAGGCCGGGCAGGAGAACACTGGAATAGGCGAGTCAAGAAGTAACAAAAGGCATGGATCAGCAAAGGCAGGGGCAAAGATGGGCGAGATTACGGAGCATTCACAGCAACAACCGCCATTGAAATTCAGGGCCAAGACTGCTTCATAACTGTGAACATGAACCCGAACAATTCCCCTAATTACAGAACCCTAACAATTCCCCTAATTACAGAACCCTAACAATTCCCCTAATTACAGAACCCTAACAATTCCCCTAATTACAGAACCCTAACAATTCCCCTAATTACAGAACCCTAACAATTCCCCTAATTACAGAACCCTCCCCCACCAATTATAGACAGGCCAACAGCAACAATCCACCAGTAATTGTGAGCATTACTGCAGTAAGATTAAAGAAGAAAAAGACTTGCATTTATATCGTGCCTTTCATGACCACCGAACGTACCAAAGCGCTTTACAAGATGAAGTACATTTTGAAGTGTCGTCTCTGTTGTAATGTGGGAAACGCGGCAGCCAATTTGCGCACAGCAAGCTCCCACAAACAGCAATGTGATAATAACCAGATAATCTGTTTTGGTGATGCTGATTGAGGGATAAATATTGGCCCCAGGACACCGGGGAGAACTGCCCTGCTCTTCTTCGAAATAGTGCCGTGGGATCACCTGAGAGCGCAGACGGGGGACTCAGTTTAACATCTCATCCAAAAGACGGCACCTCCGACAGTGCAGCACTCCCTCAGCACTGCACTGCAGTCTCGGCATCGATTTGGGCTCAAGTCCCTGGAGTAGGATTTCAACCCATAACCGCATGACTTAGAGGCGAGAGTGCGATCAACTCAGCCATTGGCTGTCACAAATCAACTCCCAGCATTCGGCAAATTACTAATACACACTTTAATACGGAGTCACATTTTTTTAATAATGGCAATTAGAATTCCCAAACAATGCTATCAGTGTAGTAACAGAGCCAATATCTGGTAGGAATATTACAGCTGTACGGTAGCATTGTTTTACACCAATAGTAATGGTTAACACGTTAACCCAAAGATTTCCATGTTACACCAGGCTGATTGAGCCCAGTTCTACACTGCCACCAATATTAACACCACAGCTCCCATTCCTGACTACTAACCCTATCTCACACTGATACTGTTACTGGGCTACAGTGCCATTATTTCTCAGTAAATGTGTCTGATACATACAGTGCTGCTCTATTGATAGTACAATAGTGATTGTCTTCATTTGTGCTTGGTTTGATCACCTCAAGAAAGAATCTCGTCACCACCCATAAGGTGTCTGGGTCGCATTTATTACAAAGCTGGCGACCGCAACAAGACTCGAACCTCCAACCGACGGATAACAGTACGATTAGCACCAAAGTCAGACGCCTTATACTTTAAGCCGTGCGGCAACTAAGCTAATGAGTTCAAAGTGTACACCTGTACTTGAACAGATTGGAGCTTTTTTCTTTAGACAGAGGTGACCTGATAGAGGGCTTTAAGGTTATAAATCGGTTGGACAGGGACAAGGTTCCCTCTAATTTTTTGGGGGGTCACACGGCCCCTTTAATGGGCTGCGCAGCCCATTCAAAAGTCCGCGGATGTGCATTTTTTTAAATCTAAAAGCAGGCTCACGGCTGCGCGGGACCTGCAGAGCGCTGCGCGGACGCTGAAAGGGAGCGTTGGACAGGACAGATATGGAGAGATTGTTTCCACGTGTGGAAGAATCCAAAACTACAGGCCAGAAATACAAGATAATTACTAATCAATCCAATTGGGAAATAAGGAGAAATTTCATTACTTAGAATGTGGAACTCGCTACCACAGGAAGTGGTTGAGGCAAATAGCTTAGATGCTTGCAAAAGGAAACTAGACGAGTACATGAGAGAAAAGGGAATAGAAAGATATGCTGAAAGGCTGAGATGAGGCAGATAGAATAGGAGGAGACTTGTGTGGAGTATAAACACCGGCACAGGCTAGTTAGGCCTGTATATTCGATGTAATTCTATGTAAAACGCAGGTTATTTCTGCATTTTAATTTTCACTGTTTCATTGCCAGGCAGCGCAAATAAAATTATATGTACACCATATCTTCATGGGCTCTTGCTCGAATCTTCTTTCACCTGTCTATTCTTACACTCTACTCTATTACTGACCCTGTGTCATAGGAACAGGAGTAGGCCAATCAGCCCCTCGAGCCTGTTCCGCCATTCAATGAGATCATGGTTGATCAGTATCTTAACTCCATCCACCTGCCTTGGCTCTATATCCTTCTATAACCTTGCCTAGCAAAAATCCAGCGATCTCAGATTTAAAATGATTAATTGAGCTAGCATCTAAAGCTTTTTGTGGGAGAGTGTTCCACACTACTACCACCACAGTGTCAGCTGTGGCTCAGTGGTTAGCTCACTCGCCTGAGTCAGAAGGTTGTGGGTTCAAGTCCCACTCCAGGGACTTGAGCACATCAAGCTAGGCTGACACTCCAGTGCAGTGCTGAGGGAGTGCTGCCCTGTTGGAGGTGCCATCTTTCGGATGAGACGTTAAACTGAGGCCCCGTCTGCCCTCTCGGGTGGACGTAAAAGATCCCATGGCACTATTTCGATGAAGAGCAGGGGAGTTATCCCCGGTGTCCTGGTCCATATTTATCCCTCAATCAACATCACCAAAACAGATTGTCTGGTCATCATCACATTGCTGTTTGTGGGACCTTGCTGTGCGCAAATTGGCTGCCGCGTTTCCCACATTATAACAGTGGCTACACTCCAAAAGTACTTAATTGGCTGTAAAGCGCTTTGAGACGTCTGGTGGTCGTGAAAGGCGCTATATAAATGCAAGTCTTCCTTTCTGTGAAAAAGTGTTTCTGAACTTCTCCCCTGAATAGCCTGGCTCCGATTTTAAGGTTGTCCTAGAATCCCCCACCAACGGGAAAAAAGTTTCCCTCTATCTACCCTATCAAAATCCTAAAAACCTCAATCAAATCACCACTTAACCATCGATATTCCAGGGAATACAAGCCGAGTTTGTGCAATCGCCGCATAATCTAACCCTTGGAGTCCTGGTATCATTCGGCACTCCTTCAAAGGCCAGTATATCGTAAGATGCAGTGCCCAGAACTGTACACGGTACGCCAAATGTGGTCTAACCAGGGCTTTGTATAGCAAAAGTTCCTCCTCTCACATTGATAGTGGGATTATGAACGTGATTAATACTTCCTTTCCCTCGAGTACTGACACTGCCTCACACACTGATACCCAGGCTAACATATTAATTCTTTCAACCCAACAGTACTGATCCTGCCTCACCCCCCCAACAGTATTAACTATATACCCGCTCAACTACTGAGTGTATTAATACTCAACCGCTCGATTACTGACAGTAGGCTCGCTGCTGTATAATAGCTTGGGGGGGGGGGCACAGCTTCACAAAATATTACAAGCAGCACCTCAGTTGCATCAGGATGCAAAAAACACGAATAGAACTTTAGGATTTTATCTCTAGGGGTATAGAATATAAAAGCCAAGTAATAATGGGCCTACAGAAAACCTTAGTAATGCCTCAGTTAGAGCACTGTTGGCAGTCTTGGGCTCCGCACTATATTGTGGCTTCAGAGAGGGTACAATGCACATTGCACCAAGATGAAACCTGGTGTGAGGAAATGCGAATGCGAACAAAGACTTGAAAAAGTAGATCTTTTATCGTTATAATGCAGATGACTGGGTAGATAGAAGTAGACGGATTCATAGAATGACAGACTTTACAGCACAGAAACAGGCCATTCGGCCCAACTGGTCCGTGCCGGTGTACATGCTCCACATGAGCCTCCTCCCACCCTTCGTCATCTCACCCATCAACATATCCTTCTATTCCTTTCTCCCTCAAGCACTTATATAGCTTCCCATTAAATGCCTCGACGCTATTCACCTCAACCACTCCCTGTGGTAGCGAGTTCCACATTCTCACCACTCTCTGGGTAAAGAAGTTTCTCCTGAATTCCCGATTGGATTTATTTGTGACTATCTTGTATTTATGGCCCCAAGTTTTGGTCTCCCCCACAAGTGGAAACATCGAGCTATTCGAACCATTTCATAATCTTAAAGACCTCTATCAAGTCAGTACGCAGCCTTCTCTTTTCTAGACAAAGAGCCCCGGCCGGTTCAATCTTTCCTGCTCAAACATGGACAAAGGAGCTGAATTCCAGAGGTGAGGTGAGAGCGGCTGCCCTTGACATCAAGGCAGCATTTGACCGAGTGTGGCATCAAGGAGCCCCAGTAAAACTGAAATCAATGGGAATCGGGGGGAAAACTCTCCACTGGCTGGAGTCATACCTAGTACAAAGGAAGATGGTTGTGGTGATTGAAGGTCAATCATCACAGCTGCAGGAGTTCCTCAGGGCAGTGTCCTCGGCCCAACCATCTTCAGCTGCTTCATCAATGACCTTCCCTCCATCATAAGGTCAGAAGTGAGGATGATCACTGATGACTGCACAGTGTTCAGCGCCATTCACAACTCCTCAGATAACAAAGCAGTCCATGCCCACATGCAGCAAGACCTGGACGACGTTCAGGCTTGGGCTGATAAGTGGAAAGTAACATTCGCGCCACAGAAGTGCCAGGCAATGACTATCTCCAACAAGCGAGAGTCTAACCACCTCCCCTTGACATTCAATGGCATTACCATCGCCGAATCTCCCATCAATATCCTGGGGGGTCACCATTGACCAGAAACTTAACTGGACCAGCCACATCAATACTGTGGCAACAAGAGCAGGTCAGAGGCTGGGTATTCTGCAGCGAGTGTCTTAGCTCCCGACTCCCCAAAGCCTTTCCACCATCTACAAGGCACAAGTCAGGCGTGTGATGGAATACTCTCCACTTGCCTGGATGAGTGCAGCTCCAACAACACAAGAAGCTCGACACTATCCAGGACAAAGCAGCCCACTTGATTGGCACCCCATCCACTGCCTCCACCACCGGCGTACCGTGGCTGCAGTGTATACCATCTGCAAGATGCACTGCAGCAACTCGCCAAGGCATCTTCAGCAGCACCTCCCAAACCCGCAACCACTTCCACCTAAAAGGACAAGGGCAGCAGGCACATGGAAACACCACCAACTCCAAGTTCCCCTCCAAGTCACACACCATCCTGACTTAGAAGTATATCGCCGATCCTTCATCGTCACTGGGTCAAAATCCTGGAACTCCCTACCTAACAGCACTGTGGGAGGACCTTCACCACACGGACTGCAGCGGTTCACCACCACCTTCTCAAGGGCAATTAGGAATGGGCAATAAATGCTGGCCTTGCCAGCGATGCCCACATCCCATAAACAAATAAAAAAAGATACGGAGGGTTACTGCCCATATTAATACTGGCCCTCAGATACTGAGAGTTACAGACAGTATTAATAATGCCCCATAGATGCTGAGGCTAACTGAGTATAAGTAATACCGCCGCCCCTCACACAGATATGGAGGATAACAAGCATTAATATTCCACTGTCCCTCAGATACTGAAGGCTACTGACCATATTAATACTGCCCCTCAGATAATGAGGGTAAATGACGGTATCTGAGAGGGGCAGTATTAATACAGATACAGAAGGTTACTGACAGTATTAATGCTCCAACATCCCTTATAGATACAGAGTCTTAATAGTATTAATACTACCCTGCAGATACTGAGGGCTAATACAGCATTAATACTGCTCCACACAAAAACTGAGGGTAACTGACAGTATTAATACACCTCCCCTAACAAACAGACAGTATTAATACACGCCCCCAACAGACTATTAATACACCCCTCCAACACACACAGTATTAATACACCCCCCAACAGACAGTATTAATACACCCCCAACCTCCCCCAATACAGACAGTATTAATACACCCCCCAACACACACACACTGACTGTGTGTTGGGGGTGTGTATTAATACTGTCAGTGTGTGTGTGTGTTGTGGGTGTATTAATACTGACAATATTAATACACCCCCCCAACAGACAGTAATACACCCCCAACAGACAGTAATACACCCCCTCTAACACACTGACATGAATACACACCCCGAACACCCCCCAACACAGTATTAATACACCCCACCAACAGACAGTATTAATACCCTCTCTAACACGCACACACGCTGACAGTATTAATACACCCCCAACACACTGACAGTATTGATACAATACACCCGCAACACACACACGCTGACAGTATTAATACACCCCCAAGACAGTAATACACCCCCCTAACAGACATTAATAGACACCCCTAACACCCCAACACAGACAGTATTAATACACCCCACCGACAGTATTAATACACCCCCCCCAACAGACAGTATTAATACCCCCCTCTCACGCGCACACACTGACAGTATTAATACACCCCCCCAACACACACACACTGACAATATCATAGAATCATAGAAGATAGGAGCAGGAGTAGGCCATTCGGCCCCTCTAGCCTGCTCCACCATTCAATGCGATCATTGCTGATCATCCAAATTCAGTACCCTGTCCCTGCTTTCTCCCCATATCCCTTTAGCCTTAAGAAATATATCCAACTCCTTCTTGAATCTATTTAATGAATTGGCCTCTTCTGCCTTCTGTGGCAGAGAATTCCAGAGGTTCACCACTCTCTGGGTGAAGAAATTCCTCCTCATTTCTGTCCTAAATGGCTTACCCTTTATCCTTAGACTGTGACCCCTGGTTCTGGACTCCCCGACCATCAGGAACATCCTTCCTGCATCTAGTTTGTCCTGTCCTGTCAGAATTTTATAAGTTTCAATGAGATCCCCTCTCATTCTTCTAAACTCCAGCGAGTATAAGCCCAATCGACCAATCTCTCTTCATACGTCATTCCTGCCATCCCAGGTATCAGCCTTACACACAGAATACACAGAATCCCCACAGTGCAAATCGAGGCCATTTCGGCCCATCGAGCCTGCACCGACACATATCCCAGCCTATCCCCGTAACCCCACGTATTTAATCCCCCTAACACTAAGGGTCAATTTATCATAGCCAAATCAACCTAACCCGCACATCTTTGGACTGTGGGAGGAAACCGGAGCACCCGGAGGAAACCCACGCAGACACGGGGAGAATGTGCAAACTCCACACAGACAGTCACCCGAGGCCGGATTCGAACCCGGATCCCTGGCCCTGTGAGGTAACAGTGCTATCCACTATGCCACCGTGTTGCCCTTGTGAATCTTCGCTGAACTCCTTCCATGGCAAGAACATCCTTCCTCAGATAAGGCAACCAAAACTGCACACAGTACTCAAGGTGTGGTCTCACCAAGGCCCTGTACAACTGCAGCAAGACATCCTTGTTCCTATACTCAAACCCTCTCGCTATGAAGCCCAACATACCATTTGCCTTCTTAACCGCCTGCTGCACCTGCATGCTTACCTTCAGCGACTGGTGCACAAGGACACCCAGGTCTCGTTGCACTTCCCCTTCTCCCACTCTATTGCCATTCAGATAATAATCTGCCTTTCTGTTTTTGACACCAAAGTGGATCCACGTTATATTGCATCTGTCACGCTTCTGCCCAATTACCCAACCTGTCCAAATCATCCTGGAGTTTCTCGGCATCCTCCTCGCAGCACACACGCCCACCCAGTTTTGTGTCGTCTGCAAACTTGGAGATATTACATCTAGTTCCCTTGTCTAGATCATTAATATATATTGTGAATAGCTGGGGTCCAAGGACTGATCCCTGCGGTACCCCACTAGTCACTGCCTGCCACTCGGAAAAAGACCCGTTTATTGCAACTCTTTGCTTTCTGTCTGCCAACCAGTTTTCTATCCAAGTCAATACCTTGCCCCCAATCCCATGTGCCTTAACTTTACACGCTAATCTCTTATGCGGGACCTTATCAAATGCCTTTTGGAAGTCCAAATACACCACATCCACTGGTTCTCCCTTATCTATTTTACCAGTTACATCCTCAAAAAATTCCCAACACACACACACTGACAGTATTAATACAAAAATCAGAAGTCGCACAACACCAGGTTATAGTCCAACAGATGTATTTAATTTTACAAGCTTAATACAGGCAGTATTAATAAACACACCCCCTAACATACACTGATAGTATTAATACAGATAGTATTAATAAACACCCCCCCTAACACAGACAGTATTAATACCCCTCTCTGACCCACACACACTGACAGTATTAATGCCTCTCTGACCCACACACACTGACAGTATTAAATCCCCTCTCTGACCCACACACACTATTACTGACACTATTCCCACTGTCCAGCCTCCCTCCCTCCCTCTTCTCTCGGACACTCACCTGCTGACGCTCCCGGCCCGAGGCCCCGCTCCTAGCCCTGCCCCGGGCCCTGGCTCTGGCTTGTGCCCGCTCTCGCTACCGCTCCTGTTCCTCCTCCTCCTCCTGCTGGACTTCCACCTCCACCTCCACCTCCTCCTCCTCCTCCTCTCCTTCCTCCTGCTTGACCAGGCAGGGCGCGGCCAGGCCGAGAGCCGAGGCCTGCTGCTGCTGCTGCTGCTGGTTCTGCCTCCTCCTCCTCCTCCTCCTCCTGCCGACCCCCGGGCCCGGGACAGCTCGGTGACACTGAGCCGCCGCCATCTTCTCCAGAGTCTCCGCCAAACACACACAAAAAAAAACCGCCACCGCCAGAGCGCGCACGCACGTACAGACAGACGCGAGCGGGCACGCCCTCCAAACACCCGAGCACGCCGCCTCTCTTTGTCTGCCAGAGCCCTGCGCCTGCGTCAATCGGGGGTAACCGGGGACCCGCCCCCCACTTTTATGCCCTCCGCACGCACGCAGGCGCGCAATCGTCGCCGCTGGCAACAAACGCCGTGAGTGACAGCCCTGCGGCCCCCGCCCACCGCACGCCAGCGTCACCCCCTGACACTCGCTCGTGAGTGAGTGACAGATCCCGGGGCCCTGCCTCTGCACTCAGTCGTCACCCCTGACAACCGCGCCTTGAATGACAGATTGCGGCCCCGCCCATCGCCCCTCAGCGCGGCCGCCGCCGAACGGGTGACTGACAGATGGAGCAGCATTGAGACCCCGCCCCTTCCACCGCACCCGCCCCTCATCTCCCGGGCAACAGTGAGTGACAGCAAGGACCCGCCTAACACCCCGCCCACCGACCCGCGCCTCCTCTCTCTCTCTCTCTCTCTCTCTGTCTCCCTGACAACCGGACGGTGAGTGGCCCGGCATCGAGTGACTGACAGAAGGAGCAGCCTTGAGACCCCGCCCCTCATCTCCCGGGCAACAGTGAATGACAGCAAGGCCCTGCTCTACGCCCCGTCTACCCCCCCGCCCCCCCCTGTCTCCTGTCGCCCCTGACAACCAGAGAGCCTGACCCCAAGGGGTCACTGGGCACTTTTTCCATTTGATGATAAAAATCCTAGAATGTCCCAGCACCAGGAAGGTGGCCGTGGGCTGTGGCGGTGGAGAGTGTTGCGCGGGGGGCGCTCGTGTGCAATGGGTTTTTGGACAATGTCCGCGGGGCCGCCTGTCGCTCTGGCGGTCTGGAAGAGTCGATGGAGCGTCTCCCAAACTGGGCTGCCCGTGTCCTAGCTCGCACCATGTCCCCTTCACCCACCCCGCCCTGTGCTCGCCCACCTACATCGGCTCCTGGTCCCTCAACGCCTCGATTTTAAATTTCTCATCCTTGTTTTCAAATCCCACCAGGGCCTCGCCCCTCCCTCCCTCCCGATCTCTGTAATCTCCTTCAGTCCTACAACACCCTCCCCCCGAGATCTCTGCGCTCCTCTAATTCTGGCCTCTTGACCATCCCTGATTAGAATCGCTCCACCATTGGCGGCCGTGTCTTCTGTTGCCTGGGCCCTAAGCTCTGGAATTCCCTCCCTAAGCCTCTCTACCTCTCTTCCCTCCTTGAAGTCGCTCCTTATAACCTACCTCTCCTGATAACCTTCCTCTTTGACCAAGCTTTTGGTCACCTGCCCTAATATCTCCTTTCGTGGCCCGGTGTCAAATTTCTCTTGATAACGCTCCGTGAAGCGCCTTGGGATGTTTTACTACGTTAAAGGCGCTGTATAAATGCAAGTTGTTGTTGTTGTTGTTGTCTACGTGGAGTGTGAGCGGTTGCAGCCCCTCTTCCACGACTTGAAGGGGCTGCTCCTCAACCTCTGGCTGCGCTTCAGTCCCCACTCTCCTAATCTTCGGCCACCCGGTGTGGAGGAGGTGGGGGGGAACGGCCAGGCCGGAGGACCTCCTCGTGTATCGGCTCCAAGTTATCCATCGACAGGTCCAGCAGAGCAGGGTTGAGGACACGCTCCGTCCCGGTGCCCTGCCTCCCTTCAGCGGCTACGTCCCCGCCCGGATATCCCTGGAGCGAGAGCAGGCGGTGTCTGCCGGTACCCTTGAGACTTTCCGTGACCGGTGGGCACCGGAGGGCCTGGAGTGCATCATTGACCCGGCCAATAACGTTATCAGTTAACCTTTTTTTCTGTTTTTTATTTATTTATGCAGCGAAGGTTCCTGGGATGGCAGGACTGTCGTATGAGGAGAGATTGGGTCGACTCGGCCTGTATTCACTAGAGTTTAGAAGAATGAGAGGGGCTGTCATTGAAACGTATAAAATTCTGACAGGTCTAGACAGACTGGATGCAGGGAGAATGTTTCCCCTGGCTGGGGGTGTCTACAACGAGGGGTCACAGTCACAGGATACGGGGGAGGACATTTAGGACTGAGATGAGGAGAAATTTCTTCACTCAGAGGGTGGTGAACCTGTGGAATTCTCTACCACAGAAAGCTGTGGAGGCCAAGTCACTGAATATATTGAAGAAGGAGATAGATAGATTTCTAGACACAAAAGGCATCAAGGGGTATGGGGAGAGAGCGGGAATATGGTATTGAGATAGAGGATCAGCCATGATCATATTGAATGGCAGAGCAGGCTCAAAGGGCCGAATGGCCGACTCCTGCTCCTATTTTTCTATGTTTTTATTTTTCTTTCTACTGATCAACTTGGACTTTTTTTTCTGTTTGTGCCCCCTTAAAAAGGGGGCACATTTGTTCATTTGAATTTGATTTGTGACATCGTAACCCCCCACCGACCAAGTAAAAGAAAAGAAGGAGGCCATTCAGCCCATCATGCTTGTCCCTGCTCTTTGAAAGAGCTGTCCATGTAGTCCCTGCTCTTTCCTCATAACCCTGCAAATTTTCCCCTTTCAAGTATTTATCCAATTCCCTTTTGGAAGTGACTATTGAATCCCTTTCAGGCAGCACATTCCAGATCACAGCAACTCACTACGTAAAATATATTTCCTCATGTTCTTTTGCCAATCATCTTAATTCTGTGACCTCTGGTTACCGATCCTTTGGCCGCTGGGAACGGTTCCTCCTTGTTTACACTATCAAAACCGTTCACGATTTTGGACACCTCTATCAATTCTCTCCTTAACCTTCTCTGCTCCAAGGAGAACAATCCGAGCTTCTCCAGTCTCTCCATACAACTAAAGTTCCTCATCCCTGGTACCATTCTAGTAAATCTCTTCTGCACCCTTTCTAAGGCCCTGACATCATTCCTAAAATGTGGTGCCCAGAATTTACTGAGTACGGAATACTCCTCCTTCTCTGTCTTACTCAATCTCTCCATCTCTATGTCTCTCTCTCAGTCAATCTCTCTCTGCCTCCCTCTGTGTCTCTGTCTCTCTCAAAATTTGCAGATGACACCAAATTGGGGGGTATAGTCAATACCGAAGAAGACTGCAACAAAACACAAGAAGACATTAATAAATGTGCAGAATTGGGCGTTTAATTGGCAAATTAATTTCAATATAGATAAGAGTGAAGTGATGCACTTTGTTAGGAATGATAAGGAGGCTCCATCGTGGAAAATGACGGGGATAAATTAGTTTGCATTGCGCCTCCCATTAGGGCCCCGAGGGGGCGTAAAGCGCCGAGCACCCGGGCACGGCGCCGCTGACGCCTCCCGCGAAATTCAGCAGGAGGGTAGTGGCGGCGGTAGCTGGTAGCGCCCCATGTCACTGCGCCTCCGGTGATGGTGTACCGCATGCGCCCCGGCCACCTACTTTGCTCGCGCCCCCTGACCTACCGTCGGACGCTGTGTCCGACAGGGTCAGTGTGCCGCGTTTGTGGCTGGGCTGGCGTAAATTGACGAGCAGGTGCCGGGCGGCCATTCAGTTTTGGGGCCGCCAGCCAGCACCTGCCCCCTTTCGCCTCCTCCTGCAGGGTGCCGGCCGTGATCGGGACCCCCGGCGTCCTCTTGAGTGCCGGGCTCTTTTGCTGGCCCCCCGCTCCCCGGGTGTCCGGCAGGGCTGCATTAGGCCCCGTCCCCTTTAATCAGGGGAGGGAGGCCTGTAGTACCGCGGCGCTACGTGTCGACGCGCGTGGCGCTTCAGCACGTAGCGCCGCGATATGAAGTGGGAGCGCTCCAAGTAGCGCCCTGCCTCCTGCTTGGGGCGCTACCATTCCATTTCCAGCGCGGGGGAGCTAACTTTTTCAGGGCGCTAAAAGTAGCACCCCCCGGGCGAAGTTAGCCCCCCAAAGGGGGCGCGACCCAATTTTTCCCTTTAAGAGTCTCAATGGGGTAGAGGAGCGAAGGGATCTAGAGGTACAGATACACAAATATCTAGAAGTAGCAACACAAGTTAACAAGGCCATAAAAAAGCAAATGAAAAGCAGAGAAGTTCTGCTAAACTTGGATAGATCCTTGGTTAGACCACACTTGTTCTGGTCTCCATATCATAAAGGAGGTGGAGGCACTGAAGGTGGTGCAAAAATGTTTGACAAGGATGAAAACTATCAGGAAAGATTGAACAGGCTGGGTCTCTATTCTGGAGAAAGGAGAAGGGTGACCTGATAGAGCTCTTCAAGATGATGAAAGGATTTGATGCGGGAGGTGTAGAGAAGATGTTTCCACTTATGGAGGAGAACAAAACCAGGGGTCATCAATATAATAAATCCAATAAGGAATTAAGGAGAAAATTCTTTACTCAGAGAGTTGTAAGAATCTGGAATGTGCTACCACAAGGTGTAGTTGAGCTGAATAGCAGAGATACATTTAAGGGGAAGCTAGATAAGTACATGAGGGAGAAAGGAATCGAAGGATGTACTGATAGGATGAGATGCATTGAGTGGAAGGAGGTTCGTGTGGAGCAGAAACACCAGCGAAGGCCTGTTGGGCCAAATGGCCTGTTTCTGTGCTGTACATTCTAAGTGACGCTATGGTATTCTCTCTCTCTCTCTCTCTCTCTCTCTCTGTCTCTCTCTCTGTCTCTCTCTCTCCCTCCCTTTGTCTTTCTCTGTCTCTTTCTGTCTCTCTCTCTCTCTGTCTCTCTCTCTCCCTCCCTTTGTCTTTCTCTGTCTCTCTCTCTCTCTCTTTGTGTGTCTCTCTCTCACTTTTTCTGTCTTACTCTCGGTCTCTCTCTATCTCTTTCTCTCCCTGTCTCTATGCCTCACTCCCCATCTCCTATCTCTCTCGCTTCCCCACCCCTTTTGGCTGACGCTCACATCCAGGCAGTGGGCTGCATGAACTGGAAGGTGCTGCTGTAGTTCATACCCAAGATGTAGCGCAGGGATTTGGAACGTGTGTTGCAGGAGGTTGATGGCAGGATGTCCACACTGCATTAGCAGGAAGGGCCCAGGCTCCATCACCGCGGTGCCTGTGATGAGTTGTCTGACCCCAGCCGGTGTGGTACTGAGCCCGCACTGACACACACACACACACATACAGCAGGAAAGGCCCAGGCTCCTTCCCCGGCCTGTGCTGAGTTAGCTGAAATCAGCCTGGATATAGGGGCTGCATTGGCCTCTTTGCTCTGGGTGAGAGAGAGAGGGGTGAACTCACCATGGCCCCCTGCTCCTGACCACTGCCCAGTGGCTCCTGCTGGAACATATTCTGCCCCCCTCTCTAAACCCTGCCCTTCCCCCCGTGTTCTGCTCCCCTCTATAACCCAGCCCTTCCCCCACAGGAGGCTCTGTTTGACCAATCCGCAGTGGCGGCTCAGTCCTGGAAACTCGCCCACCTGTGACATGTGTGAGATCACATGGCACATTGCCAAACAGAGCGGCCGGTCACACCAGGTGTGAATCTGTTTCAATAACTGGGAGTCTAGTCCCAGAGCTGGACGGCACGCTCTCTCTCTCCCCCTCTCACTCTGTTCTGCTGCACTGTTGCTCCTCTCCTATTCTCTCTCTCTCTTTCTCTATCTCTGTCTCTCACTTTCTCTCTCTTTTTCTCTCCCTCTCATTCTCTCTTTCTCTGTCTCTCTCCTTCTCCTATATTCTCTCTCTGTCTCTCACTTTCTCTCTTTCTTTCTCTTCCTCTCGTTCTCTCTCTCCTTCTATACTCTCTCCATGTCTCTGTGTCTCTCTCTTTCTCTCCCTCGCATTCTCTCTCTCTGTCTCTCACTTTCTCTCTCTTTCTCTTCCTCTCGTTCTCTCTCTGTCTCTCTCCTTCTCCTATTCTCTCTCTCTGTCTCTCTTGTTCTATAGTCTCTCCGTGTCTCTGTGTCTCTCTTTCTCTCCCTCGCATTCTCTCTATCTGTCTCTCACTTTCTTTTTCTCTTCCTCTCATTTTCTCTCGCCTTTCCCTATTCTCTCTCTCTGTCTCTCTCCTTCTATACTCTCTCTGTGTCTCTCTTTCTCTCCCTCGCATTCTCTCTAACTCTCTGTCTCTCACTTTCTCTCCCTTTCTTTCTCTTCCTCTCATTCTCTCTCTGTCTCTCTCCTTCTCCTATTCTCTCTCCTTCTATATTCTCTCTGTGTCTGTTACATTTATGTGTCAGCTGTGACTCAGTTGGTAGCACACTTGCCTCTGAGTCAGAAGGTTGTGGATTTAAGTCCCACTCCAGGGACTTGAGCACATCAAGCTAGGCTGACACTCCAGTGCAGTGCTGAGGGAGTGCTGCACTGTTGGAGGTGCCGTCTTTCAGATGAGACGTTAAACCGAAGCCCCACCTGCTCTCTCAGGTGGACGTAAAAGATCCCATGCACTATTTCGAAAAAGAGCAGCGGAGCTATCCTTGGTGTCCTGGCCAATATTTATCCCATAACAAAAACAAATTATCGGGTCATTATCACATTGCTGTTTGTGAGACCTTGCTGTGTGCAGATTGGCTGCAGCATTTCCCACATTACAACAGTGACTCCACTTCAAAAAGTACTTCATTGGCTGTAAAGCGCTTTGAGATGTCCGGTGGTCGTGAAAGTTGCTATATAAATGCAAGTCTTTCTTTCTTCTCGTTCTCTGTGTCTCTCTCTGTTTCTTTCTCTCTCTATCTGTCTATCAATCTCCCACTGTCGCTCTCTCAGTCTCTGGGAGTGTTTGAGGGAGTTGGAGCCGGGAGCGCATGCTCTCTGTTCGCTGTTGGCCCCGTGTTAACTCTTCATTCGTTATCTTGCCTCGGCGGGACTAAACAGAAATATCTGGGAGAGGACTACCTGAAGGATGACCCTGAGGGGAACAACATGCCCAGGTCCAACGAGCTGACGATCACCGTGGAAACAGTTCACTCCCCTCTGCTCGGAGCTGCTTTTTGCTGCGATCTCGGGGATGGAGCCTGGGCCTTTCCTGCTCGGTGTGAGATCAGCTAACTCAGCACAGCTGGGGATGGAGCCTGGGCCTTTCCTGCTCGGTGTGAGATCAGCCAACTCAGCACAGGCCGGGGATGGAGCCTGGGCCTTTCCTGCTCGGCGTGAGATCAGCCAACAGGCCGGGGATGGAGCCTGGGCCTTTCCTACTCGATGTGAGATCTGCTAACTCAGCACAGGCCGGGAATGGAGCCTGGGCCTTTCCTGCTCGGTGTGAGATCAGCTAACTCAGCACAGCTGGGGATGGAGCCTGGGCCTTTCCTGCTCGGTGTGAGATCAGCCAACTCAGCACAGGCCGGGGATGGAGCCTGGGCCTTTCCTGCTCGGCGTGAGATCAGCCAACAGGCCGGGGATGGAGCCTGGGCCTTTCCTACTCGATGTGAGATCTGCTAACTCAGCACAGGCCGGGAATGGAGCCTGGGCCTTTCCTGCTCGGTGTGATATCAGCTAACTCAGCACAGGCCGGGGATGGAGCCTGGGCCTTTCCTGCTCGGTGTGAGATCAGCCTCAAAGCACAGGCCGCGGATGGATCCTGGGCCTTTCCTGCTCGGTGTGAGATCAGCCAACTCAGAACAGGCTGGGGATGGAGCCTGGGCCTTTCCTGCTCGGTGTGAGATCAGCCTCTCAGCACAGGCTGGGGATGGAGCCTGGGCCTTTCCTGCTCGGCGTGAGATCAGCTAACTCAGCACAGGCCGGGGATGAAGCCTGGGCCTTTCCTGCTCTGTGTGGGGGTCTCAATCCCACACTGGGTGAGATCAGCTCCCTCAATACAGGCCGGGGCTGGAGCCTGGGCCTTTCCTGCTCCGTGTGACACAGTTGCTGGGTGGAAAACCCGGCTGAGGCCTAAGAGCTGCTGAAGGGAATCCCAACCCTCGTGTCGAGGACCGTCTGCATCTACAACCCAACAACACTCCGAGATCTCTGAGCTCCTCCAATTCTGGCCTGTTGTGCTTCCCCGATTTTAATCGCTCCACCATTGCTGGCCGTGCCTTCGGCTGCCTGGGCCTAAGCTCTGGAATTGCCTTCCTAAGCCTCTCCACCTCACTTTCCTCCTTTAATACGCTCCTTTAAACCTTCCTCTTTGATCAAGCTTTTGGTCACATGTCCTAATATCTCCTTATGTGGCTCGGTGTCAAATTTTTTCTGACAATCGCTCCTGTGAAGCACCTTGGGACGTTTTACTTTGTTAGAGGTGCTATATAAATGCAAGTTGTTGTTGTTCTTGCACCCCTGGTCCACTCTAGCATTCGGGCCGGCCCTGATTTTCAACGACCAGTGTCTTCTTCTTCTTAGGCAGTCCCTCGGAACCGAGGATGACTTGCTTCCACATTTAAAATGAGTTGTCAGGTGACTGATGAGTCCAATGTGGGACCTACAGTCTCTGTCACAGGTGGGGCAGACGGTGGTTGAAGGGGTGGGTGGGTGGGGTGCTTGGGTTGACATGCGCCCCTTCTGTTATTTGCGCTTGTCTTCCGCTTGCTCCCGGCGAAGAGACTCCAGGTGTACGGCGCCTTCCCGGATGCTTCTCCTCCACTTTGTGTGGTCTTGGGCCAGGGATTCCCAGGTGTCGGTGGGGATGTTACACTTTTTCAAGGAGGCTTTGAGGGTGTCCTTGAAGCGTTTCCTCTGCCCACCTGGGGCTCTCTTGCCGTGTTGGAGCTCTGAGTAGAGCGCTTGTTTCGGGAGTCTCGTATCGGGCAGGTGAAAAATGTGACCCGTCCATCGGAGCTGATCGAGCGTGGTCAAAGCTTCGATGCTGGGGATGTTGGCCTGAGGGAGAACACTGACGTTGATGCGCCTATCCTGCCAATGCATTGGCAGGATCTTGCGGAGGCAGTGTTGGTGGCACCTCTCCAGTCTTTGAGGTGACCCAATATTGGCCGAGTGTCGTGGTTATGTTACTGGACTCGTAATCCAGGGGCCTGGATCAATAATCCAGAGAATGTGAGTTCAAACCCCACAGTGGCAGTTCGAGAATCTGATTGCAGTTTAAAAATCTAGAAATCAAAATCATGGGAGCAGTAAAAATGACCGTGAAGCTGTCAGATTGTTGCAAAAACCCAACTGCTTTATTAATCATAGAATTATAGAATGGTTACAGCACAGAAGGAGGCCATTCGGCCCGTCGAGCCCGTGCCGGCTCTCTGCAAGAGCACTTCAGCGAGTCCCACTCCCCCGCCCTTTCCCCGTAGCCCTGCAAATTTTTTGTCCCTTCAGGTTCCCTTTTGAAAGCCACGATTGAATCTGCCTCCACCACCCTTTCAGGCAGTGAATTCCAGATCCTAACCACTCACTGCGTAAAAAGGTTTTTCCTCATGTTACCTTTGGTTCTTCTGCCATTCATCTTAAATCTGTGTCCTCTGGTTCTCGACCCTTCTGCCAATGAGAACAGTTTCTCTCTATCAACTCTGTCCAGACACCTCATGATTTTGAACACCTCTATCAAATCTCCTCTCAACCTTCTCTGCTCCGTAGAGAACAACCCCAGTTCTCCAGTCTATCCACATAATTGAAGTCGCTGATCCCTGGAACCATTCTTGTAAATCTTTTCTGCGCCCTCTCTAAGGCCTTCACATCCTTCCTAAAGTGCGGTGCCCAGAATTAGACACAATGGGCTCGATTTTGCCAGGCCCGAGGAGACTGGATTGGAGGCGTGTGAGGTGTTAAAATCGCAAAAAATGGTAGGCGGCGCCGATCCCGCCTCCAGCCCGCCTCCGAGCAACTTTCCCAGAATCAGGGTTTTAGACCCCGTTTCCATCCCGCCTATCCCGAGATAGGCCCCTAAGGCCCTTAACTACCGATTACGTGCCTCTATAATCCCATTTTGAGAGGCCTTTCTGAATTTAACACTTTTCCCCCGTCCTGCACGCCTCCTCTGGAACACGCCAGTTAATCCTGGCAGCCTCACAAGTGGATTGCTTACTAACAGCTGCAGCTCCACCATCAAAAACAGGTTTTCTGCAATCATCATTTGCAGGTGGCAGAACTTTGTTGTCTCAGGTCTGGGGGAACTTTTAGCAGGCTTACTCATTGTTGTGGAAGTTTGGAGCCTGAGACCCATCTCCAGTGTGACCTCCTGGGAAACCCCTCTCCCCACCTTGACTGAGCGCTTCCTCAACTGCGGTATATACCAGAAGAATGGGAACCATTTATTTCCTTTCCTCCTGGACAGTGGGGAGGGGGGCTGTTGCTGGTCCTGTGGGGGAGTAAAGGAAAGAGGTAAACATGTGAGATAAACATTGCATGCACATTGAATTGTGCAGATGACCAGAAGTCAATCTGTTAGAGCATCAGAATCAATTCAGTCACTCATGCAATGTCAATGAGAGAGATGAAAAACTATTCTGTCACCAGCTTGCTCTGATGCGCCCATCTGTCCGTCTCCCAATTGCGCATCCTCCTCCACTCCCACGATCTCCAGGGCCACCTCCTCCGCAGTGGTGAGCTGGGCTATTGAGGGTGGCCCTCCTCCTGTCCTCGTCCTCTCCCTCTTATTGTGGGCTCTCTTTTCCGGCAATGAGGGACACAAGTGGAGTTTGAATGAGAATGAAGGAGTGAGTGTAGAGAATCCATAGCATAGATGCTTAGAAGGACATAAAGCTGGAGCGAGGTGCCAAGACCAAGGGCCCTCCCTGTGTGTTGTAAGTTGTTGTCATAGCATCACAGTGACAGGGAGTGTGAGGGCTGTATAGTCGAATAGTTAAGTGAATGTGAACATACAGAGAGAGGGACTGGGTAAGGGTGCAGGGATGTAAGGGTGAAGTGGGATGTAGTGAAGGAGGTTGACAAGGCAGCGTGCTGGTGATGAGAGGCGATGGGGATCAGATTGAGGGTCATGGGGATGGAATACTCACTTTTCCTGTGCGGAGAAGGTCATGAAACCTCTTTCGGCACTGCAGCCAGGTTCTGCTGCACATTGAAATCGCATTCACCTCCTGTGCCACTTGCAGCCACACAGCTTTGGTCTGTTGTGGAGGCTTTTTCCTCCCTGAGGAAGGAAAGAACACTTCCTTGTTTGCTCTTGCTCCATCTGCCAGAGCTTGGAGGGAGGCCTCATCGACTCTGGGTGCACACTTTGGACGGGTGCTGGACATAGTAGCAGCAGGAATCCCTCAGAAGTATGTTGATAAAGTTGTGAGGCTGAAAAAGAAGCAAGGCTGCTTGCAGGCCTTAAATCCAGCTGCATAGATGACGTCATCGGAGGCGAGTTTCTGTATGAAAAGGCTCATTGGGCCAGGGGTTCCCACACGCTGGAAATCAAGAGCCCAATTAGGGCGAAATCGCACTTTGTCCCTCCTCACATCGGAGGTGGGGTCCTGACACGCCGACCACCTGACACGCCCCAGCCCCGCCCACAATGACAAAATCCAGCCCAATACTCCAGTCGAGACCGAACCAGTGCTTTATAAAGATTCATCATAACTTCCTTGCTTTTGTACTCGATGCCTCTATTCATGAAGCCCAGGATCCCATAAGCTTTTTTAACTGCTTTCTCAACCTGCCCTGCCACCTTCGACGATTTGTGCACAGATACCCCCAGCTCTCTACTGGAGTAAAGTTTACACTACTAGCCAGCAGGTCCTCCATGACAGCTTTAATACTTCTATCTACCTCTGTTAATGGTAGCTGGATGTCTGCTGTAGAGGTGATTAAATGTCTGTATTGCTGCTAAATCAATTCTTTGGTCTAACCAGAATCAAGATCACTTTCCTAATTGGTCACTTCTTTTCTTTTAAAATAAATTCTTGATAAAAGTATCCGGGGGAAAAATCGAGTCGTGCCCCCTTTGGGGCGCTAACTTTGCCGGGGCGCTACCCAGAAAGATTGGCGCCCCCGCGGCCGAAGTTGAGTGGTAGCGCCTCTTGGGGCGCTGCGAGGGAATATCACGGCGCTACGGGCACTGCGGCACATCGCGCCGCGGGATTGCAGGCCTTCCTCCCCTTCTTAAAGGGGAGGGGGCCTGGCGCAGCACAACCCGGGGCCCAGCTGGGCCACCAGGGATCAGAGTGCCGGCAAAAGAGCCCGGCACTCAAGAGAAGTGACGGGGCTCACGGAGCGCAGCCGGCACTCCGCGGGGGGCGGGTCAGGAGGCCGGGGACGGCAGCGGAGGCAGGTGTTGGCAGGCAAGTGTAGGATATTTTACACATGAAGAAAGCAGGCGTAAGACCCCCTTTTAATAAGGTAAGTAGTTAATTAAGTATTATTTTAAATTTTTTCAACAGGTTTATCTTTTTTAGAAACTTTAAAGAAAGGTAAGTTTATTTTTATAACTTTTAAAAAGAATTAAAAAATTTTTTAAATTTAATTTTTGTTTAAAGTGGTTAATTTATTTAACTATAGTTATTTTATTAATGTGATGGCTTTTAAAAAAAATTTAATTGAGGTTTAGCTGTTCTTTTGGGGGCTTGTTGTATTCATAGCTTTGACAGTTCTCCTGTCAAAAGTATGAATGAAAGATGGTGTGCTGCCATTGGCTCTAACTGGCCCACGTGATCCCAGAGGTATCATCGCACAAACTGCGCCTCAGGACACGCACACACTGCACGCCGGCAACAGGGAGAGGCGCAGGAACTGAAGTTCGTGTGGGCCCGAAACACAACGGCAGGCGCGGAGTGCGATAACGCGGGGGATCCTTACCCCCGCGGGAAACATCGATGTTTAATTTCTGGGCCAATATTTTTCTGTTTTTTAAAACTCTTATGCTGGTTAAAGCAAACCTTATGCGTGCTTTTACCAGGCGTACGAATTTCCCGGGCATTCAGCGGGCGGAAGCTGGGCAAATAGCGCAACCGTCCCCCCACAGAAGCCCTTCTCCCGGGGATGTGGGGGATCTGCCTTCAAACAAATATTTTACTGGAGATATTAAAAGACACAAAAACAATTTGAATGATAAACTAAATCATGTTTGTGACATATGTCTTTTTATTATTTTGTTTAAACCCTGATTTTAGACATGAGAAAAAAGTTGACGTCCCAAATTTTTTCAGAAAGCAATTTGGGGGGAAAGAGGTATTGAGAGCAAAAGAAAACAAAAGACTTGCATTTATATAGCGCCTTTCATGACTTCAGGACATCCCAAAGCACTTTACAGCCAATCAATTGCTTTGGAAATGTAGTCACTGCTGTAATATAGGAAACGCTGCAGCCATTTTGCGCACAGCAAGCTCCCACAAACAGCAATGTGATAATGACCAAGTATTGCCCCGCATTTTCCGATCGGAGGCTTCCTGCGTGCGGAGGCCTCCGATCTGGAAAAAATCTACGGACTTACCTGAGGGCTCCCGAGGTGCGTATACTTCCGTTCCTGGGCCTCTCCAACTCGAAATGCACAAGGCCCAGGTATCTGAGGGGTGCGTGCGGTTCGCAAGTATCCCTGGGATCACGTGGGCCATGGGGAGCCAATAGGAGAAGGGAATCTCCCTTCATAAACTTGACAGATAGACCTGTCAAACATATGAGTGGAGATCACCCCAAAACACTGTAAAACATGAAATCAATTTAACAAAAACCATCACATTTTTAAAATGAGTTGAAATGACAATAAATTAAATATTTTAAACAATTTTTTTTACTTTTTTCAACTCTCATGCTGGTAAAAGCGGGTGGAGGTTCTGCAGAAAGCGGAACTCTCCACCCGCAGAGGCCCTTCTCCAGGGCAGGCGAGCGATCTGTCGAGAGGATTCTTGTCAGATCGGAAATGCCGGTTTTCAGCGCATGCGCTGTGCATGCCTGAAACGGGCATTTCCGATATCCCTACGGGTGAGTACACAGCGCGGACACACCCGTAGGGATCGTAAAATACGGCCCAAGTGATGTTTCTTGAGCAACACCCTGTGGCTCGTTTGTGCAGTTACCGGCTGTTAAGTTAGGACCAGTTGCCATTCTAAATCTGAACAGAGGAATTTCTAACAGGAAGAAACAATTGATGCAGAAGTGCAAGAAAAAGATTGAGATCAGAATAAAGGTTCTATAGACCTGGTAGTGCCTTCGACATGCAAGTGAGATTTAAGCAAGCCTGTGAGGATAAGGTTGTGCGCTCCTTCCTCACCGGCCTACTCACTGCTTCTAAAAAAACAACGGCGTGTGTTGTTGCTGGTTGTGAGGAGGTGGCACACAGGTGATAATATTAAAGGTCTCCTCTATGGATAGGACCTTGATCACACTCGCCGCTAGGTCAGAAGGTTGTGGGTTCAAACCCCACTCCAGAGACTTGAAGCCATAATCGAAGCTGATTCTGCCAGTGCCAGTACTGAGGGAGCGCAGCACTGTCGGAGAGGCAGTACTGAGGGAGCACTGCACTGTCGGAGGGGCAGTACTGAGGGAGCACTGCACTGTCGGAGGGGCAGTACTGAGGGAGTGCTGCACTGTCGGAGGGGCAGTACTGAGGGAGCGCTGCACTGTCGGAGGGACAGTACTGAGGAAACGCCGCACTGTCGGAGGGGCAGTACTGAGGGAGTGCTGCACTGTCGGAGAGGGCAGTACTGAGGGAGCGCAGCACTGTCGGAGGGGCAGTACTGAGGGAGCGCTGCACTGTCGGAGAGGCAGTACTGAGGGAGCGCTGCACTGTCGGAGGGACAGTACTGAGGGAGCGCTGCACTGTCGGAGGGACAGTACTGAGGGGACGCCGCACTGTCGGAGGGGCAGTACTGAGGGAGTGCTGCACTGTCAGAGGGGCAGTACTGAGGGAGCACTGCACTGTCGGAGGGTCAGTACTGAGGGAGCGCTGCACTGTCGGAGAGGCAGCACTGAGGGGGCGCTGCACTGTCGGAGGGGCAGTACTGAGGGACTGCTGCACTGTCAGGGGGCACTACTGAGGGAGCGCCGCCCTGTCGAAGGGGCAGTACCGAGGGAGCGCTGCACTGTCGGAGGGGCAGTACTGAGGGAGCGCTGCACTGTCGGAGAGGCAGAACTGAAGGAGCGCTGCACTGTCGGAGGGACAGTACTTAGGGAGTGCTGCATTGTCGGAGGGGCAGGAGGTTCTGATTCCACCTTACGAGGTGTTTCGAGTCGAAAATCAGAGCTCTTGGGAAGGTGGCAGCAACTTTCTTCTCAAGGGAATGAGGAAGCAGGGGACCGTGGTGAGGTTGGACAGGGACAAAGATGGGGAGCTGGTGGTGGTACGGTGTGAGGGGGCGATCATTTTGGCATTGGTTGGATTGTGGATTCTGGCGGCTCTGGCTCTCATCTCGGTGTAAAGTACAGTATTTGAATGTTCCTGCAGTTCTTGCCCTAACTTGACAGAAGAACCAGAGTTTACGCAGCGAGTTGTTGTGATCTGGAATGCACTGCCTGAAAGGGCGGTGGCAGCAGATTTAATAGTAACTTTCAAAAGAGAATTAGCTAAATACTTGAAGGGGGAAATATACAGGGCTATGGGGAAAGAGCATGGGAGTGGAACTAATTGGAGAACTCTACCTAAGAGTCGGCACACGCACAGACACGATGGGCTGAATGGCCTCATTCTTTGCTGTATCATTCTACGATTCAAACTCTCCACTTGTCTGGATGAGTGCAGCTCCAACAACATTCAAGAAGCTCAACACCATACAGGACAAACTAGATTATCCACCACCTTAAACAGTCACTGCCTCCACCACCGGCATACCGTGGCTGCAGTGTGTAACATCTACAAGATGCACTGCAGCAACTCGCCAAGGCTTCTTCGGCAGCACCTCCCAAACCCGCGACCTCTTCCACCTAGAAGGACAAGGGCAGCAGGTGCATGGGAACACCACCACCTCCAAGTTCTGCACCAAGTCACACACCATCCTGACTTGGAAATATATCTTCGTTCCTTCATCGTCGCTGGGTCAAAACCCTGGAATACGCTCGCTAACAGCGCTGTGGGAGTACCTTCACCACACGGACTGCAGTGGTTCAAGAAGGCGCCTCACCACCACCTTCTCGAGGGCAATTAGGGATGGGCAATAAATGCTGGCCTTGCCAGCGACGCCCACATCCCATAAATTAGTAAGAAAAAACTTCCATTCAAGGGAATGCAGGTAGAACGCTACAGTCCATGCTTTTCCTGGGCTGGAAGCCCTTGATTCCTGACCGGGGTATAAGGAGTCTCCAAAATGTTCTCTTGTTCAATAATTATATTTGTGCAGCTTGATCATTGCAAAAAACAAGCCAAATATTAGTTCCGCCTCTACGTGTTCTGCCCGCTTATTCAAATTGTTCATTTTTGTAAAAGATTTGTGAACAAGTGTACTGATAGATTTCATAGTTGATTGTTATGCATGAAATTATCTACAAACATAGTCCTCATAATATCCAACACGTGAATTCTAAATGTCAAAGTGTTTGTCCTCAGACCGAACACTTGTATTTGATTATCAGTGTAACGCTCATGTATGGACTGTACTGAAAGTTGTAAATTATATCGGACTGAAAATTTCAATTCATTATCACCAAATTCCACAGTTGTACAGGTGAAACATTAGAGTAAAATAAAATGAACACAGGTTAAATTTATATCCAATAAACATGAATGATAAACAGTTGAACAACAGTGTGTCATTTTTATGTTCTAACTATGTAACTGAATGAATCGGAAGGTAACAAAATTGCCCTCACTGTTGTAAAATTGTATTATATTCCCTTTCACACTCGCTACTGAATCCTGATAGTGAAATTATTGGTGATTTGACACACAGGATGATATGGCCTGCCAACACTTTTGACTTTTCTATTACTCTTACTTTAGATGAGGGCTGGAAACTGTTTGGGCTGCAGGGCCACTTAACAAGTTTTGGTGAGCTGTTGAGGGCCACACACTAATGTTCCCCCTAAGAAAGAAAAGAAAGACTTGCATTTATATAGCGCCTTTCACAACCACTGGATGTCTCAAAGCGCTTTACAGTCAATTAAGTACTTTGGAAGTGTAGTCACTGCTGTAATGTGGGAAACACGGCAGCGAATCTGTGCACAGCAAGCTCCCACAAACAGCAATGTGATAATGACCAGATAATGTGTTTTTATTATGTTGATTGAGGGATAAATACTGGCCAGGACACCAGGGATAACTCCCCTGCTCTTCTTCTAAATAGTGCCCTGGGATCTTTGAAGTCCACCTGAGAGAGCAGATGGGGCCTCGGTTTAACCTCCGACAGTGCAGCACTCTCTCAGCACTGCACTGGAGTGTCAGCCTAGCTTTATGTGCTCAAGTCACGACATGGACCCACAACCTTCTGACTCAGAGGCGAGTGTGCTACCCACTGAGCCACAGCTGACACTGCCAGTCGTGCACCAAACATGCGGTCCCGCCCAGGCCGCTCACCAGCTCCTGCCGCTGGAGAAGTTAATGTGCAAAATGTATTCGCTGCTGCTCAGAAATGAATCAAAGATAAAAGCTGAAAATGTTTTTCAATCTCCTTGCCTCTGTAAATCAGTGCTGTGAAATAGAACTGTACCCTAATTAGAGCCTGTGTCAGCATCAATTTTCCACTTCAGTCATCCTTATAGAGTCTTTGGGCTGGATTTTGATACATAAGAACATAAGAACGTTAGAAATAGGAGCAGGAGTAGACCAATCGGCCCCTCGAGCCTGCTCCGCCATTCAATGAGATCATGGCTGATCTGATCCAGCCTCAACTCTAAAGAACAAGAAGTAGGAGCAGGACCAGGCCACTCGGCCCCTGGGCCCGCTCCGCCACACAGAGGGCCTTGACCGATCTGAACTCAAACTCATGTCCAATTTCCAGCCCGCTCCCCGTAACCCCTGATTCCCTTTACTTCTAGGAAACTGTCTATTTCTGTTTTAAATGTATTTAATGAAGTAGCTTCCACAGCTTCCTGGGGTAGCAAATTCCACAGACCCACTACCCTCTGAGTGAAAAAGTTTCTCCTCATCTCAGTTTTGAAAGAGGAGCCCCTTATTCTAAGATTATGTCCCCTAGTTCTAGTTTCACCCATCATTGGGAACATCCTCACCGCGTCCACCCGATCAAGCCCCTTCACAATCTTATATGTTTCAATAAGATCGCCTCTCATTCTTCTGAACTCCAATGAGTAGAGTCCCAATCTACTCAAGCTCTCCTCGTATGTCCACCCCCTCATCCCCGGAATTAACCGAGTGAACCTTCTTTGTACTGCCTCGAGAGCAAGTATGTATTTTCTTAAGTATGGACACCAGAACTGTATGCAGTACTCCAGGTGCGGTCTCACCAATACCCTATACAACTGCAGCAATACCTCCCTGTTTTTATATTCTATCCCCCTAGCAATAAAAGCCAACATTCCATTGGCTTTCTTGATCACCTGCTGCACCTGCATACTAACTTTTTGATTTTCTTGCACCAAGACCCCCAGATCCCTTTGTACTGCAGTACTTTCCAGTTTCTCGCCATTAAGTTAATGGCCCAAAAATTAGTGAGGGAGCCTTCGTGCGGGGGTAAGGCTTCCCCGCGATATCTCACTGCGCGCCGGCTTTTTCATTCCCAGCTCGCACGAACTTGATGTTCTGGACAGCAGCTGTGCAGTGCTTCCGTATCCTACAGGCGCAGTTAATTCGTGCGAGCGGTGGGATCACGTGATTCAGTTAGAGCCAATGGCAGCACACCATCTTTCATTCATAGTTTTCACTTAAGTGCTGTGAAAGCTATGAATTTATACCCCCCAAAAAGAACAGCTAAACCTCAATTAAAAGTTTTTTTTAAAAACCATCACATTAATAAAATAAGTATAGTTATATAAATTAACCACTTTAAACAAAAAATTAAATGTTTGAAAACATTTAAAATCTTTAAAAAAGTTATAAAAATAAACTTACCTTTCTTTAAAGTCTCTAAAAAATATATACCTGTTGAAAAAAATTCAAAATAATACTTAATTAACTACTTACCTTGTTAAAAGAGGGTCTTATGCCTCCTTTCTTTAGGTGCAAAATCTTCCATGCTTACCTGCGCATTCAAAGCACTAAGTGCACTGCGTGCGCGCAGCCTGTAGCGCGCACACGGTTCACTTAGGAACCGCCTCATTTTGAAATCACCAAGTGCCGGTTTTCAGCGCATGCACAGTGCATGCAGAAAACCGGCAATTGGAGACAGAATACGCGAGAGTACACAGTGCGTACTCTCGCGTAGAGGCACTAATTTTTGGGCCATAAACTTGCTCTCTGATTTTTCCTGCCAAAGTGCATAACCTCACATTTTCCAATGTTGTATTGCATCTGCCAAATCTCTGCCCACTCACCCAGCCTGTCTATATCCCCTTGTAGGTTTTTTATGTCCTCCTCACTCTCTACTTTCCCTCCCATCTTTGTATCATCTGCAAACTTTGATATGTTACACTCGGTCCCCGTCCTCCAAATCGTTAATATAGATTGTAAAGAGTTGGGGACCCAGCACCGACCCCTGCGGAACACCACTGGCTACTGGGGTGGGTTGGGGTCGTGTCATCCGCATTTCATTTTATCCACCCGACTGCAATTGGATGTGGGAGATTGATGCAATTTTCACCTAATTGGGCAATTGAGTTCCAGCATGTGCGAACCCATGAGCCAATTAGTGGTTTCAGTCTGAAAGTCGCCTCTGATGATGTCATCATTACTGTTGCATTGCAGGTCAGAGACTGCCTGGCCTTTGCTGTGAGAGGACCAGGATGCAAAATGAGCAGCAGCTCTAAGGAGAGAGAGAGAGAGAGAGAGAGAGAGAGAATTTTTTTTCCTCCACCACTCCCAGATACGGTTCCTCCCAGATACCTGCCAGCCGCAGTCACTGATAGTCAGCCCAGCCACTGATAGTTAGCTATCCAAATGTGCTCCCGCCAGGTTTCACAATCGTGTTTCAGGACAGGCGTGCTTCATGGAGAATAAGGGTTAAAATCACAAAGGCCTTTCAAAATGGCAATATACAGCCAATTTAATGCTTGTTAAGAGCCTTAACAGCCTATCCCATCCCTTAGAGGCGGGACGGAGTCGGGACCAGCAGACACAATTTAATGAAAATTGCGTAGAGGCGGGATGGAGGCGGACTTGTGCCCCCCCCGCCAGTTTTCGCAATTTTAACCCCCCACACAACTCCAAACCCGCCTCCACGGGTCAATGAAAATCCAACCCATAGAGTCATAGGGCTGGATTTTGATTCAGGGGCGGGCTTGGGTTGTGTAATCTGCATTTCGTGTTATCCACCCGATTCTAAATCGATGTCGGAGATTGATGAGAATTACCATAATTGGCCATTTGAGTTTCAACGTGTGGGAACCCATGGCCAGTGAGTTTTTCCAGTCTGAAAGTCGCTTCCGATGGCGTCATCATTGCTGCAGCATTTAAGATCTGCAACAAGCCTTGCTTCCTCTGCAGACTGCCAAGCTTCTGCCTTTGCATGTTAGAGGCACCTGCAGGAAGAATGGCCAGCCAGAGACCTAGGTCTGCACCTCGATTTGATGACGTCGCCCTGCAAGCTTTACTTGAGTGAGCCAGAGCTAATAAGGAGGTGCTCTTCCCTTCTTCAGGAGGAAGAAGCCTTCCCATCAAACCAAGGCTGTGTGGATCCAGGTGGCAGAGGAGGTCAACTCGTTGTCCATAACCCGCAGAACCTGGCTTCAGTGCAGGAAGAGGTTTCATGACCTGCTGCACACTGGAAAAGTGAGTATGAATTTCCCATCACCCTCATTCTGATCCCCATTGCCTCTCCTCACCAGCACTCAGCTTTGAGAACCTCTTCCTCCACATCCCACTTGACACTGACATCCCTGCGCCCTTACCCATTCCCTCGCTCTTTATGGTCACATTCACCTAACTATTCGACTATGCAGCCCTCACACTCCCTATCGCTGTGATTCTATGAAAACAACTTACAACACACAGGAAGGGCACATGGTCTTGCCACCTCACTTCGAATTTATCTCCTTCTAACCATCAATGATATAGATTCTCTACACTCCTTCATTCTCACTCAAACTCCACTTGTCTCCCTCATTGCAGGAAAAGAGAGCTCACAATAAGAGGGAAAGAGCGAGGACAGGAGGAGGGCCACCCTCAGTAGCCCAGCTCACCACCTGGGAGGAGGCGGTCCTGGAGATCATGGGAGTGGAGGAGGATGCGCAAGTGGGGGACGGACAGATGGGTGCATCAGAGCAAGCTGGTGACAGAATAGTTTATCATCTCTCTCATTGACATTGCATGTGTCACTGATAATGATTCTGATGCTCCAGCAGACTGACTTATGATCATCTGCAATATGCAATGTGCATGTAACCTTGGACTCACATCTCTGACTTTTTCCTTTACTCCCCCCCAGGATCATCACGAGCAGCCGTCCCCACCGTCCAGGTGGAAGAGCATGAGCCTCACCACTCCTCAGAGGAAGCTGCAACCTCTGAGGGTGCTGCATCAGCAGAAATCAGCGCACCCAGCATCAGCGCAGACACTCACACCTCGGAGGGAACATCGCGAGATAGAGTAGTGTTGTCACGTGGTGTATGACAGCTCACAAGTGAGCATCAGCAGATAGTGGAGACAGGGACAGCAGTGGAGAGTCCTAGTAGCAGGACTCTCCTAGCTCGGGTCAGCTGCATGTCGACCCTCTGCCTCTGTGTCCATCCATAAGATCAGCGTCGCTGGAACTCCAGGAACAGATGCAGGAGTCTCTGGCAGGTTTTGTCTCCAGGGTCGCTGCGAGTGTGGAGCGAATGGAGGAGTCCATAGCAAACATGAGCAGAGCCTTTGTGGAGTCATTGGCGCATGAACGCATCACCATGGAAAGGATGGCAACCTCCGTGGAAAGGATGGCTACAGTAGAGGAGAAGATGGCTACGGCTATGGAGGAGAAAAGTCGCCAGAGTGTAGAACACATGGTCATTGGTCAGAATAGACTGGCATCTCTTGAGGAGCGATTGCCATCTATTGAACACAGAAACCAGACCTTCATGGAAGTCCTTCTGAGTAGGATTTCCAGTGCAGATACGGGTCCCCATGGCCCCCCTGATGTGCAACAATGTGCTCTCAATCCACTTACAAGAGCTGAGGTGGGGCTGACGCATGAGAGGGATATTTGTGGCAGACAAAAAGGAAATGGGGGCTTCACTCCAATTGCTCACACGACCAAGCCACTGCAAAGCCCTCGGTCAGAGCCCCACCAGACTCCTCACCCAACTGAGATCGGCGTCTCAACCCCTTTACAGCCACAGCTGCAGCAGACTGTTGCCGAACCCTCACAGGCTGGCAACCCCAGAGGACGCCCGCAAAAGGTGTCGAGCCAGGAGCAGCAAGAAAGTGCGCAAGGTGCCTCCACATCTGCTGAAGCTACAGGGGAAGCACCACGTAGGAGCACGCGTAAAATAAAAATAATGCACAAGTAGTCACAAGGGTAGTCACTTGTGTGTAATGTTGTATTTATCCTTGAAATGCCAGCACTTGCTTGGCGTGATTAAAAATTCTGCTGGCAAACTGCTGAATTTGTGACGTCTGTCATTTCGCAAATGGGACTTCCACATTGAGGGCTTAGGATGACTTGCAATTGTCAGTATGGTGGTCAGAGTAATAGGAATCCGCATGTTCCTGGCCATTGTCGATGGTCTGATAAGAAGGTGCGAGGCAAAAGTGTTTGATTGTGCAAACTAAGCAAATCTGGTCAAGTGTGTCCCTTGCATCTCGGGCAGCAATGTGGTCGCGCGCTGGCGCCTTCTGGTCTGTGCAGCTTCAGGTGGATGAGGAACAGCTTGGCACTCCTGTTGATGCTGCTGCTGCTGCTGGTGATGCTATTGTTTAATGTTCTGCTGTTGCCACGGCTGGTCTTCGTCCGAATCTGATGTCCAGGAGGAAAGGAAATAAATGGATCCCATGATTCTCGTATAAGCCTCAGTTGAGGAAGCGAGAGGGGTTTCGCAGGAGGTCACACTGGAGATGGGTGTCAGGCTCCAAACTTCCACAAAAATGGGTATGCCTACTAAAAGTTCCTCCAGACCTGAGACAACAAAGTTCTGCCACCTGCAAATGATGATTGCTGAAAACTCCTTTTTAATGGTGGAGCTGCAGCTGTTAGTAACAGTCCACTTGTGAGGCCGCCAGCTTCTAGAGGAGACGTGGAGGATCGTGGGAAAAGTGGGAAAATCAGAAAGGCCTCTCAAAATGGGATTAGAAATGCACTTAACTGGTTGTTAAGGGCCTTAAGGGCCTATCCCGTCTGTTGGAGTCGGGATGGAAACGGGGTCAGAAAACACGCCTTTGGGAAAATTGCTCGGAGGCGGGCTGGAGGCGGGCTCGGTCCCGCCCGCCATTTTTTGCGATTTTACCACCTCACACGCCTTCAATCCCGCCTCCTCGGGCCTGGCACAATCGAGCCCAATGTTTTCACTTGTGGGGAAGAGCATAACTGGAGGCCTTCAATATAAGAGAGTCAACAAGAAATCCAATAGGGAATTCAGAAGTAACTTTTTTACCCAAAGCGTGGTGAGAATGTGGAACTCGCTACCACAGGGAGAGGTTGTAGCGAATAGTATAGATAGATGCATTTAAGGGGAGGCTAGACAAGCATAGGAGGGAGAATCGAATAGAGGGTTATGCTGATAGATTTAGATGGGGAAAGACGGGAGGAGGTTCAAGTGGAGCATAAACACCGGCATGGACTGGTTGGGCCGAATGGTCTGTCTCTGTGCCGTGTATCCGATGTAATCCTGTGAAATCCATTCAAGACATAGTCAGTCACGGTGACATCACCACTACATGAAATGATTAATGTGGCTCTGGAGAGAGTAATGTGTAAAACAAATGGGTAGAGATCTGCAGAAGAGAAAAGATTGTGATAGATATATGATGCTGATGTGATATTGCTTAGAGTTGGCCTTAAGTAATCTAGCGCAAACGAAGGGGAGATTGTAGGGAAAGGGTTAATCAGACTGTACTAAAGTCTGCTAATATTATACTGTATTGGTTTATCTCTCTATTGTAGTAATGTTAATCTTTAGCCAGTTCCTGTTTAGTTAGAAGTATAAGTCATTTAAAATTCCCCTGCAGCAATGGTCAGTCTCAGGATGCAGCAATTAGAGATTTAATTAAACACATGCCATTGCAAACTGATTCAAAAATTTCAGAGAACTTTAATCATTTGCTGCAATGTTGGAAGACAGTTAGATCTACAAAGGAAAACATCGGGGCATACATCATCATTTTAATTGGCAGAATGATCCAAAAACTAAGGCAGATTTATAATTAACGGTTTCACTTGTTAGAATTGAAATGTTTGGATCAAGAGTGCAACTATCGATAAGGTAACGGCTCTGAGGTAATTACACTTATAATTCCACCAGACAAGGAGATCGTTAATAAGGAAACCTGTTCCTATTGATCAAGGATAAGTCGATGAAAGTCTCCTTATATGGAGTTACATTTTAACTTTCATATAGTTATATAATGCAACATTGTGTGGATGTTCAATGAGAAGCAGTGGACCAATGTAGTATAACTGGCTGTTTGTACTGAGTATTCCGATTCCTGAATGTCCTAAGGTACTGAGCTCAGAAATGTAAGACGTCTCAATCCCTAACCAACCATCATCAGCTGTGGTTGTAAGTAATACATTTTACGTGTATGTGTCAGTACTATTGCAGATACTGTGGGCTCAATAAACCTATGAAATCTCAGTCCAAGTTTCAAGAACTTCATTGAAAACTTTACTCTAACAACAGCCTCAGTACTTTAATTTTCAATGGGCTTCATTTATTAACTGTGATTAAGTGCCCTCTTTACCCGTAACTCACGTTCCACTTTATGCTGACGTTCCCCAAACAAACAAACTCCACATAGTTTAAGGTCCCCGGGGAGCCCAGGCTCTGCTACTCCGGCCCGCATCCAGCTCTGGGTGAAGTGACGGTGAGTTGCGGGCCGTTTTGCGTAATAGGCACATTCTCATTTAACTGTATTCAGACGACCAACAGTATTTAAGCCAAGGGTCAGGCAGCAGGCACAGGTTTTAATGCCGTCAGTCAGCGATGTATCTGCACCCAGCCACAATCGTGAGCAGGCGATGTGTAATCAACCACATCATCCAAATTCAACAGATAAAGCAGAAAGCAAAGGCATGCGAAAGTTAACCATTGCATTACCGTGTCAAATTCAAATCAATATAGTTGTGATTCCTCGCCCCTGTTTCTAATTGAATAGTTGTTGTGTTTCCTTGAGTCCCTCTATTTATAATTAAATAATTACCATGTGTCCCTGATATTGTCATCTCCTCTATTTCTAAATAAACCTTTGCTGTGTTCCCCTCAATTCCCATAGGCATCAAACATGCCCGACGGCCCGTCAGACAGCCAGCAGACACACGTTCCTTAAACACAGAGCGAGAGAGAGCAACCCTGACTGAAGCTCAGCGACAGACACAGGCTGTTGACTGACATCACACAGACTGCAGGCTGACGTCACACAGACTGACGTCACACTAGACCCTGCCTCAGTTATTACTGCACTAGACATAAGAACATAAGAAATAAGAGCAGGAGTAGGCCATACGGCCCCTCGAGCCTGCTCCGCCATTCAATAAGATCATGGCTGATCGTCGACCTCAACTCCACTTTCCCGCCCGATCTCCATATCCCTTGATTCCCCTAGAGTCCAAAAATCTATCGATCTGAGCCTTGAATATATTCAAAGACTCAGCATTCACAGCCCTCTGGGGCAGAGAATTCCAAATATTCCCTACCCTCTGAGTGAATAACTTCCTCCTCATCTCAGTCTTAAATAGCCTACCCCTTATTCTGAGACATGCCCCCTAGTTCTAGACACTCCTGCCAGGGGAAACAACCTCTCAACAACGACCCTGTCAATCCACTTCAGAATCGTGTATGTTTCCATGAGATGACCTCTCATTCTTCGAAACTCCAGACAGTATAGGCCCATTCTGCACAATCTCTCATCATAGGACCGCCCTCTCATCTCAGGTATCAATCTAGTGAACCTTCTTTGCACCGTATCCAAGGCATATATATCCTTCCGTAGATAAGGAGACCAAAACTATGCACACTACTCCAGGTGTGGTCTCACCAAGGCCCTGTACAATTGTAGCAAGACTTCCTTAATCTTATTCTCCAAACCCCTTGCAGTAAAGGCCAACATGCCATTTGGCTTCCTTCTTGCTTGCTGTACCTGCGTGCTAGCATTCTGTGTTTCCTGCACGACCCTGTCTCTATTTATGTTGCACTAGGCCTGTCTCAGTTATTAATGCACAGGACCCAGTCTCTTTTTATATTACTCTAGGCCCTGTCTCAGTTATTACTGCACAGGACCCAGTCTCTTTTTATATTACACTAGACCCTGTCTCTGCTTATATTACACTAGGCGCTGTCTCTGTTTATATTATTCTTGGCCCTGTCTCAGTTATTACTGCACTACAACAGGTCTCTGTTTATATTGCATAAGGTCGCTCTACCTCAGTCAGGCTGTGTTTAATGAGCCCTCACATTGTCAATTTGTGTTACAGATACACGGGATAAGGTGACATTATAATGGGGTATAGTCAGCACAACCCTAATTAAACTGTTCCCTTCCCGTGACACTATATTTATTAATACACACCTGGATCTTTCTCTCTCTCTCTGTTGGTTTCTTCCTGTATTACTCATTGTATTTGGTCTCACCTTTATGCATCTCCCGCTGTTGGTGTCTCTCGATGTCACTCACTGTATTTAGTGTCACCTTTATCTATCTCCCTTTGTTGGTGTCTTTCTGTGTCTTTCACTGCATTCAGTATCACATTTATCTATCACTGTGTCGTTCTCTCTCTGTTTCGCTCAATGTATTCAGTGACACATTTATCTATTTCCCTGTGGTGGTGACTCTCTCTATTATTCACTTGCCTCACTCATAGCTGTATCAGGTACAGGTACATTTCTCAGATCTTTAATTGATACGTACAGACAAGCAGAGGGCTGATCCATCGTGGGGGGACTCACTCACCTGCTCAGGTTTATTGCGCAGATCTTTATTCATCGAGAGCAGATGAGCACTGGGCTGATCCAGCGTGGAGGGCGGGGGGGGGGGGGGGAGGCTCACACACCTGCACAGGTACATTGCTCAGTTCTTTAACCATTGAGAGAAGATGGGCACTGGGCTGATCCACCGTGGAGGATGGGGGGGGGGCTCACTCAACTGCACAGGTACATTGCTCAGATCTTTAACCATTGAGAGAAGATGGGCATTGGGCTGATCCAACATTTTGGGCATCACTCACTTGCACAGGTACATTGCTCAGATCTTCAACCATTGAGTACAGATGATCAATTGGCTGATCTCCGTGGGGGGCCTCACTCACCTGCACAGATAACATTCTCAGACTTTCCTTTCATTCCATAACTTCCATTGTTCTTTTTCAGAAGTTTCTTTGTTTTAGTTCAACAACAACTTATATTTATAAAGCGCGTTTACCGTAATAAAACGTCCCAAGGCGCTTCACAGGAGTTTGAAAAAAAAACTAAATTGGACACCGAGCCAAATAAGGAGATGTTAGGGCAGATAAACACATTCGTGGTCGAAGAGGTAGTCTTTAAGGAGCGTCTAAAGTAGGAAAGGGAAGTGGAGAGGCAGAGAGATTTAGGTGAGGGAATTGCACAGCTTCGGACCTCGGCGACTGAAAGGCAGGACCGCCAGGGGCGGAGCATTTAAAATCGGGGATGTTCAAAAGGCTAGAATAGGCGGAGCACAGAGATCTAAGGGGATAATAGAGCTGGAGAAGATTACAGAGATAAGGAGGGGCGAGGCCACGGAGGGGTTTGAAAATAAGTTTGAGAATTTTAAAATCGAGGCGTTACTTAACTGGTAGCCAATGTAGGTCATCAAGCTTTAACATGTTTTTTTCTGTTACCTGTCTGGATTTTTTAAACCTCTCTTTCCGATTACTTTCCCCCATCGGCTGTGATTTTTCTTTTGCTCTTTCTCCCCATCTCCCCCGTTCCCTTAACAATCCCCAGATTGCACCAGAGCACCATTTCAAAATTTGCAGGTGACACAAAACTAGAAAGTATAGTCAACAGTGAGGAAGATAGTGATAGACTTCAAGAGGAGATGGACAGGCCGGTGGAATGGAGGACACGTGGCAGATGAAATTTAACGTCGAAAATTGTGAAGTGAGACATTTTGATAGGAGGAACGAGGTGAGGCCAAATAAACTAAAGTGTACAATTCTAAAGGGAGTGCATGAATACAGAAGACCTGGGGCTATATGTACACAAATCGATGAGGGTGGCAGGGCATTTTGAGAAAGTGGTTAAAAAAGCATACGGGCTCCTGGGCTTCATAAATAGAGGCATAGAGTGCAAAAGCAAGGAAGTTGTGATGAACCTTTATAAAACACTGGTTCAGCCTCAACTGGAGTATTGTGTCCAATTCAGCGCACAACACTTTAGGAAGGATGTGAAGGCCTTAGAGAGGGTGCTGAAAAGTTTTACAGAAATGGTTCAAGGGATGAGGGACTTCAGTTATGTGGATAGATTAAAGACGCTGTTTTTGTTCTCCTTGGAGCAGAGAAGGTTGACAGGAGATTTGATAGAGGTGCTCGACAGAGTATGAGTGTCTAGACGGAGTAGGCAAAGATAAACTGTTTCCAATGGCGGAAGGGTGGAGAACCAGAGGACACAGATTGAAGTTGATTGCCAGAAAAACAAAAGGCGTCATGAGGAAGAACATTTTTTTACGCAGCAAGAGGTTAGGATCTGGAATGCACTGCTTGAGAGGGTAGTGGAAGCAGTTTCAATCGTGACGCGCAAAAGGGAATTGGATAAGTGCCTGAAGGATAAGAAATTGCAGGGCTACGGCGGAAGTGCTGTTGCATAGAGCCGGCATGGGCTCGACAGGCCGAATAGACTCCTTCTCTGCTGTAACCATTCCATGATTCTATGATTCCCCGTCCTCTGGTGACACCGTGCAGTCTGTAGGATGTGTGACATCAATCTGCAGTATGTCTTACGTCATTCTACACCCTGTGTGACGTCTGACTGACGTCTATATGACGTCAGTCTGCAGTCTGTGTGATGTCAGTATGCAATCCGTATGACGTCATTCTGCAGTCTGTGTGGCGGAATTCTGCAGTCAGTATGGCGGAATTTTGCAGTCTTTGTGACTCTGTCTGCAATCTGTGTGACGCTGTCTGCATTGTGTGTGACGACAGTTTGCAGTCTGTGTGACGTCAGTCTGCAGTATGTGCGACGTCAGTTTACAGTCTGTGTGGCGGAATTCTGCAGTCTGTGTGGCGGAATTTTGCAGTCTGTGTGACTCTGTTTGCGTTCTGTTTGACGTCAGTCTGCAGTCAGTGTGACGTAATTCTGCAGTCTGTTTGACTCTGCCTGTGTTCTGTGTGACATCAGTCTGCTGTCTGTGTGACGCTGTCTGCAGTCTGTGTGACGCTCCCTGCAGTCTGTGTGACGTCATTTTGCAGTCCGTGTGAAGTCAGTCGGCAGTCTGTGCGACTGTCTGGCGTCTCTGTGACGTCATTCTACAATCTGTGTGACTCTGCCTGCTGCCTGTGTGACGTCATTCTACATTCTGTGGAGCGTCTGTCTGCAGACTGTTTGACGTCAATCTGCAGTCAGTGTGACGCAATGCTGGCATCTGTGTGATTTAAGTCTGCAGTCTGAGTGACTCTGTCTGCATTCTGTGTCACACTGTCTGCATTTATGTGACGTCAGTTTGCAGTCTGTGTGACTCTGCAGTCTGTGTGACATCAGTCTGCAGCCTGTGCGATTCTGTCTGCAGTCTGTGTGACTCTGTCTGCAATCTGTATGACGACAGACTGTTTGACGTCAGTCTGCAGTCTCTGTGAGGTCGGTCTGCAGTCTGTGTGACGTCAGTCTGCAGTCTGTGTGACGCCAGTCTCTGTGTGTCATTGAGCTTCAGTCAGCGTCAGTCTCTCTCCCTCTGTGTTTGTTGGCTGTCTGACGTGCCGTCGGCCATGTTTCTGTGACGTGCTTTCGGCCATGTTTGACTGCGCCTTCTCACGATTGTAGCTGGGTGCAGATACATCGCTGGATGACGGAATTAAAACCCCAACCTGCTGCCTGACTCTTGGCATAAATAGTGTTCGTCTAAAACTACTTAAATGAGAATCAACTTACTTCTCAGACCCGCCAGCAACTCATCACCACTTCCCCAGAAGCTGGATGCGAGCCGGATTTGCAGAGCAGGGGCTCCGGGGGCCTGAAACCAAGTGAAGTTTGTTTGTTTTCAGAAGGTCAGCATAAAGTGGAACGTGAACGGGTGACGCGTCAAGGGGCACTTTATCACAAATTATATATGAACACCACGGACTATTAAAGTACTCAGGCTATTGTTAGAGTAAAGTTTTCAATAAGGTTTTTGAAAATTGATGTGAGGTGTCATAGGTTTATTGAGCACACAGTCCTTGCAATAGTACTTAAACATACAGTTGAAAGTTGTAGCGATACCTAATGATGGTTGCTTGGTGATTAAAACGTCTTACAGTTTTCAGCTCAGTATCTTAAGCTTTTAAGAATCAGAATACTCAGTACAAAGAGCCAATTTGATTACAATTTGTCTCACTCCCTCTCTGTGACCAAACCAACACAATGATGCATTATATAACGTTATGATAGTTCAAATATAACTCCATATATGGAGACTTTCATCGACTTATCCTTGATCAATAAGGGTAGTTCTCCTTGCGTAACGATCACTTTGTCGGGTGGGCTTTGAAGCGAAATTCCCTCTTCCCAATCCCGCATCATTTCCTCTGAGGTCCCCGAAGGATGTATTCTTGCTCCCCTCCTATTTCTCAACTCTCTGCTGCCCCTTGGCGACATCATCCGAAACCACGGCGTCAGTTTCCACATATACGCTGACGACACCCAGCTCTACCTCACAACCTTTTCTCTCGTCCCCTCCACCGTCTCTAAATTGTCAGACTGTTTGTCCGACATCCAGTACTGGATGAGTAGAAATTGTCTCCACTTAAATATTGGGAATACCGAAGCCATTGTCTTCAGTCCCCTCCACAAACTCCGTTCCATAGTCACCGACTCCATCCCTCTCCCTAGCATCTGTCTGAGGCTGAAACAGACTGTTCGCAACCTTCGTTTCATATTTGACCCTGCATGAGCTTGCAACCACATATCAGCGGCATAAGACCGCCTATTTCCACCTCCATAACATTGCCCGTCTCCGGCCCTGCCTCAGCTCATCTGCTGCTGAAACCCTCATCCATGCCTTTGCTCCTTCCCTGCTTAACAGGCCGTGGCTACATATTAAAATTAAAGCTATAGAACGATAAACCAATACAGTATAACATTAGCACACTTTAGGCAGTCTGATTAACTATTTTCTTACAATACCCCACCTTTGGCATTAGATTACTGAAGGCTAAACCTAAAAAAATCTCATCAGCATCATATATCTATCTCGATCTATTCTCTTCTGCAGATCTCTACCGATTTGCTTTACACATTACTCTCTCCAGAGCCACATTGAGAACTTCTTGTAGTGCTGACTCAAGCGTGACTGGCCATGTCTTGGACCCATTCTTTACGGAATCTTCATCATGCACATCGCATGCTGGTCTCTCATTCACGGGCAACACTTCACTTCAGCACACACAGCGATAACCCAAGATCAGGCAGCAGGAGGCATCCGATACAAGCCATCCCTGCCATTTCTGGCTATCTACACAAAGCTGGGAGAGGTGGTAGTGGTTCTGTCGATGTTTGGATAGAATCTCACTCTGCATGGTTTCGATGTTTCTTGTAATGGCAAAGCTATCAAGTACATTCCTCTAATTGCTCAGTACCAGAAATGACATAACCGTGAAAGCGGACGTGAGCAAGATGAGGAGCGGCGGCATAAAAGCAGCGATAGAAAAGATCCTGGGGCGGAGCAGACCGGAGCAGCAGCGGCATATTTATTCGGGTAATTCAAAAACAACAACAAATTATCAAGGAGTGACGTCACCGGACAGCAGGTAGGTGATTGGTTGGTGAGTTTTACAGTTTATTTTGCTCTCAGCCAGCGAAGTGGGTTCAACCTATAACTTGAACTAGATTTAGTAAGTATTTAAAAACTAAATCATGAGCTAAGTTAATTGAATGCATAAACATTAATTAATTAAATAACTAAAACGAGGTTATATAGTGATGGCAGTGCGGGTGATATGGTGCAACTGCACCATGTGGTATGTTTGTGTCGAGAATCGCGATTCCTGATGACCACGTTTGCAGTTAGTGCCTGAACCTCGAGGAACTTCTTCTCAGAGTTGTTGAACGAGGTGCAGACATTGCGAGGCATCAGGGCGGGGGAGAGTTACCTGGACACTTTGATCCAGGGGGCAGTCACACCCCTTCGGTTAGGTAGTGGAACAGGCCTGGTTAGTGGTCAGGGACAGGAGGGTGTGACTGCGACTCAGGCAGGTAAGGTGACCCCAGGTGCAGTGCTGGAGGAGCCTCGGCTTAGTACGTATTCAGCAGGTATGAGGTTCTTGCTGCCTGTGTGGATGAGGGCAAAATCTGCAGTATGGATGAGCAAACTGACCACGGCACCTTGGCATAGGAGGCCATTCCAGTGGGACGAGTGAAAATGAATGTAGTTGTGGTAGAGGACAGCATAGTCAGGGGGAGAAATACTGTTTTCTGCAGCCAGGACCGGTGTTCCGAAGGCTCTGTTGCCTGTCAGGTTTAAGGATACCTCCCCGCAGCTGGATAAATATTTGTAGTGGGAGGGGGAGGATCCAGTGGTCGTATTCCACGTCGGAACCACAGACATACGTCGAACTAGGAATGAGGTTCTGCTGAGAGAGCTTGAGGAGCGAGCATACAATTTAAAACGCAGGACCTCAAAAGTAATCATTTCTGGATTGTGACCTCATCCACGTGCAAATTGCCACCGTGATAAGCAGAACTGAGAGTTAAATGTTTTGCTGGAAGAATGGTTTGGGAGGAAAAGGTTTCGATTCATGGGCACTGGCACCAGTACTGGAGAAAGAGTGAGCTGCTCCATATTGAAGGGGCTCCATTAAACCGGGCTGGGACATGTATCCTGTTGAAGCAAATAACTTGACTGTTCATAGGGCTTTCAACTAAAATTCAAGGCATTGGAGCAGTGTATCGATTTGGATAAAGATAAGCAGAGTGTGACAGGAAGGAACAGAGAGCTTAATGGTAATAGTGCATCAGCGAATAAGGAGAAAGCAGGGAATAATGGTAAGAAAGCTAAAAGTAAAGGCTGTTTATCTGAATGCACGAAGCATTCGTAACAAGGGATCTATAAGAAATGAAACCAGACTAAATATAAACGAAACAGGAACGCAGAACCTAGGAAGGAACAAACTAAGGTAGGTCATAGACTCTAGGTAATAAATAGAGTTATAGATATAGGGAGTAAAAATATGGTTGAAAATAAAGTGACAAGAACTGCTATTAAACATGAGTTAAACTCTCTGTAGAGCAATACACACTCTGTCCTAACAAAACAGGGGAACTGGAGGCAATATTATGTTGCGATGAACCAGATATTGTAGGGAATACTTTGCCATGGCTAGAGAAAGCAGGACTGGGAATTAAACATTGCAGGGCATAACATATTTAGAAAAGAAAGAGTGGGCAAAATAGGAAGTGGGTTCGCTGTGCTTATTAGAGATAACATAATGGCAGTAAAAACATGACAGAGTTATCAGTTAGACAGAAATAGAATCCACGTGGATAGAGATAAAAGATAATGAAGGTTCATTCACACTAATAGAGGTAGTCTATAGACCACTAATGTTGGAAGAAGAAGAGATGATTGAAGAAATATGGAAAAAAGTTTGATAAATTAGTAAAAAAAAGAATATTAATGGGAAATTTAAACTGCCCCGAAATTAATTGTGCAGAAGAGGTAGGTAAAGGGGATAGGGGAATGGAGTTGCGACTATGTTCAAATGATTCCTTTCTAACCCAATATGTAAGAAGCCGAAAAGGGAGGATTAGCGATTGGATCGAGTAATGGGGAATGAACCAGAGCAGATAAGAGAAGAAAAAGTGGGGCAGCATCTAGGTAACAGTGACCATAATATAATACTCTTTCAGCTAATAATTGAGAAGGACATAAGTATGATGACGATCAAGGTAACAGATTGGAGAAAATGCGATTGTGAGGGGCTGAGAATAGAACTTGGAAAATAAAATGTACAGCAATATTGGCAAGCAATGATGTAGAACAACAATGGGAAACATTTAAAACGGTATTCAGCAGAGTGCAGGAAAATATATTCCACTAAAAATCAAGAACAAGCTAAACACTAATGAGACGCCATGGATGAATAAAGGCAAAATAAAAAAAAATGAGGATAAAAAAAGAGGCAAACACTAAGAAAATGGACAATAGGTGAGATAATGGCAAGGAAGAATACAAAGAGATAGGAGATAAGTCAAAAAAAGTAGGAATGCAAAGGGGAACTATGCGATTAAATTTGCAAGGAACATAAAACAATGTAATAAAATATTCTGCAGGCACATAAATAAAAAAGGAAATTCGAGATGGGAATAGGGCCGTTAAGGAACGGCCAGTATTAAATCACAGGCAGCGATAGCGAAATGCCAGAAATATTATGTACTTACTTTATTTCTGTATTTACCAGGGAGACGGTCAGGTAGACGTGACATCGGAAGATGAGATTAGAAATGATATAACCGCATTTAAAATTTAAAAGGAGAAATATTAAATCAACTAATCAAACTCAAACAGGATAAATGCGCTGCTCCAGCCGAATTACATCCACGCATTTTAAAGGAATCTAGGGAAGCGATAGCAGAGGCACTATTACACATATTTAATAATTCGTTCGAAAAAGGTATAGTGCAAAAGGACTGGTGGATTGCTAACGTAATACCTATATTTAAGAAGGGATATGGAACTAATCCGTGGGACTATAGTTAATTCAGCTTAACATCGGTGGAAGGAAAATTAATGGAATCCCTACTAAAGGAAAACAATAGAAGAACATCTCGAATCCAAAAATCTAATCATGAATAGTCAGCATGCGTTTCAAATCAAAATGTCTTGTTGGACCACATTATTTGAATTCTTTGAAGAGGTAACATAGAGCGTAGACAAGCTTTGAGTAGTTGATGTAATTTATCAAGATTTCAAAAAAGTCTTCGATAAAGAACTACATGACAGATTAATGAAAAATGTCAGAGAATGCAGAGTCAGGTTACAAGTAGCAGAATGGATAGCGAGCTGGTTTCAAGACAGAAATCAGAGAATATGGGTAAAGATTAGCTATACGGAGCGGCAGAATGTGGAAAGTGGGTTCACACAATGTTCAGGGCATGGGACCATGTTTGTTCATAATTTATGTTAACAATTTAGACTTTGGAATCAAAAGCTCCATTTCTAAATTGTCGGATGTCACCAAATTGGTGGGGGTGGGGGGCTGTGATAGTCAGTACTGAGGAGGACTGCAACAAATTACAAGAAGACATTAATAAACTTGCAGAATGGGCATATAATTGGCAAATGAATTTAAACACAGAAAAATGGGAGGTATTACATTTTGGTCAGTAAAATAAGGAGGTCACATATTATCTAATAAGAATCTAAATGGGATAGAAGAGCATAGCGATCTTGGATTACACATACACTAATCACTGAAACTAGCAACACTGGTTTACAAAAGCTAGCGACGCATAAAAAAGCAAACCAAGCACTAGGGTTTATTTCAAGAAGGATATCATTGAAAAGTAGAGCATTATGCTAAACCTGTATCTAACCTTAGTAATACCACACTTGGAGAACAGTGTACAATGCTGGACTCCATATTATTAAAAAGATTTAGAGGCACTGGAGAGGGTGCAAAAAAGATTTACAAGGATGATAGAAGAATTGCGAGGATATACCTATCAGGAAAGTATGAACAGACTGAGTCTCTTTTCTATTGAAAAGAGAAAGCTGAGAGGTGACCTAATAGAGGGCTTTAAAATATGGAAAGGTTTTGATCCAGAGTAGACTCAGAGAGAATGTTTCCACTGGTGGGGAAGAGCAAAACTAAAGGCCGTCAATATAAGATAGTCACCAAGAAATCAAATACGAAATTCATAAGAAAGTTATTACCAATAGAATGTGAGGATGTGAACCTCGCTACCACAGGGAGTGGTTCTAGCAAACAGTATAGACACATTTGAAAGGAGGCTAGATAAGCATATGAGGGAGAAGGAAATATAGAGTTGTGCTGATAGAGGTAGATGAGGAAAGATGAGAGGAGGCTCGAGTGGAGCTTAAACGCCGACATGGACTGGTTTGGCGAATTTCCTGTTTCTGTGCTGTATATCCTAAGTAAAACGCTTTCATCTCCAAGAGACAGCAACCAATTAAGTATCTTAACTACACTTACCTGACTTGCACTAGATGCGAATTGATGCCAGGATGAGATTTTTGGCGAGTTGTGCCCAGGTGATTTACGTTAAGACGGAACGGGACAGAATAGAAAGAAGCAGACTGCTGCCATTATTTGAGGGATCTGGAACTAACAACTATAGATTAAAAAATGTACCGAAGAGATTTAGAACGGATGTTCGGAGACTTCTCTTTAAATGGAGAGTGGTGAAGCTGTGAAATTAACAGAGGCAGAAATTATGTCAATATTGGAGACTAATTGTACAGATGGATGAACAAAAATAGGTTGAAGTGATGTTGAGACCGGCGGATAAAGTGATTGGAACAATTTGATCGGCTGAAGGGTAAACGCTGAGTAGGTCTGATTGGGTTAAACAGTTGTTTCCCCTCTCATAACATTCCACCATTTTGTTGACCAGTTGAGATTTTCAGTAAATATCTGTGAACAAAGATGTATAATGTCACATTGACGGGTCAAGTTCCTACTGTCTCCATCATTAGACACTGATCAGGAGACAGGGCCCCGTTCTATTGGTCCAGGAGACAATGGGGGGCGGAGTCTGATGGGGAGTCCAGCGCCTGCAACATTCAAACCAAGATTACAGATTTACAAATAAGCATGATTTCAAAACCCTTAAATATGTCCAAACTAAAGGAATGTCTATCTGTTAATTAAACTGAGCGTCTCCTTCCAGTAGCTGCTGTGTGAGGCAGTTAACGCTGACGCACACATGTTCTACTCCACTGTTGAATCTCAATCATGACGGTTCTCTTTGAATCTTGAGCGGGAAGGGCGCTGTTTTAGCGGGAATCGATTATGTTCACACGGGGAAAGAAGCAGACATCAAACACCCGGCACAAATTGGGAACTATATTTCCTGAAAACTGCTCATTTTCACAAGAACAATCCGCTTTTGTCCCAAGGGAAAAATTGCCATTCTAAAACGGAACACCGGCTGTAATTGAGCTCTAGTTAGGACAGGAAGCTATGCTTTAATTCTTCATTTATTAACCAATATCAGAATCAATGTCCAAGGAGATTTCACCATCCTCACCAACTCTTGCCTGAATTTGGTTTGTGTCGCTGCATAAATGCAGGTGTTTGTGCAGGAACTCAAATACATGAGCATATATCCACTTTCAGACAGGATGTAAGCAGGGTTTTCAAACTCACCTTTGTAATAAACGGCCAGGCTGTCAGTGATGAAGCTAATGGCAGATGTGAACCACAACAGTATAAAACTGCCCGATACAGTGAACAGTAAAATGATGGATTTCCTCCGGCTCTCCATCTCTGGATCGCTCTGATTCTCATTGCAGTGACCCCGGAGTCGCCTGCGAGCCCTACTGCTTACTACAATTCGTCTGACTGTCAAACAATTAAACAGTAATATCAAAGCAACAGCAAACCATGGAACTAAAATACTTTGAATGCGGTAATAGGCTATGGCTGCAGGCGATGAATAAAAGGCTTCGTTGGCGCGGCATCCCCAGGAAACATTGTTAATGATTCGTTGAGATTAATAAGAGAAAGCAAAGGGGATATTCTCTATACAGGCCAGCACAAGGACTGTTGTTAAAACAGCTGGCGCAGTTCTCACTGTGCAATACTTTGTTTTAAACTTCTGACAGCATATAGTTACAAATCGGTCAAAAGTGAAAAAGATTGTAAACCACACCGACATATCCAGGGTGACGGTATTGATGTAATGAATGGACTTACAGACGGCAGTGTAGGACAGGAATGAATGCGGAAAGTGGTTACAGAAAATCTGAAACACCAGTATATGGAAGATGATGACCAGTAGATCTGCTGTCGCCATGGCCACCATGTAGACCGAGATACATTTGGAAAGGCCACAATTTCCTCTGGAGAGAATCAGGATTGTCAGTAGGTTCGCTGTAAGGAAGAGGCAGAAGAGGTCAGTAACGGGGATACTCAGATAAATCTCACAGCATATTGTGGGGAAATGCTCAGATGTGTCCCTACTTGGCGTCACGTACACTGATTTGTTGCCATATAGGCGAGTGCTGAGGAGATTTGATTTAAAAGGAAAGAAACATTGAAGATTCAGTATGGAGTGACTCAAAATCCGAATCCCTTCCACCATACTTCAGACAGTGGCTAAATATAATTTCGCAGCAATTGCTGGAAATATATGGATCAATAAAACATTCAGCTTTTGTGTGGAGGTAGCTGCAGTCCGAGCAATTACCAACTTAAAATATGAGAAGTCGCATAACACCAGGTTTTAGTGCAACAGTTTTATTTGAAATCACAAGCTTTCGGAGCGCTGCTCCTTCGTCAGGTGAAGTAAAGGGCCTTGACTTCACCTGACGAAGGAGCAGCGCTCCGAAAGCTTGTGCTTTCAAATAAAACTGTTGGACTATAACCTGGTGTTGTGCAACTTCTCACATTTGTCCACCCCAGTCCAACACCGGCATCTCCACATCATGGCAACTTAAAATAGACAGGGAACCACGGTACAAATGAAGTGATTACTAGGGACACTAAGCAACACATTCTGTACTGGACTATGTACTGTTGGAGGGGCCGGGGAATCACCCTCGCCTCAGTGTAGAGAGGGAGTTTGAGTGCCCCGTGCCCAAGATCTACCGGACAGAATAGCGCCTAACCGGCAGGGCGAACAGGTAGGATTCCCGCTGATATTCACCAAATTATCCCGGTGGATAAGTGACTCTGCAATGAGACCCATCACGGAATCAGTTACATAATCATTAACAGTGAGATCGTCATCAGCTATTAAACAACAGGATGCATTGACTTACCGAGAACACCAAAGACAACGAGAAAATGATAGTATATGTCCTTTATCTGTAGAATTATTGGCCGTGCCATTTTCAGAAGGCTGTGCGACTTCTGTCCTGCTTTACGGTTCCGACTGCGTGTATCTGAGATCCGTAAATGCTCCCCCTTTATAGAACAGTCCGTGGCCTGGTGAGAAAATCAGGTGACACAATAATGGATCTTAGTTACAGTCACTTAACAAACAAAGGGCGATTTTCCGCTTCAGTGCGCCCGGGCCACAATTGAAAAGTTCAGTCCGTGAAACACCGTCCATTAAATTCAATGAAAGGGAGTTAATCCCAGTGGGAATGCGCTCTGCGCCCGCCGAGTGAACCCTAAAGGGAACATCTCTCCAAATCCCTGTGTTAGCTTCTTGGGCCTCACATAATTTGGTGAAACATTCTCACATCATTACATAATAAACGCTTCAACTTCACTGTTGTAGAACCTACTGTAACATTACTGTTGATGTCTCTGCTCTAACATTACTGGTAGTGACTCTACTCTAACATTACTGGTGGTGACTCTACTCTAACATTACTGGTGGTGACTTTACTCTAACATTACTGGTGGTGACTTTACTCTAACTTTACTGGTGGTGATTCTACTCTAAATTTACTGGTGGTGACTCTACTCTAACATTACTGGTGATGATTCTACTCTAACATTACTGGTGGTGAATCTACTCTAACATTACTGGTAGTGACTCTACTCTAACATTACTGGTGGTGACTCTACTCTAACATTAATGCTGGTGACTCTGCTCTAACATTACTGGTTTTAACCCTACTCTAACATTACTGGTGGTGATCCTAGTCTAACATTACTGGTGGTGACCCTACTCTAACATTACTGGTGGTGATCCTAGTCTAACATTACTGGTGGTGACCCTACTCTAACATTACTGGTGGTGACCCTAGTCTAACATTACTGGTGGTGACACTACTCTAACATTACTGGTGGTGACCCTACTCTAACATTACTGGTGGTGAGTCTATTCTAACATTACTGGTGGTGACCCTACTCTAACATTACTGGTGGTGAGTCTATTCTAACATTACTGGTGGTGACCCTACTCTAACATTACTGGTGGTGAGTCTATTCTAACATTACTGGTTGTAACCCTAGTCTAACATCACTAGTGGTGACTCTGCACTAACATTACTGGTGGTGATCCTAGTCTAACATTGCTGGTGGTGACATTACTCAAGCATTACTGGTGGTGCCCCTACACTTTCATTACTGGTAGTGCTCCTACTCTAACCTAAGACGTGCTGCCCCTTCACTTAACATTACTGTGGATGACTATACTCCATCATTACTGGTGGTGACCCTACACGAACATTAATGGTGGTGACCCTACTCTAACATAACTGGTGGTGCCCCTACTCTAACATTAATGGTGGTGACCCTACTCTAACATAACTGGTGGTGCCCCTACTCTAAGATAACTGGTGGTTCCCCTACTCTAACATTACTGGTGGTGCCCCTACTCTAACATTACTGGTGGTGCCCCTACTCTAACATTACTGGTGGTGACCCTACTCTAACATTACTGGTGGTGACCCAACACGAACATTAATGCTGGTGACTCTACTCTAACATTACGGGTGGTGACCCTACACGAACATTAATGGTGGTGCCGCTACTCTAACATTAAGGATGGTGACTGTGCTCTAACATTACTGGTGGTGACTCTACTCTAACATTACTGATGGTGATCCTACTCTAACATTACTGGTAGTGACTCTTCTCTAATATTACTGGTGGTGCCCCTACTCTAACATTACTGGTGGTGTTCCTACTCCAATATTATTGATGATAATCCTGCTAATACATTACTGGTGTTGATTCTACACTAACATGACTGGTGATGACCCGATTCTAACACTACTGGTGGTGACCCTACACTAAAATTACTGGCATTGAATCTGCTCTATCATTAATTGTGATGCCTCTTCTCTAACATTACTGGTGGTTATCCTACTATAACATTACTGGGGGTAATACTAATCTAACGTAACGTGTGGTGACCCTAGTCTAACATTATTTGTTGTTGCATTACTCTAACACTCTAACATTACTGGTGGTGATCTTATGATAACATTACTGGTGATGATACTTCTCTGACATTACTGGTGGTGACACTGCATTAACATTACCTGTGCAGACCCTACTCTAACATTACTGGTGTTGACCCTACTCTAACCTTACTGGTGGTGACTCTAATCTAACATTTCTGTTTGTGACTCTACTGTAACATTAGAGATTGAAACCCTACATTACCAATACTGGTGGTGACTCTACTCTTACTTACTCCGTCGCCTCCAGTGCAGATCCAAGGTCGTCACATCCTGTGTCATCGAATTACAGTATGCAGACGACGCTTGCGTCTTCGCACACTCTGAGGCCAAATTCCAAACAGTCAACACCTTCACCGAAGCGTACGAGAGCATGGGCCTTACACTAAACATCCAGAAGACAAACGTCCTCTGCCAACTTGCCCCCACCACACAGTACTGCTCCCTGATTATCAAAATCCATGACGAGGCCTTAGACAACGTGAACCACTTTCCATACCAGGGGAGCCTACTGTCAACAAGAGTATCTGTCGATGTCAAAGACCAACACTGCCTTCAGTGTGCCAGTGCAGCCTTCGGTCGCCTGAGGAAGAGAGTGTTTGAAGACCAGGGCTTCAAACCCAGCACCAAGCTCATGGTCTACAGAGCAGTAGTGATACGAGCCCTCCAGAATGCTTCAGAGACATGGACCATGTATTGCAGGCACCTCAAAGCACTGGAGAGGTACCACCAACGCTGCCTCCGCAAGATCCTGCAAATCCATTGGCAGGATAGGCGCACCAACGTCAGTGTTCTCGCTCAGGCCAACATCCCCAGCATCGAAGCTGAGACCACGCTCGCTCAGCTCCGATGGTTGGGTCATATCGTCCGCATGCCCGATACGAGACTCCCAAAACAATCCCTGTACTCGGAGCTTCGACAGGGCATAAGAGAGCCCCAGGTGGGCAGAGGAAACGCTTCAAGGAGAGTCATAAAGCCTCCTTGAAAATGTGCTACATCCCCACCGACACCTGGGATTCGCTTGCCCAAGACCGCACAAAGTGGAGGTGAAGCCTCCGGGAAGGCGCCGAATACCTCGAGTCTCTTCGCCGGGAGCAAGCGGAAGCGAAGCTCAAACAGCGGAAGGGGCGCACGTCAACCGAAGCACCCAACCCACCCGTCCATCAACAACCGTCTGCCCCGCCTGTGACATAGACTGTAGGTCCCGCATTGGACTCATCAGTCACCTGAGAACTCATTTTTAGTGTGGAAGCAAGTCATCCTCGGTTCCAAGGACTGCCGAAGAAGAGAAGAAGGGATCAATACTTGTGGTGACTCTATTCTAAATTGCTGTTTGTGACACTACGCTAACATTGCTGGTGTTGACACTACTCTTTCATTATTGGTGGTGACCATACTCTAACATTACTGGTGTTGACTCTACTCTGTCATTACTGGTGGTGAATTTACTCGAACATTAATGGTTCTGACTCTACACTAACAATACTGGTGATGACCCTACTCCAACATTACTGTTGATGATTGAACTCTAATGTTACTGGTGGTGACACCACTATAACATTACTGGTCGTGAATCTACTGTAACATGACTTATGATGGCCGTAATCAAACATTACTGCTGTTGACACTACTCTAACATTACTATTGGTAACCCCACTCTATCATTACATGTTGTAGCTCTACTCTTACACTACTGGTATTGACTCAACTCTAACATTACTGGTGGTGACCAGATTCTAACATTACTGCTGCTGACCCTAGTCTAACATTACTGGTGTTGACCACAGCTTAAAATAACTGTTTGTGACTCTACTCTAGCCTTACCTGTGATCACCCTACTCTAGAATTACTGCTGGTGACTCTACTGGAACATTACTGCTGACGACCAAACTCTAAAATTAATGGTGTTGAGCCTAATCTATAATTATTGCAGATTAAACTAATCTAACAATTGTGATGCTGAGTCTACTCTACCATTATTATGATGACCCTATTCCAACATTACTGGTGGTGACCCTACTCTAACCTTACTGGTTGTGCACCTAATCTAACATTACTGGTGTTGCCCCTACATTAACATTAATGATTGCGACTGTACTCTAACATTAATGATTGTGCCTCTGCACTAAAATTGTTGTTTCTGACTGTAATCTAATATTCCTGAAGTTGATTCCGCCCTAACATTACTGGTGGTGGCCAAACTCTAAGATTATTATTGATACCCACACTATAACATTACTGGTGGTGACTCCACTCTAACATTAATGTTGATAAACCCACTATATCATTAGAGTTGGTGACCAAACTATATCATTACCGTTGGTCACCTTAATAGAAAAACATAGAAACATAGAAACATAGAATCTAGGAGCAGGAGTAGGCCATTCGGCCCGTCGAGCCTGCACCACCATTCAATACGATCATGGCTGATCATTCAAATCCAGTACCCTGTCCCTGCTTTAATCCCCACAGTACACATATCCCACCCGACCGCCGTAACCCCACGTATTTAATTCCCCCTAACATATCCCATCCTATCCCCATAACCCCACATATTTAATCCCCCCCTAACACTAAGGGTCAATTTATCATAGCCAAATCAACCTAACTTATGTTTGTGAATCTACACTAGCATTACTTGAGATGACGCTACTGTAACATTTCTGGTTGTGACTCTACTCTAAAATTACTGGTGTAGATCCTACTATAATTTTAAAGCGTGTCACCATACTCTAATTTTGTATCTCTACATGAACATTACTGGTGGTGACTCGACTCTAACAATGCTGTTTGTGACCCTACTCTAACATTACTGGTAGTGACCCTTCTCTAACATTGCTGGTGGAGACTCTACTCTAACATTACTGGTGGTGACACTACTCTAACATTACTGGTGGTGATTGTACTCTAACATTACTGGTGGTGACTCTACTCTAACATTACTGGTAGTGACAATACTCTAACATTACTGCTGGTGATCGACTCTAACATTACTGGTAGTGACACTACTCTAACATTACTGATGCTGACTTTACTCTGTCATTACTGGTGGTGACACTACTCTAACATTACTGGTTGTGACACTACTCTAACATTACTGGTGGTGACTCTACTCTAACATTATTGGTGGTGACATTACTCTAACATTATTTTTGGTGACTCTACTCTAACATTACTGGTAGTGACTCAACTCTAACATTACTTGGAGTGAATTTACTCTAACATTTATGTTGGTGAATCTAATTTAACATTACTGGTGGTGACTTGACTCTAACATTACTGGTAGTGACCTACACTAACATTACTGGTGTTGACCCTACTGTAACATTACTGGTGGTGGCTCTACTATAGCATTACTGGTGGTGACTCTACACTAACATTACTGGTGGTGAATCTACTCTAACGCAACTGGTGGTGAGACTTATCTAACATTACTGGTTGTGACGATACTCTAACATTACTGGCGGTGGCTCTACACTAACATTACTGGTGGTGACCCTACACTAACACTACTGGTAGTGACCCTACTCTAACATTACTGTGGGTGAATCTACTCTAACATTACTCTTGGTGAATCTAATTTAACATTACTGGTGGTGACTAGACTCTAACATTACTGGTAGTGACCCTACTCTAACATTACTGGTGGTGACCCTACTGGTAGTGACCCTATTCTAACATTACTGGTGGTGACCCTACTCTAACATTACTGGTGGTGACCCTACTCTAAAATTACTGGTATTGATCCTATTCTAACATTACTGGTGGTGACGCTACTCCAGCATAGCTGGTGATGACGCTACTGTAACATTACTGTAGGATACGCTACTCTATCATAAGTTCCGCCATTCAATAAGATCACGGCTGATCTTGTACCTCATCTCCACTTTCCTCCACATCCCTTGAATCCATTAATATTCAGAATCTATCGATCTCTGTCTTACATAGAAACAAGGAGCACGAGTAGGCCATTCAGCCCGTCGAGCCTGCTCCACCATTCAATACGATCATGGCTGATCATCCAAGTCCAGTACCCTGTCCCTGCTTTAATCCCCACAGTACACATATCCCACCCTACCCCCGTAACCCCACGTATTTAATTCCCCCTAACATATCCCATCCTATTCCCATAACCCCACATATTTAATCCCCCCCTAACACTAAGGGTCAATTTATCGTAGCCAAATCAACCTAACCCGCACATTTTTGGACTGTGGGAGGAAACCGGAGCACCCGGAGGAAACCCACGCAGACACGGGGAGAATGTGCAAACTCCACACAGACAGTCACCCGAGGTCAGATTCGAACCCGGGTCCCTGGCGCTGTGAGGCACCAGTGCTAACCACTATGCCACCGTGTCTTGAATATACTGAAAGACTGAGCCTCCACAGCCCAATCCAATTCCAAAGATTCACCATCCTCTGAGTGAAAAAATATCTCCTCATCTCAGGCCTAAATGGTCGACCCTTTATTCTGAGACTTTGACCTCTGGTTGTAGACTCCCCAGCCAGGGGAAACATCCTCGCTGCATCTACCCTGTCAAGTCCTGTAAGAATTTTGTATGTTTCAATGAGATCACCTCTCATTCTTCGAAACTCGAGAGAATATAGGCCTAGTCTACTCAATCTCACCGCATAGGACAATGCCCCCATCCTCGGAACCATTCTCGTGAATCTTCGTTGCGCTCCCTCTATGGTAAATATATCCTTCCTTAGGTAAGGAGACCAAAATTGTACACAATACTCCAGGTTTGGTCTCACCAGGGCCCTATATAATTGCAGTAAGTCGTCTTTACACTTATACTCAAAATCTTTTGTAATAAAGTCCAACATACCATTTGCTATCCTAATTGCTTACTGTACCTGCTTGTTAACTTTCATTGGATCTTGTACAAGGACAGTCGTTCCCTCTGAACACCAACATTTCCCAATCCCTTACAATTTAAAAAAATTCTCTGATTTTCATCCCAATGTGGATAACTTCATATTTCTCCACATTATATTCCAATTGTCATGTTCTTGCTAATTCACTTAGCCTGTCTATATCCCCTTGAAGTCTTCTTGCATCCTCTTCACAACTTACAATCACCCAGCTTTGTATCATCAGCAAATCTGGATATATTACATTGGGTCCCATCATCAAAATCATTGAACTAGATTGTGAATAGCTGAGGCCCAAGCACTGATCCTTGCGGCACGCCACCAGTTACAGACTGCCAACCCGTTTATTCCTACTCTCTGTTTTCTGTCCGTTAACCAATTCTCAATCCATGAAAGTAAAATACACCCAAATCCCTGAGTCCTAATTTTGTTTATAGACTCATAGAGTCATAACGGAACAGAAGGAGGCCATTGGGCCCAACGAGTCCGTGCCGGCTCTCTCTAGAGCAATCCAGTCAGCCCCAGTCCCCCACTTATCCCTGTAGCCCTGCAAAATTATTTCCCTCAAATGCCTATCCAGTCTCCCCTTGAAAACATTGAGTGTCTCCGCTTCTACCACTTTCGTCGGCAGCGAATTCTAGTTCATCACCACTCGCTGTGTACATTTTTTTTCCTCATATCCCCCTGCATCTCTTGGCCAAAACCTTAAATCTATGTCCCATAGGCCTTGTACCATCAACTAGTGGGAACAGCCTTTCCCACTCCAGTCTATCCAAAACCGTCATTATATTGTACATCTCTATCAAATCACCCCTCAACCTCCTTTGCTCTAATGAAAACAAATCCATCTTCTCCAACATGTCCTTGTAGCTAAGATTCCCCCATCCCCGGAACCATTCTGCTAAAACTATTCTGCACCCTCTCAAGTGCATTCACAGCCTTCCTAAAGTGTGGTGACCAGACATGGACGCAATACTCCAGTTGTGGCCTAACCAGCGCTCTATAAAGTGTCAGCATAACTTATCGAGCTTTGTACACAATACCACTACTTATGAAGCCCAAGGTCCCATATGCTTTGTTAACCACTCTCTCAATATGTCCTGCAACCTTCAGGGACCTATGCACATTAACTCCCAGGTCCCTCTGTCCCTGCACACTCTTTAAATATGTGCCATTATAAGTATATTGCCTCTCCCTGTTGCTTGTGCCAAAAATGCATCACCTCACACTTCTCTGTATTAAATTTAATCTGCCACTTCTCTGTCCATTCTGCCAGCCTTTCTATATTCTGCTGCAGTCGATTGATATTATCATCAATGCTTGCCATTCCCCCAAGCTTGGTGTCATCGGCACATTTGGAAGTTCTACTCTTATTTCCAATAACCATGTCTTTTATATGTATCAAAAATGCAGTGGCCCCAGCACCGACCATTGGGGAACACCACTGTCTATCATCCTGCAGACTGCAAAACAGCCATTTACAGCAACTCGCTGTTTATTGTCCTTAAACAGGGGGGGGGGGGAGAACTCTAGAATGCTCAAGAGAAAAGACAAGAAAACAGTGCAGGAAAGTAATTGGGGTAAGGATAACCAGATTGTGTCAGGAAGGGACAGAGCGTAGAAACAACGAAGTGCACTAAAAAATAGGGACCGGGTAAGAAAAAATGGTAATAAACAAATTGGGACATAATAAAAAAAAATGTTTAATATGTCTAAAAATGTTAAAAATACAAATCTAAAGGCACTGTATCTGAATGCACGAAGCATTCGTAATAAGGTAGACGAACTAACAGCGCAAATAGATGTAAATGGATACGATATCATTGTGATTCCGGAGACCTGGCTGCAGGGTGTCCAAGACTGGGAGCTGAATATCCAAGGATATTCGATATTAAGGAAGGACAGGCAAAAAAGAAAAGGAGGTGGGTGGCTTTGTTAGTAAAGGAAGTAATCAGAGCAATAGTGACAAAGGATATTGGCTCAGAAAATCAAGATGTAGAATCAGTCTGGATGGAGCTAAGAAGCCCAAGGGGCAGAACACATTGGTGGGAGTTGTCGAAAGGCCTCCAAAGAGTAGTGCTATTTTAGGGGATGGAATCAAACTGGAAATTATAGATGCATGTAAAAAGGGTACTATAGTAATCATGTGTGACTTTAATCTACATATAGACTGGCTAAACCAAATTAGCAATAATACTGTGGAGGATGAATTCCTGGAGTGTGTACGAGATGTCTTTTTGGATCAGTACGTTGAGGAGCCAACTGGGGAACAGGCTATCCTAGATTGGGTATTGTGCACTGAGAAGGGTTTAAATAATAATCGTGTTGTGCAGAGTCCTTTAGGGAAGAGAGACCAGAACATGAGGAATTCTTCATTTAGATGGAATGTCATGAAGTTCAATCCGAAACTAGGGTCCTAACTCTAAACAAAGGAAACTACGAAGGTATGAGGAGTGAGTTGGCTATGATAGATTGGGGAGCTTCATTAAAAGCCATGCTGGTCGATAGGCAGTGGCTAACATTTTGGGAACAAATGCATGAATTGCGACAGTTATACATTCCTTGCTGGCGCAAAACACAAAAGGAAAAGCAGCCCAAACATGGCGAACAAAATAAATTAAGTATAGTATTAGATCCAAAGGGGAGTCATATCAAGTTGCCAGAAAAAGCAGGCTGTAAAAGCTTCTACAAGTATGTAAAAAGAAAAAGATTAGTGAAGACAAATTGTAAGGGATTCTGACCCTGCGTGTCTCGCAGCCTGTGAGATTCACGTGGCTCTGTGCAGCCTGTATGTCAGTGCGGGTCTAGGCCTTGTTGCCTGTTCTGGTCTCCAGCCAGTCTGGGAACACTAGACACACCTGTGAGTGGTTCGAATCACTCGCCCTTACGGTTCTAGACACTGGACTTAGATGCGAGAGCAGTAATGGAGATAAAACTCATGTAGACTCGGTTTGAATGGTACGAAATGGAAAATCATTATTGCATGATACTTAAGATTATGAAATACATGTCATAAGCACAGATTAATGACAGTACAATCTTACAAGCAGTTATATAGTCGATCTTAGGGAAACGAGGAACGAACGGCACACAGTAAATAGGGGCACACATTACAAATATCCTTAATCCTTAAACCCTCCCCTATCAATATCTATCCTAACTAGATTCGTAGGATTTCGAGACTCATGCTCACCACTCGTGATAACTCGGAGCAATTCCGAATAGCTGATCGGATGTTTTTCACCGCAGCACCCACGTGTTGGTCAGGAGATCTCCTGGTCCCACTTGTTTACTTGCTTCTGCTGCTCCGGCTAGCAGGCTGGACCGTCTGCTGTGATGAAGACCTGTGTTGGTTGGTTTAACAGGTACTTTTCCGAGCACAGTTGTCAATATCATCGATGTGATATGTTCTTTGCAAGTTCGAAGAAGTCTTCCTGGCAAGGAAAACTTGGCTGTTCGACCTACAGGCGCGGTCGGGATTTACTGACCGTGGCGATGAATATGGTCTTCCTCTCTTCTCATCTCATCTCATCTCATCTCATCTCGGGCCTTTGGTTCCGCTGCCAGTTACCAACATAGGTCTTCGTTACGCGACACGAGGTAGATCCGAACGGATCAGAAAGTTCAACAGTCCTTTTCAAAGAGTCAACAGGCAAGCAGGAGCCCGACTACGAGTACACAGGAGCAGCCACGAGGTTACGAGTCGATCGGATAAGAGAAAGATGGACGGTTTGGAGCCTGCAATTATAGTGCAAAATCTTCCGTTTCCCGCCCAACCTTAATGTCCATTCTTTTGTTCAGGGTCTGGCGCTCAAATGTCTTGTATGGGTGATTTCCGTTCTTAATGGGTTTCGGGGCTACTCGTAAATGTCTGAGTACCTGTTAATATTTCTCCCATTGTTAAATCGGTCGGTGTTCTCCCTGGAGGGGTTGTGGGGCTTCCAAGTGTTTTGTATAACTACCTGTTAACGGCTCTCTCATCGTAGAGTCGTTGGGATTTTACATATTAATGTCTTTTGGATGGGCCCTTGATTACTCGGTACAATGGCTTTCATTTGTACCTGGGAGACCGATTTCAGTATTTATGTGTATACTGCAAACCAATAATGTCTCGTGTATTATCTTCACTGTGCTGAATCTTAATCGATCTTGCACAAATGTTTATTGGAACGCCATCTTGTCTGCCTGTTGAAAAGTCTAGAATGTTCTGTCACGAGGTGCGGCGGCCATTTTACAGGCTGCTTGTGTCCACTTTAAACCTGGCAGCATTCTGCTGAAATAAAAGCTGTTTGAACGAAACTCTGTGTTTTCTCCTTATTAATAAAATCGCGATATATTGCGAATTCTACAGTCCCTCCTGTTGATGCGAATAACTCCGCTTATCGTATCAAAAATCATAGTGGTGAGCAATATTATCTCGATTTCTCTCCGAATCCAGCAAATTAATCCCATAATTTTAACCTAGCTAGGGTCTCTGTGTCGTCCTTATTTCCCAAGAAAATTACATTTTATATCACCGTAGGCATTATTTGCCCTTAAACTTACACCACTTGTTTTCCTTCCCGGCGTAACCAGGCCGATGCCTCTCGTATCACCTGTATATTCATCTTTTATTCAGGGAAAGGAAAAACAAAACCCAAAACCAAACAATCATTTTTAACTGTAACACCATTACCAAAATAATCAACACCAACTCTTAAAACATGTCGAGTTCCCAACGTATTTACAATCTCTGAAAATCATGATCGAGTACAAACTTCCGCGGCGCACGTGGCGAGCGGGAGTGACGCCATTTTCCGATCACACGGTGCTTTCATCATGCACGCGCACGTAACGTTCTCGCCACTCTCCCGTGTTTTCATGCTTGGTGAGGCGCTTGTCTCTTTTACAATGTACGACCAATAGGTACACTACAATGAAAACTTGGCATACGACTAAAATGTGGAAGGCTATTCTGATCCATGAGGGCACTTCAATATTGGTGAACAGATTCCACCACGGTGGAACTACTATATCCAGAATGTCTGTCCCTATTTCGACAGTTTTCTGTTCTAATGTGTAAAAATGTTTCTGTGATACCGCGACGGCTTTTAAAAGTTTGGTGAGGTGTTCAGGGAGAGGGGGAATGAGGTATCCAAAATGCGCGACGAATCGCTGCAAGTCGGTGAAATTCTCTTTTACTGTGAGATGAACAGTGGATGGTTCAGGGATTGGGACAATTCGCTGTTGTGCTACTTGAACTTCCGCCCTGGGTTTAAAACAGAAACTGCTGTCACTCACCGGACACCGGCTGCGGTTTCCATGCTGGTAGTGTTGCGCTGCAGTGGTAACACAATATGTTCCACCCCCGATGTATGCTACCTGCGGAGGCACATGATCTTGTGCCATTGCCTCCATGGTGCAATTCATGGACTTGGCGCCAGTCGTTCTGAACCCACACTGTAGTGTTAAAAAGGCATTCAAGTGCTGGGGGCACAGTATTATGTGTGCTCCCCTGCCACGACAACCAGAGAGATCTGTACCTGTCATCGTTTGCTCCCAGCGGATGACGTAAGGTGGAACCGCTGCATAACGAATGTGGGCTCCCCCCTGAATGACACCAATGTTCTCTACCCGATACACCGGGGCGGGCTTTGGTGTGTCGCCCAAAACCGGCATGCGTAATACTATTCCCATAATAGTATGGTTTGATCGTCCGCAGTCCACGGGGACTGGGTATGCTTCTGAAGCTAGCCTGAGCTGGCACGGACTTAATGCGTTCTGAAAAGGGTGGAGCGCCCGCAGGTGTTTGTTACTTATCCAGGACGGAACCAAACCTTGTTTTAAATCCTCCAGATTACTGCGGCCCTCGCCCAGTAACCACGCCCCGTAAAGCACGCACACCTCGTTCTGCGCAGCTTGATCGGATGCATTCCGATCTTCCCTAATCAGGGCATTTACCGTTTTTGCATGTTTCACCAGCTCTGCTATAATTTCCTTTAAATGGAGAGTCATGGCTTGGTCCTCGTGTAAACCTGACCCTACCACTTTATTCTCATCTGTTAGAATGTCTTTTAATTGTGTCTTTAAACCATTAATCTGGGTCTGCAGCTCCACACTGTCTAGAGCGTTGACCACAGATGTACCCGTGTTAAAAGTAGTGAACGCATCGTTCACCAAACCCCTTCTTTGCCTCCCTACTTGATCCAAAACTTCCTGTGGTGCGGTGTACAAACTTGTTTTATCAATTTCCGCGAAATCGAATTCGTAAAATTGTCTGCACATCTTGGTCAACAGGACCTGATACAACTGTTCCGTCTTTTTGGGGCACCACTCTGGTAACCGCACCTCGGTGAGATTTAAAATCACCGAGGCCACCGCGTAATGTACTCCCTGAAATAGTATCTGGTCTGTGGGGACCAGTACCAAACCATTCCCGGGTCCCTTACTAGTTTTAGGGCACCCTTCTTCCTCAGCTAGAACCACCGGAATCGTGGGCGGGGCTTTGCGTGGGCGCGTAATGAGCTCAGTGGCATTTACTGGGATCGGGGAGAATGGGGCTCCGCACCCCCTGGTGCTCGCATCCCACCTCATCCCCTGTCCGTTATCCTGCCATTGATTAATGAAAAATATGGAGATGCCTTTGGGGCAAACGTACTTTGACCCCCACATACATACATAAATTCCCTCGTCCGGTTCCCACCATTTGTCCCAACAGACTTTCACTTGTCCGTTTGTCCCCGTAATTGTCCGATGGGTATTATTACCCAGTCGTTCCCACTCGACCGAAGAGTTCCTCATAGTTTTGCTCAGCTTTCGCAGCCACCACCATCGGCTCAATGGGACATTCCCACTACAAGTCAAACAAATCCGTTTGCCGACGGTGACGCTGATCCTGGGTGCGATGATCCTTACTTTGGGGCACAGTAAAGAAGTCTCTTTGTAGGCAAACCCCGATGTGCTAGAATACTCCGTTGAGTTCGTTCCCAGCCATCCTGGCCACCTTCCCTTGTGGAAATAGGTGCTGGTCTCCTCTGCCTCCCGTCTTCTGGTCCCATCCACCGCGATGGGGGCCGTGTCCCCGGAACATCCAAACACCACAACATCCTTGGTGCGGCCTCGATAGGCCAATCCACATCCGATTGCCGCGAGCAATACTAGAATTCGTTCCATCCTTCCTTGGTTCCTGTGATCAGATAGAATGAGGTAGCCAGCCTCGCAAGAGTCTCTGGCTTCTGTGAAGGGTGAGCGGGTCCCCTGACCTCGCCTCACGTAAACTTCAACGTTCGCTGAATAAACTTTAACTAAACCTATCCTTAAAGCTCCCATCATTTTATCGTTTTCTGTTAAAAACACTACAATCTTAACCTTATCAAAAAAACTATAAACTTAACCTTGAACTATAAACTTAAGACTTAAAACTTATAACTTTACAGTGCCGCCCGTTCTCAGGGCGGCCCCTTTAAATTCTGAGAAGGCTGCTGCGAGCTCTTCCCGACGGTGGGAGGGCACTGACCCTTCCCTTTGATCTGCCGCAGCCTGTTGCTGCACTGACCCCTTCCTCTGATCTGCCGCAGCCTGTTGCTGCTGCGATGGGGCCGGGCTGTATCTGGGTTGCCTTAACCTTAAGTCTACGCCTTGGGGCAGTCTGGGGACATGACCACATCCTCCTGGGCTGGGGTTCTCTACTTGACCTACGGGGAGTTGCTATGGGCGGGGGTTCCGTGACGGACGGACCGGGTTCCGAGACTTCCATCGGGATGACCTGGGGTTCCATCACAGTCGCTGGCTCCGCCTCCGCTGACTCCGCCTCCCTAACCTCGGGGCTTGCAGTTTGTGGCCCCGCCCTGCTCGGCCCAGCAGGCGGCCCTTCACTCGTGATCTCTGCCTCCCCCGAGGGCGGGACGTTCAAAACGGGCGGCCACATCTCTGGGAGCCACACCGGTACTCTCTGTGCTCCCATAGCGGCTGGCCCTGCCTCCCCTAGCTCCTCCCTCCTGTCTTCGGGACCTGCAGCTTGTGTGTCCACCCTGTGTGGATCTCTACCTGCAGCCCCCGTTCCCTCCATATCGTAAATGGGACCGTTCCTGAGAAACCACCCGTCGTCATCACTATTCTCATCTGCACTGTCCTCATCTGACCCGGGTACCCTGAATTCTTCCTCATCTAACCCCCAATTCCAGAAAAACGCTGCATGATCGTCCGGGATGTCCCTTCCCCTGATGCAAGCTGCTATGCCTGCCTGTGTGCCTTGTGGTCCTACCTGGGGCTGTGCTTTCCCACTGGCGGGATTTACCCCTGTAGTTTTCCCCTGCGCACCTGGCTGGTACAGTTTGCATTGGTTTATGTGGAACCACTTAGTGCGCCGAGGTACTTTTACGGCGTAAACCATGGGACTCACCTTGTCTACAATGTTGTAGGGTCCCATATACAGTGGTTCCAGACTCCCTACTCTGGCGTAGTTTCTGACCATGACCTGGTCTCCTACTTCCCACTCCCGCGTTTTGCGGGGTTCCAGCAACAAGCGATTGCCCTGATGCTGCCTTCCCATGTTCCCAGCCGCCTGCTCATAAACCTGTTTCAGGCGCTCCAAGAGAGTCTGGGCGAACTTGTCCCTGCTTATCTCTTGGAGCTGACCCTCAGTGAGCACCGGCGCTAGCACATGGGTGGGGGTTCGCATGAGCCTCCCAGTCATTACCTCGTGCGGGGAGTACCCCGTACTTTTTGACTGACTGGCCCGGACCCCCATGAGGACTAAAGGCAGAACCTCCGCCCATTTTTGGGGCGAGTTCCTAGTCTCTTTCCTCAATTTCTCCTTCAGGGTCCGGTTCATACGTTCAACAATCCCGGATGACTGGGGATTGTGTGCTACGTGCCACTTCCCTTCAATGCCCAAAAGCATGAGGGTGTTCTGCATCACCTGGCCGGTGAAATGACTCCCTTGGTCTGACTCCACAAAACGGGGAAGTCCCCACCGCGAGAACACTTCCCGGACCAAGATTTTTGCTGTACCCAGTGCCGTAGCTGTTCGACAAGGGAAGGCTTCCACCCACTTGGAAAACACATCCACCAGGACGAGGCAGTACTTATAACCTCCCTGGGTGGTGGGCAGGGGTCCTATGTAGTCGATCTGTATCGACTGCCATGGTCCCTCTACCCTTCTTACGTGTCCCATGGGCACCTTCCTTTTCTGGGGGTCTGGGTTGTTTGCAGCGCACACAAGACAGCTTGCACAGAACTCGCGGACTTGTTCCCTGAGCCCTGGCCACCATCCCGCTTGCTCTACCCGTTGCCAGGTAACCTCGGGCCCGGGGTGCCCTGCCCCTGGTCCCTCGTGAGCCAACTGGAGGAATTCCCTCCTGTGCTGCTGCGGCACAACCCACTGCTCCTCGCGGAACAGCATGCCTTCCTTAACTGAGAGGGTTGCCGTACTGTACGGACCTTCTACCTGTCTCCCCTCAGCAATGGTTTTTAGGACTGCTTTTAGGGCGGGATCCTGGGCTTGGACGGTCTTAAGGTCTAGGGGCAATGCTACCCTGGTGTTCCCGGGATTCCCGTCCCTGCCTCGGACCGCTGCTATGGGTCTGGTCCCATAGGGGTTCCAGAAAATGCCGTTGCGGGCACCTTCCCTGGCTAGCGCATCCGCCTGCTGGTTGCCCTCCCCACGGGGCTCTGTGGAGGAGTGAGCTTTCACCTTATGGATGAAAATCTCTCCTTCCTCTCCTACTGCTGCTGCTAAGATCTTTTCCAGCAAGGGCTTCACCGTTAAAGGTCGCCCGTCCGCGGAGGTGTATCCACGGCGGGACCAAATGGCCAGGTATTCCGTACACGAATTGCAGGTGAACATACTGTCCGAGCAAATCGTGTATGGGGTTGGGAAAATGTCTGGGTGGGTAACAACGTACACCACGGCAGACAGCTCAGCCTGCTGCGCGCTCATGGTGCTGGGGAGCTTGATCGCCAGGGCAAGGTTTGCCGCAGGGTCATAAACTCCACACCCTGTGAGTCGTTCGCCAGCAGATACTGTGCTAGACCCATCAACATAAATCTCGCGCCCAGTGGGATGTATCCCGGCCCGTAAACCTATGTTGACGTCCCACACCCCTTCCACCGAACTGGCTGTACCGGGGTATACCAAATTGGCCGCAAGCCTGGGCTCGCAAAGACCTTTTACTCTAAGATCCAAATGGGAGAGAAGAAGGGTCCAGCGCGCAATGCGCACGCTGCTTACGGTCCCATCTTTAATCCTCCCATCCAGAAGCATCTTAGTTGGTGTGTGATGTGTGAGGAGAGTGATGGGAGAGAGCCCTATGAAGATCGCTGATCTTTTCACAGCCCAATGCGTGGCTAAAAGGTGCCTTTCGCAATTGGAGAAACTTCTCTCCACATCCGTTAACACCCTGGATGAATAGACAACCGGCCTCAGCTTGCCGTGACGCTCTTGGAGCAGCACAGCGCTCAAGCTGTCTCCGCTGGCAGCTACCTCCAGGAAAAACTCCTTCCCCCCATCTATGGCCCCTACGGCTGGCGCGGTCTGCAGATCCCCTTTTAACTTCTCGAAGGCTGCTTGGCAGCCCTCGTCCCAAGACCACTCCACCCCCTTATGGAGGAGTCGGAGGAGCGGCGCTGCTGTGGCCGCATAGTCTTCGATAAAATCCCTGCAGTAACCGGTCAGTCCCAAGAAGGACCTCACACCCCTTACGTTGTTGGGAATCGGTAATTCTTGCACCGACTCCCTCCTTGCTTTGTCTATGGCTCTTTCCCCAGCGCGTATGGTCAGTCCCAGGAATTTTACTTCCCGCTGACCGATACGTGCTTTCTTAGGATTTATTTTAAAACCCTTTCTCGCTAGCAGCTCCAATAACTCGTCCAGTAGTGGTCCATGCTCCTCCCTTGAGTCCGTAAATAGGAGCAAATCATCCACATACTGCACTATCTGATTGGGCTGACTAAACTCCTTTAAACTTCCTGCCATACACTGATGAAAAATACTGGGGCTATTGTGGAAACCCTGTGGCAGACAGTTCCATGTGTACTGTTGTCCTTTGAAAGTAAAGGCAAACTTGTACTGGTCCTCTCGCCGCAGCGGGATGGACCAAAAACCGTTCGAGATATCCAGCACCGTGAACGTGGTCGCGGACGCTGGGATGCTTCCTATTAGGTCAGCAACTGCTGCTACCGTGGGCGCGCAGGCGGGAATGTTACTGTTAAGGACTCTGTAGTCCACCGTGGCTCTCCACGAATTATCCGGCTTCCTAACCGGCCATAATGGGGAGTTCACGTGTGTGGCTATCGGCCTCAACACGCCCTGCTGCACCAAGGAAGACATTGCTGTCTCCATATCGGGTTCTGCTTCTTTGGGGAAGTTATACTGCTTTTGGGGTCGGGTCATGGGGTCCCCATCTACGCTGACCTCAAACCCGACAACCCTCCCACAATCGTGCTTGTGGGTTGCAAACGCGTGCATATTATCTGACACGTACGTTTGCATGTCCGTTGGGACATCTGCGACCATAAGCCTGAGGTCGTAGCCTCCGGATGGCTGTACGGTACACAGGACCCCTGTTTCTTCCTCCCCCGGAATCACTATTACCTCGCCTTTTTCACCTTTAGCCCCCCAGAGACAGTGATTTCTGAGGTCCACGAGGATCCCGTGTCCCGATAGGAGATCAGACCCGAGAATACCTCTTCCACCCCCCTCCTGCCATGCCATCAGTATACACTTCCACTTAAGGCGAAGTGTTCCTAAACGAATGGATAGCGGAAGGGAAAACGTGCCAGCCTGTTCTTTTCCTGTGAACCCCGCTAACGTGAATGGGACCTTGGTAGATAGCGGCGAGTCAAAAGGGTTATCTGTATGGATTATGGTGCAAGAAGCTCCCGTGTCCAACAAATAACTACCCCTCTGTTTCTCTACCTCCATTTCCACCAAAGGTCGCTTCCACGCATCATAGCTAAGCGGACACAGGTAGACGGGCTGCGCCGGTTCTAGTCATGGGGTACTATTAGACGGTCCTGCGGCACCTACAGGGCCGGTTGCGACCGCCACCTGTCCACGCGCACTCAAGATTAGATTGCGCATGGCTCCTAACACTACTTCGAGGTCGTCAGGAGGGGTGCGTGCCTTAGCTTCCTTAGCCGGGACAGGCGCCTGGGCTCGGACCGTGGGATTTTTATCCTTGGAATCCTTCCAAGGGTTCCTGCAATGCTTGCGCCAGTGCCCTGTCTTCCCACACCCGTAACAAGCATTACCTGCCTGTGGGGCGCGATTACCCTCCTGATGCCACTCTCTTTGATACGGGGCTGCGGGTCGTACCTCATGTCCTCTTCCCTTAAGGGGACGTGTTGCCATACCCCTTATATTGCGATAACCTAACGTGAGTCGATTCAAGACCGACTCTTCCGTAATGTTGGGGTCATTGGGATCAAACCATGCTTTTGCCTGCTCTCTGACGGCTGGTAAACTGTTGGCTATTATGCACCTAAGCCAATGAGTTAAAGCGGTGCCTTCCACATCTTCGCGCTCGGGCGCACCTAGGCAGCTGCGCTCATATACTGGCCACAGCCTGTCGGCAAAAACCTTCGGGGGTTCTCCCTCCATCTGCACTGTCTGTCCCACTCTAGCAAACGGACCTTCATCGTTCGCCCCCAACACTTCCAGGACCTCATCCCTCAATTCCTCATAAGTCTTGGTTCCCCTCTTGCTCTCGCCCGAGAGACACTGGAGAACCGAGCTGTCTAGTGAGAACAGCAGCATTTTTGCTGTCTCCCCATCATCGCAGCCGTTGATGGCTGCGGCTTGCTCAACTTCTCTGAAATGTACGGAAGGGTCGTCTGACTCGGTCAGCTTCCGTACGTGATTTATCATAGCTCTCAGCTGATGTGAGCTGTGAGGCAACACCAGCTGTCCGAGGAGATCCCCCGGTTCTTCCCCACCGTTTCTGTTTGGGCCCCTTTTAATGCCCGTTACTGGATACAACGGTCCCTTTCCTACTTCTTTTTCAATGGGCTCTTTTGTTTCTTCCATTGCTTCCTCCCTTACCCAGGTTTCCGAATAGCTGGGTGGCGCGGAGGGCGCAGTGGCTACTACTTCCTCTGCTTTACTTGGTGGGGATTTCTTAAACTTCTCACTTACTAACGGCTGGTGTGCTGACGGACTGATCAGGCACACCATGCCGTTCGCTTTGTTTACGGCCTTCTTGAGGTGCTCTATCTCCCTTTGGCAGGCGCTATGGTCGGCTCCCTCAAACTTATCCTTAAGGGCCAACTTATATGCCGCCCTAACCCCCGTTAAGCTCTCTTCTTGAGTTCTTATCTGGGCAGCTTGGCGGTTACATCTTTCCTTTAACCTGCTCTCATTCAACTTTGCCTCAGTGACCTGGCACTCGAGATAATCTATCCTTGTTTTAAGGTGACTGGAGATTTCCTGGCTTTCTTGGTGCAACTCATTTAAATTCTTAATGAGCACCTCCACTCCAGAAACCTTCTCATCCATTTCTCCCTCTAAATGACTGATTCGAGCTACTAGCGCTGTAATGGTCTGGTTTGAAATCTGAACCTGCCTTTTGTAACACATAAGCCAGACTGCTTTCTCAAGTGTCTTTCTAAGTTCTTTACTATCTGTCCACCTTTCGGCTGCCTCTAGCGGGCTTTTATCCGCTAACAATTCACTTATCCATTTCTTAGTTAGATTAACCTTTCCAAACACATAATCTGCTATCTTTTCCTGCATAACATTTCGTACAGTCATTCCAAAGTCTAACACACTACCCTCTCGCTGCCAGTGTCCTGCCGCGGTCGCCATTTTCTGTAAGGGATTCTGACCCTGCGTGTCTCGCAGCCTGTGAGATTCACGCGGCTCTGTGCAGCCTGTATGTCAGTGCGGGTCTAGGCCTTGTTGCCTGTTCTGGTCTCCAGCCAGTCTGGGAACACTAGACACACCTGTGAGTGGTTCGAATCACTCGCCCTTACGGTTCTAGACACTGGACTTAGATGCGAGAGCAGTAATGGAGATAAAACTCATGTAGACTCGGTTTGAATGGTACGAAATGGAAAATCTTTATTGCATGATACTTAAGATTATGAAATACATGTCATAAGCACAGATTAATGACAGTACAATCTTACAAGCAGTTATATAGTCGATCTTAGGGAAACGAGGAACGAACGGCACACAGTAAATAGGGGCACACATTACAAATATCCTTAATCCTTAAACCCTCCCCTATCAATATCTATCCTAACTAGATTCGTAGGATTTCGAGACTCATGCTCACCACTCGTGATAACTCGGAGCAATTCCGAATAGCTGATCGGATGTTTTTCACCGCAGCACCCACGTGTCGGTCAGGAGATCTCCTGGTCCCACTTGTTTACTTGCTTCTGCTGCTCCGGCTAGCAGGCTGGACCGTCTGCTGTGATGAAGACCTGTGTTGGTTGGTTTAACAAGTACTTTTCCGAGCACAGTTGTCAATATCATCGATGTGATATGTTCTTTGCAAGTTCGAAGAAGTCTTCCTGGCAAGGAAAACTTGGCTGTTCGACCTACAGGCGCGGTCGGGATTTACTGACCGTGGCGATGAATATGGTCTTCCTCTCTTCTCATCTCATCTCATCTCATCTCATCTCATCTCGGGCCTTTGGTTCCGCTGCCAGTTACCAACATAGGTCTTCGTTACGCGACACGAGGTAGATCCGAACGGATCAGAAAGTTCAACAGTCCTTTTCAAAGAGTCAACAGGCAAGCAGGAGCCCGACTACGAGTACACAGGAGCAGCCACGAGGTTACGAGTCGATCGGATAAGAGAAAGATGGACGGTTTGGAGCCTGCAATTATAGTGCAAAATCTTCCGTTTCCCGCCCAACCTTAATGTCCATTCTTTTGTTTAGGGTCTGGCGCTCAAATGTCTTGTATGGGTGATCTCCGTTCTTAATGGGTTTCGGGGCTACTCGTAAATGTCTGAGTACCTGTTAATATTTCTCCCATTGTTAAATTGGTCGGTGTTCTCCCTGGAGGGGTTGTGGGGCTTCCACGTGTTTTGTATAACTACCTGTTAACGGCTCTCTCATCGTAGAGTCGTTGGGATTTTACATATTAATGTCTTTTGGATGGGCCCTTGATTACTCGGTACAATGGCTTTCATTTGTACCTGGGAGACCGATTTCAGTATTTATGTGTATACTGCAAACCCATAATGTCTCGTGTATTATCTTCACTGTGCTGAATCTTAATCGATCTTGCACAAATGTTTATTGGAACGCCATCTTGTCTGCCTGTTGAAAAGTCTAGAATGTTCTGTCACGAGGTGCGGCGGCCATTTTACAGGCTGCTTGTGTCCACTTTAAACCTGGCAGTATTCTGCTGAAATAAAAGCTGTTTGAACGAAACTCTGTGTTTTCTCCTTATTAATAAAATCGCGATATATTGCGAATTCTACAAAATGTAGCTCCGTTACATTCAGACACTGGAGAATTTATAATGGGCAAAAAGGAAATGGCTGAGCAAATAACAAATACTTTGGTTCTGTCTTCACGGATGGGACAAAAATAACTTCCCAGAAATGCGAGGGAACCAAGGGTCTAGTGAGAAGGAGGAATGAAAGGAAATTAGTATTAGGAAAAAAACAGTGCTGGAGAAATTAATGTGACTGAAAGCCGATAATCTGCATCACAGAGTACTCAAAGAGGTAGCCATGGAAATAATGGATGCATTGGTTGTTATCTTCCAGAATTCTATAGATTATGGAACAGTTTTTCAGATAATTGGAGGGTGGCAAATATAACCACATTATTTAAAAAGGGGAGGAGAGAGAAAACAGGGAACTACAGACTAACATCAGTAGCAGGAAAAATATTGGAGCCTATTATAAAGGATGTGATAACAGGAGAATTAGAAAATATCAACTGGATTAGACAAAGTCAACTTGGATTTTTGAAAGGGAAATCGTGTTTGACAAACCAACTGGAGTTTTTGGAGGATGTAACTGGTAGAATAGATAAGGGAGAAACAGTGGATTTGGTGTATTTGGATTTTCAGAAGGCCTTTGATAAAGTCCCACATAAGAGGTTAGTGAGTAATATTAAAGCACATGGGTAGGGGTAATATACTGGCATGGATTGAAAATTGTTTAACAGCCAGGAAACAGAGAGTAGGAATAAATTTGTTTTTTCGGGGTGGCAGGCGGTTACTAGTGGGGTACCGCAGGGATCAGTGTTTGGGTCCCAACTATTCACAATATATATCAATGAATTGGATGAGGGAACCAAATGTAATATTTCCAAGTTTGCTGACGACACGAAGCTAGGTGGGATTGTGAGTTGTGAGGAGGATGCAAAGAGGCTTCAAGGCGATTTAGACAAGTTGAGTGAGTGGGGACATACATGGCTGATGCAGTATAACTTGGATAAATGTGACGTTACCCACTTCGGTAGGAAAAACAGAAAGGCAGAGTATTATATAAATGGTGATAGATCGGGAAAAGCTGATGTACAAAGCGATCTGAGTGTCCTTGTACACCAATCACTGAAAGCAAACATGCAGTTGCAGCAAGCAGTTAGGAATGCAAGTGGTGCGTTGGACTTCATTGCAAGAGGAATTGAGTACAGGAGCAAGTATGTGTTACTACAGTTATACAGGGCCTTGGTGAGACCACACCTGGAGTACTGTGTGCAGTTTTGGTCTCCTTACCTAAGAAAGAATATACTTGCCATAGAGGGAGTGTAGCGATGGTCCACCAGACAGATTCCTGGGATGGCAGGAATGTCGTATGAGGAGTGATTGGGTCGACTATGCCAGTATTCACTAGAGTTTAGAAGAATGAGAGCGGATCTCATTAAAACGTATACAATTCTGATAGGGCTTGTCAGGCTTGATGCAGGGAGGATGTTTCCCCTGTTTGGGAGGACTAGAATGAGGGGTCACAGTCTCAGGATACGGGGTAGGACATTTAGGACTGAGATGAGGAGAAATTTCTTCGCTCAGAGGGTGGTGAACCTGTGGAATTCTCTACCACAGAAGGCTGTGGAGGCTAAGCCACTGAATATATTTAAGAAGGAGATAGATAAATTTCTAGACACAAATGTCATCAAGGGGTATGGGGAGAGAGCGGGGATATGGTATTGAGATAGAGGATCAGCCATGATCACATTGTAGGCAGAGCAGGCTCGAAGGGCCGAATGGCCTACTCCTGCTCTTATTTTTCTATGTTTCTATATTTCTATTAAGCCACTTCCTTATCCAAGCTGCCACTGACCCAACTATTCCCTGATCCACAATTTTGTTAACCAGCCTTCTATGTGGTACTTTGTGAAACGCCTTCCGAAATCCATGTAGACAACATCCATTGCATTCCCATCATCAATCCTCTCTGTTACTTCATTAAAAAATTCAATTACATTAGTCAAACACGTTCTCTCTTTTACAAACCAGTGTTGGCTCTCCATAATTAGCTTAAACCTCTCCAAATACTCGTTATTTTTTTCCTTGATTATTGTTTCTAAAATTTTACCCACCACTGAAGTTAAACTGACCGGCCTGTAGTTATTAGGATTGTCCTTACACCCTTTCATTGAACAATGGTGTCACATTACCCACTTTCCTATCCTCAGGCACCTCCCCCGTATCTAGGGAAGATTGGAAAATTATGGCAAGCCCTTCCGCTATCTCCTCTCCAAATTCCCTTAGCAACCTGGGATGCAAGCCATCTGGAGCAGGCGACTTGTCCACTCTAAGCATACCCAGCATTTCTCGTAAATCCTGTCTATCGATTTTCTTCCCCTTCCATTGCTTCTACCTTATCCACTTCTACTGATATTTTGTCAGCATCCATCTCCTCAGTAAACACCGATACAAAGTATTCAGCAGGCGAGGCAGCATCCGTGGAGAGAGAAACAGAGTTAACGTTTCAGGTCGATGACCTTTCGTCAGAACTGGAAAGAGCCGGAAATCAAATAGATTTAAGGCCAGGATAAAGCTGGGAAAAGGGGGAGGGGATGAAAGAACAAAAGGGGAAATTAAGAGACATTAAGAGACATTAAGAGATATGCAAGGCAAGAGGTGGTGTTAATGTGACAGGTTAAACCTCCACGGATGCTGGCTCGCCTGCTGAGTTTTTCCAGCGTTTTCTGTTGTTATTTCGGATTTCCAGCATCTACAGTATTTTGCTATCGATACAAAGTATTAGTTTGTCTTCCCTTGGCCTGTGCCTCTAAGCATCTATCACCTTCTTTGTCCCTAATAGGCTCCACCCCGCCTCTTACTACCCGCTTACTGTTTACATGCAGGGAGAATATTTTTGAGTTTCCTTTTATGTTAACCGCCATTCCAATCTCATATTCTCTCTTTGTCAATCTTATTTTCATTCTCACATCCCCTCTGAACTTATTTTATTTGGTCTGGTTCTCCCTTGAAGAATTCACCTGACATGCATCATACACCCTCTTTATTTGTTTCATCATCTTCTCTATCTCCCTCGTCATCCAAGGAGCCCTTGCATTGGTTCCCTTACACTTCCCTCTTGTTGGAATGTACCTAGCCTATTGGAACATCTTCTTAAAGATCACCCATTGTTCCGTTACTGTTTTTCCTGTCAGTCTTTGGTTCCATTTTACCCTGGCTAGATCCTTTCACATCCTATTGAAGTTAGCCCTATTCCAGTTTAGATGTTCCACTCCAGATTGTTGCTGGCTCCTCTCCATTGCTAATCTAAATCTTATGATGCAATGATCAGTCGTACCCAAGTGTTCTTCCACAGACACTTGGTCGAAGAGGCCCACCTCATTCCCCAGCACCAGATCCAGCATTGCCTCTTTCCTGGTTGGGCCAAGAACATATCGGTCAATGAAATTCTCATGAACACATTTCAGAAATTCCTCCCCCTCCTTTCCCTTTAACCTAGCATTATCCCAATTTATATTTGGGTAATTAAATTCCTCCAATATCACCACTCTATAGATCTTGCATATCTATGCGATTTCCCTGCAGAATTACTCCTCTACCTCCCTCTCACTATTTGGAGGCCTATAGAATCGCTCCAATTGCGTGATCATAGCCTTTTTGCTCCTCAGCTCCAACCAAATGGATTCTGTCCTTGTCCCCTCAAGAGCATCCTCCCTTGCGAACACTACAATGGGCTGTATTTCCCGATCGGAGACCTCTTGCGTGCGGAGGCCTCCGATCTGGAATAATCTACGAACTTACCTGAGGGCTCACGGGGCGCCTACACTTCCGATCCTGGGCCTCTCCAAACTCCAAGTGCGCAGGGTATTATGTATCCCAGAGGCACATGCGGTCCGCAAGCATCTCTGAGATCACGTGGGCCAGGCCAGCCAACAGAAAAAGGGAATCTCCCTTCATACACTTGACAGATGGACCTGTCAGATATATGAATGGAGAACAATGAAAAAACATAGTAGAATTTGATATAAATTAAAAAAAAAATCATCTTTTTAAAATTAGTTGAAATTACAATAAGTTTAATTTTTTGACAGTTAAAGATTTTTACGGGGCTAAAAATAAATTTACCTTACTTTAAATTAATTTTACATGATGAATTACTGATAAATTCTTTTTTTTTTACTTTTTCAACTCTTATCCTGGTTAAATCAGCCCTGACGCCTGCTTTTACCAGGCGTAAGAATTCTAAGGGTTTTCTGCGGGCGTCGGGTCTCCAGAAAGCGCAACTATCCGGCTGCAGAGGCCCTTCTCCAGGGCAAACATCCAATCTGTCAAGAGCATTCTTGACAGATCAGAAACTCCGGTTTTCAGCGCATGCACTGTACATGCCTGAAACGGCATTTCTGATATCCCTGCGGGTGGGTACACAGCACGTACCCACCCATAGGCATCGGAATATCCAGGCCACTGTCTTCCTTAATCAGCACTGCCACCCACCTCCCTTTTTTCCTTCCCGATCTTTTCTGAACACCTTGTGCCCTTGAATATTAAGTGCCCAGTCCTCACCGTTATTAAGCCACGTTTCCATTATTGCCACAACATCATACCGCCACACAGCTGATTGTGCTTGTAGCTCACCAACCTTATTCACCAAACTTTGTTGCTTTTACGTACATGCATCCTAAACACATTTTTGAATTTTTCGTAGTCTTTCTTAGTCTGCTCCTATCTAATATGTTACTACTACCGCCTCTAGTGCTGTTTTCTCTAGTACTATCCAACACACTCACTCTTTTATGCACCTTATTCCTCTTTTCTACTCCTATATGCTGGTGCCCATCGCCCTGCCAGGTTAATTTAAACCCTCCCCAACAGCACTAACTAACCTCCCGGCGAGATCCCTCTTTCTGCCTGTGTCGTTGGTAGCGATATGGACAACGACCTCTGGCTGTTCACCCTCCTACTTCAGAGTGTCCTGCAGCTGCCCAGTGACATCCTTGACCCTGGCACCAGGGAGGCAACATACCATCCTGGAGTCACGGCTAAGGCCACAGAAACGCCTGTCTGCTCCCCTAATAATTGTATCCACTGCGACTATTGCTCTCCCTATTATTCCTGCCCCTCTGTGCAGCTGAGCCACCCGTGTTGCCGTGGACTTGACTCTGGCTGCACTCCCCAGAGGAACCATCGCCCTCACCAGTACTCAGAACAGAATACTGGTTGGACAGCGCGATGCACTCCGGAGAATCCAGCACTATCTGCCTGGTCCTCCTCTTCTGTCTGCCGGTCACCCATTCCCTCTCTGCCTACATACTCTTAAGCTGCGGGGTGACCACCTCTAGAAATATGCCATCCACTTAACTCTCAGCTTCGTGGATGTACCACAGTGACTCCAGCCGCCGCTCAAGCTCCAAAACCCGGAGCTCGAGTTGCTGTAGCTGGCGACACTTCATGCGCATGTGGTCATCCAGGCTACGCGAAGCATCCAGGGCTTCCCAAATGGCACATGATGTGAACTCCACGGGACTGAGCTCCACACATTGCCTCTATTGAATAGACTAAGAACTAACCCAGCAGAACCCAGCAGAAATAAAATTAAAAATAACAAAAAACACTCCCCAGCTACTCACCAATCAGTTCTTCACCCTCAATTTAATAGGCTATTAACAAACTTAGCAGAAATAAACTTATGTACTTAAAAATTTACACCTACCAGCTACTCACCAATCAGCTCTTTCCTTTTGCCGATGTCATTTTTTTAACTCTGACGTCACTTTTTCCAAAAACTGCCTCTGTTGAGTTGCTGCCGCTCTTTATAACTGCTCCGCTCTCGCTGTACTCGCTCCACGTCCTCTCCTTCCGGTCTCAATAGTCGGGGCGCATCGCCTTTTCCGTATCCAGTACGCTCAGCTGTTTCTTGATATCACGTGGCGTAAATCGAATTGGCTGAAGACTGGTTTCTGTGTTGGTGGGGAACTCAGGAGGAGGCCGATATGGATCATCCACTCTGTACTTCTGGCTGAAGATGGTTGCAAACGCTTCAGCCTTGTCTCTTGCACTCCCGTGCTGGGCTCCACCATCATTGAGGATGTGCATATTCATGGCGCCTCCCACTCCCGTTTGTTGGTTAATGCTCCACCACCATTCACGACTGATTGTGGCAGGACCGCAGTGCTTTGATCTGACCCGTTGATTGTAGGATTTCTTCGCCCTGTCTGTAGCATGCTGCTTCCACTTTTTAAAATGCACGTATTCCTGTGTTGCAGCTAGTGCTGCTCCTGGCATGCTCTTCTACACTCCTTATTGAACCAGGGTTGGTCCCCTGACTTGATGTAATGGTAGAGTGAGGGATATGCCGGGCCATGAGTTTATAGATTGTGGTGGAATACAATTCTGCTGCTGCTGATGGCCAGTTTTGAGCTGCTAGATTTGTTCTGAATCTATCACATTTAGCATGGTGGTAGTGTCACACACAAAGATGGAGGCTGTCCTCAGTATGAAAGCGGGACTTCGTCTCCACAATGATTGTGTGGTTGTCACTGCTACAAAATCTGTCATGGACAGATGCATCTGCAACAGTTAGATTAGTGAGTACGTTGTCAAGTAGGTTTTTCCTTCGTGTTAGTTCTGTCACCACCTGTCGCAGGCCCAGACTGGCAGTTATGTACTTAAGGACTCGACCAGCTGGGTCATTAGTGGCGGACCCGCGCCACTCTTGGTGATGGACATTGAAGTCCTGCACCCAGAGTACATTCTGTGCCCTTGATACTCTCAGTGCTTCTTCCAAGTGGTGTTCATCATGGAATATGACTCTTTGAGTATGATTATGTCAGTCTGTTGCTTGACTAGTCTGTGGGACAGCTCTCCCAATTTTGGCACAAGTCCCCAGATGTTGGTGAGGAAGACTTTGCAGAGTCGACCGGGCTGGGTGTGCCGTTGTCGTGTCCGTAGCTGGTGCCGAGGTCGAAGCTGGGTGGTTCTTCCGGTTTTATTCTTCTTATTGTGTTTCGTAGTGGTTTTTTTTATAACTGAGTGGCTTGCTGGGCCATTTCAGAGGGCAGTATAGAGTCAACCACATTACTGTGTGTCTGGACTCACATATTGACCGGACCAGGTAAGGACGGCATGTATCCTTCCCGAAAGGATATTCGTGAACCAGATGGGGTTTTACGACAATCCGATGGTTACCATTACAGAAAGCTGCTTTTTTTTCCAGATGTATTTAATTAACTGAATTTCAATTCCCCAGCAGCCGTGGTGGGATTTGAACTCACATCACTGGATCATTGGTCCTGGCCACTGGATTACTAGCCCAGTAAAATTACCACTATGTTAAAAGTTATCCTACTATAACATTATTGGGCTATTCCCTACTTTAACATTTCTAGTGTTGACCGTACTCTACCTTTACTGCTCGTGTTGATCCTACTCTAACCTTACTGGTGTTGACCCTACTCTATTATCACCGGCGGTGATTCGACTCTGACCTTACTGATGGTGACTCTACTCCAACGTTACTGTTCGTGACCTGACTCTAACATTATTGATCATGACTCAGTTCTAACACTACTGGTGTTGTAGCCTAATCTAACGTTACTGGTAGTCACCCTGCAGCAACATTAATGTTTGGAACTTCACGATAACAAGTTCTGTTCAATACTCGGACCTAATAATATCAGAGGTGACCCTGCTATAAAATTACTGTTGATAACTCTACTCTAACAATACAGCTGGTGACCTTACTCTGACATCACCGGTGGTGAACTTACTCTAACATGACTGATCTTTATTCCTACTCTAGCATTATTGTTGCTGACTCTAATCTAACACTGCTCTTGCTTACACTACCCTAACATTAACGGTGTTGATTGTATTCTAACATCAATGGTGGTGACCTATTTTACCATCAGCGGTGGAGATGCAACTCTAAAATTATTGTTTGTGAGCCCCATCTAACAAGACATGTGGTGACTCGACTCTAACATTAACGGTGTTGAACCTACTCGAACATTACTGTTGATGACCCTACTCTATGATTATTGATGATGACTCCACACTAACAATAATGGCGAGGACAAGTCTCTGACAATTCTGCTGTTGAACTCTCCAAGGTACGGCAGCAAAATGGTTATGTTGCTTGACTGGTAATCCAGAGGGCGGGACTAATAGTACGAAGATGTGAGTTGCAAACCCGAGACTTCCCATGGCAATCTGCGAATTTCAATGCAGTCAGTTGAATAAATCTCTAATAAAATGAAAGTATCACGCATGATGTACATGCAGCTATCAATTATTGTAGAAAGGCAAGTTGTTCACTAATGGTTAGTAGGGAAGAAACCTGCCATCCTTAGCCTGTAAGACCTATATGTGACTCTGAATTATCTTCTGAAATGGCCGAAGAATTCACTCATTTGTATCAACGCGCTCTAAATGAGTACAATAGAATGAGAAGTCGCACAACACCAGGTTATAGTCCAACAGATTTATTTAAAATTAGAAGCTTTCGGAGCTATCGCCCCTTCTTCAGGTAAAGTTGCATTGAGTGAATCTACAAAAGTACACAGAAAATGCAGAGATACAATCTTTCCTTACATCAAAGACACACGAAGAGCACAGCCAAGAAAATGAGATGTGTCCCAGGGGGTCCAACGTGTCAAATCTTGCTGTCTGCAGTAGATCTCTCTCCATATCCCTTCCTCTCTCTCCGTCTTTTGTATCTCTGCATTTTCTGTGTTTATATTCTGTGAACTTTTGTAGATTCACTCATTGTAACTTTACCTGAAGAAGGGGCGATAGCTCCGAAAGCTTGTAATTTTAAATAAATCTGTTGGACTATAACCTGGTGTTGTGCGACATCTCATTTTTGTCCACCCCAGTCCAACGCCAGCATCTCCGCATTATAATAAGAATAACATTGGATGGATAGGGTTCGGACACGACAAAGGCACAAACCACCCATTCGACCCTGCAAAGTCCTCATCACTAACATCTGGGGACTTGTGCTAAAATTAGCTGAGCTGTCCAACAGCAGCCTTACACAGTCATACTGACAGAATCATATCTTTCAGCCAATGTCCCAGTCTCTTCCATCTCCAACCCTGGATCTATCCTGTCCCACCAGCAGGACAGACCCACCAGATGTGGCGGTACTCCAGTTTATAGTCGGGTCGGAATGGCCCTGAGAGTCCTCAACATTTATTTTGAACTCCATGATGTCTCGGGGCAGCAGGTCAAACATGGGCAAGGAAAGCTCCGACTGATTAACAACCGCCCTCCCTAAGCTGATGAGTCAGTCCGCCTCCTTGGATGAAACACTGCGGTTAGCGAGGCCGCAGAATGTACTCTGGGTCGTGGACTTCAATGTCCATCACCAGGACCGGCTCGTTAGCACCACTAAAGTACCTAACTGCCAGATTGGGCGTGCGGGAGTGGGTGAGTGAACGCACACGGGGGAAAACCCAGTTGACTTCCTCCTGATGCATCTGTGCTTGAAAGAATGTGTAGGAGTGATCACGCACAATCCTTGTGGAGACTAGACCCGTCCTCACACCGAGGGCACCCTATCCCCAGTAATGATAGAATAGAGTCAACACCAGGAATGTTAATGTAGTGTCACTAACAGAAAAGTTAGAAAAGAGCCACCAACAGTAACGTTAGAGTACAGTCACCACCAGCAACGTTGGAGTAGAGTCGCCTGCAGTAATGTTAGAGTAGAGTGACAACCAATAATTTTAGACGAGGATCACTACCAGTTATGTTCCAGTACAGTCGCCTCCAGTAATGTTAGAGTAGGGTCATCACCAGTACTGTTAGATTAGAGTCACCACCAGTAATGTTAGAGTAGGTTCATCACCAGTATTGTTAGATTAGAGTCACCACCAGTAATGTTAGAGTAGGGTCATCACCAGTCTTGTTAGAGTGGAGTCAGCATCAGCAACGTTTGAGTAGGGTCAACAGCAGTAAGCTTAGAGTAGGGACTTCACCAGTAATGTTAGACAAGTGTCATGACCAGTTATATTAATGTTGATTCAGCACCAGTAATGTTAGAATAGGGTCTACAACAGTTTTGTTATACTTGGATCACCACTATTAATATTAGTGTAGATTCAGCACCAGCATTAATAAAGTAGAGTCACAATCAGCAATGATCGAGTAGGGTCAACATCAGCAATGTTAGAGTAGGGTCACCATCAGCAATGTTAGAGTAGGATCACCATCAGTAATATTAGTGTAGGGTCACCACCAGTAATGTTAGAGTGCAGTCACCACCAGTAACGTTAGAGTAGGATCACCATCAGTAATGTTAGAGTAGGGTCACCACCAGTAATGTTAGAGTAGGGTCACCACCAGTAAGGTTAGATTAGATTCCGCAGCGGTAATGTTAGAATAGGTTCACCACCAGTAATGTTAGAGCAGATTAAACTCCAGTCTCTTCTTCTTCTTAGGCAGTCCCTCGGAACCGAGGATGACTTGCTTCCACGCTAAAAATGAGTCTCAGATGACTGATATGTCCAATGCGGGACCTACAGTCTCTGTCACAGGTGGGGCAGACGGTGGTTGAACGGGCGGGTGGGTGGGGTCCTTGGGTTGACGTGCGTTCCTTGAGTTACTTGCGCTTGGCTTCCGCTTGCTTCCGGCGAAGAGACTAGAGGTATTCGTCGCCTTCCCGGATGCTTCTTCTCCAGTAACGTTAACTCCAGTAACTTTAGACTAGCAAACAGTAATGTTAGAGTGCGGTCACAACCAATAATGTTTGAGTATTGTCACAGTCAGTAATGTTGGACTTGTGTCAACACCAGCAATGTTATTGTACAGTCACCGCAATTAACGTTAGAATAGGGTCAACACCACACATATTAGAGTAGAGTCAATACCAGCAATGTTACAGTAGCGTCGCCACCCTCAATGTTAGAGTAGAGTCACCACTAGTAATGTTAGATTGGAATCATCCCAGTACTGTTAATTTAGGGTCACCACCAGTAATGTTAGTGTAGGTTCAATACCAGCAATGTTAGAGTAGATTTAACCCCAGTAATGGTTTAGTGCGCTCACCACCAGTAATGTTACGAGTGCTGTCACAAGCTGTAAGGCAAGAGTAGAGTCACCACCAGTAATGTTAAAGTTGGATCACTACCAGCAATGTTAGAGGAGGATCATCACCAGTAATGTTAGTTCAGGGTCTCCATCAGTAATCTTATGTTGAGTCATGACCAGTAATGTTAGTGTAGGTTCACCACCAGTAATATTAGAGTAGGGACATCACCATTAATGTCAGATGATGGCCACCACCAGTAATATTAGTTTTGGATTACCAGTAGTAATATTAGAGAAGGGTGACGACCAGTAATGTCAGGGCAGAGATATCAACAGTAACGTTAAAGCATTACTTATGTAATGGATGAGAGAAGATTTCACCAAATTATGTGAGGCCCTAAGAAGCTAACACAGGAACTTGGAGAGATGTTCCCTTCAGGGATCACATGACGGGCGCAGAGCACATTCCATCGGGGATTAACTCCCTTTCTTTGATTTAAATGGACGGAGTTTCATGGACTGAGCTGTTCAATTTCCCCATTGGTGGACCGGACGCACTGTAGCGGAAAATAGCCCCTTGTTTGTTAAGTGGCTGTAACTAAGTTCAATTATTGTGTAACCTGGTTTTCTCACCGGGGAATGGATTGTTCTATAAAGAGGGAGCATTTACTGATCTCGGATACAATCCAGTCGGAACTGTAAAACAGGACAGTATTCACACAGTCTTCTAAAAATGGCACGGCCAATAATTCTACAGATAAAGGACATATACTATAATTTTCTCGCAACTTTGGTATTCTCGGTAAGTCAATGCATCCTGTTGTTTAATAGTTGTTGACGATCTCACTGTTAATGATTATGTAACAGATTCCGTGAAGATCATTTATCTACCGGGATAATTTGGTGAATATCAGCGGGAATCCGACCAGTCCGCGCGGCCGGTTAGGCTCTATTCTGTCGGGCAGATCTTGGCCACGGGGCACTCACATTTCCTCTCTACACTGAGGGAGGGCGAGGCTGATTCCCCGGCTCCTCCAACAGTGCATAGTCCATTAAAGAATGTGTTGCATAGTGTCCATAGTATTTATTTCATTTGTCCCGTGTTTCCCAGTCTATTTTAAGTTGATAATTGCTCGGACTGCAGCTACCTCCACCTAACAATTTTTTATTGAATCCAGATATTTCCAGTAATTGCTGCGAAATTATATTTAACCACTGCCTGAAGTATGGTGGAAGGGAGTCGGAATTTGAGTCCCTCTATATTGAATATTCAATGTTTCATTCCTTTTAAATCAATTTTTTAAGATATATATAAATGACCTGGATATTGGAATACAGGGTAGAATTTCTAAATTTGCCGATGACACCAAACTTGGGGTTGTGGCAAACAGTAGCTGCAACAGGACATAGAAAGGCTCGCAGAATGGGCAGACACGTGGCAGATGGAATTTAATACAAAGAAGTGTGAGGTGATGCATTTTGGCAGAAGGAAAAGGGAGAGGCAATATACACTCAGTGGCACAATTTTAAAGAGTGTGCAGGGACACAGGGACCTGGGATTTAATTTCATAGGACCCTGATTGTGGCGGGGCATATTGAGAGAGTGGTTAAAAAAGCATATGGGATCTTGGGCTTCATAAATAGCGGTATTGAGTTCAAAGCAGAGAAGTGCTGCTGAACATTTATAAAGCAGTGGTTGGACCACAACTGGAGTATTGCGTCCAGTTCTGGTCACCACACTTTAGGAAGGATGTGAAGGCCTTAGAGAGGGTGCAGAGGAGATTTACCAGAATGTAGGGACACAGCTGAGCATTCCCCCACAATAAGCTGTGAGGTTTAACAGGATATCCCTTTTACTAAACTCTTCTCCATCTTCCTTACAGCGAACCTACTGACAATCCTGATTCTCTCCAGAGGAAATTGCGGCCTTTCCAAATGTATATCGGTCTACATGGTGTCCATGTCGACAGCAGATCTATTGGTCATCATCTTCCATTTACTGGTGTTTCAGATTTTCTGTTACCACTTTCCGCATTCATTCCTGGCCTACACTACCGTGTGTAAATCCATTAATTACATCAATACCGTCACCCTGGACATGTCCGTGTGGTTTACAGCCTTGTTCACTTTTGACCGATTTGTAACAATATGTTGTCAGAAGTTTAAAACGAAGTATTGCACAGTGAGAACTGCGGCCGCTGTTTTAACAACTGTCCTTGTGCTGGTCTGTATAGAGTATATCCGCTTTGCTTTCTCCTATGAATCTCAACGAATCATTAACAATGTTTCCTGGGGATGCCGCGCCAATGTAGCCTTTTATTCATCGCCTGCAGGCATAGCCTATTTGCGCATTCAAATTATTTTAGTTCCATGGTTTGCTGTTGCTTTGATATTACTGTTTAATTGTTTGACAGTCAGACGAATTGTAGTGAGCAGTCGGGCCCGCAGGCGACTCCGGGGTCACTGCAGTGAGAATCAGAGCGATCCAGAGATGGAGAGCCGGAGGAAATCCATCATTTTACTGTTCACTGTATCGGGCAGTTTTATACTGTTGTGGTTGACATCTGTCGTTAGTAACTTGAAGAACAGCCTGGCCGTTTATTACAAAGGTGAATATGAAACCCCTGCATACATCCTGTCTGAAAGCGGATTTATGCTCATGTATTTGAGTTCCTGTACAAACACCTGCATTTATGCAGCGACACAAAACAAATTCAGGCAAGAGTTGGTGAAGATGGTGAAATCTCCTTGGACATTGATTCTGATATTGGTTAATAAAATGAAGAATTAAACCATAGCTTCCTGTCCTAACTGGAGCTCAATTACAGACCGTGTTCCGTTTTAGAATGGCAATCTTTCCCTTGGGACAAAAGCCGATTGTTCTTGTGAATATTAACAGGTATCAGGAAATATTTCTCCCACTTTGTGCCATGTATTTGATGGCTGCTGCTTTCCCCGGGTGAACATAATCGATTCCCGCTAAAACAGCGCCCTTCCCGCTCAAGATTCAAGGGAACAGTCATGACTGAGCTTCAGCAGTGGAGTAGAACATGTGTGCGGTCAGCGTTAACTACCTCAGACAGCAGCTACTGGAGTGAGACGCTCAGTTTAATTAACAGATAGATATTCCTTTAGTGTAGTAACAATGTGTTGCAATGGTGTTTATTTGTAATTCTGTAATCTTGGTGTGAATGTTGCAGGCGCTGGACTCCCCATCAAACTCCGCCCCCCATTGTCACCTGGACCAATAGAACGGGGCCCTGTCTACTGATCATTGTCTAATGATGGAGACAGTAGGAACTTGACCCGTCAATATGACATTAGACATCTTTGTTCACAGATATTCACTGAACATCTCAAATAGTTATCAGTTTGTTGGAATGTTATGAGAGGGGAAAAGACTGTTTAACCCAATAGTCCTTCTCAGCATTTACCCTCCAGACGATCAAATAGTTCCAATCACTTTATCTGCCCGGTCTCAACATCAATTCAACCTATTTTTGTTCATACAATATAGTCTCCAATATTGACATAATTTCTGCCTCTGTTAATTCCACAGCTTCACCACTCTCTATGTAAAGAGGAGTCTCTGACCACCCGTTCTGAATCTCTTCAATCCATTCCTTAATCTATAGCCGTTAGTTCCAGATCCCTCAAATAATGGCAGCAGTCTGCTTCTTACTATTCTGTCCCGTACCTTCTTAACCTAAATCACCTGGGCACAACTCGCCAAAAAAACTCATCCTGGTATCAATTCACAATCTAGTACAAGTCAGGTAAGTGCAGTTAAGATAGTTAATTGATTAATATTTCTTGGAGATGGACGCGGTTTACATAGGATATACAGTACAGAAACAGGCCATTCGGCCCAACCAGTCCATGTCGGCGTTTAAGCTCCACTCGAGCCTCCTTTCATCTTTCCTCATCTAACTCTATCAGCACAATCCTATATTCCCTTCTCCCTCCTATTCTTATCTAGCCTCCCTTCAAATGTGTCTATACTGTTTGCTGGAACCACTCCCTGTGGTAGCGAGGTTCACATCCTCACATTCTATTGGTAAGAACTTTCTTATGAATTCCGTTATTGATTTGTTTGTGACTCTCTTACATTGATGGCCTTAAGTTTTGCTCTTCCCCACAAGTTGAAACATTCTTTCTCTGTCTACTCTATCAAAACCGTTTCATATTTTAAAGAACTCTATTAGGTCACCCCTCAGCCTTCTCTTTTCAATAGAAAAGAGACCCAGCCTGTTCATACGTTCCTGATAGGTATATCCTCGCAGTTCTTGTATCATCCTTGTAAATATTTTTTGCACCCTCTCCAGTGCCTCTATATCTTTTTTATAATATGGCGACCAGAACTATTCGCAGTTCTCCAAGGGTGGTATTAATAAGGTTCGATACAAGTTTCGCATAATTCACAAATTTTCATTTCTATCCCTCTTGAAATAAACCCGAGTGCTTGGTTTGCTTTTTTATGTGTCGCTTGCATGTATAAACCTGCGTCGCTAGTTTTAGTGACTTGTGTATTTGTAATCCAATATCGCTTTGCTTTTCTGTCCCATTTAGATTCTTATTTTCCAAATAATATGTGACTTCCTTATTTTTCTTAACAAAATGTAATACCTCCCATTTATCTGTGTTGATATGCATTTAGCCATTCTGTAAGTTTATTAATGTCTTCTTGTAATTTGTTGCAGCCCTCCTCAATATTGACTATCACCGCCGCACCCTTCCCCCAATTTGGTGACATCCGTCAATTTAGAAATAGTGTTTTTGAGTCAAAGTCTAAACTGTTAACATAAATTGTGAACAAACATGGCCCCAGCACTGATCAATATGGGACCCCACTTTTCATATCCTGCAAGTTCTGTATAGGTAACCTTTACCCCTACTCGCTGCTTTCTGTCTTGAAGCCAGCTAGCTATCCATTCTGCTACTTGTCACCTCACTCCGCAATCTCTGATCTTTTTCATTAGTCTGTTATTCAGTACTTTATCAAAGGCTTTTTTGAAATCTCGATAAATTACGTTTACTACTTTACCCTTGTCAACGCTCTCTGTTTCCTCTTCAAAGAATTAAATGATTGTGGTCAAGCAAGACTTTCTCCTTTGAAATGCATGCTGACTATTCATTATTATATTTTTGGCTTATAGATGTTCTTCTATTTTTTCCTTTAGTAGGGATTCCATTATTTTTCCTACCACCGATGTTAAGCTGACTGGTGTATTGTCCCATGGACATGTTCCAACTCCTTTCTTATATATAGCTATAACGTTAGCTATCCGCCAGTCCTTTTGCACAATACCTTTTTCAAACGAATTATTAAATATGTGTAATAGTACCTCTTCTATCGCTTCCCTAGATTCCATTAAAATGCGCGGATGTAATTCGTCTGGAGCAGGGCATTTATTCTGTTTGAGTTTGATTCGTTTATTTAATAGTTCTCCTTTTTAATTTTAAATGCGGTTATATCATTTCTAATCTCATTTTCAGATGTCACATCTACCTGACCGTCTCCCTGGTAAATACTGAAGTAGAGTAATTATATAATATTTCTGTCATTTCGCTATTGCTACCTGTGAATGTATCCAGAACTTTCCTTAATTGCCCTATTCCCATCCCGACTTTCCTTTTTTATTTATGCGCCTGTAGAATATTTTATTACATTGTTTTATGTTCCTTGCTAATTTAATCGCATAGTTCCCCTTTGCCTTCCTATTATTTTTTTGACTTCTCTCCTATTCGCTTCATATTCTCCCTTGCCATGCTTTCCCCTGTTGTCCATTTTCTTAGTGTATGCCTCTTTCCTTATTCTCAATTTTTCCCCTATGTCTTTATTCATCCATGGCGTCTCATTGGTGTTTAACTTGTACTTCATTTTTAGTGGAATATATTTTCCTGGATCCTGCTGAATAAATATTTCCCATTGTTGTTCTACATCTTTGCTTGCCAATATTGTTGTACATTTTATTGTCCCAAGTTCTATTCTCAAAATCGCATTTTCTCCAATATATTGCCCTGTTCGTCGTCATACCTATGTCCTTCTCAAATATTACCTGAAAGCATATTATATTATGGTCACTATTACCTAGATGCTGCCCCACTTTTACTTCTCTTATCTGCTCTGGTTCATTCCGAATTACTCGATCCAGTAGCTAATACTCCCTTTTCGGCTTCTTACCTATTGGGTTCGGATGGAATCCTTTGCACATAGTAGGAACTCTATTTTCTTATTCCCTTTACCTACCTCTTCTGCCCAATTAATTTCGGGGCAGTTTAAACTCCCCATGATGTTTTTTTTTAAACTAATTTCTCTCATTTGTTTCCATATTTCTTCCTTCATCTCCACCATTAGTGGTCTGTAGACTACCTCTAGGAGTGTGATAGATCCTTTATTATCTTTAATCTCTATGCACTTGGATTCTATTTCGTTCTTACTGATAGCTGCGTTATTTTTCCTACTGCCATTATGTTATCTATAATAAGCACAGCTACTCCATCTCTCTTTTCCCCTCTCTAACTTTTCTAAATAAGTTATACCCTGCAATGTTTAATTCCCAGTCCTTATTTTTCTGTAGCCATGTCTTAGTATTCCCCACAATATATGGTTGCTCGCAACATATTAGTGCCTCCAGTTCGCCTGTTTTATTACGGACAGAATGTGCATCGCTGTACAGAGAGTTTAACTCATGCTTAATAGCAGTTCTTGTCACTTTATTTTTAACCATATTTTTACTCTCTAGTTCTATAACTCTATTTAATACCTAGAGTCTATGTCCTCTCTTAGTTTATTCCTTCCTATGCTCTCCGTTCCTGTTTCGTTTATATTTTGCCTGGTTTCATTTATTTTAGATCCCTTGTTACGAATGCTTCGTGCATTCAGATAAACAGCCTTTAATTTTAACTTTTTACCATTATCCCCTGCTTTCTCCTTATTCGCTGTTGCACTATTACCTTTACGCTGTCTGTCCTTTCCTGTCACACTCTGCTTATCTTTACCCAAATCGATACACTGCTCAATCGCCTTGACGTTTAGTTTAAAGCCCCATCAACAGTCCGTGTTATTCGATTCACCAGTATACAGGTCCTAGTCCGGGTAAGTGGAGCCCCTGCCAATGGAACAGCTCACTCTTTCTCGAAAACTGGTGCCAGTGCCCATGAATCGAAAACTCTTCCTCCCAAACCACTCATTAAGCAAAACATTGAACTCTCAGTTCTGCTTATCCCTATGGGAATTTACACGTGGCTGAGGTTACCCCCTCTCTCAGCTTTGTTTAGAAAGCCAGAAAGGGGAGGAATGGCTTGTATTGGATGCCTCCCTCTGCCTGATCTTGTGTTATCGCTGTGTATGCAGAAGTGCGGTTATGCCCGTAAATGCGCTACCAGCATGCGAGGTACATGATGAAGATGCCCTTAAGAATGTGTCCAAGACATGGTCAGTCACGCTGAGGTCAGCACGACAAGAAATGGTTAATGTGGCTCTGGAGAGCGTAATGTGTGATGCAAATGGTTTGAGATCTGCAGAAGAGGATAGATCGAGATAGATATATAATGCTTATGAGATTTAGTTTACTGTTGGCCTTAACTAATCTATCGCCAACAGTGGGGTATTGTAAGGAAAGAGATAATCAGACTGTCCTAAAGTTTGTTAATGTTATACTATATTGGTTTATCTTTCTATAGCTTTAATCTTAATATTTAGCGTTTGCCTGTTAAGCAGGGAAGGACAAGTCTATTTAAAGTAACAGTGGACTGATGTGCCAGGGCCGTTCCTGCATCAATGGTCAGTCTCAGGATGAACCAATAAGAGATTTATGTAACACATGTCATTGCAAACTGATTCATAAATTTCAGAGAACTTTCATCATTTGCTACAATGTGGGAAGATAGTTAGTTCCAGAACGGAAAATCGGGGCATGCATCATCATTTTAATTGGTACGAAAGATCCAGAAATAAAGGTAGATTTATAATTAATGGTTTCCCTTGGTAGAATTGAAAAGCTGTGGATCAAGAGTGAAACTATTGATAAGATAATGACTCGAAGGGAATTACGCTTGTAAGCCCACCAGGAAAAGTGATTGTTTAGTGAGGAAAACTATCCTTATTGATCAACGATTCGTCGATGGAAGTCTCCATATATGGAGATACATGTTAACAACGACAACACATTGGGGGAAACATTCGGTTGGTTTGCGGCTCCCATTATCACCCTAAAAGGACGCTAATGGGTTGCAAGGCAGCTAGTTCCAGGGCACGCCGGTTTTTGTGCCGCTCGCGAAATTGACGACATTTTGCGGCAGCACTGAACACTACCACTACGATCTCCTGCACCCGCAGATCGTGACGTCAGTTCCCTTTCCTCCTTTAAGACGCTCCTTAAAAACTACCTCTTCGACCAAGCTTTTGTTCATCTGGCCTAGCATCTCCTTATATGGTTCGGTGTCCAATTTTTTTTAATAACACTCCTGTGAAGCGCTTTGGGACGATTTATTATGTTAAAGGTGCAATATAAATATACGTTGTTTCTGTTGTTAAAGTAAAAGGAAAAAAGGAAATGATTGAATAAATGGAAAGTCTGAGAATTTTACCTGTGCAGGTGAGTGAGGCCCCCCACCGTGGATCAGCCCATTGCTCATCTGTACTCAATGGTTAAAGATCAGAGCAATGTACCTGTACAGGTGAGTGAGGCCCCCACCGTGGATCAGCCCATTGCTCATCTGTACTCAATGGTTAAAGATCAGAGCAATGTACCTGTACAGGTGAGTGAGGCCCCCACCGTGGATCAGCCCACTGCTCATCTGTACTCAATGGTTAAAGATCAGAGCAGTGTACCTGTACAGGTGAGTGAGGCCCCCCACGATATATCAGTTCGGTGCCTGCCTGCTTTCAATGGTTAAACATCAGAGCAATGTATCTGTGCAGGTGAGTGAGGCCCCCACCGTGGATCAGCCCACTGCTCATCTGTACTCAATGGTTAAAGATCTGAGCAATGCACCTGTGCAGGTGAGCGAGGATCCCCACGACGGATCAGCAGTTGCTCATCCGTTATCGATGAAAATAAAATCTATTCAATATAACTGAGCAGGTCAGTGAGTCTCCCCACAGTGGATCAGCCCACTGCTCATCTGCTGCCAATGGTTAAAGATCTCAGCAATGCACCAGTGCAGATGCGTGAGTCCCCCCACGGTGGATCAGCCCTGTGCTTGTCTGTACTCATTAGTTAAAGATCTGAACAATGTTCCTGTACCTGATAAATCTGTGAGTGAGTCAAGTGAATGATAGAGAGAGACACGACCACAAGGAAATAGATAAATGTGTCACTGAATACATTGAGTGAAACAGAGACACACGGAACGAGAGATAGATTAATGTGACACTGAATACAGTGAGTGACACAGAGAGACACCAACAGAGGGAGATCTATAAAAGTGACACTGAATGCCGTGAGTGACACCGAGAGACACCAACAGAGGGAGATATATAAAGGTGAGACCAAATGCAATGAGTAATACAGAAAGAAACCAACAGAGAGAGACAGAGAGATCAAGGTGTGTATTAATACATATAGTGTCACAGCAAGGGAACACTTCAATCAGGATTGTGCTGACTATACCCTATTAAAATTACCCCTGATCCCGTGTATCGGGGTAAAGAGATCAGCACTGTTCAGTGTAATACAAATTGACAATGAGAGGGCTGATTAAACACGGCCTGACTGAGTTGGAGCGCCCTAGTGTAATATAAACAGAGACCTGGTCTAGTACAGTAATAAGTGAGACAGCGTCTAGTGTAATATAAACAGAGACAGGGTCTAGTGTAATATAAACAGAGATCTGGTCTAGTGCATTAATAACTGAGACAGGGTCTAGTGTAATATAAACAGAGACAGGGCCTAGTGTAGTAATCACTGAGACAGGGTCTAGAGTGCTACAAACCGAGACAGGGTCTAGTGTAATATAAACAGAGACAGGGTCGAGTGTAATATAAACAGAGACAGAGTCTAGTGCATTAAATACTGAGACAGGGCCTAGTGTAATATAAACAGAGACAGGGTCACGTATAATATATACTGAGACAGGTTCTAATGCAGCCGTCACTGAGACAGGGTCTAGAGAGCTATAAACAGAGACAGGATCTAATGCAGTAATAACTGAGACAGGGTCCAGGGTAATATAAACACAGACAGGGTCTAGTGCAGTAATAACTGTGACAGGCCTAGTGCAACATAAACAGAGACAGGGTCTAGTGCAGTAATAACTGTGACAGGCCTAGTGCAACATAAACAGAGACAGGGTCGTGCAGGAAACACAGAAAGCTAGCATGCAGGTACAGCAAGCAAAAAGGAAGGGAAATGGCATGTCGGCTTTTATTGCAAGGGGGTTGGAGTATAAGAGTTAGGAAGTCTTGGTTCATTGTACAGGGCCTTGGTGAGACCACACATAGAGTACTGTGTATAGTTTTGGTCTCCTTATCTAAGGACGGATATACTTGCCTTGGAGGGGGTGCTGCGAAGGTTCACTAGATTGATACCTGGGATGAGAGGGCTGTCCTATGACGAGAGATTGTTTAGAATGGGGCTATACTCTCTGGAGTTTAGAAGAATGAGAGGTGATCTCATTGAAATATACAAGATTCTAGAGGGGATTGACAGGGTAGATGCTGAGAGGTTGTTTCCCCTGGCTGGAGTGTTTAGAACTAGGGGACGTAGTCTAAGGATAAGGGGTAGGCCATTTAAGACTGAGATGAGGAGGAATTTCTTCACTCAGATGGCAGTGAATCTTTGGAATTCTCTGCCCCAGAGGGCTGTGAAGGCTGAGATAGATAGTTTATTGGACTCTAGGGGAATCAAGGAATATGGAGATCGGGCGGGAAAGTGGAGTTGAGGTCGACGATCAGCCATGATCTAATTGAATGGCGGAGCAGGCTCGAGGGGACGTATGGCCTACTCCTGCTCTTATTTCTTATGTTCTTATGTCTAGTGCAGTAATAACTGAGACAGGGTCTAGTGTGACGTCAGTCTGTGTGACGTCAGTCTGCAGTCTGTGTGATGTCAGCAGCCTGTGTGTGTCGCTGAGCTTCAGTCAGGGTTACTCTTTCTCGCCCTGTGTTTGAGGAACGTGTGTCTGCTGGCTGTCTGACGTGCCGTCGGCCATGTTTGACGGCTATGGGAATTGAGGGGAACACAGCAAAGGTTAATTTAGCAATAGAGGAAATGACAATATCAGGGATATGGTAACTGTTTAATCATAAATAGAGTGTCTCAAGGAAACAATATAAATATTTAATTAGAAACAGGGGCGGGGAATCACAAACATATGGATTAGAATTTGACACGGCAATGCAATGGTTAACTTTTGCATGCCTTTGCTTTCTGCTTTATCTGTTGAATTTGGATGATGTGGTTGATTACACATCGCCTGCTCACGATTGTAGCTGGGTGCAGATACAGCGCTGACTGACGGCATTAAATACTGTTGGTCGTCTGAATCCAGTTAAATGAGAATATGCCTATTGCACAAAACGGCCCGCAACTCATCGCCGCTTCCCCCAGAAGCTGGTTGCGAGCCGGAGAAGCAGAGCCTGGGCTCCCCGGGGACCTTAAACCATGTGGAGTTTGTTTGTTTTGACAACGTCAGCATAAAGTGGAACGTGAGTTACGGGTAAAGGGGGCACTTAATCACAGTTAATAAATGAAGCCCATTGAAAATTATAGTACTAAGACTGTTGTTAGAGTAAACTTTTCAATAAGGTTCTTGATACTTGGACTGAGGTTTCATAGGTTTATTCAGCACACAGTATATGCAATAGTATTTAAACATACACGTAAAAGGTAGCACATGCAACCACAGCTGATGATGGTTGATTAGGGATTGAGAATTCTTACACTTCTGAGCTCAGTACCTTAGGCTTTCACGAATCGGAATACTCAGTACAAACAGCCAATTGTATTAAAATTCTCTCGCTCCCTCTCCGTGAACATCCACACAATGTTGCATTATATAACTATATGAAAGTTAAAATGTAACTCCATAGAAGGAGACTTTCATCGACCTATCCTTGATCAATAAGGATAGTTTTCCTTATTAACGATCTCCTTGTCTGGTGGGCTTACAAGTGTAATTACCTCAGAATCGTTAACTTATCGATAGTTTCACTCTTGATCAACAACATTTCAATTCTACCAAGTGAAACCGTTAATTATAAGTCTGCGTTTGATTTTGTATCATTCCTACCAATTAAAATGATGATGTATGCCCCGATATTTTCCGATGTAGACCTAACTGCCTTCCAACATTGTAGCAAGTTATTAAAATTCTCTGAAATTTTTGAATCAGATTGCAATGGCATGTGTTTAATTAAGTCTCCAACTGCTTCTTCCTGAGACTGACCACTGCTACATGGTCAGCTCTGGCCCAGCAGTCCACTGGTACTTTAAATTGACTTATTCTTCCCTACTTAACAGAGAAAGGCTAAAGATTAGCATTACTACAATTTAAAGATAAACCAATACAGTATAACACTATCAGACTTTACGACAGTCTGATTAAACCTTTACCTACAATCTTCCCTCTGTTTGAGCTAGATTACTTAAGGCCAACGCTATGCAATACCTCATCAACATCATATATCTATCACGATATCTTCTCTTCTGCAGATCTCTACCCATTTGTTTTAAACATTACTCTCTCCAGAGCTACATTAATCATTTCATGTAGTGGTGATGTCAGCGTGACGGACCATGTATTAAATAGGATTACATAGCATTACATAGGATATACGGCACTGAAAAAGGCTCTGCGGCCCGAGCAGTCCATGCCGCTTTTTATGCTCTACTTGAATCTATTCCTGTTTTTCCCAATCTAAATCTATCAGCATAGCCCTCTATTCGCTTCTCTCTCATATGCTTGTCTAGACTCCCCTCCCCTTAAATGCATCTATGTATACTATTCACGTCACTCTCGCCCTGAATTTCAAATTCAGTTTGAGCGTGAGAAAGCTAGATCTCAAACTAGTGTGCTAACTTAAATAAATATAATTACAAAGGTATGAAGACAAACTTGTTTAAGATGGACTGGGAAAATATATTACAGGGTAGGACTGTATAAAAGCAGTGGCAAACATTTAAGGAGATATTTCATAACTCTCAGCAAAGATATTTTTCAATGAGAAAGAAAGACTATAGAGAAGGATGAAGCATCCAGGGCTAACTAAAGAAGTAAAGGATGGTATCAAATTGAAAACAAAGCATACAATGTTGAGAAGAATAGTGGAAGGCCGAGGATTGGGAATTTTTTTAAACCAGCAATAGACGGACGACTAAAAAAATGATAGAGAGAGAGGATAGCTTATGACAGTAAGCTAGCAAGGAATACAAAAACAGACAGTAAGAGCTTCTACAGGTATATAAAAAGGAAGAGAGTAGCTAATGTAAAAGTTGGTCCGCTAGAGGATGAGTCTGCGGAATTAATAATTGCAAACAGGGAAATGGCAGAGACTTGAACAAATATTTTTTATCGGTCTTCACGGTAGAAGACACGAAAAGCATCCCGATAATGGATAATCAAGGGACTATTGGGGTGCTGAGGGGGGACTTAAAAAATCACTATCACTAGAGAAAAATACTAGGCAATCTAATGGGACCAAAGGTGGACAGGTCCCCTGGACCCGATGGCCGGCCTCGTAGGGTCTTACAAGAGGTGGTTGCAGAGATAGTGGATGCATTGGTTGTAATCTACCAAAATTCTCTGGATTCTAGAGAGGTCCCAGCGGACTGGAATATCGCAAATGTAACGCCTCTATTTAAGAAAGGAGGGAGACAGACAGTAAGCAACTATCGGCCAGTTAGTCTAACATCTGTCATTGGGAAAATGCTGGAGTCCATCATTAAGGAAGTGGTAGCAGGACATTTAGAATATCATAATATAGTCAAGCAGAGTCAGCATGGTTTTATGAAAGGTAAATTATGTTTGACAAATTTGCTGGAATTCTTTGAAGAGGTAACGAGCAGAATGGATAGAGGGGAACCAATAGATGTCGTATATTTAGATTTCCAGAGGGCATTCGATAAGGTGCCACTTAAAAGGTTACTGCACAAGATAAGAGCTCAGGGGTTGGGGGTAATATATGAGCATGGATAGATGATTGGCTAACTGACAGAAAAAAGAGAGTCGGGATAAATGGGTCATTTTCAGGTTGGCAAACTGTAACTAGTGGGGTGCTACAGGGATTTTTGCTGGGGCCTCAACTAGTTACAATCTATATTAATGACTTGGATGAAGGGACCGAGTGTAATGTAATCAAATTTGCTGAAGATACAAAGACAGGTGGGAAAGCAAACTATGTGGAGAACGCAAAGAATCTCCAAAGGGATATAGATAGGCTAAGTGAGTGGGCAAAAATCTGGCAGATGGAGTAAAATCTGGGAAAATGGGAGATTATCCACTTTGGTAGAAAAAATAAAAAAGCAAATTATTATTTCAATGGGGAGAGATTACAAAATGCTGAGGTACAGAGGGATCATGGGATCCTTGTACATGAATCACAAAAAGTTAGCATGCAGGTACAGCAATTAATTAGGAAGGCAAATGGAAAGTTGGCGTTTATTGCAAAGGGAATGGAGTACAGAATTAGGGAAATCCTGTTACAACTGTACAGGTCGTTGGTGAGACCACACCTGGAGTACTGCGTACAGTTTTGGACTCCTTATTTAAGGAAGGATATACCCGCAATGGAGGCAGTTCAGAGAAGGTTCACGAGGTTGATTCCGGAGATGAAGGGGTTGTCTTATGAAGAACGGTTGAGCAGGTTGGGCCTATACACATTGGAGTTTAGAAGAATGAGAGGCGATCTTATTGAAACATATAAGATTCTGAAGGGACTTGACAGGGTAGATGCAGAGAAGGTGTTTCCACTCGTTGGGGAATCTAGATTTAGTGGGCAAAGTTTCAGAATAAGGGGGCACACATTTAAAACATATGAGTAGGAATTTCTTCTCTCAGAGGATCGTGAATCTTTGGTATTCTATCCCCCAGAAAGCTGTGGAGGTTGGGTCATTGAATATATTTAATTTGGAGATAAACAGATTTTTGATTGGTAAGGGAGTTAAGGTTATGAGGAGCGGGCACGGAAGTGGAGTTGAGGCTAAGGTCAGATCAGCCATGAACTTAATGAATTGCGGAGCAGGCTCGAGGCCGAAATGACTTACTCCTGCTCCTACTACTTACTATGTTCTTATGTTCTGTGGCAGCGAGTTCCATATTCTCACCACGCTTTGGGTAATGAAGGTTCTTCTGAATTACCTGTTGGATTTCTTGTTGACTATCTTATATTGATGGCCTTCAGTTATGCTCTTCCAAACTAGTTGTAACATTGTCTCTGTATCCACTCTATCAAATCCTTTCATAATGTTATAGACCTCTATTAGTTCAATCCTCAGCCTTCTTTTTTCAAGAGAATAGAGACCCAGACTGTTCTTCCTTTCCTGATATGTATACCTTCACATTTCTGGTATCATCCTTGTAAATCTTCTCTGCAACCTCTCCAGTGCCTCTATATCCTTTTTATAATATGGCGATCAGAACTGCACGCAGTACTCTAAGTGTGGTCTAACCAAGGTTCGATACAGGTTCAGCATATTTTCCCTACTTTTCAATTGTATCCCTCCAGAAATAAACCCAAGTGCTTGGTTTGCATTTTAATGGCCTTGCTAACCTGTGGCGCAAATTTACGTGATTTGTGCATTTGTACTCCTAGATCCCTTTGTGCCTCTACCCCACCTAGGCTGGCATCCTCCAAGTGATAAGTGACCTCCCTATTCTTCCTACCTAAATGTAATACCTCACATTTGTCTGTGTTGAATTTCATTTGCCAATTATTTGCCCATTCTGCAAGTTTATTAATGCCCTCCTGTAACTTGTTGCAGTCCTCCTCAATATTGACAATCACCCCCCACCCCCCCCCCCCCCCTTTGGTATAGTCCACAAATTTAGAATTTGTGTTTTTGATTACAAAGTCTAAATCGTTAATATAAGTTGGGAACAGCAGTGGTACCAGCACTGATCCTTGTGGAACACCACGAGCCAACTTCTGCACTGTGAATCGCCACCCTTTACTCCCACTCTCTGTTTTCTGTCTTGAAACCAGCTAGCTATCCATTCTGCTAATTGTACCCTGACTCCGCATTCTCTGACCTTATTCATTAATCTATTTTGTGGTACCTTATCGAAGGCCTTTTTTAAATCTAGATACATTACATCTACTGCATTCCCCTTGTCGACTCTCTATGTTAACTCTTCAAAAAATTCAATAAGGTTGATCAAGCAAGATTTTCCCTTTCGAAATCCTTGTCTTGGATCCATTCTTCAGGGCATCTTTATCATGCAAATCTCGTGCTGTTATCACATTCACGGGCAACACATCACATCCATTTAAAGATTGGATATCTGACGGTGTTTCATTAAAATCTCTCTGGTCCTGGTCCCGATGTTTAGGGATTGAATCGATACACGCAGACTACTTCCATTAATTGAGGGATCAAGAAATAACGGCCATATATTAAAGAATAAATGTAAGACATATAGAACTGAGGTTAGGAGGAATCTCTGTACAATGAGAGTCGTGCGGCTGTGGAATTCACAGACTCAGAAATTATTCCAATATTCAAGATGAAATTGGATAGATGGATGAATGAAAATAGATCGAAGACATGTCGAGGCAGAGCGGGTAAAGTGATTGGAACTATTTGCTCGGGTGGATGGTGAACTGCGGCAGGGACTGGTTCGGTCGAATGCTCTATTCCCCAGTTATAACATTCCAACATTGTGATGACAAGTTGTGATTTTAAATAAATATCTGTGAACAAAAATATCTAATGTCACATTAAGCAGCCAAGTTCCTACTGTCTCCATCATTAGACACTGATCAGGAGACAGGGCCCCGTTCTGTTGGTCCAGGAGACAAAGCCCGGCGGAGTCTGATGGAGAGTCCAGCGCCCAGAACGTTCGCACGAAGATTACAGAAGAATTAAAATAACCAGGATTGTAAAATCATTCGTTGGTTCTACACTAGATAAAGCTTTATATGTTAATTAAACTGAGCGTCTTATTCCAGTATCTGCGGAGTGAGACAGTTAACGCTGACGTCCACATGTTCTATTCCACAGCTGAAGTTCGATCATTATTGTTCTCGTTGAATCTTGAGCGGAAAGTGTTCTGTTTTAGCGGGAACCGATTATGTTCACCCGGGGAAAGCAGCAGACATCAAACACACGGCACAAAATTGGAGAAATATTTCCTGGAACCTGTTAATTTTCACAAGAACTACACGCTTTTATCCCAAGAGAAAGATTGCCATTCTAAAACGGAACACAGGCGGTAATTGAGCTCTAGTTAGGACAGGAAGCTCTCGTTTATTTCTTCATTTTATTAACCAATATCAGAATCAATGTCCAAGGAGATTTCACCAACTTCACCAACCCTTCCATGAATTCGGTTTGGGACGCTGCATAAATACAGGTGTTTGTACAGGAACTTAAATATATGAGCAGATATCCGGTTTCTGTGGCGACATAAACAGGGGCTGCATAATCGCCTCGATAATTCGCGATGTTTGCCAGTCTGGCAGTTAAAAAGCTGACGGCAGTAGTCAGCCACAACACTATAGAACTACCTGATACACTGAACACTGGTGACCCTACTCTAACATTACTGGTGGTGATCCTACTCTAACATTACTGGTGGTGACTCTTCTCTATCATTACTGGTGGTGAATGTAATCTAAAATTACTGACCTTGACTCTACTCTAACATTACTGGTGTTGACACTATTCTAATATTACTGGTGGTGACCCTACTCTAACATTACTGGTGGTGACACTACTCTAACATTACTGGTGATGACTCTACTCTAACATTACTGGTGGTGACTCTACTCTAACATTACTGCTGGTGACTCTTCTCTATCATTACTGGTGGTGAATCTAATCTAAAATTATTGACGTTGACTCTACTCTAACATTACCACTGGTGAACCTACTCTACCATTACTGGTGGTGATCCTACGCTAAAATTACTGATGGTGACCCGACTAGAACATGATTGATGGTGACTCTGCTCTAACATTACTGGTGGAGACGCTACTCTAATATTAGTGGTGAATCTAATCTAAATTTTCTGGTGGTGAACCTACTCAAAAATTACTGGTGGGGAATCGAATCTAACATTACTGGTGGTGACCCTAATCTAATATTACGTTTGGTGAATCTAATATGACATTACTGGTGGTGACCATACTCTTACATTACTGGTGTTGAATATACACTTAATTACTGGTGGTGATCTACTCTCACTTTACTGGTGGTTAACCTACTCTAGCATTACTGGTGGTGACCCTACGCTAACATGGATGTCTTGCTGCAGTTGTACAGGCCCTTGGTGAGACAACACCTTGAGTAATGTGTGCAGTTTTGGTCGCCTTATCTGAGAAAGGATGTTCTTGCAATGGAGGGAGTGCTGCGAAGATTGACCAGACTGATACCTGCGATGGCTTGAATGACGTATGAAGAGAGATTGTGATGTGGAGATGCCGGTTTTGGACTGGGGTGGACAAATGTGAGAAGTCGCACAACACCAGGTTATAGTCCAGCAGCTTTATTAGAAATCACAAGCTTTAGGAGCGCTGCTCCTTCGTCAGGTGAAGTGAAACTGACGAAGGAGCAGCGCTCCGAAAGCTTGTAATTTCTAATAAAGCTGTTGGACTATAACCTGGTGTTGTGCGACTTCTCACATTTGAAGTGAGATTCGGTCGATTAGGTTCTATTCGCTGGAGTTTTGAAGAATTCGAGGGGATCTCATTGAAATTATAAAATTCTAACAGGACTGTGCAGATTAGATGCAGGAAGGATGTTAGCGATGGTGGGGGAGTCCAGAACCAGTGGTCACAGTCTAAGGATAAGGGGTAAGCGATTTAGCACTGAGATGAGGAGGAATTTCTTCACCCAGAGAGTGGTGAACCTGTGGAATTCACTAACACAGAAGGCTGTTGAGGTCAACTCATTAAATACATTCAAGAAGGAGTTACATATATTTTTTAAGGCTAAAGGGATCACGGGATATGTGGAGAAAGCAGGGACAGGGTACTGAATTTGCATGATCAGCCATGACATCATTAAATAGCGGAGCAGTCTCGAGGGGCCGAATGGCCTACGCCTGCTCCTATCTTCTAGGTTTCTATGTAGGAGAACATTTTGATGACAGTTGACCATAATTCGGTGAGATTTAAGGCAGTCACAGAAAATGACAAAGATGGACCGGAAATAAAGCTTCCAAATTGGGGGAAGGCCAATTTTAATATGATAAGTCAGGATCTGGCCAAGGTGGACTGGGATCAGCTACATTTAGGAAAATCCACATCAGAGCAGTGGAAGTCATTCAGAAAGGAAATAGAGAGAGTACAGCGCCAACATTTTCCCATCAAGGTCAAGTGTGGGATCAACAAGGCCAGGGAACCCTGAATGTCAAGGGATATACAATAATGGATTAGGAAAAAAGGGAGGCTCTTGGCAGATACAAACGAGTAAAAACAGTGGAACCCCGAGAGGAGTATAGTAAGTGCAGGGGGGTACTTAAAAAAGAAATTGGAGAGCGAAGAGGGCATGAACAAACGCTGGCGGGCAAAATCAGGCTACAGGACGATATTGACGGGTTGGTCGGTCAGATGGGAAGAACAGTTGCAAATGGAATTTAACCCTGAAAAGTGTGAGGTGATGCATTTTCAGAGAATCACAGAATCCCCACAGTGCAGATAGAGGCCATTTCGGCCCATCGAGCCTGCACCGACACATATCCCACCGCATTTAATCCCCCTAACACTAAGGGCCAATTTATCATAGCCAAATCAACCTAACACGCACATCTTTGGACTGTGGGAGGAAACCGGAGGAAACCCACGCAGACACAGGGAGAATGTGCAAATTCCACACAAACAGTCACCCGTGGCCGGATTTGAACGCGGGTCCCTGGCGCTGTGAGGTAACAGTGCTAACCACTATGCCACCGTGTTGCCCATCTTGGGAGGACTAAGAAGGCAAGGGAATAAACTATGAATTGTAGGACCCTCGGAAGGACAGAGGATCAGACGGACCTTGGTGTGCATGTGCATAGATCCCTGAAGGCAGCAGGACAGGTAGATAAGGTGGTTAAGAAGGCATATGGGATACTTGCCTTCATTAGCCGAGGAATAGAATATAAGAGCAGGGAGTTTATGATGGAGCTGTACAAAACGCTAGTTAGGCCACAGCTGGAATACTGTGTGCAGTTCTGGTCGCCACACTATAGGAAGGATGTGATTGCATTAGAGAGGGTGCAGAGGAGATTCACCAGGATGTTACCTGGGCTGCAGCGCTTCAGCTAGAGAGACTGGATAGACTGGGGTTCTTTTCCTTGAAGCAGAGAAGGCCGAGGTGGGACCTGATTGAGGTGTACAAAATTATGAGGGGCATAGATAGGGTAGATAGAACGGAACTTTTACCCTTAGTAGAGGGGTAAATAACCAGGGGCATAGTTTGAAGTTAAGGGGCAGGAGGTTTAAAGTGGGATTTGAGGAAAAACCTTTTCACCCAGAGGGTGGTTGGAATCTGGAACTCACTGCCTGAAAGGGTTTTAGAGGCAGTAACCCTCACAACATTTAAAGAAACATTTAGATGAGCACTTGAAATGCCATAGCATACAAGGCTACGGAACAAGTGCTGGGAAATGGGATTAGAATAGATAGGGCTTGATGGCCGGCGCAGACAGGATGGGCCGAATGGCCTCTCTCTGCGCTGTATAACTCTATGGGGTAAAAATTCAGTTGGTTGCGCCACCCGTTAGCACCTTAAGAGGGCGCTAATGGGGCGCAAAGCCGCTAACGCCCGGGTGCAGCGATGTTTGCGCCGCTCGTGAACTTAACTAGAGATTGTGCGGCGGCGCTAAACTTTACCGCTGCGACCACCTGCGCGCGCAGATTGTGACGTCATTCCATGGTGCAACGCCCTTGTGGCGCCCCGGAGCGGAAATTGAGTGGCACCCCCTGCCTTACCGCCTGGCGAATCCAACGACCAGAAGACTGGAACGCTATCAATCGCTGTGGGACTGGGGGGGGGGGGGTGGGGGCGCTATTTAAAGGGGGCCTCTTCCTGTCTTTTATTGTTGGTGGCATTTTTGAACTATGCATTCTGAGAGAGAGAGGGAGAGACTTCTGGAGAGATTCAACGTTGTGTGAAGGAGTTTTGGGTACTGAGCAGCATTTTGCAGGTTCATTTTGATTTGCCATTCCTTGTATCCATTTAGCAGAGACTGTGGGAGCTGCACTCTGAGCTCTTTGCCTGGTACTCCCCATTGTTCTTTCCAGCACATTTGATGTGCAAGTCTCTCCAGGCCGAGATTCAAGGCTGCAATGAACAGGATGTGGATGGAAAGCAAGATTAACCATCCCCTTTAAGAACTGGCCCGTGCCACTGTGTGTGTGTTCCATTGCTGACTGACATTACATGAGCTTCGCCAGCGCTCTGAGTTAGCGCCTCACTCCTTGGCCTTTGCGCCTTAAGACAGGTGTGCAGCGCCTGATTTAGCGCTCCACTCACCTCCCGGGGCGGTAAAAGTGAAGTTTCCAGTCAGTGCCGATAATTAGCGCCAGGCGCTAATATTTGCGTCCAGACGATATTTGCGCCCCAAATGGGGCGTGACCTAGTTTTTCCCCCCATGACTCTATGGGGTAAAAATTCAGTTGGTTGCGCCTCCCGTTAGCGCCTTAAGAGGGCGCTAATGGGGCGCAAAGCCGCTAACGCCCGGGTGCAGCGATGTTTGCGCCGCTCGGGAACTTAACTAGAGATTGTGCGGCGGCTTTAAAACTTACCGCTGCGACCACCTGCGCGCGCAGATTGTGACGTCATTCCATGGTGCAACGCCCTTGTGGTGCCCCGGAGCGGAAATTGAGTGGCACCCCCTGCCTTACCGCATGGCGCATCCAACGACCGGAAGACTGGAACGCTATCAATCGCTGTGGGGCTGGGGGGGGGCGCTATTTAAAGGGGGCCTCTTCCTGTCTTTTTCTGTGGTCGACATTTTTGCACCACTCGTTCTGAGAGAGAGAGAGAGATTCGGAGAGAGAGAAAGAGAGACTTCTGCATTGACTCAACGCTTTGTGAGGTAGTTTCGCCTACTGATCCTAACTTCGCTGGTACTTTAGTTGCTGTCCTTCATTACTTTGCTTGCAAAGAGAATATGGGGGCTGCACTGATTGGGGGCGTCGTCCTGCACCAGCTGAATCGGAGGATACAGAGACGCAGAGAGAGAGTGGCAATGATGGCCAGACGGAGGAGGGCCAACAGGCGTATGTACAGGAGAGCTTACCCACCCAGGGTATATCGTGAACAGCTCTCCTACATTCATATGTCTGAGGAGCTGTGTTTGCGAAGGCTGCGATTCAGCAAGGAGGTGGTCACTGAGCTCTGCCACCTGCTGCAGCCAGATCTGCAGCCTTAACTGAGGTCCAGGACGTCTCTGTCGGTGGCAGTGAATGTCACAGTGGCTCTCAACTTTTACGCTACTGGCTCATTTCAAGCTGCTGCTGGGGACCTCGCCAATATCTCCCAGTTCGCGGTGCATTGCTGCATCCGGCAGGTCACAAATGCCCTCTTTAAAAGGAGACGAGAGTTCATCTCTTTCCCCATGACCCCAGACAAGCAGCGTGACCGCGCTCTGGGCTTTGCGAGGATACCGGGCTTCCCCATGGTGCAGGGCGCCATTGACTGCACGCATGTGGCTTTGCGTGCTCCGCATGAGAATGCCGAGGAATTCCAGAACAGAAAGGGGTTCCATTCCTTGAATGTTCAGTTGGTCTGTGACCACAGACAGCTGATACTCGCTGTCAATGCCCACTATCCTGGCAGCTGCCACGATGCTTTTATCCTGCGCCAGACTACTGTGGCAGAACTTTTCGAGGCACCGCATCAGCCAGCTGGTTGGCTTCTCGGGGACAAGGGGTATGCATTGAGCACCTGGCTGATGACACCGCTCCGTACGCCCAACACCCCTGCTGAGCTGCGGTACAATGAGAGCCATCAAGCTACCAGGAACATAATTGAGCGCACAATCGGCGTGCTGAAGCAACGGTTCCGCTGTCTCGACCATTCTGGAGGAGCCCTGCAGTACTCGCCTGAGCGAGTATCCAACTTCGTAGACGTGTGCTGCATGTTGCATAACATGGCAATCCTCAGGACCCAGCCAATGCCACCAGGACTTGGAGCACCACCAGAGGAGGAGGAGGAAGAGGAGGAAGAGGACGAGGAGGATGATCATCAGCAGCACCAAGGCGGGAGGGCGGCCCACAATGGTGAAACTGCAAGGGCCGTCCGTCAACGGCTAATAGCAAGCCGCTTCTAGGGCCCCTGCTGTGGAAATGGCTTCTGCCATTGCTAACAACATTAATGAACCCAGCACGCAACCCCTAAGCCGGCCAAGGCACCAATAATTCCAACCACCAACCATGTATATTTTGAATGCAGAAACTTATTTATTTTACAAACTCTGTGTGTGTCAATTCCTCATGACAAACTCATAGAAATAAACACAAAAAATCAGTCAATAACATAACTGGTTCTCACAACCTGGAGATAATGTCCAAAACACTAAACAAAAGTTGGACCATGAACCTCGACCTTCAATAAAAAAATGACCAGCATTTTGTCACACCTCCTACTTTTTGCCCTTCGAGGGTGATCTCCTTCCCTTGCGCACTTCCCCCCTTCTAACCCTACTGCTCCTCCGTAATGGGACCTCAGTGGCTGCAGCAAGGCTGGTGGAAGGATGCTGCTTGTCAGACCCTGACACTGCAGATGCCCCTGAAGGACGGCCTCGACCAGTTCTGGGCCTGGAGGGCCCGGCTGCAGACTGCACCAACTCTGCATGGGCGGCAGCAGTCTGTCCTACAGGCGGTGGCAAGTGCAGTGGAGAAGTGACAGTGTTGGCAGCAGGAATGCTGTCATCGTGAGAGAGGAAAGCAACTCCCTGCTCGCCCGACACACTGGCACTCCCACGGGGCAGCACTTCAGCATCCGGAGCAATCTGCTGGAGAACAGATTGCTGGCCTGCTGCGGCGCGGTGACAGCCCCGGGGACATGTGCACGAACCATCGAGGTTGGCAGCAGTCTGTGCTCGCGTGGCCTCAATCTGAGACTGCATGAGAGCAGTCAGAGATGGGATCACGGCAGCCAGTGACTGAATTGCAGCACTAAGCGTTAGTGTGGCATCCGCCTGTGCTACAGCGAAGTGCTCCACACTCCTTGCCAGTGACTCAATGCATTCGGGCAACCTTCCCACTGCACGCATGAGATCAGTGTGCATGCCCACCGCCTGGGTGTTCATTTCTGCGATCAGCCGCTCCTCCTCTGCGTCCATTGCAGGAGGAGTGTCTGGCATTCTCTCCCTCTGGGGAGAAGGCCCCCGTTCTTCCCTACCCCCATGGCGTTGCTGCAGCCCACTGGGTCCTGGAGCTTCACCCTCATCAGACCCTTACCCCCTGCTCCCCTCCAGGGAAGGCGTGTTCCCAGTGTGGGCATGGGCTTCCTCGGGAGAGGGTGGCACTGATGCTCCGGCTTCCTCTTCCTCCTCGGCTGCAGCATCACTCCCAGTGGCAGCTTCAGGGCCCGTCTCCTCAGCTGGTGAATCACCATCTGAAAGCAGGGAGGTACAAGAGTGGCTTTAGCGTGAGGACAGGGTGGCAGTAAGGGAGGAATAAGTGCAGCGAGTTAGCAAGTTGGATTGAAAGTGTCAAAGGCTGGTGTTGTGAGGGACAAGTGGAAGGACAGAGGACAAAAAGGTGATGACCTTACCATTGCTGTCCAGAACGGGGTCGGCGTCTCCAGTGGCGACGGGACCGATCACCCGGCTTGCCACAATCCTGTGGATGCGCTCCTCAAGATCGCTGAGGGGTTGCAGCTGAGGCCGCCCTCCACCTGTCCATTGCTGCTGTCTCCGATTATGCGCCAGCTTGGCCTGTAAGAAAAAGGACAGCATCTGAGTAAATATACAGCCATGGTCTTGCCTGATGTGCCTCCCATAGGTGAATAGCCCTTACTGTATGCAGCCATGGGCTTGCCTGATGTGCCTCCCATAGGTGAATAGCCCTTACTGTATGCAGCCATGGTCTTGCCTGATGTGCCTCCCATAGGTGAATAGCCCTTACTGTATGCAAAGTGTGGAATGTGTGTGTGTGTTTCATGAAAGGGCCATAGGTGTTGGATGAGTGTTGTGCATTGGGGTTTTAAGACCCTCTGGCCATAGAGTGAGGTTGAGATGGAGGGATGGAGAGGTATTGAGAAAAAGCCACTCACCCTGACGACCCGAGTGAGGTCGTTGAACTTTTTGTGGCATTGAGTATGGGTCCTGGGCACCATGCTCCTGGAGGAGACGCTCTGAGCCACCTCCCTCCACACTCTTCTGTACTCGCGTGGCAAAGGCCTCCTGCCACTCTCAGGGAAGAGTATACATCTTCTGCGCTCCACCGCGCCAACCAGAGCATCCAAGGCCCGCTCGGTGAAGCGATGAGCTCGTTCTCTCACCCTCTCCATCCTTGGCAGCAAAATGGATTCACAGGTCTCTCCAGGCCGAGATTCAAGGCTGCAATGAGCAGGGTGTGGCTGGGGAGCAAGTTGCCCCCCCCCGCTTTAAGAAGTGGCCGGCGCCAGTGTGTCTGTGTTCCCTCGCTAACTGGCAGCAGCTGCGCTGCGCTCGCGCGCTGAGTTAGCGCCTCACTGCTCGGCCTTTGCGCCTTAAGACAGGTGTGCAGCACCTGATTTAGCGCTCCACTCACCTCCCGGGGCGGTAAAAGTGAAGTTTCCAGTCAGTGCCGATAATTAGCGCCAGGCGCTAATATTTGCGTCCAGACGATATTTGCGCCCCAAATGGGGCGCGACCTAATTTTTCCCCCTATGGCTCTATCTGGTCGGGTCCCATTCCCCCGAAGTGATTCATGAGCAGGAGGGATTAGAGTTTCTTTAAAAGAATGAAACGAAAATCACTTTGATGTGAGGCCGGTGTGGCACAGTTGGGTTTCGGCGGCTTTTAGATATTTTGAGTCTCTTTCTTTGGGAAATGTTCTCAAACTTTCCAAATTAAACTGAAGTCTTTTATTCGCCACTGAAGGGTTGGGTTTGAATAGAGAGAGACATCAAGGATGAAATCTATTTCTATTGGCTGTATTTAGCTGTTATTTCTCTGTCTCCTTCTGCCCCTTTCACTGGTTTTTGTCTATCTCGGTGCCGGGTGAACATTTGATTTGATGCATTTGTCCTGAACTAATGCCTTTTACACATCTCGGGGCGGTCAGACACGCTCTGTCTGTCTGTTACTGCTTGTGACCATTAACGGGAACAGGCCGCGAGTTAAACGTTGATCAGCAAACCGAAGAAAGACAAATAAACAGAAAGATGTGTTGCTCCGCCCAGTGCAAAGGTGAAATGGATGTTATTGAAAATAATTTCCCCCGAACAGTTTGTGTAGAGTTTTTGTAAAGTCTGGATTTTCAAAGTCAGGTGAAACCGAAAAGGTAAGAAATAAACTGCTGATGACCCGTCCAGGGATTAAACTCGTGCCCTTAGCGATATTAGCACCACGCTCTCAATAACTGTGAGAAAAGCTGCCCGGGTTGTTCGAGCCCCGCGCTGGGCGGTTTGTGTTTTACTTCTCACAGTGGGTCACAGAGTTATTGTACAGACAATGAACACACCTTAAAAATTATTCTGATATAAAATAATCACTGTTCGATAAAAACCGAGAGTGTAAATCGAAAGTAACAGAAAAAGAGCACTTAATTGTGAAAAGAATGATTGCACCAACAGTGAAGGGGAATCTGCCGGCCTCCGTCATTCTAATCCTGTGACTGTGGGAGTTTGGTTCGGGCAGAGGTTTGATTGTGACGACACGAACACCCCTCCCCCGCCCCACCCCCCGCCCACACCATCCATGTTAAACCTGAAAAGTGTCTGGCAAAAATTCGGAACAGGCGGGGAGGAAGTAACCCTTCGGAGAGGTTTGTGTTTCTGAATCCCTAACCATTTTGGCTCTTTTTGACATGTCCCCATTCAATGTACAGACCCTCTCCTCAGTCTGCCCCTCGAGACCCGTCACCTCACATTTCTCTCCAGCTCATTTCAAAACATGTTTTACACACCCCTCCAGGATTGTCCTGGAGTCCCCAATACTGTGTCAATTGTAGCACTTTCTGAAATATTACACGTGTCATGTGTTAGTCAGGAGTACAGAGGGGAATTAGACAGATCAAGCATCGCTGAGCCTGTGCTGTAGTGAAACAGGGGTTCGTTTCATGAAATAGTGCTACAACTTTCGAAATAGAGGGAGCTTATACAAACCTGATGGGTTCCACCGAAACAAGAGTGTTTGAGGTATTGGCAGGCAGGACATATAGAATGTGGCTAGTGTTTACATAGAAACATAGAAAATAGGTACAGGAGTAGACCATTCGGTCCTTCGAGCCTGCACCGCCATTCAATGCGTTCATGGCTGAACATGCTACCTCAGTACCCCATTCCTGCTTTCTCGCCATACCCCTTGATCCCCCTAGTTGTGAGTGTTATATCTAACTCCCTTTTGAATATATTTAGCGAACTGGCCTCAACAACCTTCTGTGGAAGAGAATTCCATAGATTCACCACTCTCTGGGTGAAGAAGTTCCTCCTCAGCTCAGTCTTAAATGGCTTCCCCTTAATCCTTAGACTGTGACCCCTGGTTCTAGTTTTCCCTAACATTGGGAACATTCTGCCCGCATCTAATTTGTCTAAACCAGTCAGGATTTTAAATGTCTCTATAAGATCCCCCCTCATTCTTCTGAACTCCAGAGGATACAAGTTCAGTTGACCCAATCTTTCTTGATATGTCATTCCGGCCATCCCAGGAATCAATCTAGTGAACCTTCGCTGCACTCCCTCAATAGCAAGAATGTCCTTCCTTAAGTTAGGAGACCAAAACTGCGCACAATACTCCAGGTGTGGCCTCACCAAGGCCCTGTACAACTGCAGCATCACCTCCCTACTCCTGTACTCAAATCCCCTTACTATGAAGGCCATCATTCCGTTTGCTTTCTTGACTGCCTGCTGCACTTGCATTCCCACCTTCAGTGACTGATGTACCATGACGCCCAGGTCTCGTTGCACCTCCCCTTTCCCTAATGTGCCACCATTCAGGTAATAGTCCGCCTCTCTATTTTTACACCAAAGTGGATAACCTCACATTTATCCACATTGTACTTCATCTGCCATACATTTGCCCATTCACCCAACCTGTCCAAGTCACTCTGTAGCCTTCTAGCATCCTCCTCATTGTTCACACTGCCTCCCAATTTAGTGTCATCCGCAAATTTGGAGATATTACATTTAATCCCTTCGTCCAAATCATTAATATATAATGTAAACAGCTGGGGCCCCAGCACCGAACCCTACGGTACCCCGCTGGTCACTGCCTGCCATTCTGAAAAGTACCCATTTACTCCTACTCTTTGTTTCCTGTGTGCCAACCAGTTCTCAATCCACGTCAACACATTACCCCCAATCCCATGTGCTTTAACTTTGCTCACCAATCTCTTGTGTGGGACCTTGTCGAAGGCCTTCTGAAAGTCCAAATACACCACATCTACTGGTTCCCCCCTGTCCACCCTATTGGAAACATCCTCAAAAAATTCCGGAAGATTTGTCAAGCATGATTTCCCTTTCACAAATCCATGCTGACTTGGACCTATCATGTCGCCACTTTCCAAATGGACTGTTATGACATCTTTAATAATTGCTTCCATCATTTTACCCACGACCGATGTCAGGCTGACCGATCTATAATTCCCTGCTTTCTCCCTCCCTCCTTTTTTAAAAAGAGGGGTTACATTGGCCACCCCCCACTCCATCGGAACTGATCCAGAGTCTAAGGAATGTTGGAAAATGATCGTCAATGCATCCATTATTTCCAAGGCCACCTCCTTAAGTACTCTGGGATGCAGACCATCAGGCCCCGGGGATTTTTCAGCCTTCAGTCCCATCAATTTCCCCAATACCTTTTCCCGACTAATAAGGGTTTCCCTCAGCTCCTCCCTCTTACCAGATCCTCAGACCCCTTTTATTTACGGCTGGTTGTGTGTGTCCTCCACAGTAAACACCGAACCAAAGTACTTGTTCAATTGATCTGCCATTTCCTTGTTCCCCATTACGACTTCCCCTGTTTCGGACTGCAGGGGACCTACGTTTGTTTTTACTAACCTCTTTCTTTTTACATATTTATAGAAGCTTTTGCAGTCCATTTTAATGTTCTCTGCAAGCTTCCTTTCATATTTTATTTTCCCTGCCCTAATCAAACCCTTCGTCCTCCTCTGCTGAGTTTTGAAGTTCTCCCAGTCCCCGGGTTTGCTGCTACTTCTGGCCAATTTGTATGCAACTTCCTTGGTTTTAATACTATCCCTGATTTCCCTTGTTAGCCATGGTTGAGCCACCTTCCCTTTTTTATTTTTACGCCAGACCGGGATGTACAATTGTTGTAGTTCATCCATGCGATCTCTAAATGTCTGCCATTCCCCTTCCACTGATAGCCCCTTAAATATCGCTTGCCAATTTAACCTCACCAATTCACGCCTCATACCGTCAAAGTTGCCCTTATTTAAGTTCTGGACCATGGTCTCTGACTTAACTGTTTCCTTCTCCATCCTAATGTAGAACTCCACCATACGATGGTCACTCTTACCCAGGGGGCCTCGTACCACAAGATTGCTGATTAGTCCTTCCTCATTACACAACACCCAGTCCAGGATGGCCTCCCCTCGAGTTGGTTCCTCAACATATTGGTTTAGGAAACCATCCCTTAAACACTCCAGGAAATCCTCCTCCACCGTATTGCTTCGAGTTTGATTAGCCCAATCTATATGCATATTAAAGTCACCCATGATAACTGCCGTGCCTTTTTTGCACGCACCTCTGATTTCCTGTTTCATACCCTCCCCCACCTCACTACTACTGTTTGGAGGTCTGTACACAACTCCCACTAACGTTTTCTGCCCTTTGGTGTTCTGCAGCTCAACCCATATTGATTCCACAGCCTCCAAGCTGATGTCCTTCCTAGCTATTGCATTAACCTCCTCTTTAACCAGCAATGCTACCCCTCCCCCTTTTCCTTTTATTCTATCCTTCCTGAATGTTGAATACCCCTGGATGTTCAGTTCCCAGCCTTGATTGTTCTGGAGCCACGTCTCTGTAATCCCAATCACATCGTATCCGTTAACATCTATTTGCACAGTCAATTCATCCACCTTATTACGGAAACTCCTTGCATTAAGACACAGAGCCTTTAGGCTTGTTTTATTAACATCCTTTGTCCTTTTAGACTTATGATTTAGTATGGCCCTTTGTGTTTCTTGCCTTTGTTTACTCGGCCTTCCCCTATTGTTTCTCACCCTTCTAACATTTGTTTCTGACTGCATATTACTTCCCCCTGTTTCGCTACATAGGTTCCCATTCCCCTGCCATATTAGTTTAAATCCTCCCGAACTGCTTTAGCAAATATTACCCCGAGAACATCGGTTCCAGTCCTGCCCAAGTGCAGACCGTCCCTTTTGTACAGGTCCCACTTCCCCCAGAACTGGTTCCAATGCCTCAGGAATTTGAATCCCTCCCTCCTGCACCACTGCTCAAGCCACGTATTCAATCTCACTATCCTGTTCTCTCTATTCTGATTAGCACGTGGCCCTGGTAGCAATCCAGAGATTACTACGTTAGAGGTCCTACTTTTTAATTTAGCTCCTAGCTCCCTAAATTCTGCTTGTAGGACCTCTTCCCGCTTTTTACCTATATCGTTGGTACCTACATGCACCCTCCCTCTTCAGAATGTTCTGCAGCCGCTTCGAGACATCCTTGACCCTTGCACCAGGGAGGCAACATACCATCCTGGAATCTCGTTTGCGGCCACAGAAACTCCTGTCTATTCCCCTTACAATTGAGTCCCCTATCACTGTAGCCCTACCACTCTTCTTCCCGCCCTGCTGTGCAGCAGAGCCAGCCATGGTGCCATGAACCTGGCTGCTAGTGCCTTCCCCTGGTAGGCCATCTCCCCCAACAGTATCCAAAGCGGCATACCTGTTTTGGAGGGAGATGACCACAGGGGACTCCTGCACTACCTTCCTGATATTGCCCTGCTTCGTGGTCACCCATTCACTGTCTGTCCTAGCCTTTACCTGCGGTGTGGACAACTCACTAAATGAGCGATTCACCGAGTTCTAGGCATCGTGCATGCTCCAGAGTGAGTCCACCCGCAGCTCCAGCACCGCCATAAACTAGATGCGGGGGTGGTTGCTGTAATTCTATGGAGTTCCTTCAAGGAGGTGATTCTGAATGCGTGTACCCATGCAAAGCAAAGGTACTGAGCGTCATTACAATCCAGCCTGGTTCAACGGAACTGGTAAACCATTCATCCAGAAGAGAAAAACGGATTTAAGGCCATGACGGTAAAGGGCACAGAATTCAGGCGGCTTCAAAACCAGAAGGCAAGACAAGAGTGTCAAAACTGCAAAAGAATGGCGAAGAACAATTTCACATTGAACATGGCAAGTGAAGAGAAGGTTAATAATAGTGCCAGAGGTAAGTTGTGACATTATTCACAAAATGTTTTAAACGGCTTGCTTACGTTGTGGTCCGCCAAAGCTTTTGATGACGATGTAGTGGTCCACATAAAGGAAAAGGTTGGGAACCGCTGTTGTAGATAATACACACTGCAGCCACGGTACGCCGGTGGTGGAGGGAGTGAATGATTAAGGAGGTGGATGGGGTGCCAATCAAGCGGGCTGCTTTGTCCTGGATAATGTCGAGCTTCTTGAGTGTTGTTGGAGCTGCACTCACCCAGGCAAGTGGAGAGTACTCCATCACACTCCTTACTTGTGACTTGTAGATGATGGAAAGGCTTTGGGGAGTCAGGAGGTGAGACACTCGCCGCAGAATACCCAGCCCCTGACCTGCGCTTGTTGCCACAGTATTTATGTGGCTGGTTCAATTAAGTTTCTGGTTAATGGTGACCCCCAGGATGTTGATGGTGGGGATTCGGCGATGGTAATGCCATTGAATGTGAAGGGGAGGTAGTTTGACTTTCGCTTGTCGGAGATAGTCATTGGCTGCCACTTCCCTGGCGCTAATGTTTCCTGCCACTAATCAGCCCAAGCCTGAACGTCGTGCAGGTCTTGTTGCATGAGGGCATGGACTGCTTCATTATCTGTGGATTTGTGAACGGCGCTGAACACTGTACAGTCATCAGCGAACATCCCCATTTCTGACCATAAGTTGGAGGGAATGTCATTGATGAAGCAGCTGAAGAGGTTTGGGCCTAGGACACAGGATTACTAGTCGTGAATCTACTCTAACATTACTGGTGGTGACCCAATTCTAACATTACTGGTCGTGACCCTACTCCAGCAATACTGGCGGTGACCCTGCTCTAACATTACTGGTGATGACCCTGCTCTAACACTACTGGTTTTGACTCTACTATAACATGACTTCTGGTGACTAAACTCTAATATTACAGGAGTGTGACTCGACTCTAACATTACTGGCGGCGACTCTACTCTAACATTACTGGCCGTGAACCTACTCTTACATCAGTGATAAATCTAATGTAACATTACTGATGGTTAAGCTACTGTAAAATTACTAGTGGTGACCCTATTCTAATATTACTGGTGGGCTCCCATCTCTAATATATGTTGTGAATCTAATCTAACATTACTGGTGTTGATCCATCTCTAACATTACTAGTGATGACCCTACTTTACCATTACTGGTGGTGATCCTACTCTAACATTACTGCTGGTGGCCGTACTCTAACATTACTGGTGATGACCCTAATCTAACGTTACTGGTGGTGACCGCTCTCTAAAACTGTTGATGGTGACGCTTATCTAACAATACTGGTGGTGACCAAAATGTAACATTACTTTTGGAGACCATACTCTAACATTACTGGTGGTGACCCAACTCTAACGGTACTGGTGGTGACACTGCTCTAACATTATTGATGGTAACTCTACTTTAACATTACTGATAGTGACCCTACTCTAAAATTACTGGTGGTGTTACTTTTCTGACATTACTGGTGGTGACCCTAGTGTAACAGTATTGGTGGTGACCCTACTCTAACATTACATGTGGTGAACATACTTTGACATTACTGAAGTGTGATTCTACTTTAACATTACTGATGGTGAATTTTCTCCAACATTACTGCTGGTGAATCAAATCTAACATTACTGGTGGTGACCCTACACTAACATTATTTTTTTGCCCCTATTCTAACAATACTGGTGGTGACCCTACTCTAACATTACTCGTGTTGACCCTATTCTAACATTACTTGTAGTGACCCTACTTTAACATTACTGGTAGTGAACCTACTCTAATTTTAATGTTGGTCAGCCTATTCTAACCTTTCTGTTGATTACTCCGCTTTTACATTACTGGTGGTTACTCTGCTCTACCAATACAGGTGGTTACCATTCTCTCAATATACTGGTGCTAACCTACTGTAACATTATTTGTGGTGACCCTACTCTAACATTACTTGTGGTGAACCTACTCTAGCATTACTGGTGGTGAATCTACTCTAACATTAGTCGTGAAACTAATTTAACAGTACTGGTGGTGAATCTACTCTAACATTAGTGGTGAATCTAATTTAACATTACTGGTGGTGACTCTACTCTAACATTACTGGTGTTGACACTACTCTAACATTACTGGTGGTGACACTACTCTAACATTACTGGTGGTGCACCTTCTCTAACATTATTGCTGGTGACCCAGCTCTAACATTACTGGTGATGTCCCCGCTGTAACATTACAGATTGTGACCCTACTCTGACATTACTGGAGGTGAATCTACTCGAACATTAATGGTGTTGAATGAAATCTACCATTACTGCCATTGACACTATCCTAACATTGCTGGTGGGGACCATACTTTAACATGAATTTTGGTGAATCTAATCTGACATTACTGGTGATGACGCTGCACTTACAATAGTGTTAGATGTATAAACACTTATATTACTGGCGGTTAGTATACACTAACATTACTGGCTGTAACCCTACTCTCTTATTACTGGTTTTGAACATACTGGAGCATTACTGGTGTTGACTCTACTCTAACGTTACTGGTGGTGAATCTAATCTAACATTACTGCTAGTAGCCCTACCATAACATTACTGGTGGTGACCCTACTCTAACATTACTGGTGGTGAATATACACTAACATTACTGGTGGTGAAGTTAATCTAACACTGCTGGTGGTGTCCCTACTCTAACATTGCTGGTGGTGAATCTACTCGAACATTTAAAGTGGTGACTCTACTCTAACAATACTCATGGTGAATATACTGTAACATTACAGGTTTTGAATCTAAACTAACATTACTGGTGGTGACCCTACTATAACATTATTGTTGCTGCCCCTGCTATAACATTAATGGTGGTGAGCCTATTCTAGCCTTACTGTTGACGAATCTGCTTTAACATTACTGTTGGTTACTCTGCTCTGCCTCACTGGTGATTACCATTCTCTAACTATACTGGTGCTTAACCTACTCTAACATTATACGTGGTGACTCTAGTCTAACATTACTGAGGTTTCATTACTCTAACATTAATGATTATGACTCTACTCTAACATTACCGTATGTGACCGCACTCTAAATTAACTGGTGGTGACCCTACTCCAGCATTACATTTACCAATACTGGTGATGACTGTACACTAACATTACTGGTGTTGACTCTACTCTAACATTACGGGTGGTGGCCATACTCCTCCATTTCTGGTGATGACCCACCTCAAACATTATTGGTGTTGACCATATTCTAAAACTACTGGTGGTGACTGTACTATAACATTTATGTTGGTGAGCCTAATCTAACATTCCTGGTGGGGACACTACTCTAGCCTTACTCGTCGTAACCCTACTCTAACATTACTGGTGTTTAACCTACTCTAACATTACAGGTGGAGACTCTGCTCTAACATTACTGATGGTGAAAATACTTTAACATTACTGGTGGTGAGTCTACTCTAACAAAGCTGGTTGTGACCCTAAACTAACATTACTGGTGGTGACCCTCCTCTAACATTATTGGTGGTGGCCCTACTCTAACATTACTGCTGGTGACTCAACTCTAACGTTACTGGTGGTGAATCTACTCTAACATTACAGCAGATAACCCTACTCTAACATTAATAGTGGCGACCCTACACTAACATTACTGCTGGTGAATCTAATGTAAGATTATTGCGATGTCTCTTCTCTAACAAAACTGGTGGTGACACTGCTCTAACATTTCTGGTGGTGAATCTACTCTAACATTATTGTTGGTGAATCTAATCTAACATTACTGGTGGTGACTCTAATCTAACATTACTGGTGGTGAATCTAAACTAATATTACTGGTGGTGGACCTATTCCAACATTACTAGTGTTGACTCCCCTCTAACATTAAAGGTGGTGACTCTACTCTAACATTACTGGCGTTGACCGTACTCTAACATTACTGGTGGTGATCTTTGTCTAACTTTACTGGTGGTGACCCAGATCTAACATTACTGGTGAATGTACCTACTCCAACATTACTGAAGGTGATCCAACTCTAACAGTACTGGAGGTGACCCTGCTCTAACATTACTGATGGTTAACCTACACTAAAATTACTGGTGGTGATCCTACTCTAACATTACTGGTGCTAACCCTACTATAACATTACTGGTGGTGACACTACTCTAACATTACTGGTGGTGACTCTACACTAACATTACTGTTGGTGACCCTTGCCTAACAATACTGGTGGTGACACTACTCTAACATTACTAGTGTTTAATCTACTTTAACATTACTGGTATTGAACCTTCTCTAACATTACTGGTGGTGACGCTATTCTAACATTAAAGGTGTTTACTCTACTCTAATATTACTATTGGTGAACTACTCTAAAGTTACTGCTGGTGATCCTACTCTAATTTTACTGGTGGTCACGCTACCCTAACAATAGTGGATGTGGCCCTACTCTATCATTACTGATGGTGTTTCTACTCTAACATTACTGGTGGTGACCCTACTCTAACATTTCATATGGTAACTATACTTTATCATTACTGGAGTGTGATTCTACTCTAACATTACTTGTGGTGAATCTACTCTAACATTACTAGTGATAACCCTACTATAACATTACTGGTGGTGACTCTACTCTAACCTTAGTGGTGGTGACATTTGTAGAATTCGCAATATATCGCGATTTTATTAATAAGGAGAAAACACAGAGTTTCGTTCAAACAGCTTTTATTTCAGCAGAATGCTGTCAGGTTTCTCAAAGTGGACACAAGCAGCCTGTAAAATGGCCGCCGCACCTCGTGACAGAACATTCTAGACTTTTCGACAGGCAGACAAGATGGCGTTCCAATAAACATTTGTGCAAGATCGATTAAGATTCAGCACATTGAAGATAATACACGAGACATTATGGGTTTACAGTATACACATAAATACTGAAATCGGTCTCCCAGGTACGAATGAAAGCTATTGTACCAAGTAATCAAGGGCCCATCCAAAGACATTAATATGTAAAATCCCAACGACTCTACGATGAGAGAGCCGTTAGCGGGTAGTTATACAAAACACTTGGAAGCCCCAAAACCCCTCCAGGGAGAACACCGACCGATTTAACAATGGGAGAAATATTAACAGGTACTCAGGCATTTACGAGTAGCCCCGAAACCCATTAAGAACGGAGATCACCCATACAAGACATTTGAGCGCCAAACCCAAACAAAAGAAAGGACATTAAGGTTGGGCGGGAAACGGAAGATTTTGTACTATAATTACAAGCTCCAACCGTCCATCTTTCTCTTATTCTCTTATCCGATCGACTCGTAACCTCGTGGCTGCTCCTGTGTTTTGACTCGTAGTCTTGTTCCTGCTTGCCTGGTGCCTCTTTGAAAAGACTGTTGAACTTTATGATCCGTTCGGATCTACCTCGTGTCGCGTAACGAAGACCTATGTTGGTAACTGGCATCGGAACCAAAGGCCCGAGATGAGATGAGATGAGATGAGATGAGATGAGATGAGAAGAGAGGAAGACCATACTCATCGCCACGGTCAGTAAGCCCCGACCGCGCCTGTAGGTCGAATAGCCAAGTTTCCTTGCCAGGGAGACTTCTTTGAACTTGCAAGAACGGACCTCGGAAGATCCTCCAAGATGATATTGACTGGTCTGTGAAACCCATTCGGACAGTGCCTGTTAAACCAACCAACACAGATCTTCATCACAGCAGACGTTCCAGCCTGCTAGCTGGAGCAGAAGCAAGTAAACAAGTGGGACCAGGAGACCTCCTGATCGACACGTGGGTGCTGTGGTGAAAACATCCGATCAGCTATTCGGAATTTCTCCGAGTTATCACGAGTGGTGAGCATGAGTCTCGAATCCTACGAATCTAGCTAGGACAGATATTGATAGGGGAGGGTTTAAGTATTAAGGATACTTGTAATGTGTGCCCCTATTTACGGTGTGTCGTTCGTTCCTCGTTTCCCGAGAATTAGTTATACAACTGCGTGTAAGATTGTACTGTCATTAATCTGTGCTTATGACATGTATTTCGTAATCTTAAATATCATGCAATAAAGATTTTCCATTTCGTAACATTCAACCGAGTCTACATGAGTTTCATCTCCATTACTGCTCTCGCATCTAAGTCCAGTGTCTAGAACCGTAAGGGCGAGTGATTCGAACCACTCACAGGTGTGTCTAGTGCTCCCAGACTGGCTGGAGACCAGAACAGGCAACAAGGCCTAAACCCGCACTGACATACAGGCTGCACAGAGCCGCGTGAATCTCACAGGCTGCGAGACACGCACGTCAAATCCCTTACACATTACCCTAACATTAATGCTGGTGACGCTACTCTAACATTACTGGTGTTTGATCTACTCTAACATTACTGGTGTTGACCCTTCTTTAACATTACTGCGGGTGACCTTACCCTAACATTACTCGTGTTGACCCTACTCTAACATTACAGGTGTTTTCCCTACTCTAATATTACTGGTGGTGACCCTACTCTTCCATTACTGGTGGCGAATTTACTCTAACATTACTGGTGGTGAACCTAATCTAACATTACTGGTGCTGAACCTAATCTAATATTACTGGTGGTGAACCTATTCTAACATCAGTGGTGATGACTCTACTCTAACATTAGTGGTGAATCTAATCTAACACCACTGATGGTGAAATATCTCGAAAATTAATATTGATGACCCTACTCTAACATTACTGCTAATGACTCTACTCTAACATTAATGGTGGTGAGCCTATACTAACCTTTCTGTTGATTACTCTGCCTTTACATTACTTTTGGTTACTCTGCTGTACCAGTACTGGTGTTTACCATTCTCTAAATATACTGTTGCTAACCTACTGTAACATTATATGTGGTGCACTACTCTAACATTACTGGTGGTGACCCGACTCCAACATTACTAGTGGTGACTCTACTCTAACATTACTGGCGTTGACCGTACTCTAACATTACTGTTGGTGACCCTTCTCTAACATTACTGGTGGTGACCCAGCTCTAACATTACTGGTGATGTCCCTACTGTGACATTACTGATGATGACCCTACTGTGACATTACTGGTGGTGAATCTACTCGGACATTACTGGTGGTGACTCTACTCTAACATTACTGGAGGTGAAACTGCTCTAACATTACTGGTGTTGAATCGAATCTACCGTTACTGGTGGTGACACTATCCTAACATTGCTGTTGGGGACCATACTTTAACACGAATTTTGGTGAATCTAATCTGACGTTACTGGTGATGACGCTACACTTACATTAGTGTTGGATGTATAAACACTTGCATTACTGGTGGTGAGTATACACTAACATTACTGGTTGTAAACATGCTCTCTTATTACTGGTGTTGAATCTACTGGAGCATTACTAGTGTTGGCTCTACTCTAACGTTAATGGTGGTGAGTCTACTCTAACATTACTGGTGGTGACTCTACTCTATCATTACTGCTGGTGGCCCTACTATAACATTACTGGTGTTGACCCTACTCCAACGTCACTGTTGGGGAATCGACTCTATCATTACTTGTGATGATCCTACACTAACATTTCTGGTGTTGAATATACACTAACATTACTGGTGGTGAATCTACTCGAACATTTAAGGTGGTGACTCTACTCTAACATTACTGCTGGTGAATATACTGTAACATTACCGGTGTTGAATCTAACCTGACATTACTGGTGGTGGCCCTACTATAAGATTATTGGTGGTGCCCCTACTCTAACATTAATGTTAGTGAGACAATTCTAGCCTTACTGTTGATGACTCTGCTTTAACATTACTGGTGTTTACTCCAGTCTGGCTCACTGGTGGTTAGCATTCTCCAACTATACTGGTGCTCAACCTACTCTAACATTATACGTGGTGACTCTAGTCTAACATTACTGAGGTTTCATTACTCTAACATTACTGATTATGACTCTACTCTAATATTACCATATGTGACCGCACTCTGAATTAACTGGTGGTTACCCTACTCCAGCATTACTTTTACCAATACTAGTGATGACTCTAAACTAACATTACCGGCGTTGACTCTACTCCCTCATTACTGGTGGTGAAAATAGTCTAACATTACTGATGTTGACTCTACTTTAACATTACTGGTGATGACTGAAGTCTAATATTATTGGGGATGTCGCAACAAAACATTACTGGTCGTGAATCTACCGCAACGTGACTTATAATGACCCTTCTCTAACATTAATGGTGTTGATACTCTCCTAACATTACTATTGGTGACCCCACACTATCATTAAATGTTGTGCCTCTACTCTTACATGACTTGTGTTGACTCTTTCTGTGTGGTACTCTTCTATGATTCCATAGGCCGTATAATGCTTCTGTCTAAACACTGAACTCGAAATAAGAAAAGCTTCTAGTTTGACAGATACCTCTCGCTGATCTTTAGCATCCTCCTGTAAATTTTCGTTGCCTGCCCTTCGTTGACCAATACTGCTATTGTCTGAACTTCCCTCCACTGTTTTCCCTTTAACACCAGTGTACGCTTTCCTATATATCGTTTGTCCTTCACCATCCTTCCTTTGTTAAAATCAACTTTCAGCGATCTTTCCTTTCCAGACCATTGGAACATTTGATCTCCATTGAACAAAACATTTTAAATCTTCAGGCCTTTAAAATGCAAACATAGAATCATAGAAAGTTACAGCACGTAAGGAGTCCATTTCGGCCCATCGTGTCCGTGCCGGCCAACAAAGAGCTATCCAGCCTAATCCCACTTCCCAGCTCTTGGTCCATAGCCCTGCAGGTTACAGCATCCCAAGTGCACAACCAAGTACTTTTAAAAAGTGGTTCGGGTTTCTGCCTCTACCACCCTTTCAGGCAGAGAGTTCCAGACCCCCACAACCATCTGGGTGAAGAAATCTCCCCTCAAAACCCCTCTGATGCTTCCACCAATTACTTTAAATCTGTGGTCCCAGGTTTTTGACCCCTCTGCAAAGGGAAATAGGTCCTTTCTCCACACTTTTTCTAGGCCCCACATAATTGTATACACCTCAATAAGGTCTCCTCTCAGCTTCCTCTGTTCCAACGGAAACAAACCCATTCTATCCAGTCTTTCATCATAGCTAAGATTCTCTACTCCCGGCAACATCCTTGTAAATCTCTTCTGTACCCTCTCTCGTGCAATCACATCTTTCCTGTAATGTTGGGAGCAGAAGTGCACGCAGTACTCTAGCTGAGTTCGAACTACTGTTTCATACAGTTGAAGCATAACCCCCTGATCTTGTATTCTATGTCACGGCTAATAAAGGAAAGAATTCCGTACACCTTCTTAACTAAATTATCTACCTGGCCTGCTACCTTCAGAGGTCCCTTTGTTATAGAGTTATAGAGTAAAACAGCACACCAAGAGGCCCTTCGGCCCATCGTGTCCGCGCCGGCCATCAAGCCCTGTCTATTCTAATCACATTTTCCAGCACTTGGTCCGTAGCCGTGTATGCTATGGCGTTTCAAGTGCTCATCTAAATGCTTCTTGAATGTTGTGAGGGTTCCTCCCTCTACCACCCTGTCAGGCAGTGAGTTCCAGATTCCAAACACCCTCTGGGTGAAAAAGTTTTTCCTCAAATCCCCTCTAAACCTCCTGCCCCTTACCTTGAAACTATGACCCTGGTTATTGACCACTCCACTAAGGGGAATAGTTCCTTTCTATCTACCCTATCTATGCCCCTCATAATTTTGTACACCACAATCAGGTCCCCCCTCAGCATTCTGTACTGTAAGGAAAACAACCCCAGCCTGACCAGTCTCTCTTCATAGTTGGAGCGCTCCAGCCCAGGTAAAATCCTGGTGAACCTACTCTGCACCCTCTCCAATGCAATCACACCCCTCCTATAGTATTCTGACCAGAACTGCACACAGTATTCCAGCTGTGGCCTAACTACCGTTGTGTACATCTCCATCATAAACTCCCTGCTCTTATATTCTATGCCTCGACTAATGAATCCAAGTATCCCATATGCCTTTTTAATCAACTTATCTACCTGTCCTGCTGCCTTCAGAGATCTATGTGCATGCACACCAAGGTCCCTCTGGTCCTCTGTACTTCCTAGGATCCTACAATTCATTCTGTATTCCCTTGCCTTGTTAGTTCTCCCAAAATGCATCACCTCACACTTTTCAGGGTTAAATTCCATTTGCCACTGTTCTGCCCATCTAACCAACCCGTCTATATCGTCCTGTAGACTGAGACTTCCCTCCTCGCTATTTACCACACCACAAATTTTCGTGTCATCTGCGAACTTACTGATCATACCTCCTATATTCATATCTAAATCATTAATGTACACTACAAACAGCAAAGGACCCAGCACCGAGCCCTGCAGTACACCACTGGAAACAGGCATTGAGTCACATAAAAAAACTACGACCATCACCCTCTGCCTCCTGTAACTAAGCCAAGTTTGGATCCAATGTGCAAAATTGCTCTGGATCCCATGGGCTCTTAACATCTTGACCAGTCTCCCATGTGGGATTTTGTCAAATGCCGTACTGGAGTCCATGTATACTACATCAACTGCACTACCCTCATCCACACACGAAGTCACCCCCTCGAAAAATTCAATCAAATTGGTCAGACATGAACTCGCACTGACAAAGCCATGCTGACTATCCCTAATTAATCCCTGCCTCTCCAAGTTAAGACTGATTCTGTCCCTCAGAATTTATTCCAATAATTTCCCTGCAACTGATGTTATGCTCACTGGCCTGTAATTCCCTGGTTTATCGCTACTACCCTTAAGAACATAAGAACATAAGAAATAAGAGCAGGAGTAGGGCAATTGGCCCCTCGAGCCTGCTCCGCCATTCAATAAGATCATGGCTGATCTGATCCTAACCTCAAATATAAAGAACACAAGAAGTAGGAGCAGGACCCGGCCACTCAGCCCCTGGGCCCGCTCCGCCACCCACAGGGCCTTGACCGATCCGAACTCAGCCTCATGTCCAATTTCCTGCCCGCTCCCCGTAACCCCTAATTCCCTGTACTTCAAGGAAACTGTCTATTTCTGTTTTAAATTTATTTAATGATGTTGCTTCCACAGCTTCCTGGGCAGCAAATTCCACAGACCTACTACCCTCTGAGTGAAGAAGTTTCTCCTCATCTCAGTTTTGAAAGAGCAGCCCCTTATTCTAAGATTATGCCCCCTAGTTCTAGTTTCACCCATCCTTGGGAACATCCTTACCGCATCCACCCGATCAAGCCCCTTCACAATCCTATATGTTTCAATAAGATCGCTTCTCATTCTTCTGAACTCCAATGAGTAGAGTCCCAATGTACTCAACCTCTCCTCGTATGTCCACCCACTCATCCCCGGGATTAACCGAGTGACCCTTCTTTGTACTGCCTCGAGAGCAATATGTCTTTTCTTAATTATGGACACCAAAACTGTATGCAGTATTCCAGGTGCGGTCTCACCAATACCTTATATAACTGCAGCAATACCTCACTGTTTTTATAATCTATCCCCCTAGCAATAAAAGCCAACATTCCGTAGGCCTTCTTGATCACCTGCTGCACCTGCATACTAACTTTTTGATTTTCTTGCAATAGGAACCCCAAATCCCTTTGTACTGCAGAACTTTCCAGTTTCTAGCCATTAAGATAATAACTTTCTCTTTGATTTTTCCTGCCAAAGTGCATAACCTCACATGTTCCAATATTGTTTTGCATCTGCCGAATCTCCGCCCACTCAGCCAGCCTGTCTATATCCCCTTGTAGGTTTTTTATTTCCTCCTCACTTTCTGCTTTCCCTCCCATCTTTGTATCATCTGCAAACTTTGATAAGTTGCACTCGGTCCCTTCCTCCAAATCGTTAATATCGATTATAAAGAGTTGGGGACCCAGTACCGACCCCTGCGGAACACCACTGCCTACTGGTTGCCAGTCCGAAAATGAACCATTTATCCCAACTCTCTGCTTCTTGTTAGATAACCAATCCTCCACCCAATCCAGTGATTTTGAGCACTAATCTTTGATGTGGCATTTTGTCGAATGCCTTCTGGAAGTCTAAATACACTACGTCCACTGGTTCCCCTTTATCCACCCTATACGTTATGTCATCAAAGAACTCAAGCAAATTTGTCAGACATGACTTCCCCTTCATAAAGCCATGCTGAATTTGTCCTATTAAATTATGTTTATCTAAATGTTCCGTTACTGTCTCCTTAATAATAGACTCCAAAATTTTACCCAACACAGATATTAGTCTAACTGGTCTATAATTTCCATCCTTCTGCCTACTACCCTTTTTAAATAAGGGTGTTACATTAGCAGCTTTCCAATGTGCTGGGACCTTTGCCGAGTCCAGGGAATTTTGGAAAATTATTACCAAAGCATTCACAATCCCTACTGCCACTTCCCTCAAGACCCTAGGATGTAAGCCATCAGGTCAAGGTGATTTATCTGCCATGAGTCCCATTATTTTACTGAGTACCAATTCCTCAGTGATTTTAATCGTATTTAGCTCCTCCACCACTAGAGCCCCCTGTTTGTACAGTGTTGGGATATTCTTAGTGTCCTCTACCGTAAAGACTGGAACAAAATATTTGTTCAGCATTTTTGCCCTCTCCATGTTTCCCACCATTAATTTCCCGGTCTCATCCTCTAAGGGATCTACGTTTGCCTAAGCCACCCTTTTTCTTTTTATATAACTATAGAAACTCTTGCTTTCTGTTTTTATATTTTTTGCTAATTTATTTTCATAATCTATCTTCCTTTCTTAATCAATCCTTTAGTTACTTTTTGCTGTCTTTTTTAGACTTTCCAATCTTCTATCCTCCAACTAAGTTTGGCTACCTTATATGTCCTTGTTTTTAGTCGGATACTATCCTTAATTTCTTTACTTAGCCACGGATGGCTGTCATTTCTTTGACACCCTTTATTCCTCAGTGGAATATATTTCTTTTGAAGGTTGTAAAATAACTCCTTAAATGAACACCGCTGCTCATGTACCGTCTTACCCTTTAATCTATTTTCCCAGTCCACTTTAATCAATTCCGCTCTCATACCATCATAGTCTCCTTTATTCAAGCTCTGTACGCTTGTTTGAGAACCAACCTTCTCACCCTCTAATTGGATATGGAATTCAACCATGTTATGGTCACTCATTCCAAGGGGATCCTTAACTAGGCCATTATTAATTAATCCTGACTCATTACACAGGACCAGGTCCAAGGTTGCTTGCCCCCTTGTAGGATCAGTTACATACTGCTCAAGAAATCCATCCCTAATACACTCAATAAACTCTTCCTCAAGGCTGCCCTACCCAATTTGATTTGTCCTGTTAATATGATAGTTAAAATCCCCCATAATTATATCTGTTCCCTTATTACATGCCCCAAATATTTCCTGATTAATACTTCTTCCAGCAGAGTTGCAACTATTAGCAGGCCTATATACTACTCCCACTGGTGTTTTTTCCCCCTTATTATTCCTTATCTCCACCCAAACTGTTTCATTATCCTGATCCTTTGACCCAATAATATTTCTCTGTATTACAGTGATTCCTTCCTTTATTAACATAGCCAGGTCACCTCCCCTTCCTTCCTGCCTGTCCTTCCTGATTGTTAAATACCCTGGCATATTTAGTTCTCAGTCGTTGTCACCCTGCAGCCATGTTTCTGAAATGGCCACAAGATCATACCCATACGTAGTTATTTGTGCCGTTAACTCGTCCATTTTGTTACGAATACTACGTGCATTCAGATAAAGAACTTTCAAATATGTTTTGTGACACTTAGTTCCTGCTTTTTCCTTTTTTAACACTTTACCTTTTACTCCATACCTTCTGTCCCTTCCCGACACGCTTCCCTCTGTCACCCGGCTCAGGTGCTCAACCCCCTGCCACTTCAGTTTAAACCCTCCCCAACAGCACTAGCAAACACTCCCCCTAGGACAGCGATCCCGGCCCTGCCCAGGTGCAGAACGTCCGGTTTGTACTGGTCCCACCTCCCCCAGAACCGGTTCCAATGTCCCAGGAATTTGAATCCCTCCCCCTTGCACCATTCCTCTAGCCACGTATTCATTTGAAATATCCTCCTATTTCTACTCTGACTAGCACGTGGCACTGGTAGCAATCCTGAGATTACTACCTTTGAGGTCCTATTTTTTAATTTACCTCCGAACTCCCTATATTCTGCTTTTAGGACCTCATCCCCTTTTTTACCTATATCGTTGGTGCCTATGTGCACCACGACAGCTGGCTGTTCGCCCCGACCCCTCCAAAATGTTCTGTAGCCGCTCCGAGACGTCCTTGACCTTTGCACCAGGGAGGCAACACACCATCCTGGAGTCTCGGTTGCGGCCGCAGAAACGCCTATCTATTCCCCTTACAATTGAGTCGCCTATCACTATAGCTCTTCCACTCTGTGTATGACGCTACTCTATCTATATTTGTGGTGATCCTATTCCAACATTACTGGTGTTGACTATACTCTAATATTACTGATGATGACTGAACTCTAATATTATTGGTGGTGACACCAATATAAAATTACTGGTCGAGAATCTAGTGAAACATGAATTATAATGATACTACTCGAACATTACTGATGGTGACACTACCTTAACATTACTATTGGTGACCCCAAGCTATTACATTTTGTGACTCTACTCTTACATTACTGGAGTTGACTCCACTTTAATATTACTGATGGTGACCATTCACTAATATTTCTGGTTGTGACTCTACTCTAACATTTCTGCTTTGATCCGATTCTAACGTTACGGATGGTGACCCTAGTCTAACATTACTGGTGGTGACTCGACTTGAACATTACTGGTAACGACCACTCTCTAAAGTTAATGGTTGCGAAAATAATGTATAATTAATGGAGATGACACTAATCTAACAAATCTGCTGGTGAGCATAATCTAACATGACTACGGAGGAGACTTCTCTAACATTACTGGTGATGAACCTACTCTAACCTTACTGCTGGTGACCCTACTCTCACATTTCTGGTGTTGACCCTACTATAAATTTAATGATTGTGACTGTTCTCCAGCATTAATGATTGTGACTCTGCACTAAGATTGTTGTTCTGACTGTACTCTAACATGCCTGGTGTTGATTCAACTCTAACAGTACAGGTGGGGGCCACACTCTAAGAGTATTGGTGATGCCCATACTTTAACATTACTGGTGGTGACTCCACTCTAACATTACGAGTGATGAACCTGCTATACCATTACTGTTGTTCAACAAACTGTTGGTGACCTTAATCTAATTTACTGGTTGTGAATCTACAATGGCATTACTTGAGATGACCCTGCTCTAACCTTATTGGTGGTGACGCTAATGTATAATTACTCGTGTTGATCCGACTATAATTTTAATGAGGCTGACCATACACTAACATTACTGGCGGTGTGTCGACATGAAGATTACTGGTGGTGATTGGACTCTAACATTCCTGGTGATGACCCTACTCTAACATTACTGGCCGTGTCCCTACTTTAACATTATTGGTGGTGGCACTACTCTAACATTACTGGTGTTGACCCTACTCTGACATTACTGGTGGTGTACATACTCTAACATTACTGGTGGTGACCTTACTCTAACATTACTGGTGGTGACCCTACTGTAACATTACTGGTGGAGACTCTACTCTAACATTACTGGTGGTGACCCTACTCTAACATTACTGATGGTGACACTACTCTAATATTACTGGTGGTGACTCACCTCTTACATTACTGGTGGTGAACCGTCTCTAACATTGCTGGTGGTGACCCTACTCTAACATCACTTGTGGTGACCCTACTCTAACAGCACTGGTATTGACCTACTCTAACATTACTGTTGGTGACCCTACTCTAACATTACTGGTGGTGACTCTACTCCAACATTGCTGTTTGTGAACCTGCGCCAACATTACTGATGGTGACCCTACTTCAACAGTGCTGGTGGTGACCGGACTCTAACATTTCTGATCACAGCACTAACACTACTGGGGCTTTAGCCTAATCTAACGTTACTGGTAGTCACCCTACTGCAACATTACTGTTTGGAACAAAACATAACAAGTTCTGATCAATACTCGGACCTAATATTATTAGAGGTGATCCTGCTATAACATTGCTGGTGATGACTCTACTCCAACAATATTGGTGCTGATCCTACTCTGACATCACCGGTGGTGAACTTACTCTAATATTACAGGCCTTTATTCCTACTCTAGCATTATTGTTGCTGACACTAATCTGACACTGTTCTTGCCTACACTACCCTAACATGACTGGTGTTAATTGTATTTTAACATCACTGGTGGTGCCGAATTTTAACATCACCTGTGGAGATTCAATTCTAAAATTATTGATTGTGAGACCCATCTAACATAACATATGGTGACTCGACTCTAACATTAACGGTGTTGAACCTACTGGAAATTACTGTTGATGACCCTGCTCTATGATTATTGATGATGACTCCACACTAACAATGATGGCGAGTACAAATCTCTGCCATTACTGCTGGTGACCTCTCGTGGGTACGGCAGCATAATGGAGATGTTGCTTGACTTATGTCCAGAGGGCGGGACTAATAATACGAAGATGATGAGTTCCAAACCCGAGCCTCCCCATGGCAGTTTGGGAATTTCAAAGCAGTTATTTAAATGAATCTCTAATAAAATGAAAGTATCATGAATGATGCACATGAAGCTATCGGATTAATGTAGAAAAACAAGTTGTTAACTAATGGATAGTAGGGAAGGAAACCTGTCATCCTTAGCCTGTAAGGCCTATATGTGACACTTAACTATCCTGTGAAATGGCCGAAGAATCCTCTCATTTGTATCAAAGCGCTCTAAATGAGTATCATAAGAATACAATTGGACGGATCGGGCTCGGATGGAGATAAAGGCACAAACCAACCAGTCGACCCTGCAAATCCTCATCACTAACATCTGGGGACTTGTGCTAAAATTGGCTGATCTGCCCCACAGACTAGTTCCACAGCAGCCTGACACAGTCATACTGACAGAATCATATATTTCAGCAAATATCTCAGTCTCTTCCATCTCCATCCCTGGATATATCCTGTCCCACCAGCAGGACAGACCCACCAGATGTGGCGGTACTCCAGTTTATAGTTGGGTCGAAGTGGCCCCTGAGAGTCCTCAACATTTATTTCGGACTCCAGGAATTTTCGTGGCAGCAGGTCAAACACGGGCAAGAGAAGCTCCGACTGATTACATCCGCCCTCCCTAAGCTAATGAATCATTCCGCCTCCTTGGAAGAAGCACTAAGGTTAGCGAGGGCGCAGAATGTAGTCTGGGTCGTGGACTTCAATGTCCATCACCAAGACCGGATCGGTAGCACCACAAACGGACACAACTGCCAGATTGTGCGTGCGGGAGTGGGTGAAGGAACCCACACGGCGGAAATCCCAGTTGACTTCCTCCTGACCAATCTACCTGATGCATCTCTGCTTGAACGAATTTGTTGTGGTGATTACTGCATAGTCCTTGTGGAGAATAGGCCCGTATTCACAACGAGGGCACCCTACCTCCAGTCATATTAGAATAGGGTCATCACCAGTAATGTTAGTATAGTGTCACTATCAAAAAAGTTAGTGAAGACCCACCAACAGTAATGTTAGAGTAGAATCACCAACGGTGCTGTTGGAGTAGGATCATCACGGGTAATTCTAGAATAATGTCACCACCAGTAACGTTATAGTAGAATCACCAACAGTACTGTTAGAGTAGGATCACCACATTCAATTCTAGAGTACAGTCACCACCAGTAATGTTAGAGTAGGATCACCACCAGTAATGTTAGAGTAGAGTCACCACCAGTAATGTCAGAGTAGAGTCGCCTCCAGTAATGTTAGAGTAGGGTCACCACCAGTAATGTTAGAGTAGAGTCGCCACCAGTAATGTTAGAGTAGAGTCACCACCAGTAATGTTAGAGTAGAGTCGCCTCCAGTAATGCTAAAGTAGAGTCACAACCAATAATATTAGACGAAGGTCAGTACCAATTTTGTTCGAATACAGTCGCCTCCAGTAATGTTACAGTAGGGTCATCACCAGTATGGTTAGAGCAGAGTCTGCACCAGCAATGTTCGAGCAGAGTAAACAGCAGTAAGGTTAGAGTAGGGACTCAATCAGTAATGTTAGACAAGTGTCATCACCAGTAATATTAGCGTAGATTCAGCAGTGGTAATGTTAGAATAGGGTATACACCAGTACTGTTAGACGAGTATCACCACTAGTAATGTTAGTGTAGATTCAGCACCAGCAATAACAGAGTAGAATCAACACCAGCAATGTTCGAGTAGGGTCAACATCAGTAATGTAAGAGAAGAGTCACCAACTGTAATGTTAGAGTAGGGTCTCCACCAGTAATGTTAGACTATGTTCATCACCAGTAATATTAGAGTGGGGTCGGGTGCAGTAATTATATTGTAGAGCCACACGCCAGTAAAGGTAGACGAGTGTCATCACCAGTAATGTAAGAGTGGGATCAGCAGCATTAATGTTAAAGTAGGGTCACCACCAGTTTTGTCAATGCAGGATCACCACGAGTAATGTTAGAATAGGGTCTTCACCAATACTGTTAGAGTAGGGTCACCACCATTAATGTTTGAGTGCAGTCACCACCAGTAACGATAGATTAGATTTAGCAGCGGTAATATTAGAATAGGTTCACCACCAGAAATGTTCGAGTAGACTAAACTCCAGTAACGTGAGACTAACCAACAGTAATGTTAGAGTGCGGTCACAACCAATAATGTTACAGTATTGTCACAATCAGTAACGTTGGACTTGTGTCAACAGCAGCAATGTTATTCTACAGGCACCGCAAATAAAGTTAGAATAGGGTCCCCACCACATATGTTAGAGTAGGGTCAATACCAGCAATGTTACAGTAGATTCATCATCAGCAATGTTAGAGTAGAGTCAGCACCAGCAATGTTAGAGTGGAATCACCACCAGCAATGTTCGAGTTGAATCATCACCGTACTGTTAATTTAAGGTCACCATCAGTAATGTTGGTGTAGGGTCAATACCAGCAAAGTTAGAGTAGAGTCACCATCAGCAATGTTTGATTAGAGTCACCACCAGTAATGTTAGATTAGCGTCCGTACCTTTAATGTTAGAATAGGGTCACCACCAATAATTTTATAGTGGAGTCCCCACCAGTAATGTTAGAGTAGATTCATTGCCAGTAATGTTAGATCAGAATCACCAGCAGTAATGTTACTGTAGAGTCACCAGCAGTAATGTTAGAGTAGAGGCACCACCAGTAATTTTAGAGGAGGGTCTTCACAATTAATGTTAGTGTAGGGTCTCCATGCATAAGCTTCGGTTGAGTCATGACCAGTAATATTAGAGTAGAGACATCACCTTTAATGATAGATGATAGCCACTACCAGTAATATTAGTGTAGGATCACCACCAGTAATATTAGAGTAGATTCACTGCCAGTAATGTTAGAGTGCGGTCACCAGCAGTAATGTTACTGTAGAGTCACCACCAGTAATGTTAGATTGGAGTCACCACCAGTAATGTTAGAGGAGGATCTTCACAATTAATGTTAGTGTAGGGTCTCCATCAATAATCTTCGATTGAGTCAAGACCAGTAATATTAATGCACGATCGCCACCAGAAATATTAGAGTTGACACATCACCATTAATGATAGATGATGGCCACCACCAGTAATATTAGTGTAGGATCACCACCAGTAATATTAGAGTAGAATCATCACCATTAATGTTAAGTGACGGCTACCACCAGTAATATTAATGTAGGATCACCACCAGCAATATTAGAGAAGGGTGACGACCAGTAATGTTAGGGCAGAGTCATCAACAGTAACGTTAAAGCGTTACTTATGTAATGGATGAGAGAAGATTTCACCAAATTATGTGAGGCCCTGAGAAGCTAACACAGGGACTTGGAGAGATGTTCCCTTCAGGGTTTACATGGCGGGCGCAGAGCACCTGCCCTCTGGAATTAACTCCCTTTCATTGTTTTTAATGGACGGAGTTTCGTGGACTCAGCTGTACAATTTCCCCATTGGGCGCACTGAAGTGGAAAATCGCCCCTTGTTTGTTCAGTGGCTGTAACTAAGTTCAATTATTGTGTAACCTGATTTTCTCACCACAGCACGGATTGTTCTATAAAGGGGGAGCATTTACGGATCTCAGATACACACCAGTCGGAACTGTAATGCAGGACAGAATTCACACAGACTTCTGAAAATGGTACGGCCAATAATTCTACAGATAAAGGACATATACTATAATTTTCTCGCAGTCTTTGGTGTTCTCGGTAAGTCAATGCATCCTGTTGTTTAATAGAAGTTAACGATTTCACTGTTAATGATTATGTAACAGATTCCGTGAAGATCATTTATCTACCGGGATAATTTGGTAAATATCAGCGGGAGTCTTACCACCCCGCGCGGCCGGTTAGGCGCCATTCTGGCCGGCAGATCTTGGGCACGGGGCACTCAACTTTCCTCTCTACACTGAGGCAGGGCGAGGCTGATTCCCCGGCCCCTCCAACAGTACATTGTCCAGTAAAGGATGTGCTGCTTAGTATCCATAGTATTTATTTCTTTTGTCCCGTGGTTCCCTGTCTATTTTAAGTTCATAATTGCTCGGACTGCAGCTACCTCCACCTAACAGCTGAATCTTTTATTTAATCCAGATATTTCCAGTAATTGCTGCGAAATTATATTTAACCACTGCCTGAAGTATGGTGGAAGGGAGTCTGAATTTGAGTCCTCCATATTGAATATTCAGTGTTTCATTCCTCTAAATCAATATTTTTATATATATAAATGACCTGGATAATGGAGTTCAGGGTAGAATTTCTAAATTTGCTGATGACACCAAACTTGGTGGTATGGCAAACAATAGCTGCAACAGAACATAGAAATGCTAGCAGAATGGGCAGACAAGTGGCAGATGGAATTTAATACAGAGAAGTGTGAGGTGTTGCATTTTGGCAGAAGGATCAGAGAGTGGCAATATACACTCAACAACACAGTTTTAAAGAGTGTTCAGGGTGAGAGGGACTTGGGAGTTAATGTGCATCGGTCCCTGATGGTGGCGGGGCATATTGAGAGAGTGGTTAACAAAGCATATGGGATCTTCGGCTTCATAAATACAGTTATTGATTACAAAAGCAGAGAAGTGATGCTCAAACTTTATAAAGCACTGGTTGGACCACAACTGAAGTATTGCGTCCAGTTCTGGTCAACACACTTCAGGAAGGATATGAAGGACCTTGAGAGGGTGCAGAGGAGATTTACCAACATGTTTCCGGGGATGGGGGTTCTTGGCTACAACGACAGGTTGGAGAAGCTGGATTTTGTTTCATAAGAGCAAAGGAGGTTGAGGGGTGATTTGATAGAGGCGTTTAAGATTATGGCGGGTTTGGATAGGCTAGACAGTGAAAGGCTGTTCCCACTAGTTGATGGTAAAAAAGACTAGGGGACACAGCTTGAAGGTTTTGGGTAAGAGATACCGGGGATTTGTGAGGAAAAACTGTTTTACGCAGTGAGTGGTGAGGACCTCGAATTTGCTGCCGACAAAAGTGGTGGAAGCAGAGACACTCAATGTCTTCAAGGGGAGACTGGTAAGCACTAGAGGGAAATAATCTTCTAGGGCTACGTCGATAGAGGCGGGGGTGGTGTGGGGGGAGGTTGGGACTGACTGGATTGCGCTACAGAGACCCGGCACGGACTCGATGGGCCGAATGGCCTCCCTCTCTGCCGTAATTACTGCATGGCTCTTTGGCACCTCAACGCTCGCCTATATGGCAAAACATCAAAGTAGATAACGCTAAGTAGGAACACATCTTAGCATTCCACCACAATAAGCTGCGAGGTTTATTAGGTGTCCCTGTTACTAAACTCTTCTCCCTCTTCCTTACAGCGAACCTGCTGACAATCCTGATTCTCTCCAGAGGAAATTGCGGCCTTTCCAAATGTATCTCGGTCTACATGGTGGCCATGGCGACAGCAGATCTACTGGTCATCATCTTCCATATACTGGTGTTTCAGATTTTCTGTTACCAGTTTCCGCATTCATTTCTGTCCTACACTGCCGTGTGTAAGTCCATTCATTACATCAATACCGTCACCCTGGATATGTCGGTGTGGTTTACAGTCTTGTTCACTTTTGACCGATTTGTAACTATATGTTGTCAGAAGTTTAAAACAAAGTATTGCACAGTAAGAACTGCAGCAGCTGTTTTAACAACTGTCCTTGTACTGGTCTGTCTAGAGAATATGCCCTTTGCTTTCTCCTATGTACCTCAACGAATCATTAACAATGTTTCCTGGGGATGCCGCGCCAGTGAAGCCTTTTATTCTTCGCCTGCAGGCATAGCCTATTTCCGCATTCAAATTATTTTAGTTCCATGGTTTGCTGTTGCTTTGATATTATTGTTTAATTGTTTGACAGTCAGACGAATTGTAGTAAGCAGTAGGGCCCGCAGGGGACTCCGGGGTCACTGCAGTGAGAATCAGAGCGATCCAGAGATGGAGAGCCGGAGGAATTCCATCATTTTACTCTTCACTGTATCGGGCAGTTTTATACTGTTGTGGTTGACATCTGTCGTGAGTAACTTGAAGAACAGCCTGGCCGTTTACTACAAAGGTGAATATGAAACCGCTGCATACATCCTGGCTGCAAGCGGATATATGCTCATGTATTTGAGTTCCTGTACAAACACCTGCATTTATGCAGCGACACAAACCAAATTCAGGCAAGAGTTGGTGAAGGTGGTGAAATCTCCTTGCACATTGATTCTGATATTGGTTAATAAAATGAAGAATTAAAGCATAGCTTTCTGTCGTAACTAGAGCTCAACTGCAGCCCGTGTTCCGTTTTAGAATGGCAATCTTTCCCTTGGGACAAAAGCGGATTGTTCTTGTGAAAATGAACAGGTATCAGGAAATATTTTTCCCACTTTTTTCCATGTGTTTGATGTCTGCTGCTTTAACCGGGTGAACATAATCGATTCCCGCTAAAACAGCGCCCTTTCCGCTGAAGATTCAAAGAGAACAGTCATGACAGAGCTTCAGCAGTGGAGTAGAACATGTGCGCGTCAGCGTTAACTACCTCACACAGCAGCTACTGGAATGAGACGCTCAGTTTAATTAACAGATAAACATTCCTATAGTGTGGACACAATGTGTTACAATGGTGTTTATTTGTAATTCTGTAATCTTGGTGTGAATGTTGCAGGCGCTGGACTCTCCATCAGACTCCGCCCCCCATTGTCACCTGGACCAATAGAACGGGGCCCTGTCTCCTGATCAGTGTCTAATGATGGAGACAGTAGGAGCTAGACTCATCAATGTGACATTAGACATCTTTGTTCACAGATATTTACTGAAAATCTCAAATAGTTATCAGTTTGTTGGAATGTTATAAGAGGGGAAATAACTGTCTAACCCAATTAGTCCTTCTCAGCATTTACCCTCCAGCCGATCAAATAGTTCCTTTCACTTTATCCGCCCGGTCTCAAAATCAATTCATCCTATTTTTGTTCATACAATTTAGTCTCCAATATTGACATCATTTCTGCCTCTGTTAATTTCACAGCTTCGCCACTCTCAATGTAAAGAGGAGTCTCTGACCACCCGTTCTAAATCTCTTCAATCCATTGTTTAATCTATAGCCGTTCGTTCCAGATCCCACAATTAATGGCAGCAGTCTGCTTCTTTCTATTCTGCCCCGTACCTTCTTAGCCGAAATCACCTGGGCACAACTCGCCAAAAAATCTCATCCTGTAATCAATTCACAATCTAGTGCAAGTCAGTTAAGTGTAATAAAGACAGTTAATTGATTGCTTTCTCTTGGAGCCGGAAGCGGTTTACAAAGGATATACAGCACAGAAACAGGACATTCTGCCCAACCAGTCCATGTCGGCGTTTAAGCTCCACACGAGCCTCCTTTCATCTTTCCTCATCGAACTCATCAGCATAAACCTCTATTCCCTTCTCCCTCCTATTCTTATCTAGCCTCCCTTCAAATGTGTCTATACTATTTGCTGGAACCACTCCCTGTGGTAGCAAGGTTCACATCCTCACATTCTATTAGTAAGAACTTTTTTATGAATTCCATATTTGATTTATTGGTGACTAACTTACATTGATGGCCTTTAGTTTTGCTCTTCCCCACATGTTGAAACATTCTTTCTCTGTCTACTCTTTCAAAACCTTTTCATATTTTAAAGAGCTCTATTAGGTCACCCCTCAGCCTTCTCTTTTCAATAGAAAAGAGACCCAGCCTGTTCATACCTTCCTGATAGGTATATCCTCGCAGTTCTTGTATCATCCTTGTAAAAAGTTTTTGCACCCTCTACAGTGCCTCTATATCTTTTTTATAATTAGGCGACCAGAACTGTAGGCAGTTTTCCAAGGGAGGTATTACAAAGGTTCGATACAAGTTTCGCAAAATTCTCTACATTTCAATTCTATCCCTCTTGAATTAAACCCGAGTGCTTGGTTTGCTTTTTTATGTGTAGCTTGCATTTATAAACCTGCGTCGCTAGTTTTAGTGATTTGTGTATTTGTAATCCAATATCGCTTTGCTTTTCTGTCCCATTTAGATTCTTATATTCCAAATAATATGTGACTTCCTTATTTTTCTTACTACCCATTTATCTGTGTTGAAATGCGTTTGCCTATTCTGCAAGTTTATTAATGTCTTCTTGTAATTTGTTGCAGCCCTCCTCAGTATTGACTATCACAGCCGCACCCTTCTCCCAAATTTGGTGACATCCGACAATTTAGAAATAGTTTTCTTGATTCCAAAGTCTAAATTGTTAACATAAATTGTGAACATACATGGTCCCAGCACTGAACATTGTGGGACCCCACTTTTCATAATCTGCCGCTCCGTATAGCTAACCTTTACCCCTACTCTCTGCTTTCTGTCTTGAAGCCAGCTAACTATCCATTCTGCTGCTTGTTGCCTCACTCTGCTTTCTCTGACATTTTTCATTAGTCTGTTATGCAGTCCTTTATCAAAGGCATTTTTGAAATCTCGATAAATTACTTCTATTACTTTACCCTTGTCAACGCTCTCTGTTACCTCTTCAAAGAATTCAATGATTGTGGTCAAACACGACTTTCTCTTTCGAAATGCATGCTGACTAATCATTATTATATTTTTGGCTTCTAGATTTTCTTCTATTTTTTTCCTTTAGTACGGATTCCATTATTTATTCTAACACCGATGTTAAGATGACTGCTCTATAGTCCCATGGACATGTTCCATTTCCCTTCTTAAATATAGGTATTACGTTAGCTATCCACCAGTCATTTTGAACTCTACCGTTTCCTAACGAATTATTAAATATGTGTAATAGTGTCTCTTCCGTCGCTTCCCTAGATTCCTTTCAAATGAACGAATGTAATCCATCTGAAGCAGGGCATTTATCCTGTTTGAGTTCGATTAGTGTATTTAATAGTTCTCCTTTTTCATTTTAAATGCGGTTATATCATTTCTAATCTCATTTTCCGATGTCACGTCTACCTGACCGTCTCCCTGGTAAATACTGAAGTAAAGTAATTATATAATATTTCTGGCATTTCGCTATCGCTGCCTTTGATTTTATCCTGACCGTTCCTTAATGGCTGTATTCCCATCCCAAAATTCCTTTTTAATTATGTGCCTGTAGAATATTTTATTACGTTGTTTTATGTTCCTTGCTAATTTAATCGCAAGTACCCATTTGCCTTCCTATTGTTTTTTTTACTTCTCTATTATCTTCGTAGGCTCCCTTGCCATGATCTCCCCTGTTGTCCATTTTCTTAGTGTATGCCTCTCCTTATCCTCAATTTTTCCCTTATGTCTTTATTCTTCCATGGCGTCTCATTAGTGTTTAGTTTGTTCTTGAATTTTAGTGGAATATATTTTCCTGGTCCTGCTGAATAAATGTTTCCCATTGTTGTTCTACATCATTGCTTGCCAATATTGTTGTACATTTTATTTTCCCAAGTTCTATTCTCAGCCCCTCAAAATCGCATTTTCACCAATCTATTACCCTGATCGTCGTCATACTTATGTCCTTCTCAATTATTACCTGAAATCGTATTATATTATGGTCACTATTATCTGGATGCTGCTCCACTTTTACTTCTCTTATATGCTCTGGTTCATTCCCCATTACTCGATCCAGTAGCTAATTCTCCCTTTTCGACTTCTTACCTATTGGAATCGAAAGGAGTACTTTGAACATAGAGGAACTCCATTCCCTTATTCCCTTTACCTAGCTCTTCTGTTCAATTAATTTCGGGGCAGTTTAATCTCCACATGTTTTTTATTTTTTTAATCTAATTTCTCTCATTTGTTTCAAAATTTCTGACTTCATCTCTTCTTCCACCATTAGTATTCTGTAGACTTCCTCTGGGATTGTGATTCATCCTTCATTATCTTTTATCTCTAGCAACTTGGATTCTATTTCTGTCTTACTGATAGCTGCGTCATTTTTTCTACTGCCATTATGTTACCTATAATAAGCACAACTACTCCATCTCCCTTTTCCCTTCTCTATCTTTTCTAAATATACCCTGCAAAGTTTAATTCCAAGTCCTGATTTTTCTGTAGCCATTTCTTAGTATTCCCTACAATATCTGGTTCCTTGCAACATATTAGTGCCTCCATTTCCCTTGTGTTATTACGGACAGAGTGTGCATTGCTGTACGGTGTGCTAAACTCATGCTTAATAGCAGTTCTTATCGCTTTATTTTTAATCATATTTTCACTCTCTAGTACAATAACTCTATTAAATACCTAGAGTCTATGCCCTCCCTTAGTTTATTCCTTCCTATGCTCTCCGTTCCTGTTTCGTTTATATTTAGTCTGATTTCATTTCTTATAGATCCCTTGTTACGAATGCTTCGTGCATTCAGATAAACAGCCTTTAATTTTAACATTTTTCCATTATTCTCTGCTTTCTCCTTATTCGCTGATGTACTATTACCATTAAGCTATCTGTCCTTTCCTGTCACATTCTGCTTATCTTTACCCAAATCGATAAACCGCTCCATTGCCTTGACTTTTAGTTTCAAGCCCCATCAACAGTCCGTGTTATTCGATTCACCAGGATACAGGACCCAGCCCTGTTTAAGTGGAGACCCTCCCAATGGAACAGCTCACTCTTTTTCCAGAACTTGCGCCAGTGCCCATGAATCGAAGCCTCTTCCTCCCAAACCATTCTTTTAGCAAATTCTTCAACTCTCAGTTCTGCATATCCCTATGGTAATTTGCACGTGGATGAGTTTACAATCCAGAAATTATTATTTTGAGATCATGCATTTTAAATTGTAAACTCGCTCCTCAAACTCTCTCAGCAGAACCTCATTCCTAGTTCGACGTATGTCATTGGTTCCTACGTGGACCACGACCACTGGATCCTCCCCCTCCCACTCCAAATGGTTATCCAGCTGCGGGGAGATATCCTTAAACCTGAAAGGCAACAGAGCCTTCGGAACACACGTCCGTTGCTGCAGAGAACGGTGTCTCTCCTCCTGACTATACTGTCCCCTACCACAACTACATTCATTTTAACTCCCCCCACTTGAATGGCCTCCTATACCACGATGCCGTGGTCAGTTTGCTCATCCATCCTGCAGAATTTGCCCTAATCCACACAGGCAGCAAGAACCTCATACCTGCTGAATACGTACTAAGCCGAGGCTCCGCCAGCACTGCACCTGGGGTCCCGTTGCCTGACTGAGTCGCAGCCACACCCTCCTGTCCCTGACCACAACCAGGCCTGTTCCACTACCTAACCGAAGGGGTGTGACTGCCTCCTGGATCAAAGTGTCCAGGTAACTCTCCCCCGCCCTGATGCCTCGCACTGTCTGCACCTCGGTCTCCTGTTCAACAACTCCGAGCTGAAGTTCCTAGAGGTGCAGGCACTAACTGCAGACATGGTCGTCAGGGATCGCGATGCTCGCCACAAACATACCACTTGATGCGGTTGCGGAACACAACCTGCACTGCCATCACTATACAACCTCGTTTTAGTTATTTAATTAATTAATGCTTATGCATTCAAATAACTTAGCTCATGGTTTATTTTTTAACTATTTTCTACATCTAGTTGAAGTTATAGTTTGAACCCACTTCGCTAGCTTCGAGAGCAAACTCAGCTGTAATACTCACAAACCAATCACCTACCTGCTGTCCGGTGACGTCACTCCTTGATAATTTGTCGTTGTTTTTGAATTACCCGAATAAATATGCCGCTGCTGCTCAGGTCTGTTCCGCCCCAGGAACTTTTCTCCCGCTGTTTTTATGCCACCGCCCCTCATCTTGCGCAGGTCCGCTTTCATTGTTCTGTCCTTTCTGGTACTGAGCAATTAGAGGAATGTAATTGATAGCTTGGCCACTACAAGCAACATCGGAACCGTGCAGGGGGAGATTCTAATCAAACATCGACAGAACCCCTACCCCCTCTCCCAGCTTTGTGTAGATAGCCAGAAAGGGTAGGAATGGCTTGTATCGGATGCCTACAGCTGCCTGATCTTGGATTATCGCTGTGTGTGCTGAAGTGTGGTGTTGCTCGTGTATACGATACCTAGCATGCGATGTGCATGATGAAGATGCCCTGAAGAATGGGTCTAAGACATGGTCAGTCACGCTGAAGTCAGCACTACAAGAAATGGTTAATGTGTCTCTGGATAAAGTAATGTGTAAAGCAAATGGGTAGAGATCTGCAGAAGAGAATAGATCGAGATAGATATATGATGCTAATGAAATTTAATTTTAGTGTTGGCCTTAAGTAATCGAACGCCAACAGTGGGTTATTGTAAGGAAAGAGTTAATTAGACGTTCCTAAAGCTTGCTAATGTTATGCTATATTGGTTTATCTTTCTATAGCGTTAATGTATAATATTTAGCCTTTGCCTGTTAAGCAGGGATTTACAAGTCTACTTAAAGTAACAGTGGACTGATGTGCCAGGGCCGTTCCTGCAGCAATGGTCAGTCTCAGGAGGAAGCAATAAGAGATTTATATAACACATGTCATTGCAAACTGATTCATACATTTCAGAGAACGTTAATCATTTGCTACAATGTGGGAAGAGAGTTAGTTCCAGAACGGAAACATCGGGGCATGGATCATCATTATAATTGGAACGAATGACCCAGAAATAAAAGTAGATTTATAATTATTGGTTTCACTTGGTAGAATGGAAATGCTGTGTATCAAGAGTGAAACTATTGATAAGATAATGACTCGACTGGAATTACGCTTGTGAGCCCACCGGAGAAGAGATTGTTTAGGAAGGAAAACTATCCTAATTGATGAACGATAAGTCGAGGGCGCTAATGCGGTGCAAAGCAACTAGTGACTTGACACGTCTTTTATTTTGTGCCGCTCGCGAAATTGACGACATTTTGAGGCGCTAAACACTACCACCACGATCTCCTACGCCCACAGATCGTGACGTCAGTCGATCGTGCAGGGCCCCGGTAGTGCCCGGACTGGAGATTAAGTGGTGCCCACTGCCTTACCGCCTGCTGCTAGAACTACAGTTTGAGGGGAGCGTTTTGCAGGCTGGAAAGGACTGGGGAGCGCTATTTAAAGGCGATCGCTTCCTGCCTTTTTTTTTGCGACATTTTTTCACCACACATTCTGAGAGAGTGGGAGAGACTTCTGGAGTGATTCAACGCTGTGTGAACGTGTTTTGGGTCCTGAGCAGCACTTTGCAGGTTCATTTTTAAATGAGCTTATTTGCATCGATTTAGAAGAGACTATGTGGGCTGCACTCTGAGCTCTTTCCCTGGTTCTCTCCATTGTTCTTTCCAGCAGATTTGATGAACAGGCCTCTCCAGGGCGAGATTCAAAGCTGCAACGAGCTGGGTGTGGATGGAGAGCAAGATCGACCCTCCCCTTTAAGAAGTGGCCGGTGCCAGTGTGTCTGTGTTCCATTGTTGACTGACATCACATGAGCTTCGCCAGCGCTCTGGGGTGGCGCCTCGCTCCCCGGCGTTAGCACCTTAAGAAATGTGTGTAGCCCCTGATTTAGCAGTACAATCACCTCCAGGAACGATAGAAGCCAAGTCTGCAGTCGGAGGCGATAATTAGCTCCAGGCGCTAAACTTTGCACCTGGCGGATAATTGTGCACCAATAGGGGCGATACCGAATTTCTCACCCATTGTATTTTTATAGCGCCTTTAATGTAGTAAAACTTCCCAAACTGCTTCACAGGATTGTTATAAGACCAAAATTTGACACCGAACCACATAAGAAAAATTTAGGGCAGATGACCAAAAGCTTGGTCAAAGTGCTAGGCCTCAAGAGCATCATAAAGGAAGGAAGAGAAGTAAAGATGTGGAGAGATTTAGGGAGCGAGTTCCAGAGCGTAGGTCCTAGGCAGCTGAAGGGACAGACACCGATGTAGAAGCGATTATAATCAGGGATTCTGAAGTGGGTAGAATTAGAGGAGCACAGATATGTTGGGGGGTTGTGGGCTGAAGGAGATTACAGAGTTAGGGAGGGCCGAGGCCACGGCGGGATTTGAAAACAAGGATGAATATTTTGAAGTCAGGCTTTGCTTAACCGGGAGCCAATATAGGTCACTGACCTCAGGGGTGATGGGTGAACGGGACTTGGTGCGAGTTAGGACAGTTGCAGCAGTGTTTTGAATGATCTCACGTTTACATAAGGTAGAATGTGGGAGGCCAGCCCGGATGCGTTGGAATACTCCAGTCCAGAGGTAACAAAGGCATGGATGAGGGTTTCAGCAGCGGATGAGCTGAGGCAGGGGCGGAGATGGGGAATGTTATGGAGGTGGAAGTAGGCGGTTTTATGACGCTGGTATGTGGTTGCAAGCTCATTCCGGGTCAAATATGGCACTATGTTTGCGAACAGTCTTCAGCCTCAGACAGATGCTAGGGAGAGGGATGGAGTCGGTGACTTTGGAACGGAGTTTGTGGAGGGAGTGAAAACAATGGCTTCGGTCTTCCCAATATTTAATTGGAGAAAATTTCTGCTCATCCAGTCCTTGATGTCGGACAAACATTTGACAATTTAAAGTCGGATGGAGGGCTCGAGAGCAGTGGTGATGAGGTAGAGCTGGGTCTCCTCAGCGTACATGTGGAAATTGACGCCGTGTTTTCGGATGGTGTCGCCAAGGGGCAGCATATAGCTGAGAAATAGGAGGGGGTCAAGGGTAGAACTTGGTGGTCCTCAGAGGTAATGATGCGGGAGAGGGAAGAGGGAATTTCGCTTCTCAACCCAACAGACAAAGAGAAGGTTAATGTGAATCTGTGGAATTCTCTACCACAGAAGGTTGTTGAGGCCAGTTCGCTAAATATATTCAAAAGTGAGTTAGATATAATACTCACAACTAGGGGGATCAAGGGGTATGGCGAGAAAGCAGGAATGGGGTACTGAGTTAGCATGTTCAGCCATGAACGCATTAAATAGCGGTGCAGGCTCGAAGGACCGAATGGTCTACTCCTGCACCTATTTTCTATGTTTCTATGTTTCTATGTTATGCAAGTAAAACTACCCTTATTGATAAAGAATATGTCGATGAACGTCTCCATATATGGAGTTACATTTTAACTATCATATATTTATATCATGCAACATTGTGTGGATGGTCACAGAGAGGGAGTGAGAAAATTGTAAAAAAAACTGGCTGTTTGTACTGAGTATTCTGATTCTTAAAAGCTTAAGATACTCAGCTGAGAACTGTAAGAATTTTCAATCGCCATGCAACCATCATCAGGTGTGGCTGCAATTTGCACCTTTTAACCATATGTTTAAGGACTTTTGCATGTAACGTGTGCTCAATAAACCTGTGACACCTCACGTCAATTTTCAAGAACGTTATTGAAAACTTTACTCTAACAACAGCCTGAGTACTTTAATAGTCCGTGGGGTTCATCGATTATTTGTGATTAAATGCCCCCTTGAAGCGTCACTCGTTCTCGTTCCACTTTATGCTGACGTTCTCAAAAACAACAAACTCCACTTGGTTTCAGGTCCCTGGAGCCCCGGCTCTGTCTATCCGGCTCGCCTCCAGCTTCTGGGGCAAGTGGTGATGAGTTGCTGGTAGGTCTCAGCAGTAGGTTGATTCTCATTTAAGTAGTTTTAGACGACGAACACTATTTATGCCAAGAGTCAGGCAGCAGGTTGGGGTTTTAATTCCGTCAGTCAGCGATGTATCTGCACCCAGCTACAATCGTGAGAAGGCGCCGAGTAATCAATGACATCATCCAATATAAACAGGTAAAATAAAACGAAAAATAAATGCACACAGAATGACGTCATACAGACTGCAGACAGAGTCGCACAGACAGCAGACTGATGCCACACAGACTGTAGACTGATGTAACACAGGCTGCAGTCAGAGTCACGCAGACTGCAGACAGAGTAACAAAGACTGCAGACAGAGTCTCACAGACGGCAGCCTGAAGTCACACAGATTGCAGAGTCACACAGACTGCAGACAGAGTCACACATACTGCAGACTGACGTCACATAAAATGCAGACAGTGTGACACAGACTGCAGTAAAAGTCACACAGACTGCGACAGAGTCACACAGACTGCAGACTCAAATCACACAGACTGCAGACAGTCGCACAGACTGCAGATTGACTTCACAAAGCCTGCAAACTGACGTCACACAGACTGTAGAAAGCGTCACACAGACTTCAGACAGAGTCACACAGACTGCAGATTGACGTCACACAGAACGCAGACAGATTCACACAGACTTGGCTTTATCAGGGCAGCTGTAGGCACTGAATGAAGCGTCTGCAGTTCCCACCACATCCACTAAGTGTCGCTGTTTCAATCGCACATCAGAGCCCCGATAGCTCAGTCGGTAGAGCAACTAAATTTTAATCTGTGTGTACAGGCTTCAAGTCCCTGTTCGGGCGCTGCTTTCTATCAGTGGATTTAGACTTCAAAGCAACGACTTTGGTTATAACCTATCAGTAAAGATGTTTTATATTTCAAGAAAAATGAAAAATATTCATGTATTATATTGAGGCTGCAGGAAAGATCAGCGTGAATTACCAGTTTTTTATGGTGCTGAGGCCTATCCAATATTGTATAAACATTTAGCAGAATTTCCTTGCTTTGTACTCTATTCCTCTGTTAATAAAGCCAAGGTTCCCATGTGTTTTTTAACTACATTCTCAACTTGTCCCGCCAACTTGTGTATTGTGTGCAGTTTTGGTCGCCTTATCTGAGGAAGGATGTTCTTGCCATGGAGGGAGTGCAGCGAAGATTTACCAGACTGATACCTGGGATGGCAGGAATGACGTATGATGATAGATTGGGTTAATTAGGCTTATATTCGCTAGAGTTTAGAAGAATGAGAGGGGTCTCATTGAAACTTATAACATTCTAACAAGACTGGACAGATTAGATGCAGGAAGGATGTTCCCGATTGCGTGTGAGTACAGAACCAGAGGTCACAGTCTAAGTCTAAGGGGTAAGCCATTTAGGACTGAGATGAGGAGGAATTTCTTCACCCAGAGAGTGGTGAACCTGTGGAATTCTCTACCACAGAAGGCAGTTGAGGCCAATTCATTAAATATATTCAAGAAGGAGATAGATATATTTCTTAAGGCTAAAGGGATCAAGGGATATGGGGAGAAAGCAGGGACAGGTAACTGAATTTGGATGATCAGCATTGATCTCATTAAATGGCGGAGCAGGCTCGAGGGAACGAAGGGCCTACTCATAGAAACATAGAAACATAGAAGATAGGAGCAGGATTAGGCCATTCGGCCCCTCGAGTCTGCTCCGCCATTCGATGAGATCATGGCTGATCATCCAAACTCATTACCCTGTATCTGCCTTCTCCCCATATCCCTTGATACCTTTAGCTTTAAGAAATATATCTAACTCATTCTTGAATATATTTAATGACTTGGCCTCAACTACCCTCTGTGGTAGAGAATTACACAGGTTCACCACTCTCTGGGTGAAGAAATTCCTCCTCATCTCTGTCCTAAATCCCTTACCCCCTATCCTTAGATTATGACCCCTGGTTCTGGACTCTCCGACCATCGGGAACATTCTTCCTGCATCTAGTTTGTCCAGACCTGTCAGAATTTTATATGTTTCGATGTGATCCCCTCTCATTCTTCTATACTCCAGCGAGTATAAGCCCAATCGACCCAATCTCTCCTCATATGTCATTCCTGCCATCCCAGGTATCAGCCTTGTGAATCTTCGCTGAACTCCCTCCAAGGCAAGAACATCCTTCCTCAGATAAGGCGACCAAAACTGCTCACAGTACTCAAGGTGTGGTCTCACCAAGGCCCTGTACAACTGCAGCAGGTCATCCCTGTTCCTAAACTCAAACCCTTTCGCTATGAAGGCCAACATACCATTTGCCTTCTTCACCGCCTGCTGCACCTGCATGCTTACCTTCAGCGACTGGTGCACAAGGACACCCAGGTACCCTTCTCCCAATCTATTGCCATTCAGATAATAGTCTGCCTCTCTTTTTTTGACACCAAAGTGGATAGCCTCGCATTTATCCACGTTATATTGCATCTGCCACGCTTCGGACCACTCACCCAACATGTCCAAATCATCCTGGAGTTTCTCGGTATCCTCCTCGCAGCACACACTCCCACCCAGCTTTGTGTCATCTGCAAACTTGGAGTTATTACATTTAGTACCCTTATCTAGATCATTAATGTATATTGCGAATAGCTGGGGTCAAAGGACCGATCCCTGCGGTACCCCACTAGTCACTGCTTGCAACTCGGAAAAAGACCCATTAATTCCTACTCTCTGCTTTCTGTCCGCCAACCAGTTCTCTATCCAAGTCAATACCTTGCCCCCAATCCCATGTGCCTTAACTTTACACGCTAATCTCTTATGCGGGACCTTATCGAAAGCCTTTTGAAAGTTCAAATACACCACATCTACTGGTTCTCCCTTATCTGTTTTCCCAGTTACATCCTCAAAAAATTGCAGTAGATTAGTCAAGCACGATTTACCTTTTGTAAATCCATGTTGACTTTGTCCGATCCGGTCACTGTTTTTCAAGTGCTCAGCTATTACATCCTTTATAATGACTCTAGCATTTTCCACACTACCGATGTCAGGCTTACCGGTCTGTAATTCCCCGCTTTCTCTCTACCACCCTTTTTAAATAGAGTAACATTAGCTACCCTCCATCCATGGGTACAGTTCCAGATTCCATCGAATGTTGGAAGATGATCAGCATTGCATCTACTATTTCTCGGGCCACGTACTTAAGTACCCTAGGATGTAGACTGTCAGGCCCTGGGGATTTATCGGCCTTCAATCCCGTCAATTTCCCTAACACCATTTCCCTGCAAATACTGATTTCTTTCAGTTCCTCCCTTTCATCAGACCCTATGTTCTGCAACATCTCTGGGAGGTGATTTGTGCCCTCCTTTGTGAAGACAGAACCAAAATATGCATTTAATTGGTCTGTCATTTCTTTGTTCCCCATTATAACTTCCCCCGCTTCTGACAGCAATGGACCTACACATGATTTCACTACTCTTTTTCTATTCACATATCTATAAAAACTCTTACAGTCAGTTTTTATGTTCCCTGAAAACTTACATTCATATTCTATTTTCCCCTTCTTAATTAATCCCTTTGTCCTCCTTTGTTGAATCCTAAACTTTTACCAATCCTCAGGGTTACTCCTGCTCCTATCTTCTATGATCTATGATTTGTGGACATAAACCCCCGGCGGTGAGATTAGGCCTTCGATAAGGTACCCCATAATAGACTGATGAACAAGATCAGAGAATGCGGAGTCAGGGGACAAGTAGCAGAATGGATTGCTGGCTGGTTTCGGAAAAAAAGCAGAGTGTAGGAGTAAAGGGTAGCTATTCAAAGTGGCAGAAGTTGGGTCGAGGTATTCCACAAGCATCAGTGCTGGACCACTGCAGTGCACAATTTACATTAACAATTTAGACTTAGGAATCAAAAACGCAATTTCTAAATTTGCAGATGACATCAAATTGCGGGGTGTGGGGGGGGGGGGGTGGTGAGATAGTCAATACTGAGGAGGACTGCAACAAGTTACAGGAGGACATGAATAAACTTGCAGAATGGGCATATAATTGGAAAATGAAGTTCAACACTGATAAATGTGAGGTATTACATTTTGGTAGGAAGAATAGGGAGATCACTTATCACTCGGAGTGTTTGCTTCTAGGTTGGGTAGAGAGACAAAGGGATCTAGGAGGACAAATACACAAATCACTAAAAGTTGCGACACAGGTTAGAAAGGCCATAAATATCCATACCAAGCAATATGGTTAATTTCTAGAGAGATAGAATCGAAAAGTAGGGAAGTTATGCTAAACCTGTATCGAACCGTGGTTCGACCACACTTAGAGTGCTGCGTACAGTTCTGATCACCATATTTTAAAAACGCATTGAGCGGCACTGGAGAGCGTGCTGAAAATATTTACAAGGATGATACTAGAAATGTGAGAGTATAAAAATCATGGAAAGGATGAACAGGCTGGGTCTCTTTTCTCTTGAAAAAAGAAGGCTGAAGGGTAATCGAATAGAGGTCTTTAAAATTATGAAAAAAATGATAGAGTGGATACAGAGAGAATATTTCCACTTATGGGGAAGAGAATAACTAGAGGCCATTAAGAAAAGATAGTCACCAAGAATACAATAGGAAAATCAGAAGAAATTTATTTACCCAAAGAGTGGTGAGAATGTGGAACTCGCTATTACAGGGAGAGGTTGAAGCGAATAGGATAGATGCATATAAGGGGAGGCTAGTCAATGAGGGATAAAGCAAATGGAGGATTATGCTGATAATTTTAGATGAGGAAAGACGGGAGGAAGTTCGTGTGAAGCATAAACGCCGGCATGGACAGGTTGGGCCGAATAGCCTGTTTCAGTGCTGTATAGAGTCATAGAGTCATAACGGCAAAGAAGGAGATCATTCGGCCCATCGAGGCCGTGCCGGCTCTCTGTCGAGCAATTCAGTCAGTCCCATTTACCAGTTCTATCCCCGTAGCCCTGCAAGTTTATTTCCCTCAAGTGCCTATCCAGTCTCCCCTTGGAAACATTGGGCCAGAAATTCGGCTCCCTGGCTTCCCGCCGGTGCAAGGATCGCGCACGCACCTACCTACCGCGCCTGCCGTTGACCTCATGGGGACTTAGGCTCCTGGGCCTCCCCCAACTGCCGGCGTTCAAAGCTTGTGTATCCCAGGGGCGTAGTTAGTACGATGCGTCCCCTAGGATCACGTGGGCCATAGAGAGCCAATGGCAGCAGACCATCTTTCATTCATAGATTTCACAGGAAGACCTGTCAAATCTATGAATACAGATCGGTCCCAAAACTGCCCTAAAACTACAAAAAAAAATTAAATCAAATTTTTAAAATAACTATAAATTACATTAATTAACTATTTTAAAAGCAAATTAAAATTTTTGAAAAAAATAATTAATTTTTTAAACGGGGCTCAAACTAAACTTACCTTTCTTTAAAGTAATTCAAAAAAAAATCTGTGAAAAAAATGTTTAAATTTTAATAAAATCATCACTTACCTTGTTAAATGAAGGCCTTGCGCATCCTTTTAAAAAGTGTATCTTCTCCGTGCTTACCTTCACCGAGGAACCTGTAAAAAAATCCGAAGTGCGAGGCGAACGCGCTGGCCATCCGGCGTGTGCGTTCGACCTCTGAACCCCTTTCCTCAGGGGAACGGAAGTGCCGGTTTCTCGCGCATGCGCAGTGCACACATGAAACCGGCACTTTCATTCCGTCCACGGGTGAGTATACAGTGCGTACTCAGCCGACAACCTCCGAATTTCTGCCCCATTCGGTGTGTCCGCTTCCACCACTTCCGTCGGCAGCGAGTTCAAGGTCCTCACCACTCGCTGCGTAAAAAAAGTTCTTCCTCACAACCCCCTGTATCTCTTGCCCAACCATAGAAAAATAGGAGCAAGAGTAGGCCATTCGGCCCTTCGAGCCTGCTCCGCCATTCAATATAATCATGGCTGATCCTCTATCTCAATACCATATTCCCGCTCTCTCCCAATAACCCTTGAAGCCTTTTGCTTCTAGAAATCTATCTATCAAATGGTAATGTCAGAAGTGGGTTTCTAACCCTCGCCTCCGAGAAGGGTACCAGAATTCACCAACTTTTGGTAAGGTAAGGATTAACATGTTTTATGAGTCTGGCGCCTTAGACCATTCAGCCATTTATACAACTGTGTCCCCTACTACTTATACCACCAACTGGTGGAGACAACCTTTCCCCGTCTAGCCTATCCAAAGTGCGAGAAATATTTCCTGATACCTGTTCATTTTCACAAGACTTTCGGTTTATGTCCCAAAAGAAAGGCGTTAATTCTCAAACGGACACATGCTGTAATTGAGCTCGAATCAGGACAGGAAGATATAGTTTAATTATTCATTTAATTAACCAATATCAAAATCAATGTCCAAGGAGATTTGACCAACTTCTTGAGCTCTTCCCTGAATTCGGTTCGGGGTCGCTGCATAAATACACGTTTTTGGACAGTAACTCAAATACATGAGCATATATCCGCTTTCAGCCAAGATTTATTCAGGGGCTTCATAATCATCCTTGTAGTAAACGGCCAGGCTGTGCGTGAAAATACTCACGGTAGCTGTCATCCGCGACAGTAAAAAGCTGCCCAATACAGTGAAGAGTAAAATGATGGATTTTCTCCAGCTCTCCTCTCTGGATCGCTCTGATTCTCACTGCTGTGGCCCCGGAGTCCCCTGCGGCCCCTACTGCTTACTAAAATTCGTCTGACTGTCAAACAATTAAACATTCATATCAAAGCAAAAGTCTGCAATGGAAATAAAATACTTTGTAGTTGGAAGAACGATACACATCCAGACGATGAAAAAAAGGCTTCATTCGAGAGGCGACCCCAGGAAACATTGTTAATGATTCGTGGAGATTCATGGGAGAAACGAAAGGGGATATATTCAAAACATAACAGCTCAGTGACAGTTATTAAACCTGCTGCGGCAGTTCACACTGTGCAATACTTTGTTTTAAACTTCTGACAACATTTGGCTAGAAATCGGTCAAAAGTGAACGAGACTGTAAACCGCACCGACATATCCAGGGTGACAGTATTGATGTAATGAATGGACTTCCACACGGCAGTGTAGGACAGGACTGAATGTGGAATGTGGTAACAGAATATCAGAAACACCAGTAAATGGGAGATGATGACCGAAGATCTGCTGTCGCCATGGCCACCATGTAGACCGAGATACATTTGGAAAGGCTGCAATTTCCTCTGAAGAGAATCAGGATTGTCAGTAGGTTCGCTGTAAGGAAGAGGGAGAAGAGGTCAGTAACGGAGATACTCAGATAAATCTCACAGGATATTGTGGGGGAATGCTCAGATGTGTCCCTACTTAGAGTTACGGACACTGATTTTTTTTTACTACATAGGTGAGCGTTGAGGAGATTTGATTGAGAAGAAACGAAACTTTGAATATTCAATACAGAGGGACTCAAATTCCGACTCCCTTCCACCATATTTCAGACAACGGTTAAATATAATTTCGCTGCAATTGCTGGAAAGATATGGCTTCAATAAAACATTCAGCTGAGAAAAAAATATTTCAATACATGTCGAAAACTGCGCTTTTTCAATTTACGATCGCCCCGGGGGAGCTGCTCGGTAACAGAGCGGGTGCTGGTGGAGACGCGAAGTTTCTTTGCAGCCGAGCGGAGTGGAGCAACTCCCTGAGCGTCAATTGTTGCTCATAATATCTTTCAAAGTCCCCTGTTGGGGGGAGGTTCCTGCAATCCGATCAATTACCAACTTATAATAAACAGGGAACAAATGTACAGATGAGATTGTAACCATGCACACTAGGCCGCACATTCTGTAGTGAACCATATGGAATTGCAGGGGTCGCGGAATCAGCCTCGCCCTCCCTCAGTATAGAGAGGAAAGTTGAGCGCATGGTGCCCACGATCTACCGGACAGAATAGCGCTTCACCGGCCGCGTGGACTGGTAGGATTCCGACAGATATTTATCGACTAATCCCGGTGGATGAATGACTCTGCAATGGGGACCTTCATGGAATCTGTTACATAATCATTAGCAGTGAGACACTCAACAGCTGTTAAACAACAGGATACATTGACTGACTGAGAACACGAAAGGTTGCAAGAAAATGATACTATATGTCCTTTATCTGTAGAATTATTCGCCGTGCCATTTTTAGAAGATTGTGTGAATTCTCTCCTGCTTTACAGTTCCGTCTGGCGTGTATCTGAGGTCCATAAATGCTCCCTCTTTATCGAACAATCCCTGCCTGTTGAGAAAGTCAGGTTCCATAATAATTGACCTTAGGTCCAGTCACATAAGTAACACGGGGCGATTTTCCGCTTTAGTGCGCCCAATGGGGAAATTCTAAAGCTCAGTCCATGAGTCTCCGTCCATTGAAATCAATGAACGGAAGTTAATCACAGAGCGAATGCGCTCTGCGCCGGTCATGTGATCCCTGACGCGATCATCTCTCCAAATCCCTGTGTTTGGTTCTTGGGGCCTCACAAAATTTGTTGAAAACTTATCTCATCCATTATATCATTAAAATGTGTTTTGTACGATCATGAAGCGTGTTGATGACTCGGCCTTAACATTACAGGTGGTGATCCGACACTAACATTACTGGTGGTGACCCTACACTCACATTACTGGTGGTGACTCTACTCTAACATTACTGGTGGTGACTCTACTCTAGCATTACTGGTGGTGACCCGACTCTAACATTACTGGTAGTGACTCTATTCTAACATTACTGGTGGTGACTCCACTCTAACATTACTGGTGGTGACTCCACTCTAACATTACTGGTGGTGACTCTACTTTAACATTACTGCTGGTGACTCCACTCTAACATTACTGGTGGTGAGTCTACTCTAACATTACTGGTGGTGCCTCTACTCTAACATTACTGGTGGTGACCCTACTCTAACATTACTGGTGGTGACCCTACTCTAACATTACTGGTGGTGAGTCTACTCTAACATTACTGGTGGTGACTCTACTCTAACATTACTGGTGGTGACTCTACTCTAACATTACTGGTGGTGAGTTTACTTTAACATTACTGGTGGTGACTCTACACTAACATTACTGGTGGTGACTCTACTCTAACATTACTGGTGGTGAGTCTACTCTAATATTACTGGTAATGACTGTACTCTAACATTACTGGTGGTGACTCCACTCTAACATTACTGGTGGTGACTCCACTCTGACATTACTGGTGGTGAGTCTACTCTAATATTACTTTTGGTGACTCTACTCTAACATTACTGGTGGTGCCTCTACTCTAACATTACTGGTGGTGACCCTACTCTTACATTACTGGTGGTGACTCTACTCTAACATTACTGGTCGTGAGTCTACTCTAACATTACTGGTGGTGAGTCTACTCTAACATTACTGGTGGTGTTTCTAATCGAACATTACTGGTGGTGACTCCACTCTAAAATTACTGGTGGTGACCCGACTCTCACGTTGCTGGTGCTGAGTCTATTCTCCAATTTGTGGTTGCAATCCTCCTCTAATATTACTTGTGGTGAGCCTACTTTCACATTAAACAAATTAATCTGGCCTCAGTCTCCACAAGGGTTGTGGGGTCGTCATTCCCACAAAGACTCTCATGAACAGATGCATCAGCGACAGGTAGATAGGTGAAGACGAGTTCAACCAGGTTTTTCTCTCTTGATGGTTCTATCATCAGCTCCTGCCGGCCCAATATAGCCTTTAGTGGCGTCCGGAATAAATGCTGAACACTCTCCGGAACACTCTCTCTCGATTGTGTACCGGTGTGCTGTCTCATCTGGTGGGTCTGTCCTGCTGATGCAACAGGACATACCCAGGGATGCCGATGGAGCAGTCTGGGATGTTGGCTGAAACGTATGGTTCTGTGAGTATCACTATCTCAGGCTGGTGCTGGACTCGTCTGTGGGACAAGGCTCCAACTTCCGCCACAAGTCCCCAGATGTTAGCGAGGAGAACAGTGCACGGTCGACAGAGCTGGCTCTGCCTTTGCCGTGTCCGTATCCTCCGATGTCCAGGACGAGGCCGGGTAATCCATCCGGCTTTATTATACTAATTTTTAGCGGTTTGCTACAACTCAGTAGCTTCCTAGAACGTTTCAGACGGCAGTTTAGAGTCAACGACATTGCGTTGGTCTGAAGTCACTTATAGGCCAATCGGGTGAGGACGGCAGGTTTCTATCCCTAAAGGACATTGGTGAACAAGTTGTGTTTTTACAACAATCTGACAGCATCATGCTCATCGTTAATGTTACTCTCTTTTTATTAGATATTAATTTAATTAGCTGACCTCAAATTTACAAACTGCCACGGGGAGTGGAGTGGGGGTGGAAATCACGTCTTCGGATAATTTGTCCCGCACTCTGGATTACTACTCCAGCAAGATAACCATTATGCTACCGTACCCGCGGTAGGGTCGTCATCAGTAATGTTAGAGCTGCGTCCTCGCCAGTAATATTAATGTGGCATTATCATCCATAATGATAAGGTAACGCGAACACCAGTAAAATTAAAGCGAAGTCATCATCATTAATGTAAGTGTAAAGGCACCACCATTGATGTTAGAATAAGTTCACCACTAGTAATGTTAGAGGAGGGTGGCCACCTGTTATGTTAGATGGGAGCCATTGTCAATAACGTTAGAGTTGAATCTCCACCAGCAATGTTTGAGTATAGTCACTCAAAATAATGTTAGTGTAGAATCATCTCTAATAATACTGGGTCCGAATATTCAACAGTAACATTATAGAACAGTAACAAACAGTAATGCTGCAGTCGGGGGACAATCAGAAATTTTAGACTAACTTATAACCAGTAACGTTAGAGTTGAGTCATGACAAGTAACGTTAGAATAGAGGCGCCACGGATAATTTTAGAGTAGAGTAACCATCAGAAATGTTGGAGTGTGGTCACCACCAGCAATGCTAGAGTAGGGTCACCACCAGTAATGTTGGAGTATGGTCACCACCAGTAATGTTAGAGCAGGTTCGCCATCATTTATATTAGAGCATGGTCGCCATTATTTATATTAGAGTAGGGTCAGCAGCAGTAATTTTAGAGTAGCGACACCAACAGTAATGTTAGAGTTGGGTCACCACCAGTATGTTTTAGTAGGGTCACCAGCAGTAATGTTGGAGTACTTTTACCATCAGTAATATTAGAGTACAGGCAACTCACGTACTGTTAGATTAGAGTTAGCAACAATATTGTTAGAGTCGGGTCACCATCAGCAATGTTAAAATCGGGTCACCACCAGTAATGTTAAAGTCGGGTCACCACCAGTAATGTCAGACTAGTTCCACCACCAATAATGTTAGAATTGGTTCGCCAGCGTTAATGATAGTCCAGGGTCACCACCACTAATGTTCGACTATATTCGCCGCCAGTAATATTAAAGTATGATCCCCGCCAGTAATATTAGATAAGATTCAGCACCACTCATGTTAGAGTAGGCTCACCACCAGTAATGTTAGAGTAGGGTCACCATCAATAATATTAGAGTTGGGTCACTATCTGTAATGTTAGAGTAGGGTTATCACCACTAATGTGGGACTACTTTCACCGCCAGTAATGTTAGAGTAGGGTCGCCCCCGTTCATGTAAATTTAGGGTCGCTACCATTAATGTTAGAGTAGGGTTATCATCAGTACTGTTAGACTAGGTTCACCACCAGGGTCACCATCAGTAATGGTGGAGTCGGATGACTACCAGTAATGGTCGTGTAGGTTCACCTGCAGTAATGTTAGAACGGGCCACTTAAAGTAATGTCAGATTAGGGTCATCATCAGTAATGTAAGACTCGTGTCACCAACAGTAATGTTTAACTAGGATCACCACCAATAATATTAGCGTAGGATTACCACCAGTAATGTTAGCGTAGATTCACCAACAGTTATGTTAGAGTATATTCGCCACCAGTAATGTTAGAGTAGCATCTTCACCAGTAATGTTAGAGTAGATTCACCACCAGTAATGTTAGAGTATATTCACCACCAGTAATGTTAGCGTAGGGCCATCAGCATTAATGTTAGAGTAGGTTCACCACCAGTAATATATAAGTAGGATCAGCACCCGTAATGGTAGAGTAGGATCACCTGCAGTAATGTTAGAGAAGAGTCATCACAAATAATGTTAGTGTAGGCTCACCACTAGAGAGGTTAGAGTTGGGTTACCACAAATAATGTGAGAGAAGGGTGACCACCAATAATGTTAAATGAAAGTCACCACCAGTAATGTTAAAGTATGATCACCGCCAGTAATATTAGAGTAAGGTCACCACCACTAATGCTAGAGTAGGTGCACCACCAGTAATGTTACAGTAGGCTCACAACTAGTAATTTTAGAGTAGGGTCACTAGCTGTAATGTTAGATTACGATCAACACCAGTAATGTTAGAATAGGTTCACCACCAGTAATGTTAGAGCAGAGTCAACACCAATAATGTTAGAGTAGGGTCACCACCAGTAATGTTAGAGTAGAGTCACCACCAGTAATGTTAGAGTTGAGTACCACCAGTAATGTTACAGTAGAGTCACCACCAGTAATGTTACAGTAGAGTCACCACCAGTAATGTTAGAGTAGGGTCACCACCAGTAATGTTAGAGTAGGGTCACCACCAGTAATGTTAGAGTAGAGTCACCACCATTAATGCTAGAGTTGTGTCATAGCAATAATGTTTGAATAGGGTCACCACCAGTATTTTTAGATTCTATTCACCAACAGTAGTGTCAGCGCCGATTCATCACCACATTGTAAAACCAATTTTAAATATGTAATGGATGAGATAAGATTTCACCCGATTATTATGAGGCCCCAAGAACCTAACGCCTTGACCGGGAGTGGTGCTCCCTTCAGAAATCACATCTCTGGCGCAAAGCTTACTTTCCAATCATTAATTTTAATGAGCGGATTTTCATGTACTGAGGGACACAATTTCCCCATTGGCACCCCCGGTGCACAGTAGCGGAAAATTGTTTGTTACGTAATTGTAAAAAACGTCAGTTATTGTGGAACCTGGTTTTCTCCCGGGGCACCGAGTGTTCTATAAAGGGGGAGCATTTACGGATCTCAGATACACTCCAGTCAGAAACGGAAACCGGACAGAATTCATACAACCTTCTATAAAATGGCACGGCCAATAATTCTACAGATAAAGGAAATATACTATCCTTTTCTCGCAGCATTTGGTATTCCCGGTAAGTCAGATTATTCTGTTGCTTAATATCGGTTGACTATCTCAGTGCTAATGATTATGTAACAGATTCCGAGAATACTCTCATTGCAGAGTCACTTATCCAGCGGGCTTAATTGGTGAATATCAGCGGGAATTCGACCAGTCAGCGCATTCTCCACCGGGCGCTCAGGATTCCTCCCTATACTGTGGGAGGCGAAGCTGATTCCGGGGCCCTTCCAACAGTATAACGTTCACGTCAGAATGTGTTGCTTATTGTCCATGGTCATCATCTCATTTGTGGCGTTGTTCCCTCTCTGTTCCACGTTGTTCATTGCTCGGACTGCAGCCACCTCCACCCAACAGGGGGCGTTGAAAGGTATTTTGAACAATCACTGCCGCTCAAGGAGCTTCTCACCTCCGTTCGGCTGCAAAGAACCTTCGGGGTTCCTCCAGCTCCCGCTCTGTTCCCGAGTATTTCGGCCCGGGGTGATTATAAATAGGAAAATTCCAGTTTATCGACATAAATAGCATGTTTGCATTTCAGCTGATTTTTTTATTTAAGTTCATATCTTTCCAGTAAACGCTGTGAAATAATGTTAAATATTTTTCGAGGACTGAATGAGCCATGCTGGAAGGATGCGAGATTTTCAAACCCTCTACTGTTTTTAAACAGGATGCAGTCAACGCTCGCCGATATATAAAAAAAGTATTAATGTGCTAAACCCTAAGTAGGGACACATCAGCATTCGCCCACAATATGCTATGAGATTTAGCTGAGTTTCTCCGTTACTGACCTCTTCTCCCTCTGTCTTACAGCGAACCTACTGACAATCGTGATTCTCTCCGGAGGAAAATGCGGTCTTTCCAAAGGTATTTCTGTCTACATGGTGGCCATGGCAACAGCAGATCTACTGGTCATGATCAACCATGTGATAGTGAAACACATTTTCAATTATCACTTTCCACGTTCATTCCTTTCCTACACCGCGGTTTGCAAGTTAATTGTGTACGTGAATTGTCTCACACTAGATATGTCGGTGTGGTTTACAGTCTTGTTCACATTTGACCGATTTGTAGCTATAAGTTGTGAGAACTTTAAAACAAATTATTGCAAAATGAGAACGGCTGCCTCTGTTGTAACAACCGCCACTGTCCTCTTCTGTTTAAATAACATCCCCTTTTGGTATGCATATGAACCTGAGCGAATAACGAACAATGTTCCCTGGGGATGTCGATCCAGAGTGGAGTTTTTTCTATCATCTGCAGGTACAGCGTTCTCCTGGTTACAAAGTATTTTAATTCCATGGCTTCCTTTTGCTTTGATAAGAATGTTTATTTGTTTGACAGTCAGACGTATTTTAGTGGCCAGTAGAGCCCGCAGGAGACTCCGGGGTCACAGCAGTGAGAATCAGAGCGATTCAGAGATGGAGAACCGAAGAAAATCCATTATCTTACTGTTCAGTGTATCAGGTAGTTTTATAGTGTTGTGGCTGACAGCTGCCGTGAGTTTTTTAACTACCAGACTGACAAACATCGAGCATTATCGAGGCGATTATGCAGCCCCTGCATATGTCGCCACAGAAACCGGATATCTACTCATGTATTTCAGCTCGTGTACAAACACCTGCATTTATGCAGCGACACAAACTCAATTCAGGGAAGAGCTGAAGAAGGCGGTGAAATCTCCTTGGGCATTGATTCTGACTTTGGTTAAATTAAATGTAAAATCAAACTGAAGCTTCCTGTCCTAACTAAAGCTCAATTGCAGCACGTGCTCCGCTTTAGAATGGCCCTCGATCTGCTACCACGACAATGGATTGTTCTGTTTAAATAAACAGGTACCAGGAAACATTTTCTACACTTTGCGCCGTGTGTTTGATGTCTGCTTCTTTCCCCGCATGAACATAATCGATTTCTCCTAAAACAGCGCCCTTCCCGCTCAAAATTCAAAGGGAACAGTCATGATTGAGCTTCAGTAGTGTAGTGGAATATGTGGACGTCAGCGTTAACTGCCTCACACGACAGGTACTGGAATGACACGCTCAGTTGAATTAACAGATATCGTTTTATTTAGTGTTGAAACAGTGAAGGTTTTACCATCCTTGTCATTTTAATTCTTCTGTAATCTTGCGGGCGCTGTTCTCCCCATCAGACTCCGATTCCATTGTCTCCTGGACCAATAGAATGGGGTCCTTAATCCTGATCAGTGACTAATGATGGAGACAGTAGAAACCTGACTCGTCAATGAGACATTAGACATCTTTGTTCACAGATACTAACATAAAATCTCAACTGGTCATCAATGTGTTGGAATGTTAATACTGGGGAATTGGCCATTCGACCCAACCAGTCGTTGCCGCCGTTCACCCTCCACCTGAGCAAAAGGTTCGCATCACGTTCCCGACTCTGCCTCGACATGTCTTCTTCAATCTATATTTATTCCTGGATCTTCCCAATTTATTCTTGAGTATTGGTATAATTTCTGCCTATGTGAATTCCACAGCCGGACGACTCTCAGTGCATGGAGATATTTAACTTACCCTCAGTTCTAAATCCCTTTCATTTATTCTTTAATCTGTGACCGTTAGTTCTTGATCCCTCAATTAATGGGAGCAGTCTGCTTGCGTCGATCCTATCCCGAAACATAGGGACCAGGCAGGAAGCGATTCTAATCATAAGACCCCGATCATTTGCTAGATGTCCAGAAGTGTCAGGGATGGTATTTTATGAAATGCTTCTTGCTGTAAGTTCTTGGGATATCACTTTGTGTGCAGAAGTGCCTTGTTGCATGTGAAGCATCCAGCATGCAATATGCATCATGAATATGCCCTGAAGAACGAGTGCAGGACAGGGTCGGTCACGCTGACAACATGGCTACAGGAAACGTTTAATGTAACTCTGGAGAGTGAGGATATCGGTAAAAGCAATGGGTAGAGATCTGGGTCGAAGAATAGACCGAGATAGATGTATGATGCTGATGAGATATAGTTTAATATTGGCTGTTAATACTCTTACACACAAAAAGGGTCAATGTAAGGAAAGCATTCATCAGACTGTCCTGACGTCTGCTAATGTTGTACTCTATTGGTTACTCTTCATATAGTACTAATTCTAAACATTAGTCTTTATCTATTCAACGAGGAAGCAATCGTCAGCTTAAAGTTCCATTAGGTTGTTGGGGCAGGATTGAATTTGCAAGTATGTTAAGTTTCAGTGTGATGTACTAATGAGACTTAATTAAATTCTGATTTAAATTTCAGAGAGCTTTAATCATTTGGTAACAGAGTGGGAAGGTATCAGTCCAGCCATGTGAAGTATCTGGGCAAACATCAACATTTTGAATTGACATCGACGATAGAGAAACAAAGATGTATTTATAATTCAAGATCTCAAGCGGGCTGGTATTCAATACACCTCATGCTTCAGTTATGCAGAGACTTGTTCAGACACCATCTGGAGTGCTTCATTCGGTTTTGGGCACCGGAAGGCTATATTGGTCTTGAAGCAGGTGCAGAGTAAAACCCCATAAATATTGGCCCAGAAATTGATCTCGCTCTGTTCCCGCGGGGGTAAGGCTTCCCCGCGCTCTCTCACCTCGCTTGTGCTTTTTCAGATCCAGCTCGCACGAACTTGATGTTCTAGACATCAGCTGGGCAGTGCTTGCGTATCCCAGCGGCGTAGTGAATTCGTGCGAGCTGTGGGATCACGTGACTCAGTTAGAGCCAATGGCAGCACACCATCTTCCATTCATAAGTTTCACAGCAGGCTGTGAAATCTATGAATCTTACACCCCCCCAAAATAACAGCTAAACCTCAATTAAATTAAAAAAAAACCATCACATTAATAAAATAAGTATAGTTAATTAAATTAACCATTTTAAATAAAAAATTAAATTTTTGAAATTTTTTTAAATCTTTTAAAAAGTTATAAAAATAAACTTACCTGTCTTTAAAGTCTCTAAAAAAGATATACCTGTTAAAAAAAATTCAAAAAAATACTTAATTCACTACTTACCTTCTTAAAAGATAGAATGACAAAATTGCAAAAATTGTTTATACCAATCTGGCATAAAAGGAAATCTAAAAAGGTGACTCAACCGTGGATAACAGGGGAAATTAGAGACAGCATAAAATCCAAAGATAGGGCGTATAAAATAGCCAAAAAACGCGCCAGAGCGGAAGATTGGGAACAGTTTAAGATAGAGCAAAGGAGGGCAAAGGGCTTAATCAAGAAGGGCAAAATAGCTTACGAAAGCAAGCTGGCGGAAAATATAAAAACTAACTCCAAAAGCTTTTATAAGTATATCAAGAGGAAAAGACTGGTGAAAACCAAAGTTGGTCCATTGCAGTCAGATACGGGGGAATATATAATGGGAAATAAGGAAATGGCAGACCAACTAAATGCATACTTTGGGTCAGTCTTTACGAAGGAAGACACAAAAAACCTCCCTGGGATATCGGGAAAAATAGGGACATTGGCAAAGGAGGAACTGACGCAAATCAATATCTCTAAGGATATGGTGTTAAGGAAGCTAAAGGGATTGAAGGCGGACAAATCCCCAGGGCCTGATAACATGCATCCTAGGGTACTGAAGGAGGTGGCCCTAGAGATAGCGGATGCACTAAGCATGATTTTTCAGAATTCATTAGACTCGGGAACAGTGCCCATGGATTGGAGGGTAGCTAACGTTACCCCACTATTCAAAAAGGGGGGTAGGGAAAAAGCAGGTAATTACAGACCTGTAAGCCTTACATCAGTTGTGGGCAAAATGCTGGAGTCCATCATTAAGGATGAAATAGCCGAGCACTTAGCAAATGGGGACAGGATAGGACAGAGTCAACATGGATTTACAAAGGGTAAATCGTGCTTGACTAATCTATTGGAATTTTTTGAGGGAGTAACTGGTAAAATAGATGGGGGAGAGCCAGTAGATGTGGTGTACCTGGACTTCCAAAAGGCCTTCGATAAGGTCCCACATAAAAGATTAGCATGGAAAATTGAAGCTCATGGGATAAAGGGGAAAGTATTGACGTGGATAGAGAACTGGCTGTCAGATAGAAAACAGAGAGTTGGAATAAACGGCTCATTTTCTGAATGGCAGGCAGTAACAAGTGGGGTACCACAGGGATCTGTCCTGGGTCCCCAGCTGTTCACAATTTATATTAATGACCTGGATCAGGGAGTCGAATGCAGCATTTCCAAATTTGCAGACGACACTAAACTAGGAGGGGGGGTGGGCTCAGAGGAGGAGACCAGGAAGCTCCAGAGCGATTTGGACAGACTGGGTGATTGGGCGGATAAATGGCAGATGCACTATAATGTGGACAAGTGCGAAGTTATCCACCTTGGGTGCAGGAACGGGAGGGCAAATTATTATTTAAATGGCAATAAATTGGGAGAGGGGGAAGTACAGAGAGACCTGGGTGTTCTTGTACACCAGTCACTGAAGGCGAGCATGCAGGTGCAACAGGCGGTCAAGAAGGCAAACGGTATGCTGGCCTTCATAGCAAAAGGGTTGGAATACAGGAACAGGGATACCTTGCTGCAGCTGTACAGGGCACTGGTGAGACCACACCTCGAGTACTGTGTACAGTTTTGGTCGCCTCATCTGAGGAAAGATGTTCTTGCCATGGAGGGGGTGCAGCGGCGATTCACCAGGCTGATACCAGGAATGGCGGGATTGACCTATGAGGAGAGACTATGTAGTTTAGGGATGTACACACTGGAGTTTAGAAGATTGAGAGGGGACCTCATAGAAGTGTATAAAATTCTGACAGGTCTAGACAGATTAGATGCAGAAGGAATGTTTCCCTTGGCGGGTGAGAACAGAACTAGAGGACATAATTTAAGGATAAGGGCTAAACCATTTAGGACAGAAATGAGGGGGAATTTCTTCACTCAGAGAGTGGTGAACCTGTGGAACTCATTGCCACAGAGGGCAGTGTACGCCAGCTCATTAAATATATTTAAGAGGGAATTAGATATATTAAAAGTGGGTCTTTCTCCTCCTTTTTACATTTCCAAAATCTTCCGTACTTACCTGCGCGTCCAAAGCATGAAGTGCACAGCGTGCGCGCAGCCTGTAGCTCGCACGCGATGCACCGAGGACACGCCCCCTTTTCAGAAGAGCAATTGCCGGTTTTCAGCGCATGCGCAGGGCATGCAGAAAACCGGCAATTGGAGTGGGAATACGCGAGAGTACGCAGTGCGTACTCTCGCGTCCCGGGATCAATTTTCGGCCCATTAAAATCTAACAGAGGCACGGACCCCGCGTGGTTCGGAAGGTTAAGTGATTGGGATAAATAAATGGATAAAGATAGTCAGGTGTATAAAGCATCAATGCTTTTATAAGCAGCAACATTTTGGTAATGGTAACCCGCGCTTTTCGGTTTACAAGACCGACGACTTACCGTTTGGCCACCGCGCCACCTACTTGCAAACCGGGCGAATCCGGTTGTTCCACTGCAGTTGTCATACACAAGATGTCAGACATGTTTCAAGATTAATACCTGAATGGACCTTCCAATACTCGGAGATGGGGTACTGACCAGTATTGGGTACTAATCTAGCTTCCCCTTAAATACACCTATGCTATTTGAATGAATCTACTCCTTGTGCTAGCGAGTTCCACATTCTAACCACTCTCTGGTAAAAAAGTTAATCATGAATTCCGATTTGATATATTAATGACTGTCTTATATTTATAACGCCCAGTATTGGTCTCCCATAAAAGTGGAAACATTTTCTCTACGTCTACCCTATAAAATCCTGCTGTAATCTTAAAGAATTCTACCAGGTCGCCCCTCCGCCTTCCCTTTTCGAGAGAAAAGATCCCCAGCCTGCTCAATCTTTTCTGATAGGTTCGTTCTGCCAGCATCATTGTAAATCGTTTTTATGCCATCTTCAGTGCCACTGTATCATGTTGATAATATTTTGACCAGAACTGTGCACAGTACTAAAAGTGGGCTCCAACCAAGGTTCTATACAAATTTAACAACATTTCTGGTCGGTTTGGTGGAATCCTTATTCCTCCTACCAAAATACAACACCTCACACTGACTTATATTGAAATTCATTTGTCAATTGCTCTTCCATTTTACAGTCTAACTGTATGTTATCGCAGTCTTCCTCAGTATTAACTATAACTCCCAATTTGGTGACAAATGCAAATTTTGATATTGTATTTCAGATTCTCGAGTCCAATAAAATTGGTTAAATGGTGGAGAACAGTGGTCCCAGCAACGACCCTTGTGAAAAACCACTTTCCACCTTCCACGAGTCTGAGTGTCTAACTTTAACCCCCACTCTCTAGTTATAGTTTTGTATCCAGATTGCTTTACTTTCTGCTACTTGCCCCCTGACTCCATGCACCGACCTCAGTTAGGAGTCGACTATTTGGTACCTTATCAAAGGGCTTATGCAAGTTCAATGGATTGGAAATGTCAATCGACTGGGATATATAAATGGATTGGGAAAGTGAATGGACTGGAATATGTCAATAATTGGGGAAGTCAATGGACTAGAATATATAAATGGATTCGTAGAATCATAGATTCATAGAATGGTTACAGCACAGAAGGAGGTCATTCGGCCCGTGGAGCCCGTGCCGGCTTTCTGCAAGAGCAGGTCAGCAAGTCCTATGCACCCGCCCTTTCCCCGTAGCCCAGCAATTCTTTTTTATCCTTCAGGTACTTATCCAATTCCCTTTTTAAAGCCAAGATTAAGTCTGCCTCCACCATCCTTTCAGGCAGTGCACTCAAGAAACTAACCACTAGCTGCGTTAAAATGTTTTTCCTCATGTCGCCTTTGGTTATTTTGCCTATCACCTTAAATCTGTGTCCTCTGGTTCTCGTCTCTTCCACAAACGGGAACAGTTTCTCTCTATCTTCTCTGTCTAGACTCCTCATTATTTTGAACACCTCTATCAAATCTTCTCTCAACCTTCCCTGCTCCAAGGAGAACAACTCCAGCTTCTCTCGTCTATCCACGTAAATAAAGTGAAAGTTCATTAAAATTCGGAAAGTTAATGGACTGGGATAAATAAATGGATGAAGATAGTCAGGTATTTACAGCATCAATGCTTTCACAAGCAGCAACGACCTGGGAATGTTAACAGATCGAGATATAATAGTGTGGAATAACGTCAACGATTGGGAATGCCAATGGTTTACGACTTATCGATGGTTTGGTAAAACAACCGCTGCCTTTATGTCTGACTGTACCTTTGCCTATACCAGTTTGTCTGTCACTACTTCTGGCGTGTCACTTTGTACCTTCCGCCCGTCTGAGAGTCAGCTCAGTGGGTCAGAGCCAGAGCTTCAGATTCAGAACGTCGTGGGATCATTTGTCAATGATCAGCCCGATTGTCGTCCGTTTCCCATTAGCTCTCTCGGCTCTGGGTCAATAAGTCATGCTTTCAAATTCTTCCTCCGTGAGACCTGAGCCCGAAATCTAGATCGTCACTCCCAGTTCAGTACTGAGGGAGGGCTACAATGTCGGAGGGGCAGTCTTCTTTAGAGGTGCATGTTGCTCCTTCAGGTGGACATAAAAATCCCATTGCACGATTTCGAAGATAAGTAGTGGAGTGCTTCCCGGTCTCCTGGGGAATAGCTACCGCTCAACATCAATAAACAAGGAAAACAGGATTTACAGTTTGCTATTTGTGGAACTGTGCTGTGCGCAATTTGGCTGCCGCGTTTCCTTCATTGGCTGTAAAGCGCTTTGGGAGGTCCGGCGGTCATCAAAGGCGCTATATAAATGCAAGCATTCTGCCGTCCGCTATCAGTCTCAGTCTCTTTGTCTGATTTAATGTCTAAGTTCCTTTGTCCCTTTAAAATGTGGTACTGATGCATTAGGTGCGACTTATAATTGGGACTCATAGACAGGGGGACTCCAAGCGAGATTGACTATCTCTCTGTCTCTAATACAAGCTGATTAAAGAATAACAAAGACGTTAAGAGATCGGAAAATATTTATGCCTCGCTCCTGTTTCAAACCACAAAATGATGGAAATGCTACCGCCGGGAAACCTAGTCCGGCAGAATTGTTAAATATCCAAAGTTTACACGGGGAGGTAAAGATTTTAGTTGTGATGGCGAGAGACAAGGACACAGGGCGATTAAATGGCTCAGGCAAAATCATGTCATTAAAGATTGGAGTCTTAAAACCGCTACAGATACAGGTTCGAACCAGCGATCAGCGAGTTTACAAGACGGTGCCCGACAACTTGGCCACCAGGCCACATGTCAGGACTGGTTACGACAACTTGTGGGTAAAAAGAACAAAATAACAACTCATTTTAAACTTTTTAGCCTTCATAAGGAGGTTTCCAAATCCAAGATTTGCCAGTACAACCAAGATGGTTAAAGAAGCAGAATCATCTCAAATGTCCTAAAATTCCAATTCAAATCATTAGCGTTTAAAAAATTCAAACTGCCAATTTTAATAGGTGAAAGACTCACGTCCGGAATTAGAAACCTTCCCATAATTTAACATAATAAGCAGAATTTCAATGTGGCCGCAATGAAAGTCGGCTTTTCACAATTTAATAGGTTAGTTCACCTCAATGGCTCCAGTGTAATTCAGACCAACATTTTATTAACTAACAACAATAAACGATAAAATAATCAAAAAAGCCCATGCTTACAAAATCCCAGAAAATTACGTCATCTGTTTTCTTTTGTTCTTCAGGCGCCTTTCCAAATAACTGTAACATAACTGAAGAAAAAGGTGGCTTTTACAGTTAAAGAAAACATTGAAAACTTTTACACAAAAGGGAAAGAGGGCGGATCCACATCCAGTAGCAGCGAAACATTCACACAGGCTTTATAAAGAGACAGTACACTGAAATCTTGAAGCCTTTCGCAGTAGAAAAGGGACAGAATCTTTCCCTTTCTCCTTCTATATTCCATCATATCCTTTATCCTTTTTCTCTCCAACCAATTTTTAAGTTCTGATGTTTGCTACTTAACTGCAATTCGAATAACAGTCAATTATAAACAAGACGAACTGGTTACCTTTCCGAGTTCTGTGAAATGTACACATGTAATCAATCTACATTTGCTCTCTATCTACCCCATCAGTTCCCCTTAATACCTTGAACGCTTTGATCAAATCTCGCCTTACCGTCTAAATTCCAGGGAATACCACCGTCGTTTGTTTAATCTCTGTTCGTAATTTAACCCATAGCTTCTGGCAAATCTACGCTGCACTCCATCCAAGGCCAAGGTATCCTTCCTAAGGTATGGTCTAACCAGGGATTAGTCTAGCAGTAGAATACATTCTACCCTCTCGTATTCTAGTCCTCAGATATAAAGGCCAGCATTCCATTAGCCTGTTTGATTATTTCTATATCTATCCATGACATTTTAATGATCTATGTACATAGACCCACAAGTCTCTTTGGACCGCCACTGTTTCTAGCTTTTCTCCATTTAGAAAGTACTCTTTTCTATCCTTTTATGTTCAAAGTGGATGAACTCACGTTTGCCTGTATTGAAATCCATTTGCCATAGTTTTTGCCCATTTACTTAATCTATTAATATACCTTTGTAATTGTGTGCTTCCATTGATTTAAAATAAAAGTTAACTGAGGAAATCACCTAAAAAGTAATCTCACTGTGATGAGAACAAAGCACACCCTGGCACTTGTGTGGGATCAATGTTACTTGTCACTTATCAATCCAGGCCTGAATGTCTGTGATGTCTACAAGAGATTGAGCTCTACGTGGCGAGCACAATGTCTCCTCCACTGTTACGTCAGAGCGCCCCATACTTTTGTACCTGTTCTACTCCCACTATAAAATACAAAATGTATACAGCACATACTTACAGATGTTATTCATCCTGTACTCTGCAGCGTAGTTGTTCCCGTAAGATGCAGACGGCGGTAGTAGTTTACCTCCTGTCCCAGAGCTCGCTCGGAAGTGTGTTCATGATGCATGAGGTTTCTTCTATACGATGTCTATGAACCCCTAGTGTTCAAAATAAAAAGCTGAAAGTTTAGGCGCTGGTGACTCGCCAAAAATGTTGGTTAAAAGACACATATTGTCTTTTTGCAGGAGTCGTAATGAATTTAGTCGTTGCTTCAGGTTCAATCACTTTATTTCTTCAGTCAGCATGCAAAGAACGTTACAAGCAACGTGAATTAAACAGATACGAAAACAGGAATGTAGAAAAGCATTTCCAAGCACAAAATGTTGCTTTTTATATGATTTTTGTTCCCCTAGTAAAATTGAATCGGTTTCTTCTCCCTTGATTGGATTCCTTGTGTCATCTGACTTAACATGACTCTCCCTTCAGTAACTTTCCATTGTCACCAGACTGATCCAAGGCCTAGGTTATCCTGCACGTAGCATTCCCTTATCTCGTCTGTCCTCATTCTTTCATCTGTCTGCTTTCTGTGTGAAAAGCAGCTGCATTTTAAGGACTCATTTTCTTTCAAACGTTTACAGCCGAAAGGCTTTCTTCTGGTAGGCTTCCAGGATCCAGGTACAATGCTTTATTTCAATTAATTACTACACGCACACTCTCTCGCAATAATGTTTCATATTCGCTATGCTAAACTAGTTTAATTTCCCACCTATTTTTGCTGCCAAGCTATTTTTTTAACGTCTCAGTTACCTGATGCTTTTATTTTGTCTGCTCAGTTAAATGTTAGTTTCTCCGCAAGCTCTCCGCCTCTTCCTTCTCCATGTTTCAAGAGGGAGTGCAGCGAAGGTTCACCAGACAGATTCCTGGGATGGCAGGACTGTCGTATGAGGAGAAATTGGGTCGACTCGGCCTGTATTCACGAGAGTTTAGATGAATGAGAGGGGATCTCATTGAAACGTATACAATTCTGACAGGGCTAGAGAGACTGGATGCACGGAGGATGTTTCCCCTGCCTGGGAGGTTGAGAACGAGCGGTCACAATCTCGGGATACGGGGTAGGACATTTAGGACTGAGATGAGGAGAAATTTCTTCACTCAGAGGATGGTGAACCTGTGGAATTCTCTACTACAGAAGGCTGTGGAGACCAAGTCACTGAATATATTTACGAAGGAGATAGATAGATTTCTAGACACAAAAGGCATCAAGGGGTATGGGGACAGAGCGGGAATATGGTATTGAGATAGAAGGTCAGCCATGATCATATTGAATGGCGGAGCAGCTCGAAGGGCAGAATGGCCTACTGCTGCTCCTATTTTACTATGTTTATATGTTTCTATGTCCCGTGTACCAACACAATTCCCCTACGCTTCTTGCAATATTACAATTGGGCTCGGTACAACTTTTCATCTGAGTGTCAGTATGGAATGTTTGTTCCGTCTCTGGGGCGGGCTTCAACCCGAGACATTATGACTCAAGATTCTTGACAGATCGGAAGTGCCGGTTTTCAGCACACAGCTCGTACACACCCGTAGGCATCGGAAATTACGGGTCAATGTATTCTTCCTTGTTATCTATAATTATGGGTGCTAATACGGACTGGCGAGCGTATTTTATTCCTTGTGATGTGCATTAAGTATATGTACTCGAATTGGAGCGAAGTGATCTGTGTGAAGTTCCTGTACTTGCATGGTAGATATGAAATAAATTCGCCGCAGAAATTGAGGGCTTTTCCGTTTAAGAACATAAGAACATAAGAATTAGCAGCAGGAGTAATCCATCGGGCCCCTCGAACCTGCTCCGCATTCAATAAGTTCATGTCTGATCTTCGACCTGCACTTTCCCGCCCGATCACCATCCCTTGATTCCTCGAGAGCCCAAAATGCTGTCGATCTCAGCCTTGAATATTCTCAACGACTCAGCATCCAGAGCACTTTGGGGTAGAGAAATCTGAAAATTTAAAACCCTCTGAGTGAAGAAATGTCTGTCTCTTAAATGGCCGACCCCTTATTGAGAGACTATGCTCCCTCGTTCTAGAGTCTTCAGCCAGGGGAAACACCCTCTTAGCATCTACCATGTCACTCCCCCTCATAATCGTATATGTTTTTAGATCACCTCTAATTCTTCTAAACTCCGGAGAGTTTCGGCCCAATCTACTCAAATTCGTCTAAGTACACGTTTTTTTCGGCGTGGTAAGTCTTAATTACTGCCAAACAATCTCTCCAGCTCTGAAAATTAACATTTGCAATTGTGGAGTCTCATTCATTGAGATTTGAATTGTTGGAGTTCTACTTTTACTTTTTCTTTCCGTCTATTATTCTCTTTCTCTTCAGCCAGTCTTTATTTCCCTCCCTAATTTTGCTTTCTGTACCTGATTTGACATTGAATTCACTACTCTGACGTATACCTCCTGTTTCGCACTGCGCTGTTCATTAACCATACTTCAACCTAATTGGTTAAGGTGATACACAGTTGCTTGCCCTGTTGACACAAGCCCCAGGTGCCTTGAAGAGGGCTCCACACCATGTGCAACTCACACTTACAGCAACTAGCAGTGCAAAAGCTCATGGAAATTAAATGGGCATGGGCAAGTCTCCTTCCTCCGCCGACTACAGTAAAGGCTGGCCCAGGAGGTAGGCCATTTAAGAGGGAAATTAGGAAGAAAGCGTTTGACAAATATTGGCAGCAGAAACCTCGAATTCTGTGCTCCAAAATGCGTGGCTGCTCGGAGAAATGGAGCTTTGAAGACTGAGATAGATTTTTGTTAGGTAATGCTTTCAAGAGCTTTGGAGCTGAAGTGGATAAATGGAGCAAAGGTACAGATCTGCCACGATCTAATTCAATGGCGGAGCAGGCTCCATAGGCGGAATGGCCGAGAGCTGTTCATATGAATTATTTTAGACGGTGATTACTGTATCATTGGACATACGAAGAAACGAAAAGCTTTCGCAAAAAAATCCAGAAGTTTGTTCTCTAGTCCCCTTGTGTCAGCAATTTCGTAAACAAAGCGATAATTACTCCAACGCCCATTTCTCTCAAACCAGGCAATCGTTTATTCAGAGAGCTGTTAGCATTTCGCTTGAGGCAGCGAACGTGGGGAAGCGTGCCGGCTTGTTTCATCCCGTTGCTGACTCAAAACGACTGGTGGAATCATCCAGCCGCGTTTCCTCTTCTTCACAGGGCAGAAAACTGTTTCCGTTCATGACTTTTTCTCTGAGATATTCCTCAATGCATTTCACTGCTGGGTTGTCCACTGCAGCGCCGAACTTGTTGGCAAACAGGTGGTGCTGATGCTGCAGGATCCAGTGCAAGTCTCCAGCGCCGTAGACACACATACCGTGACGGTGAATACCTGCGCAGGGCGAGTAGCTGCCTCTCTCCTTCCCCACACGTTCCAGGACCTGCCATTTTATCAACCGCGGGACGACAGGGACATTTGGGCGACGGGAAGGGCCACTAAAGTGGCCAGAGCCGGGAACGCCGGGCATTCTGTGGTTGGTGGCCCAAATGTGTTCATCGGGACTGCAGGTGGCTTCAGACCACTTTAAGAAATGTTGGATTTCGGGGCTCCTCAACACGTGGTTAACAAATTCCCTAGTAACCGCATAACACGCGTTTCCCGCGAAAACCGTGATATTGTTTAGCTGCTCTTTCAACTGACCAGTCCTCCATACAACGCTGCCAACCCGATATCGGTACTGCCACCGTCTCTGAAAGTGACACAAAGAGGAAGGATTATGAGCACCAATCATTCGCTGTTAAAACTCACAGTAAATGTGACTGCAACAGAACCGTTTCAATGAATTCGCATCTTGTCTCCACGCAGGGCGAACGGGAAATGTCTATTTATGCTGATTTGAATGAATACTTCGGAGTAAGAAGTAAGGACAAACGAGCCCAACCAGGAACCATTGCTTTATTATGTGGGAAAATAAATCGGTTTATGGTGTGAAACTCCACTCGCCATTAACGCATAATTATATTCATTATTATATGTGGGTGATAGACAGGTTGATAGACAGGTAGATAGACAGATAGACAGGTAGATAGATAGATAGATAGATAGATAGATAGATATATAGATAGATAGATAGATAGATAGATAGATAGACAGACAGATAGATAGTAGATAGATATATAAATAGATAGCTATATAGATAGATAGACAGAGAGACAGAGAGACAGACAGACAGGCAGATAGACAGACAGACAGACAGACAGAGAGACATACCAACTTTGATTGGGTGGATGGATGGATGGATAAAGGAATGAATGAATGAATGAATGAAAAGATGCAAGAATGAATTAATGAACAAATGATTGGATGTAAGGATGAATGAATGGATCAATGAATGGATGGATGGATGGATGGATGAATGAATGAGTGAATGAATGAAAGAAAGAATGAATGAATGAATGAATGAAAGAATGAATAAATGAATGAACGAATGAATGAAAGAATGAACTAATGAATGGAAGGAACAATGAATAAATGAATGAATGAATGAAAGAATGAATGAGTGAATTAAAGAATGAATGAATGAAAGAATGCATGAATGAATGCATGAGTGAATAAATGAATGAATGAATGGATTGATGGATAGATGACTGATTGTATGAATGAATGAATGAAGGAACGAACGAACGAATGAATGAATGAATGAATTAATGATAGAATGATGAATGAATGAATGGATGGATGAATGAATGGATGAGTGAATGGATGAATGAATGAATTAATGAATGAATGGATGGGTTGATGGATGGATGAATTATTGGATGGATGCATGTCTATACGAGCATGGATTCAGATTTGTTTAACGGAAAGAAAACAGAGAGTAGGAAATACGGGTCATTTTCGGGTTGGCAGGCTGTAACTAGTGGGGTAAAGCAGGGTTCAGTGCTTGGGCCTCAGCTAATCGTAATCTACATCAGCGATTTGGATGAGGGGACCTGATGTAATATATCCTAGTATGCTGAGGATACAAAGCTGGGTGGGAATGAAAGTTGTGAGGAGGATACAAGGAGGCTTCAGTGTGATATAGACAGGCTAGGTGAGTGGGCAAGAGCATGGAAAATTGAATATAATGTGGAGAAATGTGAAATTCCGCACTTCGTTAGGAAAAATAGAAAAACAGAGTATTTTTTAATTGGTGAGTGATTGGGAAATGTTGGTGTTCAGAGGGATATGATGTCCTTGTACTCGAATCACTGCCAGTTAACATGCAGGTACAGCAACCAATTAGGAAAGCAAATGGAATGTTGGCCTTCATTATGAGAATTTGACTATATGAGTAAAGTCAATTGACTGCAATTATATAGGGCCCTGTTGAGACCACACCTGGAGTATTGTGTACAGTTTTGATCTCCTTACCTAAGGAAGGATATACTTGCCATAGAGGGAGTGCAACGAAGGTTCACAAGACTGGTTCCTGGGCTGGAGGGACAGTCCAATGATTAGAGATTGAGTAGACTAGGACTACATTCTCTAGAGTTTAGAATAATGAGAGGTGATCTCATTGAAACATACAACATTCTTACAGGGCTTGACAGGGTATATGCAGGGAGGGTGATTCGCCTGACTGGGGTTTCTAGAACCGGGGGTCACAGTCTCAGAATACGGTATCGGCCATTTAGGACTGAGAGGAGGAGACATTTCTTCACTCATAATGTGGTGAATCTTTGGCATTCTCTACCCAGAGGCCTGTGGAGGCTCAGTCGTTGAGTATATTCAAGACAGATATCTATAGCTTTTTGAATATTAAGGAAATCAAGGGAAATGGGGATAGTTGAGAAAAGTGGAGATGAGGTAGAAGATCAGATATAATCTTCTTGAATGGTGCAGCAGGCTCGAAGGGTGAAATGGCCTGCTCCTGCTCCTATTTCCTATTCGTGGATGAATGTATGAATGAATGGAACGATGAATGGATGGATGGCTGGATGGATGAATGAATGGATGAATAGATGGATGGAATTCGGGGAGGGAGGTGTGCCTTCCTTTTTCCATCTTTGTCAGCTTCCTGGTGCGGCGGCGGACCTGCGTGAGACGAGGTGGCGGCAGAGGGTTTAAAAGGCTCCAGAGACCAGGTAAGGCGGGACCAGTCTCCCAACTCGGAGCGAGGGAGAGAGGTAAAAATAATCGAGGTGTGACGTCACCAGAAAGCAGGTAAGTAATTGGTGGGTGAGTATTTCTCTCTTTTTAAACTTAAACTCTGTTGGATGTAGTTAATAAGGCCTTTCTGGTGCAGAGTGAGTATTGGTAAACCATTTAACTGGTGTAATTTAGAGGGATTGATTTAATTTAAATCCAATTAATTAATTAGCATCTATAATCGGGCAGAGAGTGTCCATAACTATCAATAAAAATAATTAATTACATAGAATGCAGCAGGTGATGTTTTACTGTTGCGAGATGTGGGAGCCGGTGTACCACATTGAGGCTCACCGTGATTACATCTGTGACAAGTGTCTGCTGCTACAGGAAGTCCAGCTCCGTATTGATGAGCTGGAGTCTGAGCTTCGGACACTGCGACACATCAGGGAGGGTGAGAAGTACCTGGACCTTGTGTTTCAGGAGGTAGTCACACCTATGAAGTTAATAAATTCAGATGTAGCCCATGGTCAGGGACAGGACGGTGTGACTACGAGTGAGGCAGGTACGGGGATCCAGGAGGTAGTGTTGGAGGAGCCGCAGCACTTGCTCTTCTCCAACAGGTTCGAGGTTCTTACTCCCTGTCGGGACGGGAGCAGGGACTGCAGGGAGGATGAGCAACCTGGCCACAGCACCGTGGAACGGGGGGCCATTCAAGAGGGGCGAGTAAATAGAAATGTTGTAGTGGTAGGGGATACTATTATTAGGGGGATAGATAGAGTTCTCTGCAGCCGAGAGCTAGAGTCCCGTAGGCTGTGTTGCCTGCCCGGTGCCAGGGTTAAGGACATCTCCTCTGGACTGGAAAGAAACTTGCAGTGGGAGGGGGTGGATCCAGTTATCGTGGTCCATGTTGGTACAAACGACGTAGATAGGACAAGGAAGCCGGTTCTGTTAAAGGAGTATGAGCAGCTAGGGGTCAAATTAAAAAACAGAACCTCAAGGGTAATAATCTCTGGATTATTACCTGAGCCACGAGCGAATTTGGCTAGGACAAATAAAATTAGAGAGTTAAATGAGTGGCTTAAAGACTGGTGTGGGAGAAATGGTTTTGCTTCCTTGGACACTGGCACCAGTACTGGGGCAGGAGGGAGCTGTTCCGTTGGGACGGGCTTCACTTGGCCAGTGCTGGGACTAGAGTCCTGGCGGATCATATAACTAGGGCTGTAGAGAGGGATTTAAACTAACTAGTGGGGGGGGGAGGTTCCTTCATAGCAAATAATAAAAAGGACAAGAGAGAAGGTCATAGACTAAGGTAGCAGTGGGGAAATTAAAAACTAGAGTGTGTCAGGAAGGGGCAGAAGGTATGGTGTAAAAGGTAAAGTAATAAAAAGTGCAACAACAGGAACTAAGTGTCACAAAACATATTTGAAAGTTCTCTATCTGAATGCACGTAGCATTCGTAACAAAATCGACGAGTAAATGGCACAAATAACTACATATGGGTATGATCTTGTGGCCATTACAGAAACATGGCTGCAGGGTGTCAATACCTGGGAATTAAACATACCAGGTTATTTAACGATCAGGAATGACAGGCTGGAAGGAAGGGGTGGTGGGTGGCTATGTTAATAAAGGAAGGAATCACTGTAATACAGATAAATGATATTGGGTCAAAAGATCAGAATAATGAAACAGTTTGGGAGGAGATAAGGAATAATAAGGGGAAAAAACACTAGTGGGCGTAGTCTATAGGCCTCCGAATAGTTGCAACTCTGTTGGACGGAGTATCAATCAGGAAATAGTTGAGGCTTGTAATAAGGGAACATCTATAATTATGGGAGGTTTTAACTATCATATTAATTGGACAAATCAAATTGGGCAGGGCTGCCTTGAGGATGAGTTCACTGAGTGAATTAGGGATGGGTTTCTTGAGCAGTATGTAACTGAACCGACCAGGGGGCAAGCAACCTTAGATCTGGTCCTGTGTAACGAGACAGGATTAATTAAAAATGTCCTAGTAAAGGATCCCCTTGGAATGAGTGACCATAACATGGTTGAATTCCATATTCAATTAAAGTGTGAGAAGGTTGGATCTCAAACAAGCGTGCTAAGCTTGAATAAAGGAGACTATGAAGGTATGTGAGCGGAATTTAGCAGAGTGGATTGGGAAAATAGATTAAAGATTAAGACGATACATGATCAGTGGTGTACATTTAAAGAGTTATTTTACAACTTCCAAAAAATATATATTCCACAGAGAAGAAAAGGGTGTAAAAGAAAAGACAGTCATCCGTGGCTAAGTAAAGAAATTAAGGATAGTATTCGACTAAAAACGAAGACTTATAAGGTAGCCAAATCTAGTGGGAGGATAGAGGATTGGTAAAACTTTAAAAGACAGCAAAAAATATCAAAAAGATTGATTAAGAAAGGGAAGATAGATTAGAAAGTAAATTAGCAAAACATATAAAAACAGATAGTAAGAGTTTTTATAGTTATATAAAAAGAAAAAGGGTGTCTAAAGTAAATGTTGGTCCCTTGGAGGATGAGACCGGGAAATTAAAATGTGGGAAATATGGAGATGGCAAATACACTGAATGAATATTTTGTATCAGTCTTTACAGTAGAGGACACTAAGAATATCCCAACACTGGACAAACAGGGGGCTATAGAGGGGGAAGAGCGAAACACGATCAAAATCACTAAGGAAGTGGTACTCGGCAAAATAATGGGACTCAAGGCTGATAAATCACCTGGACCTGATGGCTTACATCCTAGGGTCTTGAGGGCAGTGGCGGTAGGGATTGTGGATGCATTGGTAATAATTTTTCAAAACTCCCTGGACTCAGCAAAGATCCCGGCAGACTGGAAAACTGCTAAAGTAACACCCTTATTTAAAAAGGGCAGTAGACAGAAGGCTGGAAGCTATAGACCGGTTAGCCTAACATCTGTGGTAGGTAAAATTTTGGAGTCCATTATTAAGGAGACAGTAACGGGACATTTGGATAGTCATAATTTAATAGGACAAAGTCAGCATGGTTTTATGAAGGGGAAGTCATGTTTGACAAATTTGCTGGAGTTGTTTGAGGAAGTAACGCACAGGGTGAATAAAGGGGAACCAGTGGATGTGGTGTATTTAGACTTCCAAAAGGCATTTGACAAGGTGCCACATAAAATATTATTGCTTAAGATAAAAAAACACGGGATTGGAGGTAATATTCTGGCATGGATAGAGGATTGGCTATCTAACAGAAGGCAGAGAGTTGGGATAAATGGTTCATTCTCAGACTGGCAATCAGTATCTAGTGGAGTTCTGCAGGGGTCAGTGCTGGGTCCCCAACTCTTTACAACCTGTAATAACGATTTGGAGGAGGGGACCGAGGTTAACATATCAAAGTTTGCAGATGATACTAAGATGGGAGGGAAAGTAATGAGTGAGGAGGACATAAAAAATCTGCAAGCGGACATAGACAGGCTAAGGAAGTGGGCAGAGATTTGGCAGATGGAATACAATACTGGAAAGTGAGAGGTTATGCACTTTGACAGGAAAAATAGTAGAGCAAGTTATTATCTAAATGGCAAGAAACTGGAAAGTACTGAAGTACAAAGGGATCTGGTGGTCCTGGTGCACGAAACTCAAAAGGTTAGTATGCAGGATCAGCAAGTGATTAAGAAGGCCAATGGAATGTTGGCTTTCTGTGCTAAGGGGATAGAATATAAAAATAGGGAGGTATTGCTTCAGTTGTATAAGGTATTGGTGAGACCGCACCTGGAATACTGCATACAGTTTTGGTGTCCACACTTAAGAAAAGACATACTTGCTCTCGAGTCAGTACAAAGAAGGTTCACTCGGTTAATCCCGGGGATGAGGGGATGGACCTATGAGGAGAGGTTCGGTAGATTGGGACTCTACTTATTGTAGTTCAGAAGAATGAGAGGCGATCTTATTGAAACATATAAGATTGTGAAGGGGTGGGATAGGGTGGATTCGGGGAGGATGTTCCCGATGATGGGTGAAACTAGAACTAGGGGGCATAGTCTTAAAATAAGGGGCTGCTCTTTCAAAACTGAGATGAGAACGAACTACTTCACTCAGAGTGTGGTAGGTCAATGGAATATGCTGCCCCAAAAAGTTGTAGAAGCTACATCACTACTTACATTTAAAACAGAAATAGACAGTTTAATAGAAGTAAAGGGAATTAAGGGTTACGAGGAGCGGGCAGGAATTTGGACATGGGTCTAGGTTCGGATCGGTCATGGCCCTCTGGGTAGCGTAGCGGGCCCAGGGTCCGTGTAGCCTGATCCTGCTCCTAATTCGTGTGTCCAATTCTGTTAGGTTCAGGAGATGGTTCTGTAATAGTAGATTGGCGGTCAGTATCAGATTAGCCATGATCTTATTGAATGGCGGAGCAGGCTCGAGGGGCCAATTGGCCTACTCCTGCTCCTATTTCTTATGTGCTTATGTTCTTATAAATACTCTAATGCCAACACAGGAGGCATTGTAAGGAAAGGGTTAATCCGTCTGACGTCTGCTATTGTTATACCTTTTTGGTATTTCTTTGTATGTTCGGAATTTTATCTTTTAGCCGTTTCCTGTTAAGCAGGGAAGCGAAAGTCTATTTACGGTACCACTGGAATTTTGTGCAAGGGCTGACCCTGCAGGAATGTCAGTTTCATGCTGAAGTAATCAAAGATGTAATTGAAGACCTGCCACTTCAAATTAATTCATAAATATCAGAGACATGGAATAATTTGAGAATAGTGCAGGAACGTGTTAGTTATGCAAATTAAATTATCTGGGAACACATCAACAGTTTTAATTGGTTCAAATGATGTAGAAACAAATACAGACTTATAATTAAAGGTTCCAATGGTTGGAACTGCAACTATATGGTTCAAGAGTGAGACGATCAATACACAATGAACTAAATCAATTATACTCGTCAAACCAATGGAAAAATAAACGCATTAAGTAAGGAAAAGTATAGTTATAGATCAAATTAAGTGCTTTAAATGGTGCTGATTTAGAGTTGTATTTAATATTTATATACTTATGTAATCCACAATTGCGTGGATTGCTGCGTAGAGCGAATGGGCGATATGTATAAAAACGCTGTTTGTAATCAGTGTTCGGATTTGTAAAGGCCTCAGCTACTGAGCTCAGAACTATAACACGTTTAAATCCACAATCAACCATCATCAGTTGTGGTTGCAAGTAGTCACTTTTAAGTAACTGTTTCAATACTATTGCATGCACCGTATGCTCAATAAACCTGTGACAACTCACTTTAATGTTCAAGAACCTTATTGAAAGCCTGTCGCCAGCAATAGCCTCAATACTTTAGTTGCCCGCGTGCAGCTCATGCACTGCCAATCCGGCTGGCATCCAGTTTCTGGGGGAAGTGGTTATGATTTGCGGACATTTCTGTGTAATAGGCATATTCTCACTTAACATCCAACAGGGTACTCGTGTTCACACGCAGTGATCACTTGTACAGCAATGTTTTTGTTTTAATCTCTCAGTAAGAATGGTTGGGTTCGAGCCATATCCGAGAGAGCCTCAGTGAGAGGCTCTGAACACCCAGCGCAGGTACTGGCATTCAATCTGTGTAGGTGCACGTCCACAGTTTGGGGAAGGTGGCGCTCTTTAGCCTTGGTTATTGATTATCAAGGAGAATATATTCTATTTTACAGGATTAATTTTAACTTTGAGCGATGGTGCAATATATACGATATCAAATGAACCGCCCTGTGTGCACCACGGGCCATTTTCCTTTCTATTGAATTCAATGGAAGGGGAAATCGAGCATGATGATTCTCGAACTCGCCATGAAGGGATGTTTTTTTGAATTCAAGAGGGAACGGATTTATTCAGAAGACGTATGGTGTAAGGAAATACAAATACCAAGAAAACATTTAAAATTAGGGCATTACCTTCAGCACAGAGGCTAGTAAAGGGAGACTTGGTGCAGGTTGTCTAAAATTATGAAGGGACGGAACAGAGTAAAGAGAAACAGGTGGTCATCTTAACCTAAGTCGCCGGTCGGGAAACCCACCAGTTTGGTTCAAACGCTGGTTTTACCCAACTCAATATTACTCCGCATTCACTTCAAAGGAGAGTGAAATCGGGCCGGGTGTAAAACCGGCGTTCAATTTTCCGATTGGCGGGTTCGGTTAGCATTGCTCCCTAGTTCCAGTGGTCCAGATGTCTCGAAGAAACAACATAGATATAAGATTAAATGTAAGGTTTTTGGGACAGAGGGCAGGATAAACTTTATAGTTTTTGAAAGCTTTTCAGAATAATTTGTCCGTGACTACACAAACCACTCCGGGTACAGGTATATTGTGTATCACTAAAACAGGTTTATTAAGTATTAACCATCCAGTACAAAGAAGTAATACTTAACAAGTAGAGAGTCGCGGTCTGTTCATTGAACCCCGGCGTTCCTTCCCAGTGACTTGCCGTGGTCTCTTTATTCTCTTGCTGTGTTCTGTTGACTGAAGTTTCTTCTTCCTCTCGCTTCGTGCTTCTTTCGATGTTCAATACCTCGACATTTATACCCTTTTTCCTCCGTTTTTGCCTACGTGGCAGTAACTAGCTCTCTAACACCTGGTAATTGACCCCCCTCTCCTTGACAGTCATCTTATGATCTTCTTAATCCCACTAGGCCTCTTTCTGTGCATAATAAGATCTAAGAATTCCACTTTACCGAACATTTTTGAGGTGTTTTCTAAACAGTTTGTCTATTCTGCAGTTTCTTAAGTGAAGACTGTCTCTAACTCCAATCTCTCTCCTCTAGCTCTTATCTCTTCTTCTAACATTACTGAATTCCATGTCTCCTACAGTCTCTGTGTTTACTTAACACAACATTCCATTACTTCAGCATATTCTAACAGAGTTTAGCCAGGTTGGCATAATTTCCCATCCTGCTTTGCTTCTCAGCCATTCGCCATTTTGGACAGGCTTTTTAGGTTTTTAAAGTACAATTTCACATATTACAGTTATATATTAATGATTACAAAATCTTAACAATGTTTACTAAATTCTACAGGTACACTCTATCCTGCAACCTTTTTAACCAGAGCGTTGTGAGACTACCCAAGGCAGAATGGAATTAGGTTTTGAAGCCCAGACCATGGGGAGCAATTTTAACTGTGGGCACTTTCGGGGTGAGTGTCCGGGAAACCCCCATGTTGAGCTCAGCGTGGAGCAGGGGGAATTTAAGTCATTTTTTAATCCAGGACAGTTTCCCACCCAAAACTGGTGGAAGTCACTACAGCACTCGTCGGCGGGAGCGAAGATCGGGTTGTGAAACCAGGACAGTCGGAGGTATGGGAATGGCCCCGGCATAAAATCAATATTGGGTAGTAGATTGAGAAACCGATGTGGGCGCTTGGAAGGAGAGGTAAGTCTAGAGTTGGGGATGAATAAGAATTCCTTGCAGGGCCCAAGGAAGCATTCCTGCTGCTCCTGGCCTTACTATGATTTCACAGTTGAGTGACTTTGCAAAACTTACGTTAGCTTCTGCTGGCCACTGCATAGGATATACGGCACAGAAACAGGCCATATGGCCCAGCCAGTTCATGCCGGCGTTTAGGCTCCACTCAAGACTCCTCCGGTCTTTCCTCATCCAACTCTGTCTGCATAACCCTCTGTTCCATTCTCCCACTATCCTCCCCTTAAATGCATCTATACTGTATACCTCAACTAATCCATGTGGTTGCCAGATCCACATTATCTCCACGCTCTGGGTAAAGAAGTTTCTTCTGAATTCCTTATTTGATTTCTTGGTGACTGTCACATATTGATGGCCTCTAGTTGTGCTCTTCCCCAAAAGTGCAAACACGCTCTCTTTATCTACGCTATCAAAACCTTTCATAATTTTAAAGGCTTCAATTAGGTCACCCCTCAGCCTTCATTTTTGAAGCGAAAAGAAACCCAGCCTGCTCATCCTTTCCTGATAGGTATACCGTCGCATTTCTGGTATCATCCTTGGAAATCTTCTCTGCACCCTTTCCAGTGCCTCTATATCATCATTATAATATGGCGAGCAGAATTGTACGCAGTACTCCAAGAATGGTCTAACCAGGGTTCGATACAAGTTTAGCATCACTTCACTACTTTTCAAATCTTTCACTCTAGAAATAAACCCAAGTGGCTGGTTTGCTTTGTTATGGCCTTGTTAACCTGTGTCACTACTTTCAGTGATTTGTGTATTTGTACTCCGAGATCCCGTTGCTCCTCCACCCCACCCAGACTCGCACCCTCCAAGTAAAAAGTGAGCTCCCTATTCTTCCTACCAAAATGTTATACCTCACATTTATCTGTGTTGAATTTCATTTGCCAATTATATGCCCATTCTTGAAGTTCCTTAATGTCTTCCTGTAATTTGTTTTAGTCCTCCATAGTATTAACTATCCCCGCCAATTTGGTGACATCCACAAATTTAGAAATTGTGTTTTTGATCCCAAATCCTAAATAATTAATATAAATTGTGAACAAGCGTGGTCGCAGCACTGATCCTTGTGGAACACACTACCCACCTTCTGCCACTGTGAATAGCTACCATTTACTCCTACTCTCAGCTGCCTGTCTTGAAGCCAGCTAGCTATCCATTCTGCTACTTGTCCCTGACTCCTCATTCGCTGACCTTATTCATCTGTCTATTATGTGGTACCTTATCGAAGGCCTTTTGAAAATCTAGATATATTAAATCTACTGCATTACCCTTGTCTATTGTCTCTGTTACCACTTCAAAAAAATCAATGAGTTTGGTCAAGCAAGACTTTCGCTTTTGAAATCCATACTGACAATTCATTATTATATGTTTGGCTTCTAGATGCTCATGTATTTTATCCTATAGTAGGGATTCCATTATTTTTCCAACCACCGACGTTAAGCTTACATGTCTATAGTTCGCTGGACATGTTCTATCGCCCATCTTATTTTCGATGTGGTTTTGCTAATAATATGCCACAAACCAGAAGCCTTTGTGTTGAAGTCAATAAAAGGGAAAATCAGGCGAGGCCTATTATTGGAGTCCAATTCAATATTCCTCATTTTACACAATAGCCCAAAGTTAAATCGGATCTCAAAATTTCTTCCCCACGACGATGACGTCACCGGGCCGTTAAATGTTGATGTAAAGCAGATCCCTTACTGCCGTGAACAGGCGACCGTCCCGTGCCTCGTTTAATGAATGTCATGATGCTACGCGATGGGAACGATTCGGAATTCTGGCACAATTCACTTGCCCACCAATTTAACTCTCCCCCGCTCGCACTGACACCGCGGGGCCGCGAGAGATTTAAGTCCACCTCCATAAATGTACCAATCAACTTCTGCAGGGGAGCAAAATATAATGTAATGGGTCAGCGGCCCATTATGCACCCGCACAATTTTCAATCCCATTGAAATCTATATTGAAGAAGGGGTTAGATGGAAGGTTGAAGAAAGAAGGGTGAAGAAATATTGAACAGAGGCTGGCCAGCTAGTAAAAACCTGGAATTGTAGTAGAAATCTGGAGCTGTAGTATCAACCTGGAATTAGAGTAGAATTCTGGAATTGCAGTAAAAATCTGTGGGTCGCTCTCCCAAAAGTTTTTGGATAGCGGGGACAATTGAAGCTTTCAAGACTGAGATCGATAGATTGTTGGTGGCTAGGAGTATGAAGAGACATGGTGCTTAATCAGATAACTGAAGTTGAGATGCACATCAGTCATGATCTAATTGAATGGGGGAGCAGGCTCGAAGACCTCAATGGCCTCACCTGTCCTTATGTAATCTTCCAAATAAATGTCAATGATTAGCATTCGGGCTGTAGAGAGAAATCTACGCCAGTGAGTGTGTTTCACAGGTAGTGGAGGTGAATCATAAGTTATTGAGAGCTGCTTAATGACGGCCAGATTCTTCAGATTTTTTATTTGTGTTGATTTATTATTACTGAAGCGGCAATGCAGGTGTGACCCTCGGCAGTGCGTGTAGGGGAGCAATCCAACTGTTGAAGCCATCACGGCCGATTCAGATCTGTACTCGGACACGGACAGCTGAGGCTCTGCCACCCAGGTTGAAGTTCAATCACCCCAGCTAGTGAAGCCCCATCTAAGGCTGCCATCTGCAGCTTAACTGCCTCTCCCTCTGACAGCAGCAAGTCACCAGACGGGAAAGTGACCGAATCTGATGCAACGCTGGTTATACATCCTGCCCGATTTTAGTCAATGGACAGTAATATTGGGCGATGTGTAAAACTAGCGTTCCTCCCTATCCCGTCAGTCTCTCGTCGGGCGAGATAGTTAAACATTACCCCCACTTAACGTCATCTCCCTTTGAAGTTGTCTGGTGTGGTTTAATTTCCCAACATGTTATGTTGGTATTTCAGGACTGCCCGTCTATATTTGAATATGATATTGATCTTAATTTTGTGGTGTTGATACTTATTTAAATGGCAGAAAGAAGTCGGCTGCCAACGGATGTTTAGGAGCATTTCAGATAGCTCGCTGGGCTTCCGATTCCTTCTGATTTTAAAGGTTTTTGAATACACTTTTTTGGTTGAGGTAGCCTAGTGGACATGAACCAACAATATGATAATCGGTATTGGTGGACACCAGCTTTCATTGAATGGCCACACAGAACATCTGAAAGGAAAGCAGAACATTGAGCAATCTGACCTTTCTGGGGTCAAAAGGTAAATCAAATTATCTGATCCCCGTTGATATTATAAGGTGGAGGGTGGACCTGATTTACAATCCAACGTAAGCAGCGTTACTCATTCATATGGAACATACCATGACAAGATCTGGAATGAGATTCGATCCAAGGTCCCATTTGTCCTCTTAGGTGAATGTAAAAATCACATGGTACTTTGTGGAGGACCTGGGGTGCTCTCCTGGTGTCCATACCTACATATATATCTCAACCAAAATCACTCAAAACAGATTATCTGATCATTTTTCTCTTTGCCATATGACAACAGTGACTAACTTCAAAAAGTACTTGGTTGGCAGTACACCATTTGGTTTGGCCTGAGGTCCTCAATGGCGCAGTAAAATAATGCCTCTTTAATTTGTTTCTGTACATTTACAGACTGGCACTTATCACCTAACGCATGTGAAAAATATACATAAGTAACTCTTGTTCGATCAAAGTCAGGTGTCTTTTTAGATTTTATGTTTCAATCTGTGAAATAGCTCTATAAAATGTTGTTGTCGATCAGTGGAAACTGAAAACAGCAGATTAGGTGATGGCTGAAATAACAGGGACTAATTGGGGTTATGCAACATGTCTGTCCCATTGGAGCATACCATGATGTATATATATATGTGTTATCTTGGAAAGCATCGTGTCAGCACAGCCGTGAGACTCAGTGTACAAACAAAAATCATCTCGTCGCACGTAAAATGAGATTGCAGACATTTCTATTGGCGAAACGTATTTATTATCCCATCCTTTCAGCCGTCGGTACCCCTGGTAAATCATTAAAATATTTGCATTTGCTTTAGAACTTGTCGAACTGTAACCCTGCTGGTTCTGTGATAATGAAACATTTTTACCTGGATGTCTCCATTATCTAAGACTAGAAATCACTGTTACCAATTATAACCCGCCTATATCAGAATGTTATTTAAGAATACCCCCTCGGAACAACAGCAGCAATTAAATGTGGGGTAGAAAATCATTTTTGGGAGGCAACACAAAATGTGTGAGAAAGCATGGGCCGCCTGTTGCAACCGACGCCCCATTTTTAGTTCCATTGCAGTTTGCGAAACTCAATATTAGGCGGAATATTGGCAGAACACCTCCGTTCAGTCCGTGTGCGTGACCCCGAGATTCTGGTCGCCTATCACTTTAACTTTAATTCTCCACTCCACTCCCACTTTGATCTCTCCGTCCTCGGACTCTTACACTGTTCCAACGAAGCTCAACGTAAGCTCGAGGTACAGCACCTCATCTTTCGATTCGGCACTTTATAGCCTTCTGGACTCAACATCGAGTTTAACAATTTCAGACTGTACCCTCGGCCCCGATGTTTTCTTCTTTCTCTCACAGGACAGCTGTTGATGATTCTGCCATTGCCATTTACACCTCATCTAGAATCATCTTTTTTTCCTTAACGTGTCCCATTAGCATCTCCTTTGCACCATCATCCCTTTTGTTTTTTAATTTATCTGCCTCATATCCTATCACAGACCTTCCCTTTGTTCTTTCCTCCCCTCCTCCCTTTCCCTAATCCATACTTGCTTAAAAATCTGTCACTTATCCAACTATTTTCCAGTTCTGACGAAGGGTCAACAACCTGAAACGTTAACTCTGTTACTCTCTCCGCGATGCTGCCTGACCTGTTGAGTGTTTCCAGCATTTTCTGTTTTTATCAATGGAACTGAATATCAGGCGCTGCGAATAACGGGCGCCCGAATCGATACCGCCCGTATTTCGCCAACGCCCGAAACGAATTTCTTGGTCAGAGTTTTTAAAATTTAGTCTCGGGATATGGGCGTCGCTGGCAAGGCCAGCAGTGAAAGCTCATCGCTGATTGCTCCGAATCAACTGAATGGCTTCGTCGGCCACTTCAGTGGGCCTTTAACAGTCAACGGCTTTGATGTAAAACTAGAGTCACATATAGGTCAGAATGGGTAAGGAAGGCAAGTTTACTCCAATTCCAACAGCTTCATGATCACTTTTACTGATACCTTTTATTATTTCCAGATTGAAACTTATTTGAAATTGTCAAACTGCAATGCTGAGATTTGTACTCGCCTTATCTGCATTATCACTCAAAACCCCTGCAGTGCTAGTTTAGCGACATAACTACTACACCACCATACCGAATACTGGCCATAATTAAATTCTTGGTTGCACGATGTTGCTCTCAAAGGCACTTTGAAATATTTCCTCGGACACTGAGTGAAGCCAGGCTGAAAAGATCAGGCGCTTTCTCCATCACCTCCTACTGCACGTTGTTGAAATTGCTGATGGTTACAATTTGTGTTATTTCCCAACTGTATGATGATGCGGACTAGACTGACCATTTTATGGAAAATCATGTAGCTTCTCGCAGCACATTGCGGTCCGTTAATTGTCATGACCCCAGCAGGTAACTTAACTTCGCTGCAGAACTTTGAAAGCGGTGGGAATATTGGGCGTAATTTTAACTTTAACATATAATGAAAGTACAGGGTGGAATAGCAGGCTTGATCACTGGGTAGGCGCTCAGTCGTTATAAGTTATGGAACAGACACATCTGAAAGGAGCTGGTTAATACAGGGGCGGGGGTATAAGTTAACTCACGGCCGTGGTGCTAAATGGTCGACATGGGATTAGCCGCCCCTTTTACACTTAGCCCCAATTTCCTTTTACAGTGAAGTAAATGTTACGGAAAATCGGGCGTGGCGTCGTCCAAAACTAAAATTACCCTCAGGTTCCACAATACCAGTTTAATTCAACTTGTTTAATGCCCAGATCTCTGTGTTCAAGGAAGGATGATGTGATCAAGTTGTAAATTACTGTGATTATTCACCCTGTGTGAGTGAGGCTAATCAATAATTTCTGGATTATTTTCTCTCTCTCATTCTCACAGTTACCCTGCTGGCGATTGTCATCTTATGGAGAGGAAAGTGCGGTCTATCCAAATGCGTCACTCGCTACCTGGTGGCCATGGGAATAGCAGATCTGACCATCGTTATCCTTTATGTCATACTGTGGCAGATTAATCGTATTTACTTCTTCTTTACTCCCTTGTTGTACAGTCCGCAGGGCGCCGTCCATTTGGTCTTGTGCTGTACGGCCCTGGATTGCTCCGTCTGGTTCACGGTCGCTTTCACCTTTGATCGGTTTGTTTCCATCTGTTGCCAGCAGTTCAAAAGGAAATATTGCACCGAGAAAATCGCGGCTGCTGTCATTTCGACGTTGTACGTGCTGTTGTGTTTCAAAAATGTTCGGCTTTATTTTTCACATGGTGCTGATTACAGTCAGTGTTTGCCGAAACAATGTTTTGCTGCTGTAAACAAATGGCAAATATTTGACTGGGTTGACAGTATATTAAACCCATTAATTCCCTTTGCGCTGATTCTGTTGCTAAACGCAGCGCCTGTCAGATACATTCTAGTGGCCAGTAGAGGGCGCAAAGGACTCCGCTCTCAAGGCAACGGTGACACGGGCAATGATCCAGAGATGGCAAGGCGACGCAAGTCGATGATCCTGCTCTTCGCTATTTCGGCAAATGTTGTACTGCTGTGGGCGCCGCATATCGTGATATTCTTTTCACGGAAACAATACACTTTGGAGAACTTACTTCTTGTCCTCAAAGAAATTTCTCAGATGCTCCAGCTTTTCAGCTGTTGTACAAACACCTGTATTTATGCGCTGACTCAGACGAAATTCCGAGAGGAGGTGAGAAATGCGGCGAAATTCGCGTTCACTGCAATTGGTAAATTAAAGAATAAAACTGACCAACGGACCGGGCTGCCTGATCAGAATTAAAGCTCAGACACCAGCCTTAATATGACGGGCGGAATTGTGTTATATCAAATTTAAAACATACGGTGTATTCAACAATAAAGCTTTTTTAAGTTACATCAAAATACATAATTTTCTGTCATAAGACTATCGCAATAAAGTACTCTCCAAAGTTGCACAAGAAAAGAACATCAGTATTACTGCTAGCATATGAATGCAGCCGCACTTTATGCATTTGCTCTAACTAGCAGTTTAGTGGTTATCACCGAGTTAAAATTAGAAAGCTGTAGAGTTATGATTAATGCAGAGAAATGTTACAGCAATACATCAGGTTCCTTCAGCTGACAATAGCGATACTCTCTAAGTTCAAGAAGCGAAAATGAGTTGGGGGTTCACTGCATGAAGAGTCGTTGTTCTCAGACTCCTCCCGGATAGAATAGTGTGAAGTTGTGGAAGGACTCGCCGGCTGATACAACATGACGTGCGCGCACTTTCCATGACCCTAAATGTCTTTATGCCAGTCGATAGGGATGCTCAGTCCTATGCTGTTGGAGCATTGTGTAGGCCTCCGCAACAACATAGAATGAATGGGGTGGGGGGCTTATTCCCATCCAGACGTGAGTATCGAACTGGTTGACAATCACTGACTCTGTATTGTGGGTACGGTGTCTCTCTCGCTGGACATTGTGTTTGCATGGTCACTGAACCTGGACATTGTGGATACAGTGTCACTGACCCTGGGCATTGTGGTACAGGTTCACTGACTCTGGGCATTGTGGGTTAGGTCACTGACCCTGTGCATTGTGGGCACAGGTATAAAGGTGACTCTGTGTATAAAGTGGGAGTACACTCTCGGGTAAAAATAGTACAAGTTTTGTATTGTACCTGCCCTGGGAGTTTTCAACGCGGACATTGGGTAAAAATGTTCACGGAACCTGGGCATTGAGGGTAAGGATGCGGAGATGCCGGTGTTGGACTGGGGTGGACAAAATTGAAAGATCGCACAAAACCAGGTTATAGTCCAACAGTTTTATTTTAAATCACAAGCTTTCGGAGTTAAAACTCCTTCGTCGGGTGAAGTGAGGAGATACAGAATCGTCAAAGCATATATAGATAGAGAACAAAGCATGTGTAACTTACAATTGCAGACAACTGAATTCAAGTCGTCAAGTCGTCGTTGGCTTGTTCACAGATGTGATTCCCAGTAAAAAAGTAAAAATTTTAAAGTTAATCGTTTTATATACAGACGGCAGCTTTTGACACGTTCGACCCCATGCGATTCCACCTCATTGTCTCAGTTGTATCTTGCTATGTCTTTGATGTGGCACCTTCCTGGCTGACCTGATTAACTTTATCACACCTCGGCAGATAAACAGTCAGGATGATTGAATTCAGTTGTCTGCAATTGTAAGTTACACATGCTTTGTTCTCTATCTATATATGCTTTGACGATTCTGTATCTCCTCACTTCACCCGACGAAGGAGTTTTAACTCCGAAAGCTTGTGATTTAAAATAAAACTGTTGGACTATAACCTGGTGTTGTGCGACCTCTCGATTGAGGGTAAGGCCATTGACCCTTGGCATTGTGGGTGATGTTTCACTGACACATGGCTGCAGACTGGGCCCTCAATTTATTGTGGTTAAGGTCCATAGGATGATTATAGCCTCCTGTAGGTGTTTGATTTTAAAAGGCGTTTGAGCTCTGAACCTTCCTCTTTCCACACCCTGCTGTGAAGTTCCCAGCAAAGTGGGCCCAGGAATACCTGGAACAGACTGCAGAGAAACTGTGGCTGGGGGAACCCGAGCTGGAGCTGGGTCAGGAGCAGATATGGTAGGGAGCGGGGATAGGGAGGGAGTAACTGTGGTAATCTGATGGTAATGTGCTGGGAGCTCTGTATTGTACCTGCCCTGGGAGCCCTCCATGCTGACCCTTAGTATAAAGGACAGAAAAAATGGAAAAGGTGAGGTGGGTTGTCCTGATACTAAAGGATGGTATAAGGACAGTATTGAGGAAGGAGATTGGCTCGGAAGAGCAGGAAGTAGAATTAATATCGCTGGAGAAATGAAATAACAAGGGGCAGAAAACACAACTGGGCGTATTAGCTATTCTGTATTAATCAAGAAATAGGAGGACCTTGTAACAACGGTAATCAAATAATCATGAGGTTCTTTAATCTTCATATAGACTGGACAAATCAAATTGGTAAATGTAGTTTGGTGGATGCGTTCTGGAATGCATTCAAGGCAGTTTCCAAGAACAAGTCTTCATGGAAGCAGACAGGGAAGAGTCTATCTTAGATTTTGTCTCGTGTATTGAGACAGTGTTAAGTAGTAATCTCACAGTCAGTGACCCTCTGGGGAAGATTGATCATAATATGTGAGAATTTAACATTGAGTTCGAGAGTGACGTACTTAATTCCGAAAATTGAGTATTAAATTTAAATAGAGCTAGTTACCCAGCTATTCACAATATATATTAATGATCTAGACTAGGATTTGGATGTAATATATCCAAGTTCGCAGACGACACAAAGCTGGGTGGGAGTGTGTGCCGTGAGGAGGATGCCGATAAACTCCAGTATGATTTGGACAGGTTGGGTGATTGGGCAGAAGCATGGCAGAGGCAATATAATGTGGATAAATGCAAGGTTATCCACTTTGGTGTCAAAAACAGGAAGGCAGATTATTATCTGAATGGCAATAGATTGGGAGAAGGGGAAGTGCAACGAGACCTGTGTGTCCTTGTGCACCAGTCGCTGAAGGTAAGCATGCAGGTGCAGCAGGCGGTTAAGAAGGCAAATGGTATGTTGGCCTCGTAGTGATAGGGTTCGAGTACAGGAACAAGGATGTCTTGCTGCAGTTCTATAGGGCCTTGCTGAGACCATATCTTGAGTATTGTGTGCAGTCTTGGTCGCCTTATCTGAGGAAGGATGTTCTTGCCATGGAGGGAGTGCAGCGAAGATTCACCAGGCTATTACATGGGATGGAAGGAATGACGTATGAGGAGAGATTGGGTCGATTGGGCTTATACTCGCTGGAGTTTAGAAGAATGAGAGGGGATCTCATTGAAACTTACAAATTTCTAACAGGACTAGACAGACTGGATGCAGGAAGAATGTTCCCGAGGTCCGGGGAGTCCAGAACCAGGGGTCACAGTCTAAGGATAAGGGGTAAGCCATTCAGGACAGAAATGAGGAAGAATTTCTTCACCCAGAGAGTGGTGAACCTGTGGAATTCTCTACCACAGAAGGCAGTAGAGGCCAATTCATTAAATATATTCAAGAAGGAGTTAGATATATTTCTTAAAACTAAAGTGATCAAGGGATATGGTGAGAAAGCAGGGACAGGGTACTGAATTTGGATGATCAGCCATGATCTCATTGAATGATGGAGCAGGCTCGATGGGCTGAATGGCCTGCTCCTGCTCCTATCTTCTATGTTTCTATGTTTCTATGTATGAGGAGCGAGTTGGCTAAGCTAGATTTGTAAATTAGATTAAAATGTATGATGGTAGATAAGCAATCATGAAAATTTAAAGAAATATTTCTTAATTCTGAAAGCTTATACATTCCATTGCAAAATAAAAACTCCACTGGAAAAGTGATCTATCCGTGGCCAACTCAAATGGTTAAGGATAGTATTATATTGAAAGAAGAGGCTTTTAATTTTGTCCAGAAAAGTAGTAAGCCTGAGGATTAGTAGAGTTTTGGAAACCAGCAATTGATGAAGAATGCGAAAATAGAACATGAGAGTAAATTAGCAAGAAATATAAAAACAGATTTTAAGAGTTTCTACAAGCATGTCAAAAGTGAGAGAGTAGCAAACGTGGGAACTTTAGAGGCTGAGACACGAGAAATATAATGGGAAATAAGGAAATAGCAGAGATGTTAAACAAATATTTTGTATCTACCTTCACAGTAGAAGATACAAAAACATACCAGAAATAGTGCAGAGCCACGGGTCTAATGAGAGTGAGGAACTTAATGTAGCTAATATTTGTACAGAAAAAGTAATGGAGAAATTAATGGGACTAAATGCCGATATGTCCCCTGGACCTGATGGCCTACATGCTAGTGTTCTGAAGGAGGTGGCTGCAGAGATAGTTGATACATTGTTTCTGATCTTCCAAAGTTCCCTTGATTCTGGAATGGTCGCAGTAGATTCGAAGGTAGCAAATGTAACCCCACTATTCAAGTAGGAGGGACACAGAAAACAGCGAACTGCAGGCCAGTTAACCTGACATCAGTCGTCGGGAAAATGCTGGAATCCAAAATTAAGGAAGTGGTAACAGGTCACTTAGAAAATGATAACATGATCAGGCAGAGTCAATATGGTTTTATGCAAGGGATATCCTATTAGGCAAATTTATTTGAGATTGTTGCGGATCTAACTCGCAGGGTTGATAAAGTGGAACCTGTGGAGGTTGTATATTTGGATTTCCAAAAGGCATTCGAGAAGGTGCCGTGTTAAAGGTTGCTATGCAAAATAAGGGATAATGGGATTGTGGGTAACATATTAGCATGGATAGAGGATTGGTTAACGGACAGAGAGTAGGTATAAATGGGTCATTTTGCTGTGGGCAGGCTGTAACTAGGGGTGGGGGGCTGGGTGCTGCAAGGATCACTGCTTGGGCCTCAGCTAAATACAATCTATATTAAGAGACAGTGTACAATGTATCCAAGTTTGCTGACGCTCCAAAGCTAGGTGGGAAAGTAAGCTGCGAGGAGGACGCAAAGAGCCTGCAAAGGGATATAGACAGGTTAAGTGAGTGGGCAATAAGTTTGCAGATGGAGTGTAATGTGAGGAAATGTGAGGTTATTCACTTTGGTAGGAAGAATAGAAAAAATGAATATATGTTGGTGTTCTGAGAGACTTAGTTGTCGACATACAGGAAACACAGAAATTTAGCATGCAGGTGCAGCAAGCAATTGGGAAGGTAAATGGCGTGCTGGCCTTTATTGAAAGGGGTTTGGAGTACAAGTGTAAGGCTGTCTTACTACAATTGTACTGGGCCTTGGTGAGACTACACCTGGAGTACTGTGCACAGTTTTGGTCTCCTTATTTGAAAATGGGCATACATGCCTTAGAGGCGGTGCAACGAAGGTTCAGTGGATTGTTCCCTGTGATTAGAGGGATCTCCGATAAGGAGAGATTGAGTAGATTGAGCCTATACTCTATGGAGTTTAGAAGAATGCGAGGTGATCTAATAGAAACAGATAAGATTATGTGGGGGAATGACAGAGTAGATGCTGAGAGGTTGTTTCCCCTGGCTGGAGAGTCAAGAACTAGGGGGCATTGTCGCAGGAAATGTGATCGGCCATTGAAGACTGAGATGAGGAGGACTTTCTTCACTCAGAGGGTTGTGAATCTTTGGAATTCTCCACCCAAGGGGCTGTGGATGTTGAGTCATTGAATATATTCAAGGCTGAGACAGATATATTTTTGGACTCTAGGTGAAACAAGGGAAAAGGGGATCGGGCGGGAAAATGGAGTTGAGTTCGAAGATCAGCCATGAACTAATTTGAATGGTGGAGCAGGCTGGAAGGACCGTATGGCCTACTGCTGCTCCTAATCCTTATGTTCTTGTGTTTAATCCCCTATGACCACGCCCCTCCCTATCTATGTAACGTCCTCCAGCCCTACAACCCGCCTAGATCCCTGAACACCAATTCTGAACTCTTGCGCCTCCCCAATTTAAAGAATCCACAATTGGTGGCAGTGACTTCAGCTGGCTAAGCCCAAAGCACTGTAATTCCCTTCCTAAACCTCGCCACCTCTCCACCTCTCTTTCCTCCTTCTAGACGCTCCTTAAATCCTACCTTTGCCTGTCCAAATATCTCCTTTTGTGGCTCGGTGTCAAATTTTATTTTATAATGCTACTGTGAAGCACAATGGGACGTTTTATCACATTGAAGGCGCCATATAAGTGCCACGTGTTTTTTGTAGTGGTAAACTGAAGTGTCTGTCTTAGTACTATTAAAGATAAAACGATTAAAAAAAAGTCATATAGAGCAGGGCCTCCCAAGATGTTACTTTGGAACGAAGAAGTGATAAATTAAGAAGCTCTTTTCCTGAATATTCAATATTAAAAGGATCAAGCAGTATTTTGAGGAAATTTATCCCCTTTCTAAATTGTCGAGACATCGACGTGAGGGAACACTGGTGAAATCTTGACATGGTTGGATTTTAAAGGCCTGAAGATTTTAAATGGCCTGTTCAGTAAAGATCAGATATTCTAATGGCCTGGAAAGGAAAGAGTTTGAGGGGAAGGATGGCCGAAGAATGTTGATTTTAACACAGGAAGGATGGAGAATGACAAACGGCATTTCGGAAAGCGTACACTGGTGTTATAAGGGAAAACAGTGGGGAGGGAAGTTCAGACAATACCAATAATGTTCATCTAAGGGGAGGCAGCGAAAATTTCCAGGAGGATGCTATAGATCAGAGAGGCAACGATCAAACTAAAAACTTTTCTTATTTCGAGTTCTTATTTCGATGGAATATAATGTGGAGTAATGTGAAGTTATCGACTTTGGTAGGAAAAATGAAAAACAGATTATTTTTTAAATGTTGAGCGATTGGGAAATGTTGATGTTCAGAGGGACCTAGGTGTCGTTGTACACGAATCATTCCAGTCTGAAAAACAGCCATTTACCACAACTCTCTGTTTTCTGTCCTTAACCCAATTTCTAACCAAGCTGCCACTGACCCACCTATTCCATGAGCCTCAATTTTGTTAACCAGCCTTCTGTGTGGTAGTACAATTCAGGTAAAAATAGCCAAGGTATTCGGGAGGCCATTTACGATGGAGCTACAGATAGCGATTGAAAGACCTCTGAACGAGGAGTTAAGCATGGGATTCGGCAAATTTCTGTGTTACAATAACCAGCAATAGAATTTCGCAGAAACGCATGAAAGAGTTTGTAGAATATAATGGGCCGAAAATTGATCCCGGGACGCGAGAGTACGCACTGTGTACTCTCGCGTATTCCCACTCCAATTGCCGGTTTTCTGCATGCCCTGCGCATGCGCTGAAAACCGGCAATTGCTCTTCTGAAATGGGGGCGGGGCCTGGGTGCATCGCGTGCGCGCTACAGGCTGCGCGCACGCTGTGCACTTCATGCTTTGGACGCGCAGGTAAGTAGGGAAGATTTTGGAAATGTAAAAAGGAGGAGTAAGACCCGCTTTTAAGAAGGTAAGTAGAGAATTAAGTATTTTTTTGATTTTTTTTTTACAGGTATATCTTTTTTATAGACTTCAAAGACAGGTAAGTTTATTTTTATAACTTTTTAAAAGATTTTAAATTTTTTCAAAAATTTAATTTTTTATTTAAAATGGTTAATTTAATTAACTATACTTATTTTATTAATGTGATGGTTTTTTTTAATTTAATTGAGGTTTAGCTGTTATTTTGGGGGGGTGTAAGATTCATAGATTTCACAGCCATGCTGTGAGACTTATGAATGGAAGATGGTGTGCTGCCATTGGCTCTAACTGAGTCACGTGATCCCACAGCTCGCACGAATTCACTACGCCGCTGGGATACGCAAGCCCAGCACAGCTGATGTCTGGAACATCAAGTTCGTGCGAGCTGGATCTGAAAAAGCATAAGCGAGGTGAGACATCGCGGGGAAGGCTTACCTCCGCGGGAACAGAGCGAGATCAATTTCTGGGCCATTATAAAAGTCTATTTCAGGGGACCTCTGAACACCCAGATAGGAATCAACGCATTAGGGACGGGACGAGGGACATAAAGCGAGACATTGACATCTATTGAAGAGGAGATAATATCGATTATAAAATGCAGAAGATACAATTCGATATGGATACTTCTATCGTGTTCAGATATGTTCCCATTTATATCGGCACAGCTCTGACACAGATGTATTTAAGCACGTGTATAATCTTGAGAAAAAGTTATTAAACAGGGCGAGTAAGCTTGGCAATTTTCCATATCTGGAAGTCACCAGATAACAAAGCTGTTTACCACAGAAGCAACTTTTCAGAGGTCAGCTTGTAAATTCCAAGACTTAATCTATCCAGTACTGTGTAAACATTCATAAAGCACAAAGTCCACAGCTGGTTTACTCAAGGAGCTGGGAGACTTAAACAGGGTGCAGCTCTGTCCTTATACCAAACGGTTGTAGTTTACGTGAACCTTCCTTCTGTGGATCATGTATTAATAATATTTTTATACATTTAGTCTTCTCATAGTTAACGTTGACTCGATATCTGAAGTTTGTATTTCAAAACCGGCATCAAATCTTACAACTAGGTCATGCTAATCTTACGGTTGCCATAGAGTCCGCTGTATTGGCATGCCCTGTAGTTATATATTAAGTACAGCGTGTGTTATCAGGAGAACATGACTTCATGTCCTAATTTGATTATGCTTAGTTTGCTTTAAAAATTAAATCAGGAACAATTAATGACAAAGCCCATGCTCAGTCATTTCTCAAAACATGAAACTATTTATATTACATTTTCTAGGAACAGGATATACTGCGTTTACTGATATTAAGTGGACCGGCCCTTCAGGCTGTGGCAGAAGACTGTCACTGATTTCAATGGAAATAAAAATAAAACCGGTAGAGAATTAAAACATCTCGCTATCACCCGTTTTATACTTAATACATTGCATTTATATAGCGTCTTTCACGACCACCAGCAGTTTCAAAGCGCTTTGCAGCCAATGAAGTATTATTTGGAGTGCAGTCACTGTTGCAATGTAGCCAACCCGGCAGCCAATTCGCGCAAAGCAAACTCCCACAAATAGCAATGTGATAATCACCACGTAATCTGTTTTTGTTATGTTGATTGAGAGATAAATATTGGCCAGAATACCGGGGATGACTCCCCTGCTCTTCTTCTAAATAGTGCCAGGGGATCTTTTACGTCCACCTGAGAGAGCAGACGGGGCCTCGGTTTAATGTTTCATCCGAAGACAGCACCTCCGATGGTGCGGCACTCCTTCAGCGCTGCACTGTTGTGTCAGCCTAGGGCTTTGTGCTTAAACCCATGACCTTCTGACTCAGAGGCGACAGTGCTACCCATTGAGCCACAGCTGACACTTGTGCACAAGGTCTAGATCTACCCCCAATGCGTCTCTCTATCTCCCATTCACTCGCTCCTTCTCAATCTTGTTCCTCTCTCCTTACCTCTTGCCCTGTCTCTCTTTCATTTTCTAACTTTCTTTCTTGTATTCGATTGGCTGCCGTCACTCTTACATTCACTCATGCTGCACACGTCAAACCCTCTCTCTTTCACCTTTCCCCTCCTTCCTCCACATGTGTGTCTTCTGCCTCTGATCCACTCTCTTTATTCACGTTTCCTTTTGCAAACACGGTTCACCTTTATTCTGCCACAGACCTTCTGTCTGTCTGATGTACGCCAACTATTCACACTTTGCTCGTTTCTAGTTCCCTCTCTCTCTCGTTCACATTATACGTTCTTTTTTCCCGTGCTCTCCCTCGCCCTTCCTCACTGTTTCCCTTTTCTACATCAGGCTCTTGCACTTTCCCATTCCCTCTTTCGTTCATTGGTTTGGTCTTCCGACTTGCCCTCTTTCCTCATTTACTTTAATCGCTTTCCTCCTGTCCGCACTTCCTTTATTTCCTCTTCCCTCCTTTCAATCTCCCCTATGTCTCTTGTTTAATTTCTCCCAGTCTCTCGTTTCCTCTCTCTCCTTGTCTCTTTTATGTTCATCTCTTCCTTACTCTCCAGTACACGGCCAACTTCCCTGCTGTCTTTCAATAATACCGTGGGACTTTTGGACATTATCTAAAAAATCAGCCTGGACCTCATTCTAACAACACATCGGTAAGATGCAGTTCCGGTAGAGTAGCAATCCCTCAGTGTCAGCCAAGAATATGTGCTCGGGTCTCTGGAGTGGGCTCCGAAAACAACACCATTTGGCTCAGTGGTACCATTGCTGACTCCTAAATGTGAAACATTTAAAAAGGCCATTTATTGGTCAATTTTGATTGTTGTGTTATTCTTGGAGATCACCACGGCTTCTGTTTCATTGCTAAATGAAGATCAGACTACACTTCACGTGTGATAATTGTACCCACTTACAGCAGGAAAGTTTTACTCGCTCTTTGTACTGCTCGTGGAAGTCAGTCAGCTATTGTCCGTGCCTGTTTTATTTCCCCACAAATAGGGATGTGTAAACACAGTAATCATCTGTGGATGTTGGATCCATTGGCAGAAGCCGCAGCATTTGCTCCCCTGTCTTTATCTTCAGGAAACAGGCACTAGTGTCAATTTCTGCCAAATCCGTGCTCCAGGTGCAGGAAGTCATCAAAAAGACTAATGGACCACTGGCCTTTTTATCTACAGAACTAGAATACAAGGGGGCAGACGTTATGCTGCAGCTATACAAAACACTGGTTAGACCACACTTGGAGTACTGTGAACATTCCTGGGCAGCATACCTTAGGAAGGCTATATAGGCCTTGGACGGAGACCAGCATAGGTTTACAAGAATGATACACGGAATCCAAGGTTTAAATTACGATTACACAAACTAGGGTTGTAATCCGTAGAATTTAGAAGGTTAAGGGGTGGTTTGATTGAAGTTTTCAAGGTATTAATCTGAACAGATAAGGTAGATAGAGAGTAAGGTAGAAGTTTGAAACTCTCTTCCACAAACGGTAATTGATGCGAGATTAATTGTTAATTTTAAATCTGAGATTGAAAGGTTTTTGTTAATTAAAGGTATAATGCGAAATGGACCAAAGTTGGGTATATGCAGTTAGGTCGCAGATCCGCCATGACCTCATTGAATGGCTGAACAGGCTCGAGAAGCTAAATGGACTACTCCTGTTCATATGTACCGAGAATGTGGGCTGCGATGTGTGATCAGAATGTTGGATATGATTTGTAATCACAACGTGGAGTCTGGTTTGTGATCAGAATGTGGGACGTGATTTGGTGTCAGAATGTAGGCTATGATTTGTGATCAGAATGTGGGCTGTGTTTTGTGATCAGAATGTGGGCTGTGATTTGTGTTTAATATGTGGTCTCTAATTTGGGATCAGAATGTGGGCTGTGATCTGTGATCAGAATGTGGACTGTGATTTGTGACCAGAATTTGGGTTACTCTTTGTGATCAGAATGCGAACTGTGGTTTGTGATCAGATGTGGCTATGATTTGTCATCAGAATGTGGACTGTGATTTGTGATCAGAATGTGAACTGTGATTTGTGATCAGAATGTGAACTGTGATTTGTGATCAGATGTGGTCTGTGGTATGTGATCAGAATGTGGAGTGTGATTTTTGATCAGAATTTTGGGTTGCAATTTGTGATCAGAATGTGGACTGTGATCTGTGGTCAAAATGTGGGCTGTGATTTGTGTCCAGAATGTGGGCTGTGATTTGTGTCCAGAATGTGGAGTGTGATTTTTGATCAGAATTTGGGTTGCAATTTGTGATCGGAATCTGGACTGTGATTTGTGATCAGAATGTGAACTGTCGTTTGTGATCTTTGATCAGAATGTGGACTGTGATTTGTGATCGGAATGTTTGCTGTGATTTGAGTTCAGAATGTGGACTGTGATTTGTGATCAGAATGTGGACTGTGATTTGTGATCAGAATGTGGATTGTGATTTTTGATCAGAATGTGAATTGCGATTTGTGATCTATATGTGGAGGCTGATTTTTACAGAATGTGGGCGGTGATCTGTGATCAAAATGTGGGCTGTGATTTGTGGTCAGAATATTGGCTATGATTTATGATCAGAATGTAGACTGTCCTTACTAATCAGTATGTGATCTGTGATTTGTGATCAGAATGTAGGATGTGATTTGTAATCTCAATGTGGACTCTGGTTTGTGGTTAGAATGTCGTCTGGATTTGTGATCAGAATGTGGGCTGTGTTTTGTGATCAGATTTGGGCAGTGATTTGTAATCAGATTTGGGCTGTGATTTGTGATCAGATTTGGGTTGTAATTTGTGTTCAGAATGTGGGATGTGATTTGTGATCAGAATGTTGGCTACGATTTGTGATCAGAATGTCGACTGTGATCTCTAATCAGAATGTGGGCAATGATTTGTGATCAGAATGTCGACTGTGATCAGTAATCAGAATGTGGGCGATGATTTATGATCAGAATGTGGGCTGTGATTTGAAATCCCAAAGTGGGCTATGATTTGTGATCAGAATGTGGACTGTGATTTGAAATCCCAAAGTGGGATGTGATTTGTTATCAGAATGTTAACTGAGATTTGTGATCAGAATTCGGCAGAGATTTGTGATCAGAATTGGGCTGTGATTTGTGATCAGAATGTGGACTGAGATTTGTGAACATAATGACGGCTGTGATCTGTGATCAGAACATGGGCAGTGATTTGTGATCTCAATGTGGACTTTGATTTGTGATCAGATATGCGCTATGATCTGTGATCGGAATGTGGGCTCTTATTTGTGATCAGAATGTGCATTGCAATTTGTGACCAGAATGTGGAATGCGATTTGTGATCAGAATGTGGGCAGGATTTCTTGATCAGAATGTTGTCTGCGATTTATGATCATATTATGGACTGTGATTTGTGATCAGATGTTGGCTATGGTTTGTGAGCTGAACGTTGACAGTGATTTGTGATCAGAATGCGGGCTGTGATTTGTGATCAGAATGTTGAATGTGATTTGTGGTCAGAATGTGGGACGTGATTTGTGGTCAGTATGTTGGCTATGATTTGGGTTCAGAATGTGGACTGTGATTTGTGATCAGAATGCCGGCTGTGATTTGTGATCAGAATGTTTGATGTGCTTTGTAATCTCAATGTAGATTCTGATTTGTGGTCAGAATGTGGGACGTGATTTGGGGTTAGAATATTGGCTATGATTTGAGATCTGAATGTGGACTGTGATTATATATTTGTATGCGGACTGTGATTTGTGATCAGAACGTTGACTGTGAATTGTGATCAGAAAGTGGACAGTGATTTGTGATCAGAATTTGGGTTGCGATTTGTGATCAGAATGTGGACTGTGATCTGTGGTCAAAATGTGGGCTGTGAATTGTGTCCAGAATGTAGGCTGTGATTTTTGAACAGAATGTGAATTGTCGTTTGTGATCAGAACGTGGACTGTGATGTGTGATCAGAATGTGGGCTGTGATGTTTGATCAGAACGTGATCAGTGATTTGTGATCAGAATGTGGGCTGTGATGTTTGATCAGAACGTGGACAGTGAGTTGTGCTCAGAATGTGGGCTGTGACGTGTGAACAGAATATGCATTGTGATCAGAAAGAGGACTATGATTTGTGATAAGAATTTGGGTTGTGATTTGTGATCAGAATGTGGACTGTGATTTGTGATCAGAATGTGGAATGTGATCAGAAAGTGGACTATGATTTGTGATAAGAATTTTGGTTGTGATTTGCAATCAGAATGTGGACTGTGATTTATGATCAGAATATGTGCTGTAATTTGTGTTCAGAATGTGGACTGTGATTTCTGATCAGAATGTGAACTGTGATCTGTGATCAGAATGTGAACTATGATTTGTGATCAGATGTGGGCTATGGTTTGTGATCAGAATGTGGACTGTGATTTTTGATCAGAATGTTGGATGTGTTTTATAATCTCAATGTATAGTCTGATTTGGGATCAGAATGTTGGTTATGATTGGAGATCAGAATGTGGACTGTGATTTGTGATCAGATTTGTGCTATAGTTTGTGATCAGAATGTGGACTGTGATATATGATCAGAATGTGGTCTATGAGTTGTGATCAGATGTGGGCTATGATTTATGATCTGAAAGTCGACTGTGGTTAGTTATCAGATTGTGATAAGTGATTTGTGATCAAAATGTGGAATGAGATTTGTAATCTCAATTTAGACTCCGGTTTGTTGTTAGAATGTGAGCTGTTATTTATGATCAGAAAGTGGGCTGTCATTTGTGATCAGGATGTGGGCTGCGATTTGTGATCAGAATGTGAACTGTGATTTGTGATCAGAATGTTGACATTGATTTATGATTAGAATTATTGATATGATTTGTGATCAGAACGTAGATTATCATTCGCGATAAAAATGTGGGCTCTGATATATGATCAGCTTATATGCTTTGATTTGTGATTAGAATGTGTACAGTGATTGGGATCAGAATGTAGAATCTTATTTCTGGTCAGGGTGTGGGCTCTTATTAGTGATGAGAATATGGGCTATGATTTGTGATTAGAATGTGGACTGTGATTTGTTATCAGAATGAGGGCAATGATTTGTGATCAGAATATGAGCTGTGATCAGTGATCCAAATGTGGACTGTGATTTGTGATCAGAATGTTGATTTTGGTATGTGATCATAATGTGGAGTTGATTTGTGATCAGAATACGGGCTGTGATTTTTGATCAGAATTTTGGATGTGATTTGTAATCTCAGTGTAGTCTGATTTGTGGTCAGAATTTGGGATGTCATTTGAGGTCAGAATGTTGGCTATGATTTGAGATCAGAATGTAGACTGTGATTTGTGTTTAATATGTGAACTGTAATTTGAGATCAGAATGTGGGCTGTGATTTGCGATCAGGATGTGGACTGTGACTTGTGGTCAGAATGTGGACTGTGATTTGTTATCAGAATATGTGCTGTGATTTGTGTTCAGAATGTGTGCTGTGATTTGTATTCAGAATGTGTGCTGTGATTTGTGTTCAGAATGTGGACTGTGATTTGTGTTCAGAATGTGGACTGTGATTTGTGTTCAGAATGTGGACTGTGATCTGTGGTCAAAATGTTGGCTAAGGTTTGTGTCCAGTATGTGGGCTGTGATTTGTGATCAGAATGTGAGCTGTCGTTTGTGATCAGAGTGTGGACTGTAATTTGTGTTCAGAATGCGGATTGTGATTTGTAATGAGAAAGTGGACTATGATTTGTGATCAGAATTTGGGATGCGATGTTTGATCAGAATGTGGACTGTGATCTGTGATAAAAATGTTAGCTGTGATTTGTGTCCAGAATGTGGCTGTGATTTGTGATCAGAATGTGGGCTGTGATTTGTGATCAGAATTTGGATTTAGATTTGTCATTTGAATGTGGACTCTGATTTTTTATCAGAATGTGGACTATGATCTGTGATCACAATGCGGGCTGTTATTTGTGATCACAATGAGGGCTATGATTTTTGATTAGAATGTGGACTGTGGTTAGTAATCTGAATGTGATCTGTGATTTGTGATCACAATATGTGCTGTGATTTGTGATCAGAATGTGCTCTGTGATTTGTGATCACAATATGTGCTGTGATCTATGATTAACATGTGGGCTGTGATTTATGACCATAATCTGGACTGTCTTTGGTGATCAAATTATTAACTGTGATTTGTGATCCGAATGTTGACATTGATATGTGATTACAATTTTGGATGTGATTTGTGATCAGAATGTGGGATATGATTTGTGATCAGAAGGTAGATTGTGATTCGCGATGAAAATCTGGGCTCTGATATGTGATCAGATTATATGCTTTGATTTGTGATTAGAATGTGTACAGTGATTGGGATCAGAATGTAGAATCTTATTTCTGGTCAGGGTGCGGGCTGTTATAAGTGATGAGAATATGGGCTATGATTTGTGTTCAGAATGTTTGCTGTGATTTGTTATCAGAATGAGGGCAATGATTGTGATCAGAATGTGAACTGTGATCTGAGTTCAGAATGTAAACTTTTATCTGTGATCAGAATGTGGGCTGTGATTTGTGATCAGAATTTGGGTTAAGATTTGAGATCTGAATGTGGGCTGTGATCTGTGATCAAATGTGGACTGTGATTTGTGATCAGAATTTGGACTGTGATTGGTGATTAGAATATTTACTCTGACTTGTGTTCAGAATGTGGGGCCCTCCTTTTTGATAAAAGAAGGTTATTGTTACCATAGAGGGAGTGCACCAGATTTCACCAAACTGGTTCCTGGGTTGGGGGCATTGTCCTTTGATGAGAGTTTGAGTAGACTAGGCCTATATTCTCCGGTGTTTGGAAGAATGAGAGGTGATCTCATCGAAACAAACCAAATTCTTACAGGGCTTGAGCCGGTACATGCAAGGAGGATGTTTCCCCTGGCCGAGGATTCTAGAACCAGGGGTCACAGACTCAGAATAAGGGGTCGGCCATTTAGGACTGAGATGAGGAGAAATGTCTTCATTCAGAGGGTGGTGAATCTTTGGAATTCTGTACCCCAGCGTGCTGTGGAGGCTAAGTCGTTGGGTATATTAAAGACAGAGATCGACAGATTTTTGAATATTAAGGGAATCAATGAATATGGAGATAGTGCACGAAAGTGGAGATGACGTAGAAGATCAGCCATGATCTGATTGAATGTCGGAGCAAGCTCGAAGGGCCGAATGGCCTACTCCTGCTCCTATTTCTTAGGTAATTATGTGATCTCTAATTTGATATCAGATTTCTGTTGTTATTTCAGATTTCCAGCATCCGCAGTATTTTGCTATCGTATTAGTGTTTGGTTCACTGCCACCTCTCTTCTAGGAATGCCTACCTTGAAGAAGTTCTGCTCTTCTCTTCGACGGGATTTCCGTTTGGCTCTTCAACCTTGTTCATCTTCATTGATTTCAGTTTCCCTTCTCGTGTTTGATGAGGTATCTTCCAAGACTCGGTTTCACAGCCACATTACTTTCCTCAGCAACTGTCTCCGGTTCCGACTTATCCCACGTGGATTCCAACTAAACTTCCACCCTTCGTGTTTCGGATCAACCCAGGATTACAAATATCTCCAAGATATTCATCGTTCCTCGAACTACTACTCTCGCCGCATCTTGAGATCCACGCTCAACGCCATGCGGCGCCACATGAACACTCTCGACATCTCTCTTCAGCAGCACCGACGCACTCTATCTCAAAGCTGTCCGGGTCCACAGTTCCATTTCATCCTTAGAATCATCCGACGCTTCAACAAAAAACTTTTCTTCTACCTTTCCGATGTCAAGGATCGCAAGCTTCAACAACTCTTGGACACTAACGCCCCTCCGGAACCTTCTTCCCCTTCACTTTCCTCTGACCCCCCTTCTCCCAATCTCACCCCCTGCCGCGTTTTCACTATCCCCTCTGACCTTCCCCTCTCTGACTCCGAACGATCAGTCCTCAGCAAAGGCCTGACCTTCATCCCCTTACGCCCCCATCTCAATGAATTTCGAGCTCGGCACGATGCTGAGCTCTTTTTCCGCCGCCTCCGTCTCCGTGCCCACTTCTCTGGCCAGGACGCTTCCCCCCGCACTGCTTACCCTTTCTCCCGCTTTCAGAATTCTCGTTCCACCTGGACCCCTCCCTCTGGCCTCTTACCCTCTCTAGATCTTTTCATTGCTAACTGCCGCCGTGACATCGGCCAGCTCAATTTCTCTGCTCCCCTCACTCACTCCAACCTACCTCCCTCTGAACTTGCAGCACTCCATTCTCTCCGATCCAACCCTGACATTGTCATTAAACCTGCTGACAAGGGTGGCGCTGTTGTTGTTTGGCGAACCGACCTCTACCTAGCGGAAGTTGAACGCCAACTCTCTGACACCTCCTCCTACCTCCACCTGGACCATGACCCCACTACTGAACATCAAGCCACCGTGTCCAAGACCGTCACTGACCTCATCTCCTCTGGAGATCTTCCCCCCACGGCCGCCAACCTCATAGTTCCCCAACCGCGCACAGCCCGCTTCTACCTCCTTCCCAAGATCCACAAACAGGTCTGCCCCGGTAGACCCATCGTTTCAGCCTGTTCTTGCCCCACGGAACTTATCTCTTCCTATCTCGACTCTATTTTTTCTCCCCTTGTCCAGTCTCTTCCCACCTACATCCGCGACTCTTCCGATGCCCTGCGCCATTTTAACAGTTTCCAGTTTCCCGGCCCCAACCGTCTCCTCTTCACTATGGACGTACAATCCCTCGACACCTCCATTCCCCACCAGGATGGCCTGAGGGCGCTCCGCTTCTTCCTTGAACAGAGGCCCAACCAGTCCCCATCCACCACCACCCTCCTCCGCCTGGCTGAACTTGTTCTCACGTTGAACAACTTCTCCTTTGACTCTACCCATTTCCTCCAAATTAAAGGTGTTGCTATGGGTACCCGCATGGGTCCTAGCTATGCCTGCCTTTTCGTGGGATATGTGGAACACTCTTTGTTCCAGTCCTACTCGGGTCCCCTCCCTCACCTCTTTTTCCGGTACATTGATGACTGTATCGGTGCCGTCTCCTGCTCTCGCCCTGAACTAGAACATTTCATTCACTATGCTTCCAATTTCCACCCTTCCCTCACCTTCACATGGTCCATCTCCGACTCTTCCCTTCCCTTCCTCGACTTCTCCATCTCCATCTCTGGGGATAGGTTATTGACTAACATTCACTACAAGCCCACTGACTCCCACAGCTACCTGGACTACACTTCCTCCCACCCCGCCTCCTGTAAGGACTCTATTCCATTCTCCCAGTTTCTCCGTCTCCGCCGCATCTGCTCTGATGATGCCACCTTCCATACCAGTGCTTCCGACATGTCTTCCTTTTTCCTCAACCGAGGATTCCCCTCTACCGTGGTCGACACGGCCCTCGACCGTGTCCGTTCTATCTCCCGCACTTCTGCCCTTACCCCTGCCCCTCCCTCCCGGAACCACGATAGGGTTCCCCTTGTCCTCACCTTTCACCCCAACAGCCTCCACATTCAACGGATCATCCTCCGCCATTTCCGCCACCTCCAGCGTGATCCCACCACCAAACACATCTTCCCCTCACCTCCCCTTTCAGCATTCCGCAGCGACCGCTCCCTCCGCGACACCCTAGTCCACTCCTCTACCACCCCCAGCACCCCTTCCCCTTTGCCCGGCACCTTCCCGTGCACGCGCAGGAGATGCTACATATGCCCTTACACCTCCCCTCTTCCCACTGTCCAGGGCCCCAAACACCCCTTCCAGGTGAAACAGCGATTTACTTGTACTTCCTGCAATTTAGTATACTGTATTCGCTGCTCACGATGTGGTCTCCTCTACATTGGGGAGACCAAACGCAGATTGGGTGACCGCTTTGCGGAACACCTCCGTTCAGTCCGTAAGGGGGACCCCGAGCTCCCGGTGGCCTGTCACTTTAATTCACCGCTTCACTCCCACTCTGACCTCACCGTCCTCGGCCTATTACACTGTTCACGGAAGCGCAGCGTAAGCTCGAGGAACAGCACCTCATCTTTCGTTTAGGCACGCTACAGCCCTCTGGACTCAATATCGAGTTCAACAATTTTAGATCATAACCTCAGCTCCAATCACATTTATATTTTATTTTTTCCACCCTTTTATTTGCCACCCCCCCACCTTTTTTTTTCTTCCTCCTAGAAGCTGGCAGCTGTCCTTCATTCTGCCAGTGGATTTCACACTTCTTTCAGCCTTAATCTGTCACATTTACACCACCTCTAGCCTTGCATATCTCTTAATGTCTCTTAATGTCTCTTCATCTCCCCCTTTGTTCTTTTATCCCCTCCCCCTTTTCCCAGCTTTACTCTGGCCTTAAATCTATTTGATTTCCGGCTCTTCACAGTTCTGATGAAAGGTCATCGACCTGAAACGTTAACTCTCTTTCTCTCTCCACGGATGCTGCCTGGCCTGCTGAGTTTTTCCAGCGTTTTCTGTTGTTATTTCAGATATATGGGGGCTGTTTTTTGATCATAATGCTTTTTTTGATTGCAGTATGAGCACTCACTTGTGTCAAGGATTCAGTTAGTACTTCATTTTTTCTCGACAGTTTATCCCATCTTTTCCATTACGAATCAACATGCTCGGCTATAGATTGTTTCGCTGCAATATTCATGTACTGTATCTTCGTGTTTATGGTGCAAAGTAATATTGTAAACATTTTAATTAGTGCCACTGTAAAACTGTGAACATCCATGGAGTCAGTGATTAAATGAAAATATATTAGTTCATATTTAAGAATCAGGCCGCTGACAATTTTTAATTCCTACTTTTGATTCACATCAGTTTAGGGGGCAATATGGAACAGTACAATCATTACACAAACGTGCATTTAGTGGATATATAATTACAACAGAGTACTGAGATTGGATTAATGTACAGATTTACATAAAACATTTACATATATTACAGTTAGTTTACAGAAACGGTTATCAATACTTTTCTTGTACCTGCGGATACTGTACTTGCAGTTTGTACCAAAGTCACACCCACACTTCCAGTCCAGCTCTGGATACTTGCAATGACCTCAGTTGTTTTTTTCCAAATACGGTGAAGTTGTTGCCAACCAACCTGAAAGAGCATTCAGCAATTAATATAAATAATATCAAAACAGTGAAATCGTGTTATAAACGGTACAATAATGCATTAATAGCACGGACTTATTAATAAACCTACGCGTGGGATGCCCTTCAATTAATTATCTGTGAGTATTGTAAAGCACAGTTATAGCATTGCGGGATGGATATTTCGTCAGTATGATACCAGTTTACAAATAAACGAGGCGCGGAAAAATCAAGGGAAACTAGTGGTTCACTCACCTGATCCACTTCAGTCCTGTGCAGGATTGTATGAGGCGCGTGAAGGTGGCAATGGATTTATCCCTGAAACAATTTCTGTCCAAGTCCAACCTCATCAAGGACCAATTTGCACCGACAGAAGAGGCAAGGTCTTCTGCGCATGCGTCTGTGAGGCCATTGTAATCCAATCTATATATGTGAGAGAGCCAAAGTTTAACTTCAGGGAGTACTGTTCTGGACACAGAATTTATATAATAGTGCTCTTTATAATAATTGCAAGCGTATTAACTCTATGTCATTATACAATCATTATCAACCGATACTTTTACGATTCAGTGTGTTTCTCCTGCCTCAGTATTGTGATTTTGCAGTCGGGATCCCTCAGTGCGGCACACAGTCGTTTGGCTCCTGAATCGCCCAGACTGTTGTGGCTCAAGACCAATACTTCGAGTGTCCGGTTTATACTTAGAGCAGAGGCGAGGTGTTCAGCGCAAACATCGGTAAGTTGGTTATCCCACAACCTGCATCGGTCACAGAGATACAACTTTTTGTTCCAAGACTCACCTCAAAACATACAATGGTAACTTGTAAAAAATAAACAAACGTGCATTGATAGAGCCAGTTTCACATCCTGCGACCTCCACGAAAGATCCGCCTTGGCTCAGTTAGTAGCTCTCTCGCCTCCAGCTCAGAAAGTTGTGGGTTCATAGTACCACTCCCGAGAATTGCGCACGAAAATTTAGGCTGACACTCCAGTGCAGAACTGAGGGAGTGCTGCACTGTCGGAGGTGCCGTTTTGCCATGAGACGTTAAACCGAGGCCTCGTCTGCCCTCTCAGATCGACGTAAAATATCCCATGACACTATTTGGAAGAAGAGCCATGGAAGCTGTCCCGGATGTCCGAGCCAATATTCCGCCCTCAATCAACATCACTAAAAACAGATTATCTGGTCATTATCACATTGCTGTTTGTAAGAGATTGGCTGCCGCGTTTCCTACATTACAAGTGACTAAACTTCAAAAACAAGTACTTCATTGGCTGTAATCCGCGTTTGGATGTCCGGATATCGTGAAATCCTCTGCATAAATGCAACTCTCTTTTTTTCTCGCAGTCAAAATGTTGTGGATTCAAGTCCCACTCCCGAGACTTGAGACCATAATCTCGGCTGACACTGCAGTGCAGTATTGAGGGAGTGCTGCAGCTTCGGACTATTCCAGTGGCTTTTGGATGAGAGGCGAGAGAGTTGCCAAGTGACGCAAACTAATTAAGCAAACTGATAAATGCTCGGAAAAAAGCTCTTTCAAGCAAGTTACAAAGTGTTCTCCTTACTCCAGCGTCTGTATTTTGCAGTCTGGTCTGCTCAATGCAGCAAAAAATCCTTCAGATGCCGAATCGCTCAATTTGTTCTCGTTTAGCCTGGAAAGAGACTATTAATTAATTAAATCCCACCGTCAAACATCAATGATTTGTTTCGTACCTTAATAGACAAAACAAAATCCAACTTCAGAATAAATACTCAGTCGATGACTAGAACATTGTGATTTGGGTTTGAATCTCAGCCCTGGCCACATAGAGATCCAAAGCAGGATTATTTACGATTGCTTTTGCTAAACGTGATTTCGAAGAAATTTTGCAAATTATCACCTGATTAATGGTAGACTGCCCTACATTGTACAAAACTGCCTGTAAGGTGGCGATAATCGAACCCTATCATTCAAATGGCAATCGATACAGTTATTACTCCAATTTAATGAAAAAAATGCAATTTCCTGTATGAGTGTTTTGTCTACATGGGGGGTTGATCATTTTGAATTGGTGTGGAATATTTGCAGGACACCAGGAAAATGAAAAAATCTACTAAAGTGACATCAGCAAATTATTCACTCTGGCGAAAGCCTGAAGCAGAAAGCAGCACCTTTGAAGCAGGAGGAAGTTTGGAGTTAGAACGAATGTTGAGTATAACCTTTTTTCAAACAGAACGCACTACAGCTCTGACAACATTCTAATGGAATATCTTTGAAGCAGACCATATAAATGAATTGAATTATGCACCTAATTTGTTTCTGGTAATTAACGGCCACCGTGAGAAGGAAGGCAAGTGCGGCTGGAGACCAATGAAGTGACGACTTACTTCTTTGCCTAGTGAACTTTTCTTGCTTATAAAAATCAGCATTCCTATGACTACCACTGGCATGTCTTAATTGGTTCCTTCGGAAATTAGAACGTGCTTGTTCTATTCAGATTGCAGTTCAGGAGCATCCAGCACTTAAAAAATGTTTTACACAGAACATGGACTCGTAGAGTTATCCACCCCAGAAGAAGGCTATTTGGCCCATCGTGTTTGTGTCAGCTCGTTGGTAAAATAATCCAAACGCTAAATCGATTGCCTCGTTCTCTCTCCTATTAATCCCTCAACCAACATAACAAAAACACAGATTATCTGGTAATTATCACATTCCTGTCTGTGGGAGCTTGCTGTGCGCAAATTGGCTGCCCCGTTTCCTACATTACAACAGTGACTACACTCCAAAAGTACTTCATTGGCTGTAAAGCGCTTTGAGACGTCCGGTGATCGTAAAAGGCGCTAAATAAATGCAAGTCTTTCTTTTTCTTTCTATAGCCCCGTGTCTTCATCTGCTTCTAGTGTTGAGCCAGATTCGCTTAACAGGCGCAATGGTCTCTGTCCCAACAACTCCCCATCTCAAAACATTTCTTGCAGGAATAACTCTCTTGGTAAAATCTGTAACAAGGAGTTGGGTCTACCATATTAAATATACAGCTGTATATAATACTTAACAACAGGTGACCATACCTCAGAACTTTACACTTATGCAGCACAGGTGTTAAGAGACGCAATCTTCCATCTTCAATACAACACCTGTTGAGATTGAGTTCCAGAACCGTGCCGCATAATTCTAAACCCACCGCGACCGCAGTACAATCCATGGGGCTCAATTTTAGAGGGCTCCATCCTCCGAATGCAAGTCGGTTTACAGAGCCGACCGCGATCCGGGCTGGTTCTTCATTCTGATATTCATACAGGTGGTACAAAGTATTCAGGAGCTCTGTTTTGCTCTGTTCATTGTTCATGTTTTGAAGATCTAATTTGACCCGCGATTCGAGGAACCGAATTAATCGGCGAGTGGTCTCGCCCGGAAACGGACCCGAGGATTCCTCAAGCAAATGAGCTGAAATCGGTGAGCAAAGACCGAACAGAAAGCGTAGAAATGTCACGGACTGGCGTTCTGCCTTCCTGTAATGTTTTTCTCGGACTCTGATGAGATCTTCGGGGCCTGTGGTCAGAAACTGTCCAACTGCAGCTAAGAAATGTTGAACTGGCGGATGGAGGAATTTGTGTGTAACTCGGGCAGCAGAATGATCCTGCTCCAGGATTTCCGCCAGAAACGAGGACCGCAATTCTGATTTCCGGAATTTCTGGCGACAGACGCAGTAATCGAACATGGAGCTCTCATTACAGATTCCCTCGGAGGCCAGTTCACCCATTTTCAGCAGTAACAGACGTGGGTCTTTGATTTGCCCGGAATGAGTTTTTAACGCGTTGCCAAGGTAATTTGAAAGCAGGTGGGTGATGGTCACCGGAAGTTTTGCCACACGTCCAATTTGATGCGCAAAGAATGGTGCCAAAGATGCGCAGACGATTGCGCAGTTGGAGGGATTTGCACACAGGCTGTACAAGATAGCATTCTGCCCCACGTGCCGAAACGCTTCGGCCGCATTTTTTTCATTTCAAAAATAATTGCTGAAATATTCTTTTATCTCCAGGTCAGAAAGTCCCTCTATTCTGTTGTCATTCTCAAAAGTGGTATGAATTTCCGGGCGCTCATTCTGAAAGCGAGGCGGTTTTTTATGCCGCTGTTCCAAGTCTAAATGTAAAACTTAAAAGAAAACGTTTAGATCATTGTTGTAATCGTTTCCCTCTCCCTGCATTAATTTTTAGCTTTGATTTTACTTATTTGAGATGTTTAATCAGTAACATTTTAGAAATTGGAATTTAAAATGAATATTGTACAGTATCTAAATGAGCGCCTCGCCAGACGCTTAAAATTAAAAAAACAAATTATTCGTTGTTTTTATGGGATGTGGGCGGCGCTGGCAAGGCCAGCATTTATTGCCCATCCCTAATTGCCATTGAGAAGGTGGTGGTGGGCCGCCTTCTTGAACCGCTGCAGTCTGTGTGGTGAAAGTACTCCCACAGTGCTGTTAGGGAGGGAGTTCCAGGATTTTGACCCAGCGACGATGAAGGATCTGCGATATACTTCTAAGTCAGGATGGTGTGTGAGTTGGAGATGAACTTAGAGGTGATGGTGTTTCCATGCGCCTGCTGCCCTTGTCCTTCTAGGTGGAAGAAGTCGGGGGTTTGGGAGGTGCTGCCGAAGAAGCCTTGGCGAGTTGCTGCAGTGCACCTTGTTGCTGGTGCACACTGCAGCCACGATACGCTGGTGGTGGAGGGAGTGAATGTTTAAGATGGTGGATGGGGTGCCAATCAAGCGGGCTGCTTTCTCCTGGATGGTGTGAAGCTTCTTGAGTGTTGTTGGAGCTGCACTCATCCAGGCAAGTGGAGAGTATTCCATCACACTCCTTACTTGTGCCTTGTAGATGGTGGAAAGGCTTTGGGGAGTCAGGAGGTCAGACACTCGCCGCAGAATACCTAGCCTCTGACCTGCACTTGTTGCCACAGTATTTATGCCTCTATTGCAATTTCTGCTGATTTTTATATGATGTTTGGAATCTTTCTTTCAGCCTGCAGAATTGAATCGACTTAGATGCTATAATATCTCTCGTTTGTTAATTTTACAGACACTTTTAAAATTCTTACATTGGAACAGTTTTCTTTTTAAACATTGCGAATTGGGTAACTGTTACGCTACTGCTGGGAAATCCTACTTACCCTTTAGATGATACGGTTCTTCTCCGGCCAGATTAATCTGGACTGATGGCAATGGGTGGTTGGCATCTAAAGGAAATGATATCTAATCTTTAATTAAGTGTTTCACAATTATGGAGTTTATTAAACAAATATGTCAGTCATATTTATTGGCAAGTCAAACGTTCACTTGCAATTACTAGCACGGTTATCAAACATTTTGTTAAACAATCATAGCTTAAAAATGAGCCCCAAATTATGAATTGTAAAATAGCCTTCACTTTAATTTTTGTGTATTTCTTTCATTCAGATGTATACAATGGGTGTGCAAGTTTAAATATTGGCTAGCATCACTGGAGGCGGCGATGACTGGTTAAATATTGAAGTACATATTATCAAATAATATAAACTATGTATTGTTGTTTCTTTACTTTCTTTACTGTAGGAGGCATGATTAAGAAGTTTGCAGATGATGCAAAAATTGGCCGTGTGCTTCATCGTGAGGAGGAAAGCGGGAGACTGCAGGAAGATATCAATGGTAAGTTGGGCTGAAAGTGGCAAATGGAATTCAGTCCAAGAAGTGTGAGGTAATGCATTTGGGGAGGGCTAACAATGCAAGGGATTACACATAAATGGTAGGATACTGAGAAATGTAGAGGAACTGAAGAACCTTGGAGTGCATATCCACAGCTCCCTAAAGGTAGCTGGACAGGTAGATAAGGCGGTTAAGAAGGCATACCGGATACTTTACTTTATTAGCCGAGGCAAAGAATATAAGAGCAGAGAGGTTATTCTTGAACTGTATGAAACACTAGTTACACCACAGCTAGAATACTGCCTGCATTTCTGGTCACCACATTACAGGAAAGATGTGAGTTCACTGGAGAGGGTCCAGAGATCATTTACGAGGATATTGCCAGGAGTGGAGAATGTTAGCTATGAGGAAAGACTTGATAGGCTGGTTTGTTTTCTTTCGAACAAAGGCGGCGGATGGGAGATTAAATTGAAGTGTATTCAATTATGAGGGGCCGAGATAGAGTGGATAGGAAGGACCTATTTCCCATAGCAGAGTGGTCAATAACGAGGGGGCATAGATTTGAAGTAATTGGTAGAAGGATTAGAGGGAATTGAGGAGAACTTTTTTCAGCCAGAGGGTGGCGGGGGTCTGGAACTCATTGCCTGAAAGGGTGGCGGGGGTCTGGAACTCACTGCCTGAAAGCGTGGCGGGGGTCTGGAACTCACTGCCTGAAAGGGTGGCGGGGGTCTGGAAGTCACTGCCTGAAAGGGTGGCGGGGGTCTAGAAGTCACTGCCTGAAAGGGTGGCGGGGGTCTGGAACTCACTGCCTGAAAGGGTGGCGGGGGTCTGGAACTCACTGCCTGAAAGGGTGGTGAAGGCAGAATCGTTCATCACATTTAAAATGTACTTGGATATGCACTTGAAGTGCCATAACCTACAAGGCTACAGACCAAGAGCTGGAAAGTGGGATTAGGCTGGATACCTTTATAAATCGGCCGGCCCAGACACAAGGGATCGAATGGCCTCCTTCTGTGCCGTTAATTTCTATGATTCTAAATGGCAAGATTAGGAACTCCTTTGGGCAACTCTCAGCTGAATGTATTCAATCAGTCATTGAAAGAAATAAACTCAAGCAGCTTCCGTAACCTCAAATGGTATCAATATAAAACACACAAAGGGATGATTCTGTTTAAACAATAATACAATTATATACTTTACTTAGCCGTTACGTTTCCAGCATCACATGTCTGAATTCGCAGCTCAGGAAACCATAAAGCTTAGAACACTATGGCTATAATGAGGGACATCAATTTTCACATAGTCTGGGAGAGGCAGAACAGCTCAAGTAGCCACGGCAACGAATATCTGGAATGCATTCAGGTCAGTATCTTTGGGGAAATGTTTTAGAAACGGCTAGGGAAGGGCCATACTATATTTACTGATGATTAACGCAGTACGTTAAGGGGACGACTTGCAACCAGCGACCATATTATGATTGAACTATGGTTGCTTAACTAATCAAGTGTAGAATTTACATTCTAGGGGCATGCACTGATTGTGTTACATACCAAATAGTTATTTGAATATTACTCACTGTGTGTCGACGTTCGGAAGGGAAAAGAGACATTCTCAAGAAAAATGTTTTAAATTTACGCATGGAAAGTCTTCGACGGCGTGAGAAATGAACTGAACAGAGTAAACTGGGCTGAAGGGTTAACGTGCAAACGTACAGACACACAACGAGTCGCAGTTAAATAACTTGTTGGCATGTAACAAAATCAGTACAAGCCCCTAAATGGTAAATTCCCCGCTTGAGTAGTTAAGCAACCATGGTCTACAAATGAGGTAAGGGAGAGTAAAAGCTTATAAAAATGCAAGGCAAAATTTAAATCCAGCCCAACTGGGAAAGCTATAAAGAGCAAAAAGGATCCAAAGAAAGTAATAAGATGTGCAAAAATGAAGATGGAAAAAGTTGCAAGGGATACCAAAGCTAAGAGCAAACTTTTTTGTAAATAGATGAAGAGAAATACAGCGGTAAGTGGGAATATGGGGTAATTAAAGCCAGATGCATGCGAGACTAGAATGGACAATAAGGAAATGGTAGACTTTGTAAATGAGTACTTTCTATCCATTTTCACAGTAGATGAAGAAGACCAAATCCCAGCCTTACAAATGGACCTTAAAATAATTCAAGCGGAAATTTTTTCTGGATTTAATAATTAAAATGTTAATGGAGAATTTAATGGGATTTTAAAATATATAAATCTGCAGGACCCGATTATTAAAACAGATTGGTGAGGTAATTGCAGATTCATTACTCATAATTTTCCAAAGGTTTCTCGATTCAGACATTATGCCTTTAGATTCGAATATTACAAATATCACTCCATTATTTAAGAAGGGGCGAAGGGTGCAACCAGAAACTACTGACCGGTCAGTTTAACATCAGTAGTGAGAAACTATTGGAAGCTTTCATCAGTGACAGAGTGACTGAGCCCTTTGACAATCTGAGCTGATCAATGAGAGTTACCAATATCTGTGAAGGGCAGGTCATGTCTGAATTTTGTGAGGATGAGGCGAATGGAGATTAGGAGAGTGTCTACGGATGCTGTCTATATGGACTTCTGGAAAGGCATTTCATAGGTCCTGCACAAGATATGATAAGCAAAAATAAATGTGCACAGAATTGGGAGCAAGTTTCTTACATAAGGTTGGTAATAGTTTGGGCGTTAGGAGAGAAAGACTAGGGGGAAATGGAACGTTCTTGTTTGGCGGGATGTGACAAGTGGAGTTCACCAGGGATCTTTAATGGGACGTCAGCTTTTCACCACATATATTAATGACATGGATAAAGGATTATGGGGGCTGAATTGTTCGTGGGTGGTAGTACAAAACGTGCGATAGCGAATCGGCAGCCTGTTGGCTCTCAATTATCTTTGCCAATGAAGTCAACAGTAAACAAAATTCGGCGGCCTGCAAAGTTGGCTGCCGATTAGGTATCGCCCGTTTTGCTTTGCAGCCCAAGACCAATTTCAGCCTCAGAGAGTTGCAAATCAAAGTTTCTGGAGGAAATAATTAGTTCTAGAAGAATTCTGACTACCAAAGTCCATAAAATGATGATTGACATAACGTTTTTGTTTGTAGGGAGGCATCTTCATTAGATAAATGGTTGGAAAGGACCAAACCTTCTATTATAAAGTATTATGGACCTGAAATTGCGGTCGGAGGCTTCCCGCGGGCGAATACCTCCGATCCGCAAGAAAAGTACGCACCTACCTGGTCCTTCCATATCATCCAACTCTTGCAGTCCTGGGCCTGCAGGCGTACGCCTGCGTAAAGGCCCATGCATCCCAGGAGCGCACGCGGTTCGCAAGCGTCCCTGGGATCACGTGGGCCAGTCCAACCAATCACAAAAAAGATTCCCATTATGCTCTGGGGTTCCCATTTACGGTGCGGAATCCGCATACGCATATTAGGAATTAAATAAAAACACACTTTCGCACAACGTAAATAAAAATAAAACACCACATGCTTAAAATTAATAAAGGTACAATTCAATTAAACATTTAAAACAGCAATGTAATTTTTTGAAAAATAAACTTAAACATTTTTAAAGCGGCCAAAAATAACCTCACGTAATTTTAAAGATTTTTGAAGGTTTAAATGATTTTTTAAAATATTTTAATATTTATTTTCACCCTTACACTTGTAAAGGTAGGGCCTACGCCTGCTTTTACCATGCATAAGTGTTTCGTGGACATTCGCTGGGCAGTAGTCAGGCAAATAGCCCAACTCGCTGCCAGCAAAAGACCACTTCCTGCGCATGTGGATGATCTGTCCAGCTGAAACTTGACAGGTCGCAAGTTTTGGGTCTGCTTGCATGCGTAGCGCATGCGGAAACCCGGAACTTACGGGGCACCTACGACCGCGTACGGTCTGCGTACTTAGTCATAGGCCCCATAAAATCCGGGCCATAAACTGTCACAACATGTACCTGTGTTTCTCTTTACTTCCGGAGTTGGCTTGGTTTGATACTGATCGGCATCCTCAGCTCTGGTGCACTTCAAACTTAATACATCTGGGCTATTTGCTGAGGATGCCCCTGGCATCAACGTTGTTCCGAGATGGTGAGAGATTGCATCGTCTGATGGAGCAGCTCCAGGATTTGTGAGAGAGAACAGGCCCGTGACGGATTCCACTGCTACAAGTGTCTGGTTTTCTTTTAAGGTCATATGCTGATATTTACAACATATGTAATTTAACAATGTTCTTAAGCAACTGCAGTTTCCATCACTTCTGGTGGCAGCTTGCTTCGGTGGTCTATTGTTGAATTCAGCAGTGTAGATTGTAGAGTCCATGTTTTTGGCTGTTTCCATACTTTTCTTCGTTTTGCACCCTACTGATCTTTGATTTGATGTCTATTCGCCGTTCCTTGATAAGATGGAATTGATGCGGCTGGAAGCACAGTCTGGATATTGTTTGCTCTTATCATTCCTCCCTCTCCCTGTGGATTCAGTCCATCACATGAGGGGATCACTGCGTTCCCATTACAAAATTATGCTGTGCCTCATGATACCACCTTCAAACCTTCAGAATTGAATTTTTAATTGTCCTGTTCATAGGTAAATCATTTTCTCTCCCTGCAGGAGCTGTAGGCTAATGTTTCGAATCAAGTTCATTTCCTGGTAAGAGAAAAAACAAGGATATACAGTCTTCCAAACATTCTTATGGGAACCTGCATGGGCCCTAGCTATGTCTGCCTTTTCGTGGGATATGTGGAACATTGTTTGTTCCAGTCCCTACTCATGTCCCCTCCCTCAGCTCTTTTTGCTGTACATTGATGACTGTATCGGTGCTGTTTCCTGCTCTCGCCCTGAACTAGAAAATTAATTCACTTTGCTTCCAATTTCCACCCGTTCCTCGCCTTCACATGGTCCATCTCCCACCCTTTCCTTCCCTTCCTCGACTTCTCTCTCTCCATTTCTGGGGATAAGTTATCGACAAACCTTCATTATAAGCCCACTGACTCCCACAGCTACCTGGATAACACTTCCTTCCATTCCGCTTCCTGTAAGAAAAAGGTAATCGATCTGAAAATTAAACTCTGTTTCTCTCTCCACAGATGCTGCCTGACCTGAGTATTTCCAGCATTTTCTGTTTTTTGTTCAGATTTCCAACATCCACAGTACATTGCTTTTGTATTCTTATTTCCCGTCTCATTATGGAATAATTTCAGAAAAAGTTCCGGTCAGCATCATTTGAGAGAAGTCAATCCCTGACAATAACCAAATAATTTTTTGACGTGGAAGATTCAAAATAATAACAAAAACAACAATAATAAAGTCAGTAATATTATTTATTATCAACATTTTTGTTTAACGTTATTAGGTTGCATATGTCCCACGGTGTCTTTTTTTATTTAAAATGTCAATTCGATTTTTCTTTATTAAACTAAGAAACATTGTGCCGTATTATAAGTACATTTTACTCGGTACCAATCTTAGGTTGCCAGACGAGGAACCATGTTTAAACATAGGGTGTAAAATTGGTCTTTGGCGCTAGCGATATGGTATATGTAGTGATATGTTGCAAGCACTGATACGGTGCAATTCACGCTCATAATCCATGCCTTACGTTATCTGTCAGCACAAAATATAGGGCAACATTCAGAATGTTGCCCTTTGTCTTTGCAGTAGATCAGTTCTATGGCACATGACTTATGAGAAGTAAAATAATGAAGCGTACAAGAAAACTCTCACCTTAAAATATCATAACCACATGGCGAATTAGGGTTACGGTAGAACAGTAATTATGTTACTGGACTAATAATCCTCAGGCCTGGTCCAATTATTCGACGGACATGAGTTAATTATCCCACCACGCCAATTGTGGCATTCAATTGACTAAATAAATCTGGAATAAAAAACTAGTATCACTAATGGTGGCCATGAAACTAACGGATTGTCGTAAAAACCCACCTGGTTCAGTAATGTCCTTTAGGGAAGGAAATCTGCCGTCCTTACCTGGTCTGGCCTATATGTGATTCCAGACCCACAGCAACGTGGCTGACTCTTAACTGCCCTCTGAAATGGCCTAGCAAGAAGCTCAGTTGTATTCACCCCACCCTCTCAATGGCAATTAGGGATGGGTAATAAATGCTTGCCTTGACATCGATTTCCACATCCCATGAATGAATAAAAATAAAGTGCATTTCTATAATTCCGTTCCTTGTTTTTCAGTCCACCAATTAGGTGTTGCCCAGTTCTTCAGGCCAAGAAATATATTTCATTGTGCACTTGCTACATAGACATTCAATATGCGGGACATAAATAAATCACAGCAACAGTGTATAATCAATGTAAATATAACGAACATTGCAGATCAGCAGTATGATTAATCTTATGAAGCATCCCCTGGGCGGAGTGCAGAGAGGAACATTTGGTGGGCAGGATCATACGGCGGTAACAGAATCCGACTGAACTCCCTTTCACTTAAATGTAATGGAAGGAAATTCAGGCTTATTCTAGAAGGGGCGCCAGAATCTTCCCCCCAGACTTTTTCGCTAAGCATTCCATCGAATTGATGTTTAAGTCGCAAGCGGTAAAGGCGAACTCCTACTCCATTATTCATAAGAACAAAAGAATTAGGAGCAGGAGTTGTCCATACGGCCCCTCGAGCTTGCTCCCCAATTCGATAAGACCATGGCTGATCATCGACCTCAGCTCCACTATCCCGCACGAGCTCCATATCCTTTGATTCCCCTACAGTCCAAAAATCTAACTATATCTGCATTGAATATAAGATTCAGCATCCAACTCCCTCTGGTGCAGAGAATTCAAAAGATTCAGAGCACACTGTGTGATGAAATTACTTCTCATCTCAGTCTTAAATGGCCGACCCCTTAGTCTGTGAATATGCCCCCTAGTTCTAGACTCTACATCCAGGTGAAACAAGCTCTCAGCATCTACCCTGTCAATCCCCCTCAGAATCATATATGTTTTAGTGAGATCCCCTCATTCTTCTAAACTCCAGAGAATATAGGCCCAATCTTATCAATCTCGCTTCATAGGGCAACCCTCTCATAGAAACATAGAAACATAGAAAATAGGTGCAGGAGTAGACCATTCGGTCCTTCGAGCCTGCACCGCCATTTAATGCGTTTATGGCTGAACATGCTACCTCAGTACCCCATTCCTGCTTTCTCGCCATACCCCTTGATCCCCATAGTTGTGAGTATTATATCTAACTCCCTTTTGAATATATTTAGCGAACTGGCCTCAACAACCTTCTGTGGTAGAGAATTCCACAGATTCACCAATCTCTGGGTGAAGAAGTTCCATCTCATCTCAGTCTTAAATGGCTTCCCCTTTATCCTTCGACTGTGGCCCCTGGTTTTAGTTTCCCTAACATTGGAAACATTCTGCCCGCATCTAATTTGTCTAAACCAGTCAGGATTTTAAACGTCTCTATAAGATCCCCCCTGATTCTTCTGAACTCCAAAGGATACAAGTTCAGTTGATCCAGTCTTTCTTGATATGTCAGTCTGGCCATCCCAGGATCAATCTAGTGAACCTTCGTTGCACTCCCTCAATAGCAAGAATGTCCTTCCTCAAGTTAGGAGACCAAAACTGCACACAATACTCCAGGTGTGGCCTCACCAAGGCCCTGTACAACTGTAGCATCACCTCCCTACTCCTGTACTCAAATCCCCTTGCTATGAAGGCCATCATGCCATTTGCTTTCTTGACTGCCTGCTGCACTTGCCTTCCCACCTTCAGTGACTGATGTACCATGACGCCCAGGTCTCGTTGCACCTCCCCTTTCCCTAATCTGCCACCATTCAGGTAATAGTCTGCCTCCCTATTTTTACCACCAAAGTGGATAACCTCACATTTATCCACATTGTACTTCATCTGCCATATATTTGCCCATTCACCCAAACTGTCCAAGTCACTCTGTAGCCTCCTAGCATCCTCCTCATTGTTCACACTGCCTCCCAATTTAGTGTCATCCGCAAATTTGGAGATATTACAATGAATCCCTTCGTCCAAATCATTAATATATAATGTAAACAGCTGGGGCCCCAGCACCGAACCCTGCGGTACCCCGCTGGTCACTGCCTGCCATTCTAAAAAGTACCCATTTACTCCTACTCTTTGTTTCCTGTGTGCCAACCAGTTCTCAATCCATGTCAACACATTACCCCCAATCCCATGTGCTTTAACTTTGCACACCAATCTCTTGTGTGGGACCTTGTCGAAGGCCTTCTGAAAGTCCAAATACACCACATCTACTGGTTCCCCCCCCGTCCACCCTATTGGAAACATCCTCAAAACATTCCAGAAGATTTGTCAAGCATGAATTCCCTTTCACAAATCCATGCTGACTTGGACCTATCATGTCGCCACTTTCCAAATGGTCTGTTATGACATCTTTAATAATTGATTCCATGATTTTACCCACCACCGATGTCAGGCTGACCGGTCTATAATTCCCTGCTTTCTCCCTCCCTCCTTTTTTAAAAAGAGGGGTTACATTAGCCACCCTCCACTGCTTCGGAACTGATCCAGAGTCTAAAGAATTTTGGAAAATGATCGTCAATGCATCCACTATTTCCAAGGCCACCTCCTTAAGTACTCTGGGATGCAGACCATCAGGCCCTGGAGATTTATCAGCCTTCAGTCCCCTCAATTTCCCCAACACCTTTTCGCGACTGATAAGGATTTCCCTCAGCTCCTCCCTCTTACCAGATCCTTTGATCTATTTTATTTCCGGAAGGTTCTTTGTGTCCTCCACAGTAAACACCGAACCAAAGTACTTGTTCAATTGATCTGCCATGTATTTGTTCCCCGTTATGACTTCCCCTGTTTCTGACTGCAGGGGACCTACGTTTGATTTTACTATCCTCTTTCTTTTTACATATTTATAGAAGCTTTTGCAGTCCGTTTTAATGTTCTTAGCAAGCTTCCTTTCATATTTTATTTTCCCTGCCCTAATCAAACCCTTTGTCCTCCTCTGCTGAGTTTTAAAGTTCTCCCAGTCCCCGGGTTTGCTGCTACTTCTGGCCAATTTGTATGCCACTTCCTTGCTTTTAATACTATCCCTGATTTCCCTTGTTAGCAATGGTTGAGCCACCTTCCCTTTTTTATTTTTACGCCAGACAGGGATGTACAATTGCTGTAGTTCATCCATGCGATCTCTAAATGTCTGCCATTGCCCTTCCACTGATAACCCCTTAAATATCGCTTGCCGCCAATCTAACCTCGCCAATTCACGCCTGATACCCTCAAAGTTGCCCTTATTTAAGTTCTGGTCCATGGTCTCTGAATTAACTGTTTCCTTCTCCATCCTAATGTAGAACTCCACCATACTATGGTCACTCTTCCCCAAGGGGCCTCGCACCACAAGATTGCTGATTAGTCCTTCCTCATTACACAACACCCAATCCAGGATAGCCTCCCCTCTAGTTGGTTCCTCAACATGTTGGTTTAGGAAACCATCCCTTAAACACTCCAGGAAATCATCCTCCACCGTATTGCTTCCAGTTTGAGTAGCCCAATCTATATGCATATTAAAGTCACCCATGATAACTGCTGCGCCTTTTTTGCATGCACCACCGATTTCCTGTTTCATACCCTCCCCCACCTCACTACTACTGTTTGGAGGTCTGTACACAACCCCGACTAACGTTTTCTGCACTTTGGTGTTCTGCAGCTCAACCCATATTGATTCCACATCCTCCAAGCTAATGTCCTTCCTAGTTATTGCATTAATCTCCTTTTTAACCAGCAATGCTACCCCACCCCCTTTTCCTTTTATTATATCCTTCCTGAATGTTGAATACCCCTGGATATTCAGTTCCCAGCCTTGATTGTTCTGGAGCCACGTCTCTGTAATCCCAATCACATCATATCCGTTAACATCAATTTGCACAGTCAATTCATCCACCTTATTACGGATACTCCTTGCATTAAGACACAGAGCCTTTAGGCTTGTTTTATTAACACCCTTTGTCCTTTTAGACTTATGATTTAGTATGGCCCTTTGTGTTTCTTGCCTTTGTTTACTCGGATTTCCCTTATTGTTTCTCACCCTTCTAACATTTGTTTCTGACTGCATATTACTTCCCCCTGTTTCGCTACATAGGTTCCCATTCCCCTGCCATATTAGTTTAAATCCACCCGAACTGCCTTAGCAAATATTACCCCGAGGACATCGGTTCCAGTCCTGCCCAAGTGCAGACCGTCCCTTTTGTACAGGTCCCACTTCCCCCAGAACTGGTTCCAATGCCTCAGGTATTTGAATCCCTCCCTCCTGCAACACTGCTCAAGCCACGTATTTAATCTCGCTATCCTGTTCATGCTACTCTGATTAGCACGTGGCACTGGTAGCAACCCAGAGATTACTACCTTTGAGGTCCTACATTTCAATTTAGCTCCTAGCTCCCTAAATTCTGCTTGTAGGACCTCTTCCCGCTTTTTACCTATATCGTTGGTACCTACATGCACCACGACAGCTGGCTCTTCACCCTCCCTTTCCAGAATGTTCTGCAGCCGCTCCGAGATATCCTTGACCCTTGCACTAGGGAGGCAACATACCATCCTTGAATCTCGGTTGCGGCCACAGAAACTCCTGTCTATTCCCCTTACAATTGAGTCCCCTATCACTATAGCTCTACCACTCTTTTTCCAGCCCTGCTGTGCGGAATCCCAAGATTCAATCTACTGAACCTTCTTTGTACCGTCTCTACGGCAAGTATATACTTCCTCAGAAAAGGAGATCCAAACTGTGCACATTACTCCAGGTGTGGTCTCATGAAAGCCTTGTACAATTGCAGCAAAACTTCCTTACTCTTATACTCCAACCCCCTTGCATTAAAGACCAGCATCCCATTTGCCTTCCCAGATTCTTGCTTTATCTGCACGCTAACTCTTTGTGTTTCCTGTACGGGGTCACCTAAATCTTTCTGAACATCAACACCAACTTGGATAAGGCTAACTTCAATGGGATGCGAAAGGATCTAGCCAGGGTACAATGGAACCATAAAATAACAGGAAATACTTTAACAGAACAATGGGTTATCTTTAAGGAGGAGATGTTCCAAGTACAGGCTAGGTACATTCCAATAAGAGGGAAGGGTAAGGGAACCAAAGCAAAGACTCCTTGGATTAAGAGGGAGATTGAGAAGATGATGAAACAAAAAAGAGGGTGGTTGATGAATGTCAGGCGATTACTTCAAGGGAGAACCAGACCAAATACAATAAGTTGAGAGGGGAAGTGAAGATGAAAATAAGATTGGCAAAGATAGAATATGAGAGTAGAATGGCGGTTATCATAAAAGGGAATCCAATTTTTTTTTACCGGCATCTAAACGTTAAGCGGGTCGTATGAGGTGGGGTGGGGCCTATTTGGGACAATGAAGGTGATACATGCTTAGAGACGCAGGGCAGTGCTAGAATACTCAATGAGTACTTTGTATCGGTGTTTACTAAAGAGGTTGATGCTGATAAAATATTGGTGGAAGTGGAAAAGTTAGAAGCAATGGAAGGGGTGATAATTGATAGACTGGATCTACTAGTGAATAGGTCGCCTGTTCCAGATGACTTGCATACATCCCAGGTTGCTAAGGGAATTGGGGGAGGAAATAGCAGAAGGGCTAGCCATAATTTTCCGATCTTCCCTGAGGATTGGAAAGTGGCAAATGTCACACCATTTTTCAAGAAAGGGTGTAAGGACAATCCTATTAACTACAGGCAAGTCATTTTAACATCAGTGGTGATAATGTTTTGAAACAATAATCAAGGAAAAAAATAACGGACACTTGGAGAGGTTTAAGCTAATTAAGGAGAGCCAACAGGGATTTGTAAAAGGCAGATCGTGTTTGAAATATCCAATTGAATTTTTTCATGAAGTACCAGGGAGGATTGATGAAGGGAATGCAATGGATGTTTTCTACATGGATTTTAGGAAGGCTTTTGACAAAGTACCACATAGAAGGCTGATTAACAAAATTGTGGCTCATGGAATAGGTGGGTCAGTGGAAGCTTGGATAAGGAATTGGCTTAAGGACAGAAAACAGCGAGTTGTGGTAAATGGCTATTTTTCAGACTGGAGGATGGTAGACAGTTGTGTTTCCCAAGGGTCAGTGCTGGGGCCACTGCTTTTTTGATATATATAAATGACCTGGATATTGGAATGCAGAGCAGAAATTCGAAGTTTCCCGATGGCACCATACTTGGGGGGGTGGCAAACAGTGATGATGATACCAATCGACTGCAACAGGACATAGAAAGGCTAGCAGAATGGGTAGACACGTGGCAGATGGAATTTAATACAGAGAAGTGTGAGCTGATGCATTTTGGCAGAAGGAACAGGGAGAGGCAATATACACATAATGGCACAGTTTTAAAGATTGTGCAAGGACAGAGGGACCTGGGAGTTCATGTGCATAGGCCCCGAAGGTGGCAGGACATATTGAGAGAGTGGTTAGCAAAGCATATGGGATCTTGGGCTTCACAAATAGAGGTATTGAGTACCATAGAGAAGTTATGCTGAATCCTTATAAAGCGCTGGTTAGGCCACAACTGGAGCATTGCGTCCAGTTCTGGTCACCGCGCTTTAGGAAGTATGTGAAGGCACTTGGGGAGGTGCAGATGGGATTTACAAGAATGGTTCTGGGGATGGGGGTTCGTAGCTACAAGTACAGGTTGGAGAAGCAGGATTTATTTTCATTACAGCAAAGGAAATTGAGGGGTGATTTGATAGAAGTGTACAAGATTATGACGGCTTAGAAAAGGCTAGACAGCGAAAGGCTGTTCCCACTCGTTGATGGTACAAGGACCAGGGGACACCGATTTTAGGTTTTGGGCAAGAGATACAGGGGGTTTGTGAGTAAAAACTTTTTTACGTAGCGTGTGGTGAGGACCAGGAACTCTCTGCCGACGGACTTGGTGGAAGCGGAAACATTCAGTATTTTCAAGGGGGGACTGGATAGGCACTTGAGGGAAATAAACTTGCAGGGCTACGGGGATAGAGCGGGGGAATGGGACGGACTGGATTACTCTACAGAGAGCCGGCACGGTCTCGATGTGCCGAATGGCCTCCTTCTGTGCCGTTATTACTCTTTGACTCTGTGCCATTTAATAGTTTCTCACAATCTAAAAATGTTCTGTTTTTCTATTCTTCCTAACAATGTGAATAACATCACATTTACCCACATTATACTACTTCTGACACCTTATTGTTCGCTCACTTGACCTGTCTATATCCGGCTATTAAAAACCCGTATGGGAACCTTGGCTTTATTAATAGAGGAGTAGAGTACAATTGCACGAAAGTTATGCTAAAGAGATAGAAAACGCTGCTTAGGCCTCAGATGCATTATTGTGTTCAATTCAGGGCACCACATTTTAGGAAGGATCACAAGGCCTTGGAGAAGTTGCAGAAGAGATTTGCTAAAATGTTATCAGGATGAGGGACTTTATTTATGTGGAGAGACTGGAGGAGCTGGCGTTGTTCTCCTTAGAGCAAAGAAGGTTAAGAGGTTTGATGGAGGTGTTTAAAATCATGAATGGTTTTGATAGAGTTAATATGGAGAAACTGTTTCCAGTGGCAGAAGAGTCAGCAACCAGATGACACAGATTTTTGGTCATTAGCAAAACACCCAGGGGCGACAGGAGGAAACATCTTTTTACGGAGCGCGTTGTAATCTGGAATGCGCTGCCTGAACTGGTGTTGGAAGCAGATTCAATAGTGACATTCTAAAAAGAATTGGATACATATTTGCAGAGAGAAATAATCATAGGGCTATGGGGAAAGAGCAGGGCGGTCAAATTAATTGGATTATTCTACCAGAGAGCAGGCACGTGCACGATGGGCCGAATCGCCTCCTTCTGTGCTGTATTATTCTATGATTCTACGATGTCAACTCCTTAAACATCTTAAAAATCTCAATTAGATCACCTCTTTAATCTTCCATAAGAGAGGGAATACAAACCTAGTCTATGCATACTTTTCTCAAAATTTATCCCTCTTCGCCCCGGAATCGTTCAGCTGAATCTGTGCTGCGCTGCATATCGAGTCTACCTTGTTTTGAAAAATTACAACATCTACCTCTAAAGCTCAGTGAACGTTATAACATCTGAGTTAATTTGATACTTCGGCCTTGAAACTATTCCCTCTGAAAATGTCCATGGAAATTGTAAGGTTCAACCAGAGCTCTGCTGCAATGCCCCCTTCCCCACACCGTCCAATTGCCTTTTTACTCTGGTTGCCTACCTTCACAATTAAAAGCTAACCACTTGAGGAAGATATCTTTGCTAAGACATCAAATACCACACTCGGCAAGTGTCAGGAGATTAACTAAAGGGACTACAAATGAAGGAAAGAGGCGCCGTTCAATTTGCGTTACTGTGGACTCAGCGGTCACCAGCGGTGGATAATTGAAAAATGCATCATTTCACCCCGATTGCGGGAGCACAGAAATGATTTATATTACCTCATGTGTGTACCTTAAAGAGTCGTTCGCTAGATATTATGCCTACTCGACTTGCTTAACTATTCTCTAAAACTCTGGGCCGAGCAGCGACATATGCCTCAACACGACTGACAGCTGCAGCTTAGTCCTGTTCCAATCCGATGATGTCATGTTAAAACCAGCGACCGACTCAAATGGCCTATTGATTCTATAAATACCGCTCGTCCCTGGTTCAGCCCATTCCAAAGGTTGAACAGCGGGGCACAACTCGGATACAAAATCTCTGGAGACTACAGCTGCACAAAGAATATATCCTTACCAATCAGGCAGCGAGCATTGCGAGACTTTCTGTATCTCACTGCTACCAAGCAAAGAAACTAGAAGCCAGAATCACCGTCATTCATTTTCACGTAAATCATTTTCGAGTTTGACTGGCTTCAAACCTGTCAGTTTTAATCATTTTCCTATTTGTCTTTGTTATCCCTTACATTGCTCTGCCTTCCTGATTGTGTTTCCACTGTTTCAAGATCGCACTTTACCGTGTCTAAGATTAGTTCCAGACACACCTTGATCAAAGGTCGCCTGCATGTGACTGGAAAAGACGTTAGATAATGGAAATCAATTATTAGCCCATGAATGCCTTGCTATGACAATGGACGGGTTTGTTCATTTCCCCATACAGATGAACAATACTTCCAGAACGGGTGGTGGAAGCAGATTCAATAGTAACATTCAAAATAGAATTGGCTATGTATTTGAAGTGAGCAAATTGCAGGGCTCTGGGGAAAGAGCAGGGGATTGGGACTGATTGGTTAGCTCTTTCAAAGATCTGAATAGGCAGAATGACCGCCTTCTCTGCTGTAAGATTCTATGATGAAAAATATATGCCACGATATGATTTTACTTATTATTGGCACTGAATTATGTTTCAGAACTTGCATTCCATTCCTTTACCGTGTATGCAATAAGCTTTTCACACATTTCCGAGGTGCTTATAATGCTGTAATGGTGTTTTTAACATTATCAAAAGCGGATCCTTCAGCAGCTCTGGATTAAAATCAACTGACGTTCAGTGTCATGATCTTGTCTAACAGTTTGCATTAAGCTAAATGAAACATTCTGCTAAGGTATCGAAAAGGCATTATTAGCTCAGTAGCTCCAGTGTGAGCCCCTTTCGATAGCACAAATCCACACCATGTCACCACGATGGACGCTGTTGCCTTGTGAGTCTAGTTCTGTAAACATCTGCGGGCATTCGACCGTGGTGGGCATCAGAGTTGAGCCCAGCATTCAGAGAGGTGCATTTTCCAGCAAGGGGACTGGATCAGCATTTATTGAAGGGATATTGAGGGGGCATTTTCATTTTGTACGAGAGGGTAAGAAGGGTATTAGCGAGTCGACGACCCGCTTTACATCCCTCCGGATTTTTTTGTTTACATTTAAGTCTTCGGAAGAGAGGTATTGCAGGCTGTTATTTCGCTACCGCTCGTCATACACGATCGCACAGTCATAATTACACCCACTAAGTATTTCCCTTCCAAAGGTCAATACGAGAGAGCCAAATTGTAGCTTTCAAAACCTTGGATTCGGATCAGTGTTGAAATTAAGTAACAACCATCTTTTTTGCTGATGTTCCATTTCCCGGTCAGGCCTTATCATTACATAAACCAAATCAGACTGCCTGACTGCTCACCCAGAAACACAGCTAGACGTTCGAGTTAATTCCGGACCTCGGCCAATAAAACGTACTCGAGCTTTTCGAGAACGCACACCCGCTTTGTCTTCCGTTAATGTATATGGAAATCGAGGAGGGTAGTGCTGCGAGTGTGCAATCCTATTGGCCAGATTTTACTCACTACGCCCTGAGCAGGCAATTTCTAGCGGCCAAGCAGTAAATAATAAGATCATAGAATCACAGAATCATGGAATGGTTACAGCACAGAAGGAGGCAATTCGGCCCGTCAAGCCCGTGCAGGCTCTCTGCAAGAGCACTTCAGCTAGTCCCACACCGCCGACCTTTCCCCGCAGCCCTATTCTTTGTCCTTCAGGTACTTATCAACTTCCCTTTTGAAAGCCACGATTAAGTCTGCCTCCACCACCCTTTCAGGCAGTGCATTCCAGATCATTAACTGCGGAAAAAAATAGTTTATCCTCCTGTCGCCTTTGGTTCATTTGCCAATCATCTTAAATCTGTGTCATCTGGTTCTCTATCCTTCCGCCAATGGGAATAATTTCTCTCTATCTACTCTGTCTTTACCCGTCATGATTTTGAACACTTCTATCAAGTCTCCTCTCAACATTCTCTGCTCTAACGAGAACAACCCCAGCTTCTCCAGTCTGCCCACGTAACTGAAGTCCCTCATCCCTGGAACCCTTCTTGTAAATCTCGTCTGCACACTGTCTCAAGCCTTCACATATTTCCTAAATTGTGGCGCCCAGAATTGGACACAATACTCCAGTTGAGGCCGAAACAGTGTTTTATAAGAGTTCATCATAACCTGTAACTCCCCTATTCACACGTGAGGACACTACCCACCAGGTACACGGTACATACTCATGTGACTCGGCCAACGTTGTCTACCTGATACGTTGCAGTAAAGGATGCTCCAGAGCATGGTACATCGGCGAGACCATGCAGACACTGAGACAACGTATGAACGGACACCGCGCAACAATCGCCAGGCAGGAGGGTTGCCTCCCAGTCGGGGAACACTTCAGCAGCCAGGGGCATTCAGCCTCGGATATGCGGGTAAGCGTTCTCCAAGGCGGCCTTCGAGATACACGACAGCGCAAAATCATAGAGCAGAAACTGATAGCCAAGTTCCGCACTCATGAGGATGGCCTCAATCGCGATATCGGGTTCATGTCACGATACAGAACGTGACTTGACATCATGGCCGGTCTTCCCAGGTGTTTTTTTTTTTAAAAAGACTAACACAAGAACCTACACAGATTGACAGGATATGCAGCCAGCAGGTGGTTTGACACGTTGGACCCCCTGGGACACATCTCATTGTCTTGGCTATGCTCTTTGATGTAGGGAAAGATTTGAATATATTTTGTCTGTGTTTAAATTGTGAATTCTGGGAGATTCTCTCACTGCTAAACTTACCTGACGAAGGAGCGAACTGCTCCGAAAGCTTGTAAAATTAAATAAATCTGTTGGACTATAACCTGGTGTTGTGCGACTTCTCATTTTTCCCCTATTCAAGAAAGGAGGGAAATAGAAAGCAACAAACTATCGGCTGGTTAGCCTAGCATCCGTCAGTGGAAAAATGCTGGACACCATTAATAAGGGAGTAGTAGCAGGGCGTTTAGAAAATCATAATACACTCAAGCAGAGTCAACATGGTTTTATGAAAGGCAAATCGTGTTTGATAACTTTATTAATTTATTTGAGGATGTAACGAGCAGGGTGGGTCAAGGGGAAGCAGTAGCTGTAGTGTATTTGAATTTCAAAAAGGTATTTGATAAGGTGGCATATAAAAGTATACTGCACAAGATAAGAGCTCAAGGTGTTGGGGTAATATATTAGCATGGATAGAGGATTGGCCAACTAACAGATAACAGAGAGTCGGGTATTAAGTAATTTTCAGTTTGGCAAACTATAACTAGTGGGGTGTCACAGAGATTAGTGCTGAGGCCTCAACTATTTATAATCTATATTGATGACTTGGAGGAAAGGACCGAGTGTACTGTAGCCAAATTTGCTAATGATACAAAGATAGGTGGGAAAGCAAGTTGTGAGGAGAACACAAAAGTCTGCAAAGAGATATAGATAGTTTAAGTGAGTGGGCAAAAATTTGGCAGATGGAGTAAAATGTGGGAAAATGTGAGGTTATCCACTTTGGTAGGAAGAATAGAAAATCAAAATATTATTTAAATGGAGAGAGATTTCGGAATGCTGCAGTACAGAACATAAGAACATTAGAACATAAGAAATAAGAGCAGGACTAGGCCATACGGTCCCTCGAGCCTGCTCCACCATTCAATAACATCATGACTGATCATCGACCGCAACTCCACTTTCCCGCTCGATCTCCATATCCCTCGATTCCACTAGAGTCCAAAAATGTAACTCAGCCTTGATTATTCTCAAAGACTCAGCATTCACAGCCCTCTGGGACAAATAATTCCAAAGATTCACAACCATCTGAGTGAAGAAATTCCTCCTCATGTTTCCACTGTTAGGATTGTCTAGTACTAGGGGGCATAGTTTCAGGATAACGGGTAGGCCATTTAAGATGGAGATAAGGAGGAATTTATTCTCTCAGTGGGTCGTGAATCTTTGGAATTCTCTACCCCAGAGAGCTGTGGAGGCTGAGTCAGTGAATATATTCAAAGTGAAGATAGATGGATATTTGATCTACAGGCGAGTCAAGGGTTTGGGGAAAAGGCAGGCAAGTGGAGTTGTGGCAAAGATCGAATTAGCCATTATCTTATTGAATGGCGGAGTAGGTTCGAGGGCCCGAATGGTCTATTCCTGCTCCTATTTCTTATGGTCTTATGATCCTTGCTTTTGTACTCTGTGCCTCTATTTATGAAGCCCATGATTCAGTAGGCTTTTTTTAACCGCTTTCTCAACCGGCCCTGTCACCTTCAACAATTTCTGCACATAGATCCCCAGGTCACTCTATTCATGCACCCGGCTTTAGGATTGTACCCGTTAGTTTATACTGCCTCTCCTCGTTCTTCCTACCAAAATGGATCACCAAGATATATTGATCGGTGGTCTGATGCCGTTCCTGTTAGTAAACGGGCAGTGTCTTGCTCAGCATATGTTGCAGCGCACATTCGACAGGCCGAATGTCCTCCTTCTGTGCTGTACTTTTGTACGATTCTATGATCTGGTTATTATCAAATTGCTGCTAGTGTTTGCTGTGTTCCCCTCATTACAACAGTGACTACACTTCCTTGGCTGTACCGCACCAGTCGTCCAGATGTGGTGCAAGGCGCTACGTAAATGCAAGTTTTTCTTGCTCTTTCGCGTTATTTTTTCGGCTTTCATTGTCTCTTTCAATCAGCATCGCTGCTCATCGAAGTAAGCAAAGTATTTTTAGGGGGAATGGGAATTTTTCTTTCCCGAGAGCCCAGTTTCAGCACTAGATATTTTAAGTCAGTTATATTACATAACAAATGAAAACAGAAAATGCTGGAAACACTCAGCAGGCGAGGCAGCATCTGTGGAGAGAGAAACGATGTTAACGTTTCAGGTCAATGACCTTTCAGTAGAGTTAGATGTTTAATAATTTCTAAGCAAGTACAGAGCCAGGGAAAACATGGCTGGGGGCTGCTGGAAGAAAGCACAAACGGGAAGATCTGTGATAGGATGGAAGGCAGATGAGATTAAATCACAAAAGGAATGGTGATGCAATGAAAAAGGAGGTGGTGATGAGACATTAAATAAACACAACATGGGTCCAGAGGAGCTGTAAATGACAACAACAGAAACATCACCAGCATCAACTCTCCGAGTCAATGGGAGCAGTGGTTATGATCTGAAGTTGTTGATCTCAGTGTTGAGGCCGGAAGATTAACACTGCTGGATCGAAAGAATGAGGTGAAAGTGCAGGTGTTGCATTTCCTGCGGTAGTTAGGAAGGAGCCGGGGAAGGGGAGCGGATATTGGGGGTGATGGAACGTTAACTCCGATTCTCTCTCCACAGATGCTTCCTGACCTGCTGAGTGTTTCCAGCATTTTCTGCTTTTATTTCTGATTTCAAGCTCCCGCAGTACTTCGCTTTTCTGCTATGGCGGAGTCAGTGTCAGCTGTTGCTCAGTTGGCAGCACCCGTTCAGGAAGATGTGGGTTCAAATCCCACTCCAAAGACTGTAGGGGGTGGTAATGGGATCAGCCTTCACCTCTGACTCAGTGAGCGTTTCGAATCGCTCCCATGCCCCTGGTTCCTAGACTTTGGACTTATTTAGGGGTTGTGAACAAAGATGCAGTAGACAACAGGTGTTGATGAAAGAATTTTGACTTTATTAAAAGAAAAAGCTAACAAACTTAAAACACACTTAAAACTTAAACACAGGTTGGGGAAACGCACGGTATAGGCGAGGGTGCATGACAATATACAAAAAACCTTATCCCTCCCAAAAATCCCGCTATCTAGCTAGGTTTTGGTTTCCGGAGAACAGGGATAATGCTCACCAAGCGAATCCTTGACAGTTGAGAGTGAGGGTTTAGAGTCTTTTGAGTAAAAGGTTTCGTAAGGCCCTTGTTGCCGCGAGATATCCGATGGTCACTGAGGCAGTTGCTCTGGTTTCTTCTTGTGTGTTGGTCTGTTTGTGAAGTTGTTGGCCTTCTTTCCTCCTCCTCCTCGTGGTTTGTGGTGTCTTTGCTGGAGCAGAGCTGAGAGAGAGAGAGCTGTGCGAGCGTTGAGAGCATTATACTGTCCTTTTCGCGCCCAAATCCCCTTACTAAAACGGTTTCCTTTAGATTTCAAATGAGCCCTGTACATTCCATTGTCTTAGTTTTGGCAGGCTTGTCAGTTTCGATGGCTTTAACTTGGTGTTAAACATGTCCTGATAGCTTCCGATTTAGGCAAGGCCTTTATCTGGACGCCAAATCTTGTCCCTACTTTCCTAGGTTTTTGGCGGGCTTTAAATCTGTCCTGTGGATACCTGGTTGATTGGTTTTTGATTAAGTAAATCGGGCTACTAAATGTTTTATTGATTTCAGGCTCCTGGTAACCTGTGTGGGCCTGGGAATTTCAAAAGAGGTCTTGGATTATACATATTTCGATGTGTGTGTGAGGCTTTTGGGTTTGTCTCTTCCTCTTTGGTAGGAAGGCAGTGTAAACACATTGCCAGACAGCTTGACTGGGCCCCAAACCCAAAGCTGTCCACTGCCTGGCCACGCCCCTCCGCAGCCTGTCGGTGTCTGCGAAAGGTGTCTTTCCCAACAGTAAGATTCAAAAAGTAATTTTCCTCAGGGTTTTTCTTCCCTGATCTTTAAAAATGTACAAAACTGAGGGGTTTACCTCAAATCACTTCACTTATTGTTCTGTTCGAGTTTCTGGGGATTTTGCGAAGCCTACATTCCTCCCTTTGATATTAAACCGGAATTAGTATCATTAACAGGTGAGCAACATTTCTTTTCCCCGAAAACCAACCTTCCACTGTTTTACCTAAACTAAAAACCCAAACATACATTCCCCTTTTAATTGTGGTGTTTCAGGTACATAGAGGTAAGAATCAATCTTTATTTCATATCCAAGCACGGAGAGGGTCCGACACCCCTGCACAGCTTGGAAAAACACATCATACAAGTCATAAAAATGACGCAACACACACACACAATTTTTTTTATTAAAAAGGCAAAATCAAGGTTCGTTCCATCCCTGGACATAGCCTTCATTTTGATGCACTTCCCAAGTACCTTCGTGTCTGGAACGGAGCTCCCCGTCCTTTCCCCTGCACTTTGTACACAGCAGGTAGATACCTATCCTGAGCTGTCAGACCACCAAAATATGGGAAGCCATCCTGATCCAGGAAGGCACCTCTATATTCCCAGAAAGGTTCTCTGGCTGGATAATTAATCGAGCACTTAAAGTTAAAACTCTACAAATAACTAAACTAATGATAACCCATAACTACCAAAACTGCAATTACTTGAAACCGAAAATGCTGTACATTTGCCGCCCGTCTCCGGACGGCCAGGTTAAATCCTGTTTAGTCTCTGCCTTATGTGGCCTCTGCTATGCTTGTACACCTGGGAGCAGTGCGGCCTGTACCGCCGGACCCAGAAGGCCTTCCTCAAAACTGCTGGGGGTATCTGAACATCCCAGCTGAGTCCTGTGCTGCAGCACACTACCCCCTTTGGTGTCGCTGCAGCGCCCTCGTTCTGATCTGTGGGCTCCTCACAGCCTGAGGCTGCAGGCGGGGGACCCTTCTCTTTCTCTTCTTCCAGCACTACCTCTCCTGTGAAAACCTCACTGTTGGAGGATGTAGGCTGGGAATCCCCAACTTTAGAACGCTCCCTGCTCTTGGGTGCTCTTCTTCGGGTTGCAACCCTCTTTGGGCTGGACCCGGTAAACAGATACACCTGTCTTAGGGTTCTGGCCACTGGGGGTGTGCTTGAGTCCCACATAATCGGTGGAGTTTTCTCTCCTGTGAAACAGCACACTGTTCCTCCCGCTGCAGCTTGTGCGTCTGCCACAGCTGCTGCTGGCTGAGGATTTCAAACTTGGGGGCAGTCCACCTTTGCTGGCTGTTCCCTTTTCTCGGGTTTAAACAGTTTACACTGGTCAATCTCCCACCCGTGGGTTCTCTGCGGTTCTACCTACAGCCGATCTTTCTGGTGCTGGCTCTCCAGGTTACTGGCTGCTTGCCAGTGACTCTGTTTCAAAAGCTCATCCTCTGCCCTGAACGGACCTTCTAGGGGCTCCCCACTCTCTCTCTTTACCAGGACGGCCTGAAGGACGGGAACAACAACAGAAAACGCTGGAAAAACTCAGCAGGCCAGGCAACATCCGTGGAGAGAGAAACAGAGTTAACGTCGAAGCCCTTCGTCAGAACTGAGAAAATAGCAGGAAATGAAACAGATATAAATGCAAGGGGGAGGCTGGGGGGGGGGGGTGGGGAATAACTATGGTAAGTAGAGACATTAAGAGATGCTCAACGCAAGACGAGATGGTAATGGGACAGGTTTAAGAAACAAAAGGTGAAGTCTTAAATGCTGGCAGAATGAGAGACAGTTGCCGTAGGGGGAGAGAGATAAAAAAAAATGGAAAAAGGCACGAACCAATAGGGTGGATAAAATGTATATATATGTGGTGGGGGCCGAGTTATGATCTGAAATTGTTGAACTCGATATTGAGTCCGGAAGGCTGTAAAGTGCCTAAACGGAAGATGAGGTGCTGTTCCTCGAGGTTACGCTGAGCTTCCGTGGAACAATGCACGAGGCCGAGGACGGTGAGGTCTGAGTGTGCGTGGAGAGGTGAATTAAAATGACAAGCGACCGGAAGCTCGGGGTCACCCTTACGGACTGAACGGAGCTGTTCCGCAAAGCGGTCACCCAATCTGTGTTTGGTCTCCCCAGTGTAGAGGAGACCACATCGTGAGCAGCGAATACAGTATACTAGATTGCAAAAAGTACAAGGTAAATCGCTGTTTCTCTTGGATGGGTTGTTTGGGGCCCTGGAGAGTGGGAAGGGGGTATGTATAAGGGCAGGTGTTGCATCTCCTGCACTTGCACGGGAAGGTGCCGGGCGAGGGGGAAGTGGTGCTGGGGGTGATAGAGGAGTGGACTAGGGTGTCTCGGAGGGAACGGTCCCTACGGAATGCTGAAAGGGGAGGTGAGGGAAATGGTGGAGGATGATCCGTTGAATGTGGAGGCTGGTGGGGTGAAAGATGAGGACAGGAGAAACTCTATCGTGGTTCCTGGAGGGAGGGGCAGGGGTAAGGGCAGAAGTGCGGGAGATAGAACGGACACGGTCGAGGGCCGTGTCGACCATGGTAGAGGGGAATCCTCGGTTAAAGAAAAAGGAAGACATGTCGGAAGCACTGGTATGGAAGGTGGCATCGTCGGAGCAGATGCGGCGGAGACGGAGAAATTGGCAGAAGGGAATAGAGTCCTTAAGGACGGGATCCTGGGCTTGGACCTGCTTTAAGTCCGGGGGCAAAGCTACCCCCTTTGTGCCTCCCTTGTCCCGGATTGCAGCTACCGGACCTGCTTTATAGGGATCCCAGAACTCTCCTTCCCTGGTCGCTGCTTGGCCAACTTGCCGGCCTTTTGGTTACCCCCCCCCCCCCCCACGTGGTATGGAGGGATCCTAAATCTATGTCCAAAGGTTTGGACATTGCCCCAGCCTGCTCGTTCACTGTGAATCCCATTAAACTGTACGGGACCCCGTTCGACCTGGTTGAATTGGTCAGGTCTTCCGAATGGACCACCATGCTGGCAGCTCCGGTGTCCACCAAACATCTCCCCTGCACGTTCTCCACCCCCAACTTACCATCGTATCCCGGGGAACACAGGTAGACAGGCTGCGCTGGTTCTAGTCATAGGTCTGCGTTAGGGCGGGCAGATGGGATTAATGAACCAGTCATTTTCCTCAGGGTTTTTCTTCTCTGATCTTTAAAAATGTCCAAAACTGAGGGTTTTACTTCAAATCACTTCACGTAGGGTTCTGTTCGAGTTTCTGGGGGATTTTGCGAAGCCTGCAAGACTTTAGCACAAACATCTAGGCTGACACTCCAGTGCAGTACTGAGGGGGCGCTACCCTATCAGAGGTGCCGTCTTTCAGATGAGACTTTAAACCGAGGCCCCTTCTGCTCTCTCAGGTGGACGTAAAAGATCCGATGGCCACTATTTCGAAGAAGAGCAGGGGAGTTATCCCTGCTGTCCAGGCCAATATTTATCCCTCAATCAACATCATTAAAGCAGATTATCTGGTCATTATCACATTGCTGTTTGTGGGAGCTTGCTCTGCACCCATGGGCCGCCACATTACAAAAGTGACTACCCTTCAAAAAAAGTACTTCATTCACTGTAAAGCGCTTTGGAACGTCAGCTAGTCGTGGAAGGCGCTATATAAATGCAAGTCTTTCTTTACTGTCACCTGTAATCTGTTGCCATCATGTGGTTCCCGGCACTGCTGCCGTTCTGCCAAATCTGAAGTATTCTGTTCCAGGACAGTCACTGTGTATTCCCACATTATTGCAACCGATGCTAGGGCAGAACATACTGTTAAAACAGTAACATAGGAAGGTAGAACAACTTTGTATGGCATTCATCTGTGAAGTTTTATTCAATAAATATAGCGATATCTGGACTGGCAGCAGCAAGAAAACATCAACGTATAATCATACAAGCTTCAGGATTGCAATACAACCTCGACTGGTTCACTAATTTCCTGCATGGAGCGGAAGCTGTACGATCGTGTTAAATGAGTTGTATGGATTTGGCCAGCAATTATACATTTTCATGATTAGCATTGGGGGGAACCGGGCTGTCACGGATCGGACACCCGTTCGCCACACCCCCCATTTTTCATCTCCAATGCCTTCACACACCAAGAACAAAACAGCTAGTGAGGAAGTTAGAGCTGCAAAAGATACAAATAACAGTGAAGCTAATTTATATAAGAACCGAATATTTTCTAAAAGCATTCGCTAGTGAGGGAGTTGCTGATTTGAGATGTCGTTCATTCCAGTTGCTGGAGGGTTTAGAATTCAGCGCAGAGGCAGTTCTCTATAACTTCAAGGGGGAAAGTCCCGAGCATCAACAAATCCGGTGAGATGGATCAACGCTCATACAGAACGTTCAGAGACATGGTAGTGTAACATTTGCAATATTTACAAGATCCGAAATGTATATTTAAATTGTCCGTGACTATAACAGACAACTCCTGGTACAGGTATATTGTGTATAAGTAAAACAGATTTATTAAGCACTTTACATCCAGTACAAGCAAGTAATACTGAACAAGATGATAGTCGCATTCCGTTTTTGGAACCCCAGTGTGCCCACCGGGTGACTACGGCGCCATCTCTTTTCTCAGTCTTGCTGTGTTCTGTTGACTGAAGTTTTCTCTTCTTCTGCTTTCGTGCTGACTCCACTGTTTAATAGCTGTTCATTTATACCTTTTTGCCCTTCAAAATACATAGCAACTTTCAGCTGCTTGGCTATCTCACCATCCTGAGCTTCAATAGTACGGTCTATGATTTCCTCACTTTTCCCTGAATGAGCTCTTCTATGAGAACTTTTACACAAGCAAGGTTTCCACGAATTACGACAGATGTATTTTGCCTTTCGCATAGCCCTTTATCTAGACTGGTCTGAAACTTCAGCGATAAGGGATGTTAGGTATTGAAAACCCTCTATCTTATTTTGAGAATTAATTAATGTTTTGTCCTTCACTGGCTTCTTGTTTTTAACATAACTGAACTTCAATCTACTTCAGCACTATTCTCGAAGTTAACATAATGTTGGCTTAATTTTACCATCATGCTTTGCTTCTCAGCCTTGTGTCTTTTTAACTAAGGTTATATATATTGTAACAGAGGTTTTATGCTTCTAACATATCTTATTATATATCATAGTAATTTTTTAAAAAGCATTACATTTAAAACATTATCAAAGGGCTCTGGAGGCTCAGTCATTGGATATATTCAAAACAGAAGTCGATAGATTTCTGACTAGTAAAGGGCATCAAGGGATATGGCGATTGGGCCGGTGAATGGAGTTGAAGCAGAAGATCAGCCATGATCTCATTGAATGGCGGAGCAGGCTCGAAGGGCCGAATGGCCTACTCCTGTTCCTATGTTTTATGTTCTTATGTAAATCCTACATATAAGCTCTATTCTACAATAGAGTAGCGGCTACTATTTCAGCAACATAAAATAATGGACTTGCATGAAGCAGCAAGACCAGAACCACACAAATACAAACTTTACTTGTATTTAAAGCAAGTGATAAAATAACCTAATCGCTCAGGTCCAATTGTCCATTATCGATGACATATAAAATAATGGAAACTAGCTCACGGTACAAGATAGAGAATCGTCTTTGTAACAAGAATGCAATGCGAAACTCTCAGGGAAAGCTCCTCCTTCTAAAATCCTCTCTATAGACCTTCCTATAAAATCAGGAAGTGTGGAAATTATGTAGGAGTTTAAGTTATGTTGGACACATGGATTAAGCTCTTGTTTTACACAATATTTTTTGGAGTGGCTTAGAAAGTCCAGGAGTGGTAACATTCTCGTCTCTGAGTCAGAAGGTTGTGGCTTCAAGTTCCACGTCAGAGACTTGAGCACGAATTCTCTGCTGACACTCCAGTGCAGTCCTGAGCGAGGTCTGCACTGTCGGAGGTGCCGTCTTTCGGACATGAAGTTGGACCGAGGCGCCGTCTGCTCTCTCAGGTGGATGTAAAATATCCCCATGTCACTATTTCGAAGAAGAGCTGTGGAGGTCGTCCCGGTGTCCTGCCCAACATTTATCCCTCAAATGATCTGTTTATTATCTCACTGCAGCTCGTTAGAGCTTGCTGTGTACAAAATTACCTGCACATTTTCTAAACTTACAACAGTGACTACAGTTCAAAGTAGGAGTTGTGTGGAACGTTCTGAAGTCATGCATAACGCTGTATAAACGCAAGTTCTTAATTTCTATATTTATTTCATATAAGCATATGTGATCTTGGGCTTCACAATAGAGGTATCGAGTACAAAAGCAGACAAGTTATGCTGAAACTTTGTAAAGAGTTTGTTAGGCCACAACTTGAGTATTGCGTCCCGTTCTGGTCACCACACTTCAGGAAGGATGCGAGGACCCTTGAGAGGGTGCAGAGGTGATGTACCAGAATTAGATACAAGGACAGGTTGGAGAAGATGGATCTGTTTTCATTAGAGCAAATGAGTTTGAGGGGTGATTTGTTAGAGGTGTACAAGATTATGACGGGTTTGGATAGGCTAAACGGGAAAAGGCTGTTCCCACTTGTTGATAGAACAGGGACCAGGGGACACCGATATAAGGTTTTGGGCAAGAGATACAGGGGGGCGTGAGAAAAAGTTTTTTACACAGCGAGTGGTGGTATCCTGGAATTCGCTGCTGATGGAAGTGTTGGAAGCGGAGACACTCAATATTTTCAAGGGTAGACTGGATAGGCACTTGAGGGAAATAAACTTGCAGGGCTACAAGGATAGAGCGGAGGAATGGGACTGACTGGATTCCTCTACAAAGCGCCGTCACGGACTCGATGAGCCGAATGGTCCCCTTCTGTGCCGTTTAGACTCTATGACACTATGACAAGTTTTGTACTTCGTACAAAATAGTTTACAGATATTTAAAAATGAGAAATATGGGGCCGAATTTTAAAATCCCTATCGTTGCGTGTGCACGCAACCATAGGGGGCGCGCAAGTGCCGGGTTTAGGCACGCGCTGCGCATGCGCTAAAACCCGGCACTTGCGATCTCTTGACAGATCCTCCGCATCCGCGGGATATGGGAATCCGTGGGTGGAGAGTTGCGCTTTTTGCACAACTACCACCTGCTGAAAGCTTGTCAAATTCTTACGCCTTGTAAAAGCAGGTGTAAGGCCTGTTTTTACCAGCATAAGCGTTTTAAAAAAATAGAAAAATAAAATTAGTTCACTAATTTATAAGTTAAAATTACTCTTCAAAAAGGTAAGTTTATTTTTAGCCCCGTTAAAACATTTAGTTACTTTTTTCCAAAAAATAAAACTTTTGTTTAAAATATTTAATTAAATGTTATTTTAATTAATTTTAAATATGCAATAAAAAAAGTGTATTTAATGTTTTAGTATGTTTTTAAATGTGATCCCCATTCATACTTTTGACAGTTCTGTGCCGATGGAACTGTTTAAAGTATAAAGCGGGTTCCCTTCTTTCATTAGTTGGCTTGGGCAACGTGATCCCAGGGGCGCTTGCAAGGAACCTAACAGAGGATTGTAAAAGCTTCTACAAGTATGTAAAAGAAAAAGATTAGTGAAGACAAATGTAGGTCCCTTGCAGTCAGAAACGGGAGAATTTATAACGGGGAACAAGGAAATGGCTGGGCAATTAAACAAATACTTTGGTTCTGTCTTCACGGAAGAGGACACAAATAACACCCAGAAATGCTAGGGAACTAAGGGTCTCGGGAGAAGGAGGAATTAAAGGAAAATAAGATGAGTAAACAAATAGTGCTGGAGAAATTAATGGAACTGAAAGCCGATAAATCTCCAGGGCCTGAAAATCTGCATCCCAGGGTACGAAAAGAGGTAGCCATGGAAATAGTGGATGCATTGGTTGTCATCTTTCAAAATTCTACAGCTTATGAAACTGTTCTTGCAGATTGCAGGGTGGCAAATGTAACCCCACTATTTAAATAAAGGAGGGAGGGAGAAAGCAGGGAACTACAGACCGGTTAGCCTAACACCAGTAGTAGGGAAAATGCTAAAGTCTGTTATAAATGATGTGATAACAGGACACTTAGAAAATATCAACGGGATTAGACAAAGTCAACATGGTTTTATGAAAGGGAAATCGTGTTTGACAATCGACTGGAGTTTTTTGAGGATGTAACTGGTAGAATAGATAAGGGAGAACCAGTGGATGTGGTGTATTTAGATTTTCAGATGGCCTTTGATAAAGTCCCACACAAGAGGGTAGTGTGAATTATTAAAGCACATGAGATTGAGACTAATATATTGGCATGGTTTGAAAATTGGTTAACAGACAGAAAACAGAGAGTAGGAATAAATGCGTCCTTTTCGGGGTGGCTTGCGGTGACTAGTGGGGTACCGCAGGGATCAGTGCTTGGGCCCCAGCTATTCACAATATATATCAATGATTTGGATGAGGGAACCAAATGTAATATTTCCAAGTTTGCTGACGACACGAAACTAGTTGGGATTGTGAGTTGTGAGGAGGATGCAAAGATGCTTCAAGGCGATTTAGACAAGTTGAGTGAATGGGCAAATACATGGCAGATGCAGTATAACGTGATAAATGTGAAGTTACCCACTTCGGTAGAAAAACAGAAAGGCAGAGTATTTTAAATGCTGATAGACTGGGAAATGTTGATGTACAAAGGGACCTGGGTGTCCTTGTACACCAGTCACTGAAAGCAAACTTGCAGGCGCAGTAAGCAGTTAGGAAGGCAAATGGTATGTTTGCCTTTCTTTGCAAGAGGATTTGAGTACAGGAGCAAGGATGTCTTACTACAGTTATACAGGGCCTTGGTGAGACCACACTGGAGTACTGTGTGCAGTTTTGTTCTCCTTACCTAAGAACGGATATACTTGCCAAAGAGGGAGTGCAGCGAATGTTCACCAGCCTGATTCCTGGGATGGCAGGACTGTCGTATGAGGAGAGATTGGGTCGATTAGGCCTGTATTCAATAGAGTTCAGAAGAATGAGAGGGGATCTCATTGAAACGTCTAAAATTCTGGCAGGGCTAGACAGATTGGATGTTTCCCCTGGCTGGAGGGACTAGAACGACGGGTCACAGTCTCAGGATACGGGGTAGCACATTTAGGACTGAGATGAGGAGACATTTCTTCACTCAGAGGGTGATGAACGTGTGGAATTCTCATCCACAGAAGGCTGTGGAGGCCATTTCACTTAATATATTTCAGAAGGAGATAAATAGATTTCTCGACACTAAAGGCTTCAAGGGGTATGGGGAGAGAGCGGGAATATGGTATTGAGATGGAAGATCAGTCATGATCATACTGAATGGCGAAGCAGGCTTGAAGGGCCGAATGGTCTACTCCTCCTCCTATTTTCTATGTTTCTGTTTCTACAAAAGCAGGGAGGTTATGCTTGAACTGTATCAAACACTGGTTAGGCCATAGCTAAAGTACTGCGTACAGTTCTGTTCACCACATTACAGGAAATATATGATTGTACTAGAGAGGGAACAGAGGAAATTTACGAGGATGTTGCCTGGACTGGTGAACTGTAGCTACGAGGAAAGATTGGATCGGCTGGGTGTGTTTGCTTTGGAACAGAGGAGGCTGAGGGGAGACCTTATTGAGGTGTATAAAATTATGAGGGGCCTAGATAGAGTGGATAGGAAGGACGTATTTCCCTGAGCAGAGGGGTCAAAATCCAGTGGGCATAGTTTTAACGTAATTGGTAGCAGGTTCAGAGGAAATTAGAGGGGAAATTTCTTCATCCAGAGGATGGTGGGCGTCTGGAACTCACTGCCTGAAATGGTGGGAGAGGCAGAAACCCTCACTACATTTAAAAAGTGTTTGGATATGCACTTAACGTGCCTTAACCTACAGTGCTGGTACCAAGTGCTGGGAAGTGGAATAAGGCTGGGTAGCTCTTTGTCGGCGGCGTGCTCACGATGGGCCGAAATGTTCACCTTCCGTGCTGTAAATTTCTATGATTCTATGATTCTATAATATTCTGGTCAGCTTTGCACTCTACGACCCATAGTCTTCTATGCTTTGATCAAACCGGGCAGCAGAAGGGCCACTGCACAGCAATGTTACGGCAACGCCTTCATTCATTAGCTGTTGAAATTTTAGGGCACTAGGACCCTGGGTATATGTGTTCTCCGATTACAGGGATACTGCGACAGTATAGCCAGAACAGGAAGTATCTGCTCGGTTCCATTCTGATTGAGCCAGCATTGATTAGCGGTCATAACTCGGGAGGAGCAGGTTAGTAAGAGTATTACAGAGCTGCACAAAAACCACGGCTGAATATGGGTCAGGCGGTAAGTTTACTGATCTTTGGGCCTTAGTACCGTTGTTCTTTTAACTTTAAAAGATAATTGTGAAAACATGAGATCAGTAGGAAGCCGATACTTATAATCATGACTACTGGGTAGATGAAACAACTGAGGAAACGTAACATGGGTTGTCTTTTGGGAACTGTGCATTATCAAAGTAAAGTGCGTCTCGCTCAAGCATTGCAGCATCACTGTGTTCAGCACCAGCCATGTAAAACTGGCATCGCTGCTGTTGGAACATAGAAGGAATGTGAGTTTTTCAAATCTGACCTCCCTTATGTGTTATGACTCGATGCATTTCCTCCATCGCCAGCTTGCAGGTTTCGGACGACCTTTTGCCGACCTCAGCTGCATAGATCAAGTGATAGCTGTCGAATCAATGCAAGGGGCTGATGATCATTAAAAAGCCGGGCATCATTCGGGGCGCTATCCAGACCTAGTCAGTGCTATGATATTTCTATCAGCAGTACGCGGATGAAGTCACTCAGGTACAGAAGGTAAATCTGACATCGAGGAACCTAAGGAGCAGTAATCCGGTAGAGTGACAATCTATTGGCGAAAACGCTCTTCAGTGTTGTTATTATGACCACAGTCGGGAGCGGCAGTGACTTCGCAATGAAGAAACGCTGAAGGTTCTGTGATATCGCCGCTATTGCTTTGGGACATGAGTTCGAGCTTGTACCTCGATCCCGCAATATCACATAACCAAGTATAACTGGAAATTAATGCGACATTACTTGGTCGCACTAGCGGTGAGCGGATGCAATAACTGTGTTCGATCGCTGTGTTAGGCGACGTTTCGACTGCGACTGCTGAAATCCTTTAAGATCTTGCAACTATAATCTGCCTTCAGATTCCGCGTTGCAATCACATTGAGGAATGGAATTCTTTATGCAGCAATACAACTGAGCTGGCAGCTTTGTAAAACATTTGCCGTCGTGGCCTTTATTCAAGGAGATGAGAGTGTAGCAGGTTCCCCATGTGCTGGTCCCGCTGGGAAGGTGGTGGGTCCCGGGTAGGATTGGTCTCGGCTGTGGCACTTCACCATCAGGGTTCATGTAGAAGTATTGCGCACTTAGCAGTACGTCAGAGCTTTGAAAGATGTCCGTGAGGGTCTTTTTCTCCTGCCTTTCTGGTACGCTTGCTCGAAGGACATTCAGCGAGCGTCAATTACAGTTCTGACACCAGGCGAGTTTTCCTGAATTCCAATTGTATCTAACTCCCTAAAGGACGATCATGTTCTGTGAGAGAATTTGTGTTCTGTTTGTTTTGGTACATTTATGTCGCTTCGAGCCTGCCGATTGCTACCATAAACTTGAAGCAGAATATTGTACTGCAGTGTGTGTATGTCTGGCACACGATGCGTCCTGTGCGCACTTAGCGTGTTTTTTCTAAAGCACTGAGTGCATGTTTATGTGTCGACCCGCAGAACGTTACCCAGTCATGTCTTTGCAGGACACTTTGTAGTGAAGGTGACTTTCCAGTGCCGAGTGACTTTAGAACACAGGTAGAATTAGAATCATAGAAGCTTACAGCACAGAAGGGACCATTCGGTCCATCGTTCCTGTGCTGACTCTTTGAAGGAGTTGCCCAATTGAGTCCCAGACCACAGCATTTTCCACATAACACTACAAATTACTTCTCTTCAAATACATGTCCAATTGCCTTTTGAAAGTTCCTATGGAATCTGATCCCTATTTCCTTTCAGGTAGCACGTGCCAGCCCATAACAAAATTCTGTGTGAGATCATTTCTCCTCATTTCCCTCTAGTGCTTTAGCCAATTTTTTTAAATATCTGGTTACCGACCCACTTACCAGACGAAACAGTTTCTCCCTTCTAGATCCATCAAAACCACTTAGATTTTTGAATACCTCTATTAGGTCTCCCGTTAACCTTCTCTGCTCTAAGGAGAACAATACCAGCTTCTCCAATCTCTCCACATAGCTGAAGTCCTTCATCCCTGGTATCACCCCGGTAAATATCCTCTGTACCCTCTCCAGGGACTTGACATTCTTTCTAAAGTGTGTGCCCAGAATTGTACTCCAACTGAGGCCTCACCAGTGATTTGTAAAGGTTTACCATGAATTCCTTGCATTTCTAATCAATGCCACCCTATTTGCAAAGCCGATTATCCCACACGCGTTCGTAACTACGGTATCAACTTGCACACATTTAAAGATTTGTGAATATGCAGCCCCAGATCCGTCTGCTGAAGCACCTTCTTAAAAGTTGGACCATTTAGATTATACTGCCTCTCTATTTTGTTTCTCCCAAATTGCACCACTTCACACTTATCCACATTAACTGACATCTGTCATGTGTCTGCCAATTTCACCAGTCTGTCTATATTCTCCTGAAGTCTGGCACGATCAGTTCACCACTATTATTTGCCTGACCAGCCCTGAGCCAATTACGTAGCCAAGTGACCACCGTCCCTTTACCACCATGCGCTTCCATTTTCCGAGTAAGACTTTTGAGAACAAAGTAACTAATTAGCACAGAGTGATTGTGAAGTACACAGTGACATTCTAGTAAAAGGTAAGTCTCTAACAGAGATTGATTTCCAAGTACAGGGCAATTTTCCCTCACGACTGCGACCTCGTTAGAAATATTTTATTACCAGGTTAGACGATTCGCGAGCAAGATATGGACATTTCGATCAAATTCAGCGAAAGTCGTCGATAATTTCTGTAATCAGTTCCCAGTCCGTAAACAGGCACAGCCACATTAGCTGACGTAATAACATTTTGAGGATTTGATATGTTGGATTGCCAAATATCGTACGTAAGGACACTTTTCCAACGGGTTACCATAGCGATGCACAAAATTGTATTGCCAGCACTGAAATACTTGGCCGTTGCTTTGCTAACTGACTTCCTTGCCTCCAAATCGACCTTTTATTTATTGTTATTTTTTGATAAGTTTATATTAAGAAGAATTAAGCCAGCATTGATCAAGGATCTTGTTCCGCTGCAGTTCTCTTTGTTTTGAGTTAAAATGTTTAATAATACCAAAAATCCGGCTCCAGTTCCGTGAGAAAAGATTGTTTCTGTTTATTGTTTTGGTGAAATAACTCGTCTGGTGCAGATGTTGTTAGAAGCAGTTTAATTATGGCTCGTCACCAGGGGCGCGAATGTCTCAATGGAATGTGTGTGTGCGTGCGCACTTCCTGGCACAAAAGAAGAAGACTCAGCAACAACTAAACACAAAGTCAGGTGACGACTTAGTCTCTGAGAGTTGTTCTGGTCACAGCGAGACAGAATTTTTTTTTTCATTTTTATTGTATTATTTTTTAAAATGACGACACGCTGGGGTAATTTTACCTTTGAACGACAGTGTAAAATGGGGATATCGAATTGGCCGCATACTTCAATTTTCAATATTATTAAAACAACGTTTATCTGAAACCAACGCTTACTTTGAAACTTCTGACACTCCCTCCCCCAACCACCCCCCCCCCCCCTCCATGATTCTAGTGAACCTCTCATTTTTCTTTACATTAGTTTCGCTATTTGATATGAAGTTTGATATTTCTGATATATTTGGCCGATCCCTGCTGGTGAATTTTAAGCGTGCTATTGTTACAGAATCTCCGACTAAAGATAGATTCCTCGTTATCTAGCTTCCTTTCAATCCGTTCTTCGTGTATCATATTTGGTTGGACATTATTTCACTTTTTAATCAAGAGGTGTGAGCTTCAGATTCTTTAAAATGGCCCGTAATTTGCGACCCCTACGGGCGCGTACGAGGCCTCGCAAGTACCGGGTTTTCGCGCGCGAAGCGCATGCGTGAATAGCCGGAACTTGCGATCATGTCAAGAATCTTCTTGACAGATCGCAGCCATCCCCGGGAAAATAGCATTCATGGGTAGAGAGTTGGGCTATTGGCCCAACTTCTGATCAGCGAAAGCCCGTGAAATACTTGCCAGCGTAAGAGTTTACAATTAAAAAATAAATTTCCATCATGAATTCATTAAAAAACCTGTACAATAAGGTAAGTTTATTTTTAGCCCCTTTAAAACATATAGATTTTTTTTCAAAAAGTTGAATTTTTTTTTTTAATATTTAACTAAATGGCACTTAAAACTTTTTTGGATAGGTAACTTTTTTTTATTTATTTGACGTGTAGATGTATTTTTGGGGGTCTTCCCACTCATGCTTAAGGGGTTTCTGTACACCACTTTCCAAACCTCGGAACCTATTGTCAACAAGTGAAGACGTCGATGAGGAAGTCCAACACCGCCTTCAGTGTGCCAGTGCAGACTTCGGTCGCCAGAGGAGGAGAGTGTTTGAAGACCAGGAACTTAAACCCGGCACCAAGCTCAGGGTCTACAGAGCAGCAGTGATACCCGCCCTCCTGTATGCCTCAGAGACGTTAACCATGTACAGCAGGCACCTCAAAGCACTGGAGAGGTACCACTAACGCTGCCTCCACAAGATCCAGCAAATCCATTGGCAGGATAGGCGCACTAACGTCAGTGCTCTTGCTTATGCCAACATCCCCAGCATCGAAGCTTTGACCACGCTCGATCAGCTCCGATGGATGGGCCACCTCGTCCGCATTCCCGATATGAGACTCCCAAAACAAGCGCTCTACTCGGAGCTCCGACACGGCAAGAGTGCCCCAGGTGGACAGAGGAAACGCTTCAAGGACACCCTCAAAGCCTCCTTGAAAAAGTACAAAATCCCCACCGACACCTGGGAATCCCTGGCCCAAGATCGCACAACGTGGAGGAGAAATATTCGGGAAGGCGTCAAACACCTCGAGTCTCTGCCGTGAGCAAGCGGAAGCCAAGCGCAAGCAGCACAAGGAGCGCACGTCAAAACCCGCACCCCGCCCCCCCCACCACACGCCCCTTCAACCAGCGACTGTCTCACCTGTGAAAGTGTCTGTAGGTCCCGCATTGGACTCATCTGTCACCTGAGAACGCATTTTTAACGTGGAAGCAAGACATCCTCGGTTCCGAGGGACTGCCTAAGAAGAAGACATAAGGCATCCCCATAAGGATGAATGGGGATTCCCTTCTTGTATTGGTTGGGCTGGCCCTCGTGATCCCAGGGGCGCTGGCGAACAGCGTACGACCCTGCGATATGTGGGCCTCTAACCGCGTGTACTCAGAGAGGCCCAGGACCGCGATTTCCGTACCTCCCGGACCACACTATCTATCTCCCTCTATCTCCCTCCTTTCTTGAATAGGGGCGTTACATTTGCGGTATTCCTATCCAGGGAGTTTTGGTAGATTACAACCAACGCATCCACTATCTCTGCAGCCACTTCTTTTAAGACCCTAGGATGCAGGCCATCAGGTCCAGGGTACTTGTCAACCTTTAGACCCATTGATTTGCCCAGTACGTTTTATCTAGTGATAGTGATTGTTTTAAGTTACTCTCTCCCTATAGCCCCTTGATTATTAATTATTATTGGGATGCTTTAAGTCTCTTCTACTGTGAAGTCCATTACAAAATATTTCTTCAAAGTCTCTGCCATTTCCAAGTTTCCCATTATTAATTATCAAGTCTCATCCTCTGCGGGGCCAACGTTTACTTTAGCTACTCTCTTCCTTTTTAATACCTGTCGAGGCGCTTAATGACTGGTTTTATATGTTTTGCTTGATTACACTAACAATCTATCTTCTCTTTGTTTTTTCTTTGTCATCCTTTGTTGCTTTCTAAAAATTTCCCAATCCTCTGGCCTACCACTAATCTTCGCAACATTGTATGCCTTTTCTTTCAATTTGCTACCATTCTTAACTTCCTTAGTTAGCCACGGATGGTTCATCCTACTCGTAGAATCTTTCTTTCTCACTGGAATAAACATTTGCTGAGAGCTATGAAATATTTCGTTAAATGTCTGCCACTGATTATCTATCATCTTACCCTTTAATCTAATTTCCCAATAAAATTTAGCCAACTCTGTCTTCAAATCATTTTAATTGCCTTTATTTCAGTTTAAGACACTAGTTTCAGACCCAAGTTTCTCACCCTCAAACTGAGTTTTAAATTCTATCATGCTATGATCACTCTTCCCTAGAGGATCCTTTACTATTAGATCATTAATTAATCCTGTCTCATTTCGCATTACCAGATCTAAAATAGGCTGCTCCCGGTTGGTTCACAACGTATTGTTCTAAGAAACCATCCCGAATACATTCTATGAACACGTCCTCAAGGCTACCCTTGTCAATTTGATTTGTCCAATCTATTTGAAGATTAAAATCGCCCAGGATTATTGCAGTACCTTTCTTACAAGTCGCAATTATTTCTTGATTTATACTCTGTCCTACTGTTAGGGGGCCTATAGACAACTCCAACCACTGACTTATTTCCCTTACTATTGCTTATCTCCACCCAAAATGATTCTACATCTTGATCTCCTGAGCCAATGTCATTTCTCACCACTGCACTGATCACAGGTTTGGTCTAACCAGAGGTTTGTACAGCTGCAGCATAACTTCTACCCCCAACGTACTCGAGTCCTCTAGATATAAAGTCCCATTAGCCTTTTTTGCTAATTTACTGGAATCCGGCGGCTAGATTGATGACAGCTGCTGATAATGTTATACTGATTTTGTTGAACAACTTCATCTTTGTCTTTGATTGTGGAATTCAAATGTTGTCTCTTTAATTCCTTCAAATGAATCAATGTCTTTTTGTGAACTTCATGTAAAATCGACAGCCACTATTTTTCCATCGGTGGGTTCAACCTTCGTCAGTTTTTTTCGGATTTGTCTGGACTAATTCCCTTTTGAGCTCAAACGGAGAGTCCAAGTTATGTCCATTGTGAATTCTCTGATTTTCTCCTTTGTGCAAAGCACCTATTTTCCCAACAATTTCCCGGTCCCTTCGAACGCACAAAATCATAGCCTTATATGTGCACTCCTCCCATATCTCTATAGTTGGTATTCTGGCTTTATAAATAGAGGAATAGAGTTCAAATTCCAGGAAGTTCTCCTCAACCTATATCAAACACTTTCGGCGCCAGCTGGAGTATTATGCCCAATTTCGGGCACCACACTTTTGGAAGGATCTGAATGCTTTGGAGAGGGTACAGAGAGATTTATGAGACTAGTTCCAGGGAGGAAGGATTTCAGCTAATTGGATAGACTGGAGAAGCAGGGGTAGTTCGCCTCAGAGCAGAGAAGGCTAACAGAGATTTCATAGAGGTGTTTGTAATCATGAAGGATTTAGAAAGATTAAATGAAGATAAGTGCTTCCAATGGATGAAATATCGATAACCAGAGGAAACAGATTTAAGGTGTTTGGCAAAAGAACCAGAGGCGACATGAGGAAAAACTATTTTACGCAACGAATGGTTAGGATTTGGAATGCACTGCCTGATAGGGCAGTGGAAACAGATTCAATAGTAGCCTTCAAAGGGGAATGGGATAAATACTTGATGGAGAAAATATTTCAGGGAAATGGGGAAAATGTCGGGGAGTGGGACTAACTGGATTGCTCTTTGAAAGAGCCGGCGCAGACTCCGTGGGCCAAATGGCCTCTTTCTGTGTGGTACTCTTCTATGATTCTATAGGCCGTATAATGCTTCTGTCTAGACACTGAATTCGAAATAAGAAAAGCTTCTAGTTTGACCGATACCTCTCGCTGATCTTTAGCATCCTCCTGTAAATTTTCGTTGCCTGCCCTTCGTTGACCAATATTGCTATTGTCTGAACTTCCCTCCACTGTTTTCCCTTTAACACCAGTGTACGCTTTCCTATATATCGTTTGTCATTCACCATCCTTCCGGTGTTAAAATCAACTGTCAGCGTCCATTCTCCCTCTCCAACTCTTTCCTTTCCAGACCATTGGAACATTTGATCTCTATTGAACAAAACGTTTTAAATCTTCAGGCCTTTAAAATGCAAGCATAGAATCATAGAAAGTTACAGCACGGAAGCAGTCCATTTCGGTCCATTGTGTCCGTGCCGGCCAACAAAGAGCTATCCAGCCTAATCCCACTTCCCAGCTCTTGGTCCGTAGCCCTGCAGGTTACAGCATCCCAAGTACACATCTAAATACTTTTTTAAATGTGGTTATGGTTTCTGCCTCTACCACCCTTTCAGGCAGAGAGTTCCAGACCCCCACAACCATCTCGGTGAAGAAATTTCCCCTCAAATCCCCTCTAAAGCTTCCACCAATTACTTTAAATCTGTGCTCCCTGATGTTTGACCCCTCTGCTGAGGGAAATAGGTGCTTTCTATCCACTTTATCCAGGCCCCACATAATTATATACACCTCAATAAGGTCTCCTCTCAGCCTCTGCTGTTCCAAGGAAAACAGACTCAGCCTATCCAGTCTATCCTCATAGCTAAGATTCTTTACTCCCGGCAACATCCTTGTAAATCTCATCTGTACCCTCTATAGTGCAATCACTTCTTTCCTGTAATGTGGTGACCAGAACTGCATGCAGTACTCTAGCTGAGGCCTAACTAGAGTTTTATACAGTTGAAGCATAACCCTCCTGCTCTTCTATACTATGCCACGGCTAATAAAGGCAAGCATTCCGTATACCTTCTTAACCACCTCATCGACCTGGCCTGTTACCTTCAGGGATCTGTGGACATGCACTCCAAGATCTATTTGTTATAGAGTCATAGAGTTATACAGCACAGAAAGTGGCCCTTCGGCTCATCGTGTCCGCGCCGGATATCAAGCCCTGTCTATTCTAATCCCATTATCCAGCAATTGGTCCGTAGCCTTGTATGCTACGGCGTTTCAAGTGCTGATCTAAATGCTTCTTGAATATTGTGAGGGTTCCTGCCTCTAACACTCTTTCAGGCAGTGAGTTCCAGATTCCAACCACCCTCTAGGTGAAAATGTTTTTCCTGAAATCCCCTGTAAACCTCCTGCCCCTTACTTTGAAACTATGCCCCCTGGTTATTGACCCCTCTACTAAGGGGAAATGTCCCTTTCTGTCTACGCTATCAAAGCCCCTCATAATTTTGTACAATCAATCAGTTCCCCCCTCAGCCTTCTCTGCTCTCAGGAAACAAAACCAGCCTGTTCAGTCTCTCTTCATAGCTGAAGCGCTCCAGCCCAGGTAACATCCTGGTTAATCTCCTCTGCACCCTCTACAATGCAATCACATCCATCCTATATTGTGGAGACCAAAACTGCACACAGTATTCCAGCTGTGGCCTAACTAGCGTTGTGTACAGCATCATCATAACCTCCCTGCTCTTATATTCTATGCCTCAGCTAATGAAGGCAAGTATCCCATATGCCTTTTTAACTAACTTATCTACCTGTCGTGCTGCCTTCAGGGATCTATGTACATGCACACCAAGGCCCCCCTGATCATCTGTCCTTCCTAGGGTCCTACCATTCATTGTGTATTCCATTGCCTTGTTTGTCCAACCAAAATGCATCACCTCACACTTTTCAGGGTTTACTTCCATTTGCCACTGTTCTGCCCATCTAAACATCCGTCTATATCGTCCTGTAGCCTGAGGCTTCCCTCCTCGCTTTTTACCACTCCACCAATTTTCGTTTCATCTGCGAACTTACTGATCATACCTCCTGCATTCATATCTAAATCATTAATGTACACTACAAACAGCAAAGGACCCAGCACCGATCCCTGCGGTACACCACTGGACACAGGCTTCCAGTCACAAAAAAAACCTTCGAACATCACCCTCTGCCTCCTGACGCTAAGCCAATTTTGGATCCAATGTGCCAAATTGCGCTGGATCCCATGGGCTCTTACATTCATGACCAGTCTCCCATGTGGGACTTTGTCAAATGCCATGTAGACTACATCAACTGCACTACCCTCATCCACACACCTAGTCACCTCCTCGAAATATTCAATCAAATTGGTCAGACATGATCTCCCCCTGACAAAGCCATGCTGACTATCCCTGATTAATCCCTGCCTCTCCAAGTGGAGACTAATTCTGTCCCTCAGAATTGTTTCCAATAATTTCCCTACCACTGATGTTAGTCTCACTGGCCTGTAATTCCCTGGTTTATCCCTACTACCCTTCTTGAGCAATGGTACTACGTTAGGTGTTCTCCAGTCCTCTGGCACATCCGCTGTGGCCAGAGAGTTTCTGAAAATTTGTGTCAGAGCCCCTGCAATCTCCTCCCTTGCCTCAAACAGCAGCCTGTGATACATCCCGTCACGGCCGGGTATTTCTCCACTTTTAAGCCCGCTAAAACCGCTAGTACTCCTCCCTCTCAATATTAATTTGTTCAAGTATATCACAATCCCTCTGCCCGATTTCTATGCCTACAGCACCCTTCTCCATAGTGAACACTCATGCAAAATATTCAATTAAAACCTCACCTACATCTTCCGGCTCAACACACAGATTGCCACTTTGGTCCCTAATGGGCCCTACTCCTTCCCTGGTTATCCTTTTGCCCTTAATATGCTTATAAAACACCTTGGGATTTTCCTTTATTTTGCCTGCCAGTGTTTTTTCATGCACCCTCTTCGCTCTCCTAATTTCTTTTTTAAGTACCCCTCTGCACTTTTTATACTCCTCTAGGGCTTCCACTGTTTTTAGTCTTTTGTATCTGCCAAAAGCCTCCTTTACTTTTCTCTAATCCCTTCTTGTATATCCCTTGACATCCAGGGTTCCCTGGGCTTGTTTGTCCGACCCTTGACCTTTACGGGAACATGTTGGCGTTGTCCTCTCTCTATTTCCTTTCTGAAAGACTCCCACTGCTCTGATGTGGATTTTCCTACAAGTAGCTGATCCCAGTCGATTTTGGCCAGATCCTGCCTTACCATACTAACATCGGCCTTCCCCCAATTTAGAACGTTTATTTCCGGTCCATCTTTGTCCTTTTCCATGACTATCATAAATCTCACCGAATTATGGTGAATGTCACCAAAATGCTCTCCTACTGACACATCTACCACTTGCCCGGCTACATTCCCTAGAATTAGGTCCAATACCGCATCCTCTCTTGTAGGACCTTCTACATGCTAGCACAAAATGCTTTCCTGGATGCACTTAAAGAATTCCGCACCCTCTGAGCCTTTCACACTCTGACTATCCCAGTTAATAGTGGGAAAGTTGAAATCCCCTACTATTATCACCCTATTATTTCTACACTTCTCTGAGATTTGACTGCATATCTGTTCCTCTATCTGCCCCTGACTGTTTGGGGGCCTATAGTATACACCCAGCAAATTGCTTGCCCCCTTTTTTGTTTTTAAGTTCTACCCATATAGCCTCATTAGAGGAACCTTCTTAGATATCATCCCTCCTTACAGCAGTAATTGACTCCTTGTTTAATATTGCAAAACCCCCTCCTAATTTACACCCCCCACTGTCTCGCCTGAAGATTCTATACCCCGGAAGATTGAGTTGCCAGTCCTGCCCCTCCGTCAACCATGTCTCTCTGATAGCAACAATATCATACTCCCATGTGTTCATCAACACCTTCAATTCATCTGCCTTACTCGCAAGACTCTTTGCATTAAAATAAATGCCATCCAGCATTGCCATACTCCCTTGTGCCGTTGCATATTTGCTCTGCCTTCCAGTCTGACTTGCTTTTTTCCTCTATATTTGGCTGTGCATAACCCCCTACTATAGCTCCACTCCGTATCCCATCCCCCACTCCCAAGTAAGTTTAACCCACGCCCCCCCCCCCTCACCCCAAACAGTACTAGCAAACCTCGCCGCAAGGATGTTGTTCCCATTCCGGTTCAGGTGCAACCCGTCCGACTTGTACAGGACCCACCTTTCCCAGAAGCAGACCCAGTGATCCAGGAAACTAAAGCCCTCCCTCCTGCAACAACTCTTTAGCCACGCATTCATCTGCTCTATCCTCCTATTCCTATACTCACTAGCACGTGACACCGGGAGTAATCCACAGATTACAAGCTTTGAGGTCCTGTTTTGTAATCTGCTACCTAGCTCCCTAAATTATTGTTGCAGGACCTCATCCCTCTTTCTACCCATGTCGTTGGTACCAATGTGAACCACGACCTCTGACTGTTCGCCCTCCCCGTTCAGAATTCCCTGCAGCCGTTCAGTGACATCCTTGATCCTGACACCAGGGAGGCAACATACTATCTGGAGTCACGTCTCCGGCCACAGAAACGTCTATCTCTTCCCCTTACGATAGAATCCCCTATCGCTATTGCTCTCCCCCATTTTTTCCTCCTCTCTGACCCACTCGTAGTGCCACGGACTTGGCTCTTGCTGCATTCCCCTGGGAAACCATCTCCCCCAGCAGTATCCAAAACGGAAAATCTGTTGGAGAGGAAGATGGACCCAGGGGACTCCTGCACTACCTTCTGAGTTATTTTACTTTGTCTGGCGGTCACGCATTTCCTGTCTGCATGTGCACTCTTTACCTGCCGTGTGACCACCTCGTTAAACGTACTATCCACGAAGATCTAAGCTTCGCGGATGCTCCACAGTGACTCCAGCCGCAGCTCCAGCTCCAAAACGTGGATTTCGAGTAGCTTCAGCTGGAGACACTTGCTCCACATGTGTTCGCCCTTGACACCAAAAGTGTCCCTGACTTCCCACATAACACAGGAGGAGCACTCCACGCAGCCGAGCTACCCTGCCATGTCCTAGCCTTAATTTACTCCCTTTACTTCCTTTTAATTAAAGAATATTGAATACACTAGGGACCTTACTTCCCTTTAAACTCTACTTACTCTCAACTACAGACATTACTTTGACTTTAACGACTGAACTGTAGAAATACTCACCAGGTCCTACTTACCAATCAGCTCCTTCCCTGTTTGTGACGTCACTTTAGCGGTTTGCATTGTTGCTGTTTGTCTGCTCCCGCTCTCAGACTCTTTCTTTGATGTACAGTAAGAACCAATTCCTACAGGGTGAAAAGTTAGGAAAAACAAAGGTGAAGCAAGGGAGCTCCTCCTTCCACTCGTCACCTAACTCCCTGACTCACCCAACTCACAGCACTCTGTTTAAACCGCACTCAGTCTCTGCGCTCGGTCTCCACCCAGGGCCGCTCTCGCTGCCTCTGCTGCCGGTGAGTCTGAGCCGCTCTCTCTCTCTCCCCGCTCTTTAAATCCTCGGTCTCTGCGCTCGGTCTCAACCCAGGGCCGCTCTCGCTGCTGCCGCCGGTGAGACCCTCCAAGGTCCCTTTGTTCCTCTACACTATTCAGTGTCCTACCATTTAATCTGTATTCCCTTTGCTTGTTAGCCCTCCCCAAATGCATTACCTCACATTTCTCCGGATTGATTCCATTTGCCACTGTTCTGCTCACTTGAACAATTTATTGATATTTTCCTGCATTCTACATCTTCCATCTTCAGTATTAAGCACCCAGCCGATTGTAATATCAGCTGCAAACTTCTTAATCATACTCCATATATTCAAGTCTAGATCGTTGATATATACTGCAAAAAGCAAGGGCGCTAGTACTGAGCCCTGCAGAACCCCACTGGAAACAGCCTTCCTGTTACAAAAACACCCATCAACCATTATCCTCTGCTTCCTGCCTCCGAGCCAGTTTTGAATCCAACTTGACACTTTGCCCTGGATCACATGGGATTTTAACTTCGTTACCAGTCTGCCATGTGGAACCATATCAAAAGCCTTGCTAAAGTCCATATACACTACATCAAACGCACTAACCTCATCTACCCTCCTTGTTACCTCCTCAAAACATTCAATCAGAATTGTCAGACACGACCTTCCCTTCACAAATCCGTGCTGACTCTTCTTGATTAATCCGTGACTTTCTAAATGAAGATTTATCCTGTTGTTCAGAATTCTTTCCAATAATTTCCCCACCACCGAGGATAGGCTGACTGACTTGTAATTACTCGGTCTATCCTTTTCTCCCTTTTTAAACAAGGGTACCACATTAGCAGTCCTCCAGTCATCCGGCACCACACCTAAAGCCAGAGAGGATTGGAAAATGATGATCAGGGCATCTGTTATTTCCTCTTTTGCTGCGCTTAACAGCCTGGGATACATTTCATCCGGGCCTGGTGATTTATCCACTTTTAAAGCTGCTAAAACCCATAATACTTCCTCTCTCACTATGTTTATTTAATTTAATATTTCACACTCCTCGTCCCTGATAGCAATGTCTGCTTCGCCCCTGTCCTTTGTGAAAGCAGACGCAAAGTATTCATTAAGAACCCTACCGACTTCTCCCGCCTCCACACACAGATTACCCTCATGATCTCTAATAGGCCCTACTCTTTCTTTAGTTATCCTCTTATTCTTAATATATTTATAAAACAACTTTGGGTTATTCTGAATTTTACTTCTCAAGAATTTTTCATGCTCTCTCTTCTCTTTCCTAAACTCCTTTTTAATTGCACCCCTGCACATTCTGTACTCCTCTAAAGATTCTGGAGTATTTAGCCCTCGGTATTTGCCATACGCCTCCCTTTTTTTCATTATCCTACCCTGTATGTCCCAAGACATCCAGGGAGCTCTAGATTTGTTAATCCCACCTTTTTTCTTTAAGGGCACATATTTGGTCTGAACACTCCCGATCTCCTCCTTGAATGACTCCCACTGCCCTGACACTGATTTACCTTCAAATAGATATTTCCAGCTCACTACGGCCAAATCCCCTCTGAGCTTAGCAGAATTTACTTTTCCCCAATGTAGAATTTTTATTCCTGGTCTTTCCTTGTCCTTTTCCATAATTACATTAAATGTACCTGAATTATGGTCACTAGCACCAAAATGCTCCCCCACTGATACGCCTTCTATCTGCCCAGCTTCATTCCCTAAAACTAATTCCAGAACCACCCCCTCGCTTGTTGGGCTTGCTACATACTGGCTAAAAAATTCTCCTGGATGTATTTTAGCAATTCCGCTATACCCTTCACACTAATTTTATCCCAGTTAATATTGGGGTAGTTGAAATCCCATACTATTACTACCCTATAGTTTTTGCACTTCTCAGAAATTTGGCTTCATATTTGTTATTCTGTCTCCCTCTCACTGTTTGGGGGTCTATAGTACAGTCCCATCAATGTGATCGCCCATTTATTTGTTTTTCAATTCGACCTATATGGCCTCGTTTGATGATCCCTCCAAAATATCATCCCTCCTCACAGCTGTAATAGTTTATTTAAACAATACCGCGACACCACCCCCCCCTGCCATTTTACCTCCCACTCCATCCCGTCTGAAAATCCTGTAACCAGGAATGTTGAGCTGCCTTACGTGCCCGTCTTTCAGCCACGTCTTTGTAATAGCTATAATATCATAGTCCCAAATATCTACCTGTGCCCTCAGCTCATCTGCCTTGTTCGCTGTACTCCTTGCATTGGAGTATATACCATTTAGTACAGGCAAACCTCCTTATTGAATACTTCTCGCCCTTGATTCCTCTGTCCTTCCAATTTACTTTCTACGTTTTTGTTTTCAAATTCCATTCTATTCTCTATTCTTAGGTTCCCATCCCCCTGCCAAGCTAGTTTAAACCCTCCCTAACATCACTAGCAATCCCCCCCCCGCACCCCACCCCCAGTTCTGTTGAGCTGCAATCGTCCGGCTTGTACAGGTCCCACCTCCCCCAGAAACGGACCCAATGCCTCAGGAATCCAAAGCCCTCCCTTCTGCACCATCCTTCCAGCCACGCATTCATCTGCTTTATCCTCCTATTTCTGGACTCACTAGCACGTGGCACCGGGAGTAATACGGAGATTACTACTTTTGAGGTCCTGTTTTTTAATCTGACTTCTAGCTCCCTAAACTCTGCCTGCAAGACCGCTTCCCTCTTTGCAGCTGTGCACCAAGGAGGCAACATACCATCCTGGAGTCACGTCTGCGGCCGCAGAAACGCCTGTCTTCTCCACTCACTGTTGAATCCCCTGCCACTTTTGCTCTTTCACAATGTTTCCTCCCCCACTGTGCAGCGGAGCCACCCGTGGTGCCGAGGACTTGGATCTGAGTGCAATCCTCAGAGGGACCATCGCCCCCACCAGTATTCAGAATAGAATTCCTGTTGGAGAGCGAGATGACCTCCGGGGCCTCCTGCACTTCCTGCCTGATCTTCTTCTATCTGGTGGTCGCCTACTTGATCTCTGTCCGCTTTCTCTTAGGCTGCGGGGTGACCACCTCACTTAACGTGTTATCCACGTAGTTCTCAGCCTCGCGGATGCACCACAGTGACTCCAGTCGCCGCTCAACTTCTGTAAACCGTCGCTCGAGTCGTTGCAGCTGGTGACACTTACTGCACATGTAGTCATCCAGGCAACGCGAATCGTCCATGACTTTCCACATGCCACAGGATGTGCACTCCGCTAGACTGAGCTGCCCTGCCAATCCTGTCATCCCTTTACCGAACAGGCTATTTAAAAGACTAAGTACTAACCCTTATTTAAAGACTAAGAACTACCCATTATTTAAAGACTTTAACTAACTTAACAGAATAGGCTTTAGACTTAAAAAAAAACACTCACCCACTACTCTCCAATCAGCTGCTTCCCTTGTGCCGACATCACTTTTAATCTGTGACGTCACTTTCGAATGTTGCCTGTTGGGGGCCGCTCTCGCTGCTGCCGCTGCCGGTGAGTCTGGGCCTCGCACTCTCTCCCGCTCCTTATACACCCCGCTGTCGCTTTGGCACCTCCCAGGGCCGCTCTCGCTGCTGCCGCTGCCGCTATCAAGATTTCATTAGTATTCCCTCACGTCGATGTCTCGACAATTTAGACAGTGTTTAAATTCCGTCAAATACGGCTTGATCCTTTTTGCGTTGGATAATTATTAAATGAGCTTATTAATTTATCACTTCTTCATTCCAAAGTAACAGTATTGGGAGATCCTGTTCATTCGGACTTGTTTCTTTTTAAAGTTTCATTCTATGTTTAAAAATCCTAAAATTAAAATTTCAATTTAGCGCTACAACAACAAGTTGCATTTATATAGCGCCTGTATTGTAGTTAAACTTTCCAACGAGTTGCAAATGGAGATATTTGGAGAGGAAGAGGTCGGTTTTAAGGAGCCTCTGAAGGGAAGAGAGAGAGCCCGAGAGCCTGCGAGGTTTAGGGAGGCAATTACAGAGTTTAGGGCCTCGGCAGCTGAAGGCACGGCAGCCAATTGTGGATTGATAAAATTTGGAGATGCGCAAGAGGTTAGAATTGGTGGACTGCAGAGGCCTTGGAGGATTTTAGGCTGGAGACGTTACATAGATATGGAGGGGCGAGGCCATGGAGGGATTTGAACACAAGGATGAGAATTAATTGTATCGTATCTTTTGATAAGTGATTTGTAATTAAATAATTTTTCCATTGTAGATATTTTCGATTTAATGAAAGGGCTAACCGATTGGAATTGTTTTCGGTGACAAGGCATCCAAGCTGTCGTTCACCCCATCCTCGCTGTTAGCTGTCCAACAAAGTCCCAGACGACATTGATTTGAAGACAAAGTTCAGAGTTGCTGAAGAAGAGAACCGGAACGTGGGTTACACAAGCAAAGAAGGACACAACCTAGCTCCGGCTGAATACAGAATACTGAAAGTATAAAAGACTGAAAGAAAACAAAATGAGGAACGTCATACAGCTGCGTGTCCCGAAAAGGAAAATATTGCTTCTCATTGTTGTGTTTGTAGTGTGTTATTTTGTATCACTGCACATGGACGGACAGGCGGATATATTCCCAACAACTTTGCAAAAATCTTCACGGAAACCCACACAGACGTGCAGAAAGAAGCTTCATGATGTTCTTGATATCACCGAAAAAGATTCAAATTGCTTTGAAATAATCAGTGGCAACGAGGAAACCTTTCGAAGTTTGACCAATTTAACTGGAATCGGAAACAAAGACCCGCACTTAACGGAAATCGATTATGTAAATTTATGCACAGATTGCGCTTCTTTCCTCAAATCCCACAAATACATAACTTTCCCCATAACCAGCGATGAACGCGATTTCCCCATTGCATATATAATTCTGATCCATCATAAAATTGAAATGTTTGAGAGACTTTTAAGGACCATTTATGCGCCGCAGAATGTGTACTGTGTCCACGTGGACAGGAAGTCTCCAGAACCATTTCATTCGGCAGTCGCAGCCATCGTCTCCTGTTTTGATAATGTCTTTATCACCAGTAGATTGGAAAGCGTGGTATACGGATCATTTTCCAGGCTCCAGGCCGATATCAACTGCATGAGAGATCTGGTAAGAAGCACGAGCCCATGGAGATATCTCATCAATCTATGCGGACAGGATTTACCGATCAAAACTAATGCAGAATTTATCAAAGAACTCCTTTCTGTCAATGGTAGAAACATAATAGCATCTCATCCACCAACAGCATTGAAAAGGGTATATTGTTACATCGGATGACAATTTATCTGTCTGTCTTCCTCTGTTGCGCTATTCAACAGTTTATCTCTCTCTCTCTACTTACACATCCAATCACTCTTCCATTTAATCATCAATCTACCAATCTATTCATTCATTCTTCCATTCATTCATGTATTCATTCATTCATTTATTCACTCATTCATTCATTGATTCATTCACTCATTCATTCATTCATTCATTCATTCGTTCATTCATTCATTCATTCATTCATTCAACCATCCATTCGATCATTCATCCATCCATTATGACATCCATTCATCCATCCATCATGTCATTCATTCATTCATCCATTCATTCATTAATTCATTCATTATTTCATTCATTCATTCATTATTTCAATCATTCAATCATTCGTTCATCCATCCATCCATTCATTCATCCATTCATTCATTCATTCATTCATTCATTCATTCATTCATTCATCCATTCCATTATTCATTCATCCATTATGAAATTCATTCATCCATCCATTATGTCATTCGTTCATTCATCCATCCATTCATTCATTCATTCATTCATTCATTCATTCATTGATTCATTCATTCATTCATTCATTCATTCATCCATCCAACCATTCATTCATCAGTCATTCATTCATTCATTCATTCATTCATCCATTCATTCATTCATCCATCCAGCCATCCATCCATCCATCCTTCCATCCATCCATTCATTCATTCATTCATTCATTCATTCATTCATCCATCCATCTATTCATCCATCCATTCATCGAACTATTCATCCATCCATTCATCCATCCAGCCGTCCATCCATTCGTTGCTCCATTCATACATACTTTCATCCACGAATAAGAAATAGGAGCAGGAGCAGGCCATTTGACCCTTCGAGCCTGCTGCGCCATTCAATAAGATTATATATGATCTTCTGCCTCATTTCCACTTTCTTCAACTATCCCCATTTGCCTTGATTTCATTAATATTCAAAAAGCTAATGATATCTGTCTTGAATATATTCAACGACTGAGCTTCCACAGGCCTCTGGGGTAGAGAATGCCAAAGATTCACCACACTCTGAGTGAAGAAATTTCTCCTCATCTCAGTCCTAAATGCCCGATCCCTTATTCTGAGACTGTGACCCCCGATTCTAGAATCCCCAGTCAGGCGAAACATCCTCCCTGCATCTACCCTGTCAAGCCCTGCAAGAATGCTGTATGTTTCTATGAGATCACCTCTCATTCTTATAAACTCTAGAGAATATAGGCCTAGTCTACTCAATCTCTCCTCATAGGACAGTCCCCCCATCCCAGGAACCAGTCTTGTGAACCTTCGTTGCACTCCCTCTATGGCAAGTATATCCTTCCTTACGTAAGGAGACCAAAACTGTACACAATACTCCAGGTGTGGTCTCAACAGGGCCCTATATAATTGCAGTCAAATGTCTTTACTCATATACTCAAATTCTCATAATAAAGGCCAACATACCATTTGCTTTCCTAATTGGTTACTGTACCTGCATGTTAACTTTCAGTGATTTGAGTGCAAGGACACCAAATCCCTCTGAACACCAACATTTCCCAATCACTCACCATTTAAAAAATACTCTGCTTTTCCATTGTTCCTACCGAAGTGCAGAATTTCACATTTCTCCACGTTATATTCCATTTTCCATGCTCTTGTCCAATCACCTAGCCTGTCTATATCCCATTGAAGCCTCCTTGCATTCTCCTCACAACTTATATTCCCACCCAGCTTTGTATCCTGCAGCAAACTAGGATATATTACATCCGATCCTCTCATCCAAATCGTTGATGTAGATTACGAATAGCTTAGGCCCAAGCACTGATCCTTGCAGTACCCCACTAATTACAGCATGCCAACCCGAAAATGACCCGTATTTCCTACTCTCTGTTTTCTTTCCGTTAAACAAATTCTGAATCCATGCTCGTACAGACATGCATCCATCCATTAATTCATCCATCCATCAACCCATTCATTCATTCATTCATTCATTCATTCATTCATTCATTCATTCATTCATTCATTCATTCTTCCATTCATCCAATGATTCTTTCATCCATTCATTCGTTCATTCATTCATTAATTCATTCGTTCGTTCCTTCATTCATTCATTCATACAATAATTAATCTATCCATCAATCCATTCATTCATTCATTTATTCATACATGCATTCATTCATTCATGCATTCTTTCATTCATTCATTCATTCATTCACTCATTCATTCTTTCATTCATTCATTCATTTATACATTTTCCCATCCATTCGTTCATTCATTCTGTCATTCATTCATTCATTCATTTATTCATTCTTCCATTCATCCATTCATTCTTTCTTTCTTTCATTCATTCATTCGTTCATTCAGTCATTCATTCATTCATTGATTCATCCATTCATCCATTAATTAACTCATTCATCCATCCATCCAACCATTCATTCATTCATTCATCCATTCATTCATGTATTCAACCATCCATTCCTCCATTCATCTATTCATTCATCCATCCATTCATCCATCAGTTCATTTATTGATTGAGTCATTCATTCATTCACTCATTCATCCTTACATCCAATCATTTATTCATTCATTCTTCCATCTTTTCATTCATTCATTCATTCATTCCTTTTTCCATCCATCCATCCTTCAACTCAAAGTTGGTATGTCTCTCTGTCTGTCTCTCTGTCTCTCTGTCTATCTATTTATCTATCTATCTATCTATCTATCTATCTATCTATCTATCTATCTATCTATCTATCTATCTATCTATCTATCTATCTATCTATCTATCTATCTATCTATCTATCTATCTATCTATCTATCTATCTATCTATCTATCTACCTGTCTATCTACCTGTCTATCTCCCACATATAACAATTAATATAATTATGCGTTAATGGCGTGTGGAGTTTCACAACATGAACCGATTTATTTTCCCACATAATAAGAAATGGTTCCTGGTTGGGCTCGTTTGTCCTTACTTCTTACTCCGAAGTATTCATTCAAATCAGTATAAATAGACGTTTCCCGTTCGCCCTGCGTGGAGACAAGATGCGAATTCATTGAAACGGTTCTGTTGCAGGCACATTTAGTGTGAGTTTTAACAGCGAATGATTGGTGCTCATAATCCTTCCTCTTTGTGTCACTTTCAGAGACGGTGGCAGTACCGATATCGGGTTGGCAGCGTTGTATGGAGGACTGGTCAGTTGAAAGAGCAGCTAACAAATATCACGGTTTTCGCGGGAAACGCGTATTATGCGGTTACTAGGGAATTTGTTAACCACGTGTTGAGGAGCCCCGAAATCCAACAGTTCTTAAAGTGGTCTGAAGACACCTACAGTCCCGATGAACACATTTGGGCCACCATCCACAGAATGCCCGGCGTTCCCGGCTCTAGCCACTTTCGTGGCCCTTCCCCTCCCCCAAATGTCCCTGTCGTCCCGCGGTTGATAAAATGGCAGGTCCTGGAACGTGTGGGGAAGGAGGGAGGCAGATACTCGCCCTGCGCAGGTATTCACCGCCACGGTATCTGTGTCTACGGCGCTGGAGACTTGCACTGGATCCTGCAGCATCAGCACCACCTGTTTGCCAACAAGTTCGACGCTGCAGTGGACAACACAGCAGTGAAATGCATTGAGGAATATCTCAGAGAAAAAGTCATTAACGGAAACAGTTTTCTGCCCTGTGAAGAAGAGGAAACGCGGCTAGATGATTCCACCAGTCGTTTTGATTCAGCAACGGGATGAAAAGAGCCGGCACGCTTCCCCACGTTCGCTGCCTCAAGCGAAATGCTAACAGCTCTCTGAATAAACGATTGCCTGTTTTGAGAGAAATGGTCGTTGGAGTAATTATCGCTTAGTTTACGAAATCGCTGACACTCGGGGACTAGAGAACAAACTTCTGGATTTTTTTGCGAAAGCTTTTCGTTTCTTCGTATGTCGAATGATACAGCAATCGCCGTCTAAAATAATTCATATGAACAGCTCTCGGCCATTCCGCCTATGGAGCTTGCTCCGCCATTGAATTAGTTCGTGGCAGATTTGTACCTTTGCTCCATTTATCCACTTCAGCTCCAAAGCTCTTGAAAGCATTACCTGACAAAAATCTATCTCAGTCTTCAATTCTCCATTTCGCCGAGCAGCCACAGCATTTTGGAGCCGAGAATTCGTTGTTTCTACTGCCATTGTTTGTCAAAAGCTTTCTTCCTAATTTCCCTCTTAAATGGCCTACCTTTTGGGCCAGCATTTACTATAGCCGGCGGAGGAAGGAGACTTGCCCATGCCCATTTAATTTCCATGAGTTTTGCACTGCTAGTTGCTGTAAGTGTGAGTTGCACATGTTTTGGAGCCATCTACAAGGCGTCTGGGGCATGTGTCAACAGGGCATGCAACTGTGTATCACCTTAACCAATCAGATTGAAGTATGGTTAATGGACCGCGCAGTCCGAACCAGGATGTAGACGTCAGAGTAGTGAATTCAATGTCAAATCAGGTACAGAAAGCGAAAAAAGTGAGGGAAATAAAGATTGGCTGAAGAGAAAGAGAACAATAGATGGAAAGAAAAAGTAAAGGTAGAACTCCAACAATTAAAATCTGAAGGAATGAGACTCCACAATTGTAAAAGTTAGTTTTCCAAGCTAGAGAGATTGTTTGGCAGCAATTAAGACTTACTACGCCGTTAAAACGCATACTTAGACGAAATTGAGTAGATTGGGCCTATACTTTCTGGAGTTTAGAAGAATGAGAGGTGATCTCATTGAAACATCTAAGATTATGAGGGGGATTGACAGGGTAGATGCTGAGAGGGTGCTCCCCATGGCTGAAGACTACAGAACGAGGGAGCATAGTCTCTGAATAAGGGGTCGGCCATATAGGACAGAGATGAAGAGGAATTTCTTCACTCAGAGGGTTTTAAATCTTCAGATTTCCCTACCCCAAAGGGCTCTGGATGCTGAGTCGTTGAGTATATTCAAGGCTGAGATCGATATATTTTTGGCCTCTAGAGGAATCAAGGGATGGGGATCGGGCGGGAATGTCCAGGTCGAAGATCAGCCATGAACTTATAAAATGCGGAGCAGGCTCACGGGGCCCGATGGACTACTCCTGCTCCTTATTCTTATGTTCTTATGTACTTAAACGGAAAAGCTCTCATCTTCTGCGGCGAATTTATTTCATATCTACCATGCAACTACTGGAACTTCACACAGATCAATACATTGGAACAGTGAATCAGAAAGCGAGGTGCCGTTTTCACGAAGCTAACGACAGGGGGCGCATTTAGGACAGCAACTTCTGGATTTTCGCGTTTAACGAATCATCTGCCCTCGCCTGAAGTTGCTGTAGGACTTGCGCATAAATAATGGCAAACGCCGTTATCCTCGCCGTTATGTTGACAGTGAAATCTGTCCTCTTATGTCCCCACGTTCTTGATTTGTCAACAGAAGGAATAGTTTCTCTGCATCAACCCTATCTTATCCTCTTGACATTTTATGCACCTCGAACAGCTCACTCCTCAATCGCCTATACTGAAGGGAGCGTTTACACAACATGTTATGAGAACTTACCCATCGAAGCAGGTGCATCATTTTGGTGAATCTGCACTGCACCCCCTCCAAAGCCAATATATCCTGCCTGAGACCTGGTGCCCAAATCTGAACGCAGTACTCGAGAAGGAGTTCAATCAACGCTTATATAACTGATGCATAACTTCCAACCATTTGTATTACAGACCCCTAGAGGTAAAGGCCAACACTACATTAGCCTTTTAAATTATTTTTAAACCAGTCCACTGGTTTTAGTGATTTCTGCACTTGTATCCATAAATCTCTCTCCTCCTCCACAGACCATAGTTTCTCACCATTTATAAAGTAGTCTGGTCTATCTTTCTTAGCCACAAAGTACATGACGACACACTTCCGCACATTGATCTCCATCTGCCACAGTATTACCCACACACTTAATCTATCAATGCCCCTTCGCAACTTTCTGCTTCCATCTACATTACTTACTGCGCCTGCTAACTTGGTGTTGTCATCAAACCTGGATATATGGATCTCTAGTTCTTCAGTTAAGTCATGTATAAATATAGTGAACATCTGAGACCAAAGTACAGGAACCTGAGGGACATCTCTACTCACTTGCTGCCAATTGGAGTATTTACCAATAATCCCTACGTTTTCTATTTCCCAACCGATTCCCTATCCATTTCAATAGCTTCTATCCAATTTCATTGTGTCTAATTTTTGTTTACAGTCTCTTATGTGGAACCTTATCGAATGCCTTCTGGAAATCCATGTAAATAAATTCCACAGACACTCCCGTATCTACCACGTTAATTGCCTCCTCCAAAAAATCAGCCACTTAATTTGGACATGACTAAAGCTTTACTAATCCATGCTGGTTCTCGCTGATCAGTTCACGCTAGTCCAAGTGCTCAGTCACTCTGTCCCTAATAATAGATTCTAGTAACTTCCCCACAACAAACGTTAGACTAATACGGCTAAAATTTCCCAGTTTATCTCTATTACCCTTCTTAAATAGTGGGCTGACATTGGCAATTTTCCAATGCAAGGGGACAATTCCTGAATCCAGATAGTTTGAAAAGATCATGACTAGAGCATCCAGAATTTCATCACCTGTTCCTTTCAATACCCTGGACTGGAAACCATCAGCGCCTGGAGACTTGACCATCTTTATTCTCATTATTGTCTCCATTATCACTTTCTAAACTTATATTAAATTTAGAAAGTTGCTCTCCTTGATTTATGTTTCCTTTTCCTTGTATCTCTGGTACTTTATCCTCATCCTCTGCTGTGAAGATCGATAAAAGGTGAGTATTTAACAAATCTGCTTTTTTTCTGCTTTTCAATTACAATATCATATATATATCTGTCTTTAAGAGTCTCACATTAATCTTAGCCACCCTTTTACTCTTAATACACTTGTAAAAAAAACTTTAGTTTTGTCCTTGCTTCCCCTAGCAAGTTTATTCTTATATTCCCTATTAGAAGCTCGGATGACTTTCTTTGCATCCCTTTGCTGTTCTTTATATCTCCCCTAACCCTCCAGATATTCACTGTTCTTTGCGTTCATATAAGCCCTTTTGATTTATTTCATACTATCCATCACGTCTCTTGTTGACCAAGGTCCTTTAATTAAACAAGAAGCGCTCTTGCCCTATACAGGTATGCACAGGTGTAGTGTTCAATCAAATATGTAGTTGAACACCTCTCACCATTCATCTGTAGTTTTAGCCATGACTATTTCAGAGATGTTTATTGTGGTCAATTTTTGCCTCATTCCTCTAACGTTCATTTGACCTAAATTTAGAACCTTGGTTCGTGACTCATCTTTCTCCCTCACATAACTAATCAGGTTATGGTCACAGTTAGCTAGGTGTTCCTTACCGTTATCTTATTGGACGTTTCGGGGCCCATTACTCATCACTAAATCTAGTAAGACCTGATCTCTTGTTGGGTCAAATACATAACGTTACAAAAAGATTGAGGCACAGATTAGCCATTGAATGGCGAAGCAGACGCCAGAGGATGTATCCCTGTTATTAATGTTCCTGTATTCCTATGAAACCGGATATTGTAGCGTAATAAAATGGGTGTCTTACAAGAATAACAATCCTGGAGGCGTACACCAATAATCTGGAGTGTCTGAGTTCAAATCCCAGTTTGATCATTTGAATTTACTTATAAATATTCTGGAAATAAGACGCTGTTTTTTAGTAAAAGTGAACATGCAACTGTCAGACTGTCGCAAAAGCCTACAGGAAAGGAACCATCCGTCCTTGCCTGCTCTGGCCTATATGTGACTCCAGTCCCACACCAATTTGATTGACTGTGAACTGCCCGATAAAGTGGCCTGAGAAGCCATTCAGTTACCACTTAGGAAGGACAATAAATTCCGGCCTTGCCAACGACGCCCACGCCCCAAGAATGAAGAAAACGCATACGGTCAACGAAGTTACTCAGATATGAAGTCAGACATTTTACTCTGTTGAGGGTCCAGAAGGAAAAATAAGAACATTACTTCTGTGGAAGATATTAATGAACTTATTATAAATTGGGAGGAATTAAAACAGGTTAAGTTTTAATCACGTTTCCTCTAAGACCCTTGTGCATGTGGCAGCAAGAGCAGAGGGACCTTTAATTCAGTTTGGTGAAGATGAGTGTCACCGCGAAAGGGCGACGAGAATGGGAGCTACCGTATCTGGACTATAGCGATCACAGGATGATGAAGTTCGACTGAAATTCCCCGTCGAATACCATGGGGTACAACTTAAAACTAAATCAACTTAAAGGAAACTAGATTTAATGGCAAATGTATTTGCGGGAGATTGCATAGTGGCATAGTGGTTAGCACTGTTGCCTCATAGCGCCAGGGGCCCGGGTTGGAATCCGGCCTCCGGTGACTGTCTGTGTGGAGTTTGCACATTCTCCCCGTGTCTGCGTGGGTTTCCTCTGGGTGCTCCGGTTTCCTCCCACAATCCAAAGATGTGCGGGTTAGGTTGATTTGGCTATGATAAAATTGACCATTAGTGTTAGGGGGATTAAATACGTGGGGTTACGGGGATAGGGTGGGACATGTGTCGGTGCAGGCTCGATGGGCCGAAATGGCCTCTATCTGCATTGTGGGGATTCTGTGACCTGTGATTGCGTAATTAAAGCTCAATTTTGAAAGAAATGGAGTACATGCATATTCACCCTGCAGAACATGTGGAGTGTTTATATACTTAGTGTCTGTAAATGCACTGTAAGACTCGCAGCTCTAAACAGACTCACGAAGCAATCAGAAGGGAAAAGAGAAAGAACTTTTGCAGAGACGGATAGTGATGGAGACACACGGATCAATACGGAAACTTTCAGATACGCGTTGGACAGACGGACAAAGATGAATCTCAAAAAAAGCACATCTGCAGATTGTAACATTAACTGCAAGAATTTGTTCCAGTAATATACACCAAAAAACAAGATGGAGATCAGAGGAGAGTCGCATAGCAATATCAGGATGTCAAATCAAATCAAGTATCAAATCAAACCAATCAATGATCAGAACCACTCTGTTGCAATAGTGTGAAATTACCAGTTTCCATGTTGGATCTTCAGTCGATGTTCGAACCGGTTCTGCTGATTTAGTGCGAATTTATGCCTGATTTGCTGCAGTTACCTTGTGCACTCAGTCCTCTAAAGGGCTGGGTGGAAAATGTGCTAACTTATCTCAGTGAGGACCACTCCAGCCAGCAGAGAGAAGCCCCTACCCTCCATCATTCTATACGTGATGTGCACAAATTTCACTGGTTAATGAGAGTGTAATCCCATTGAATGACCCAGACCCCTCTACAGCGGAAAGTATCCGGTTTACCAACTGTCACCAACGTACATTTTAATTCAGCTCTCAATAGGAAGATAAAGTTTACCAAGACCAGTAAACATTATCACTACATGAGTCCAGCGAGAGATAGCCACGTTATATTGCCTTCAGTGTATAATGCGAAAGACCAGTAACTCCAAGTTGACGCACAACAGGAATACTGCTCTCCAATCTCCAGCGAGAGAATTCGGAAGTTCCTGGGAGACAGGGTTGTTTTGATTTTACAGCAGGTTGTGTCCCTTTGAGAATTCCCTGCCCTGTACAGACAAGGAAGGAAAAACCTGTTAAATAATGTGTACGTACACAGAAGCATCGTAAGGTAGTCCTATTGTTTTTAGATGAATCAATGAGCCTGATATAGTTTAGGCTTTCCAGGTTAAGCTTTTGTAACTTTTAAATGACGTTAGGATGTTAAGAGACCGGCACAGCAAAATTCTAATCAGGTTACTTTCTAAGCATTAAGTAAAGTTAAGAATATATAGAAAGGAAGACTTGTGATTATATAGCACATTTCACGACATTAGGGCGTCCCAAAGCGCTGTACGGGATGTTTGAAGTCTAGTATTTGTTGTAATGAGGGAAACGCCGCAGTCAATTTGCGCAGAGGAAGGACCTACAAACAGCAATGTGATAATGACCAGATTATCTGTTTTAATTATGTCGGTTGAGAGGTAAATATTGGCCAGGACTCCCCTGCTCTACTTCGAAATACTGGATCATTTGAATGTCGAACGTCAAATCCCCTGTAATGTTGCGGAACACTTGGAGTACTGCAAAGAATTCTGCTCGCCATATTATAAAAAGGACACAGAGGCACAGGAGAGGGTGCAAAATAGATTCACAAGGATGATACCAGAAATACGAGTGTATACCTATCAGAAAAGGATGAACAGGCTGGGTCTTTTTTCTCTTGAAAAGAGAGGGCTGAGGGGTGAACTAATAAAGTTCTTTAAAATGATGAAAAGTTTTGATAGAGTAGATACAGAGAGAGTGTTTCCACTTGTTGGGAAGAGCAAAACTAGACACCATCCATAAAAGATAGTCACCAAGAATTCAAATAGGGAAATCAGAAAGAACTTGTTTACCCAGAGAGTGGTGAGAATGTGGAACTCGCTACCACAGGGAGTGGTTGAGGGAAATAGTATAGATGTATTTAAGGGGACGCTAGATAAGCATATGAGGGAGAAGGGAGTAGAAGGTTATGCTGATAGAGTTAGATGAGGAAAGACGGGAAGAGACTCGAGTGGAGCATAAACGCCGACATGAACTGGTTGGGCCGAATGGCCTGTTTCGATGCTGTATATCCTATGTAATCCTATGTAATATGTAATTTGATTTTGGTGCCTTGCTATGTGCCTCATTGGTTGCTGTATATTTCTCCCTAACAAGAGTAGCCGCTCTTGAAACACAAATGATAGGCTGTGAAACACATTTTGCGCCCCGAGGAAGTAAAACGCTATAAGATGCAATTACCTTTTTAGTTCTATAAGAAAGGTTACATTTTCAGAGTCACAGTAAGTACAGAGAAATACATTGAAGTATTGAAGTTTGAACACGGAAACAGGCGACTGCGCCCAAAAAGTCCATGTCCGTGGTCACCTTCCGTCCCGCAAATACATCTAATCATAGCTACCCGCCCTGGTGCCATATCCCTTCAATCCTTTTTTCCATCATCTGCCTATCATATATCATTTAGGTGTCGAATGTTGCTCAGTGGAAGCACTCATGCATCTGAACCAGATGGTCGTGGGTTCAAGAGACCTGAACACAAGATCTAAGCCGACACTCCAGTGCAGTCCAGAGGGAGTGCTGAAATGCCGTAAGTGCTGTCTTTCGGATGAGACTTTAAATTGAGACACCGTCTGTCTTCTCTGGCCGACGTAAAAGATCCCATGGTGCTCCCGGAAGAAGTGCTGGGGAGGTCTGCAGGTGTCCCAGCCAATATTTTTCCCTTTACCAACATTCATTAAAACGGATTGTCTGGTCATCGTCTCATTATTGTTTGTGGGATATTGTCGTGCTCATATTGGCTGCGATTTTCCTACATTACAACAACTTCCAAAGTAGTTAATTAACTGTAAAGCGCTTTGGGACGTCCTGAGTTCCTGCAACGTGCTGTATAAGTCCAAATTATTTCTTCTTTCATTTAATCTTGAATGTTGACATGATTTGTGCCCCAGCCATTGTCCTATCATTTGGGGCATAACCGTAACTTAAGTGCATCAGCAGCTTTAGCTGGATTTAGCTTGCTTACAGCATCACAGAGCGATGTTTAAATCTAAGTTTGCAGTAAGATCGAACTCGGCCGAGTGTTGCAGTTTGTATTCAACGTGTTACTGGAAACACCCCAGTATTTTGGCCGTTGCTGTGACATCTAACCATGAAACCTCCCAGTCCTTTCTTTTGCCCATTCATTTAGTGCTAGAAATTCATCTCGGGCGGTGGTGAAAACGGGCGGTATCGGATCGGCAGCCCGTTATACGCAGCGCCTGATATTCAGTTCTATTACAGTCGATGGAACTGAATCCGATACTGCACGTTTTTTGACACCGCCCGAGACGAATTTCTCGGCCTTAATCTAGTAATGTCTCTTTGTAATTGTATGCACTCGGCTACACTACTTACTATGCCACCAATATGTGATTCATCGGCGGACTTGCATTTGTGGCTCACCATTGTGTTATCGAAATCATAAATACATATAGTGAATAGTTGAGGCACCAGCACAGTTCCTGGTGGGACACCACGATTCACTTCCCTCCAATTCGAGTACATATACTTAATGCACATCACAAGGAATAAAATACGCTCGCCAGTCCGTATTAGCACCCATAAAAATAGATAACAAGGAAGAATACTTCGGCCGTAATTTCCGATGCCTACGGGTGTGTACGAGCTGTGTGCTGAAAACCGGCACTTCCGATCTGTCAATAATTCTCTTGACAGATCGCACGCCTGCACTGAAGAACGGCTTTTGCGGGTGCAGTGTTCCGCTTTCTGCAGAACCTCCGCCCGCTGAAATCCCTTAAAAATATTACACCTGGTAAAAGCATAAGGATTAAAAAGGTAAAAAAAAAATGTTCCACTAATTTATAATTGAAAAATACGTTTAAAAATGCTAAGTTTATTTTTAGCCCCGTAAATACATTTTTGTTTAACATATTTAATTTAATGTAATTTTGATGCATTAAAAACCGTGATTTTTAAAGATGTATTTAATGTTGTATCTTTTTCAGTGATCCCCATTCATACTTTTGACAGGTCTACCGATCAAACGTATGAAGGGGATTCCCTTCTCCCATTCTCCCATTGGCTCGTCTGGCCCACGTGATCCCAGGGATGCTTTCGAACCGCCTGCGCCCCTGGGATACCTGGGCCTTTGCGCGCGCAGCGGGAGAGGCCCAGGAGCGGAAGAGTCCGGACCTCGGGAACCCTCAGGTCAGATCGGAGATTTTTTTCCCGCACGCAGGATGCCACCTATCGGAAATTACGGGCCATTATGTACAATAACATCTAAATACAAAAACCTGCAAAATCCCAATATTCACACGCTCGCGGGTGCCTGCCATCATCACAGTGCGGCCAATACGTTTCTTTTGAACAAAGTTAACAGTAACTTTCGAAAGGGAATTGGGTAAATACTTGAAGGGGTAAAATAGGGCTATGGAGAAAGAACAGGAGATTTGGACTACTTGGATAGCTCTTTCAAAGAGCCAGTTCAGGCATGATGTGCCGCATGGTCCCTTCTGTGCTGTGTCATTTTATGATTCCATCATTTGGGTTCTAAGAGGCAATATACAATGTGCAGAAGAGGGAGATATTTGGCTTGTCGCGGGACTGCTAGAATGAGTGCGGGCTCAGGTTGGATGTGCAGATCAAAGGGAAACGAACATGTTGGGTCTTTCAGGTGAGTCCTGTGTTTTGGAACTCTATCCCCTCTGAGTCATAATGTCTCCGGTTGAAGACCGCTCCAGAGACCGAACACACATTCCATACTGACACTCAGAGGAAAAGTTTAACCGAGCCCAATTGTAATATTGCAAGAAGAGTAGGAAAGTTGTGTTGGTACACGGGACATAGAAACATAGAAACATAGAAAAATAGGAGCAGCAGTAGGCCATTCTGCCCTTCGAGCTGCTCCACCATTCAATATGATCATGGCTGATCCTCTAACTCAATACCATATTTCCGCTCTCTCCCCATACCCCTTGATGCCTTTTGTGTCTAGAAATCTATCTATCTCCTTCTTAAATGTATTCAGTGACTTGGTCTCCACAGCGTTCTGTGGTAGTGAATTCCACAGGTTCACCACATTCTGAGTGAAGAAATTTCTCCTCATCTCATTCCTAAATGTCCTAGCCCGTATCCTGAGACTGTGACCCCTCGTTCTAGACCCCCCAGCCAGGGGAAACATCCTCCCTGCATCCAGTCTCTCTAGCCCTGTCAGAATTTTATACGTTTCAATGAGATCCCCTCTCATTCTACTAAACTCTCGTGAATACAGGCCTAGTCGACCAATCTCTCCTCATACGACAGTCCTGCCATCCAGGAATCGGTCTGGTGAACCTTCGCTGCACTCCCTCTTGAAACATGGCGAAGGGAGAGGCAGAGAGCTTGATGGGAAACTAACAGTTAGCTGAGCAGACAAAATAAAAGGATCAGGTAACTGAGACGTTAAAATATAGTTTAGCAGAAAAATAGGTGGGAAATTAAACTAGTTTAGCATAGAGAATATGAAACATTATTGCGAGAGAGTGTGTGTGTGCGTAATTAATTGAAATAAAGCATTGTACCTGGATCCTGGAAGCCTGCCAGAAGAAAGCCTTTCGGTTGTAAACGTTTGAAAGAAAATAAGTTGTTAAAATGCAGCTGCATTTCGCACAGAAAGCAGACAGATGAAAGAATGAGGACAGACCAGATAAGGGAATGCTGCGTGCAGGATAACCGAGGCCTTGGATCAGTCTAGTGACAATGGAAAGTTACTGAAGGGAGAGGCATGTTAAGTCAGGTGACACAAGGAATCCAATCAAGGGAGAAGAAACAGATTCAATTTTACTAGGGGAACAAAAATCTTGTGAAAAGAGACATTTTGTGCTTAGAAAAATGCATGTCTACATTTCTGTATTCGTATCTGTTTAATCTACTCTGCTGGTAACGTGCTTTGCATGCTGACTGAAGAAATAAAGGTGTTGAACCTGAAGCAACGACTAAATTCATTACGACTCATGTAAAAAGACAATATGTGTGTTTTACCAAGATTATTGGCGAGCCACCAGGGCCTCAACTTCCAGCTTTTTTTTTCAGCACTGGGGGCTCATAGACATCGGATAGATGGAACCTCATGCATCAAGAACACAATTGCGAGCGAGCTCTGGGACAGGATGTAAACTATTACCGCCGTCTGCATCTTACGGTAACAACTACGCTGCAGGGTACAGGATGAAGAACATCTGTAAGTATGTGCTGTATACATTTTGTATTTTATAGTGGGAGTAGAACAGGTACAAAAGTATGGGGTTCTCTGACGTAACAGTGGAGGAGACATTGTGCTCGCCACGGAGACCACAATCTCTTACACTCATCACAGACATTCAGGCCTGACTTGATAAGTGGCAAGAAACATTCTCGCCACACAAGTGCCAGGGTGTGCTTTGTCCTCATCACAGTGAGATTACTTTTTAGGTGATTTCCTCAGTTAACTTTAATTTTAAATCAACGGAAGCATAAAATACAAAGAGATATTAATAGATTAAGTAAATGGTCAAAAACTGTGGCGAATGAATTTCAATGCAGGCAAACGTGAGTTCATCCACTTTAAACATAAAATGATAGAACAGAGTACTTTCTAAATGGAGAAAAGCTAGAAACAGTGGCAGTCCAAAGAGACTTGGGGTTCCCTGTACATAGATCATTAAAATGTCATGGATAGATACAGAAATAATCAAACAGGCTAATGGAATCTTGGCCTTTATATCTGAGGACTAGAATACAAGAGGGAAGAATTTATTCTACAGCTATACTAATCCTTGGTTAGACCATATCTTAGGAAGGATATCTTGGCCTTGGATGGAGTGCAGCGTAGATTTGCCAGAATCTATGGGTTAAAAAACGAGCAGAGATTAAATAAACGACGGTGATATTCCATGGAATTTAGACGGCAAGGGGTGATTTGATCGAAGCTTTCGAGGTAGTAAGGGGAACTGATGGGGTAGATAGAGAGCTAGTTGCAGATTGATGACATTGGTCCGTTTCACAGGACTCAGAAAGGTAACCAGTTCGTCTTGGTTATAATTGACTGTTATTCGAAATGCGGTTAATTAGCAAACATCAGAAATTAAAAATTGGTTCGAGAGAAAAAGGATAAAGTAGTCTATGATGGAATATAGAAGGAGAAAGGGAAAGATTCTGTCCCTTTTCTACTGCGAAAGGCTGCAAGATTTCAGTGTACTGTCTCCTTATAAAGCCTGTGTCAATGTTTCGGTGCTGCTGGATGTGGTTCCGCCCTCTTTCCCTTTTGTATACAAATGTTAAAGGTTTTCTTTAACTGTGAAAGCCACCTTTTTCTTCAATTATTTTACAGTTATTTGGAAAGGCGCCTGAAGAACAAAAGAAAACAGATGACGTAATTTTCTTAGATTTTGTAAGCATGTGCTTTTTTGATTATTTTATCTGTTCAGTATTGTTGTCAGTTAATACATTATTGGTCTGAATTACACTGCAGCCATTGAGGTGAATTAACCTATTAAATTGTGAAAACCCGACATTCATTTTGGCCACATTGAAATTCTGCTTATTATTTTAAATTATGGGAAGGTTTCTAATTCCGGACGTGAGACTTTCACCTGTTAAAATTGGCAGTCTGAATTTTTAAAACGCTAATGATTTGAATTGGAATTTTAGGACATTTGAGATGATTCTGCTTCTTTAACCATCTTGGTTGTACTGGCAAATCTTGCATTTGGAAACCTCCTTATGAAGGCTAAAAAGTTTAAAATGAGTTGCTTTTTTGTTCTTTGTATCCACAAGTTGTTGTAACCAGTCCTGACATGTGGCCTGGTCGCCAAGTTGTAGGGCATCCGTTTTGCAAACTCGCTGATCGCTGGTTCAAACCTATATCTGTAGCGGTTTTATGACTCCAATCTTTAATGACATGATTTTCCCCGAGCCACTTAAACCCCTGTGTCCTTGTCTCTCACCATCACAGGTAAAATCTTTAGCTCCCCGTGTAAACTTTGGATATTTAACAAAACTGCCGGACTAGGTTTCCCGGCGGTAGCATTTCCTTCATTTTGTGGTTTGAAACAGGAGCGAGGCATAAATATTTTCCCATCTCTTAACTTCTTTGATATTCTCAAATCTGCTGGTATTAGAGACAGAGAGATAGTCCATCTCGCTTGGAGTGCCCCCTGTCTATTAGTCCCAAGTCTATAGTCGCACCTAATGCATCAGTACCACATATAAAAGGGACAAAGCAGCTTGGACCTTAAATCAGACAAAGAGACTGAGACTGATAGCGGACGGCAGAATACTTGCATTTATATAGCGCCTTTGGTGACCGCCGGACCTCCCAAAGCGCTTTACAACCAATGAAGGAAACGCGGCAGCCAATTTGCGCACAGCACAGAACCAGAAATAGCAAATTGTAAATCCTGTTTTCCACTTTTAATTATGTTGAGGGGTAGCTAATGCCTCGGACACCGCGAAGCACTTCACTGCTTTTCTTCGAAATCGTGCAATGCGATTTTTATGTCCACCTGATGGAGCAACATCCACCTCTAAAGAAGACTGCACCTCCGACATTGTAGCACTCACTCAGTACTGCACTGGGAGTGACGACCTTGATTTCGGGCTCAGGTCTCACGGAAGAGGAATATGAAACCATGACTTATTGACCCAGAGCCGAGAGAGCTAATGAGAAACGGACGATAATCGGGCTGATCATTGACAAATGAACCCACGACGTTTCGAATCCGAAGCTCTGGCTCTGACCCACTGAGCTGACTCTCAGACGGGCGGAAGGTGCAAAGTGACACGCCAGAAGCAGTGACAGACAAACTGACATAGGCAAAGGTACAGTCAGACATAAAGGCAGCGGTTGGTTTACCAAACTATCGATAATTCGTAAACCATTGGCATTCCCAATCGTTGACATTATTCCACAATATTATATCTCGATCTGTTAACATTCCCAGGTGGTTGCTGTTTGTGAAAGCATTGATGCTTCATACACCTGACTATCCTCATCCATTTATTTATCCCAGTCCATTAACTTTACGAATTTTAATGACTTTCACTTTATTTACGTGAATAGACGAGAGAAGCTGGAGTTGTTCTCCTTGGAGCAGGGAAGGTTGAGGGGAGATTTGATAGAGGTGTTCAAAATAATGAGGAGGCTAGACAGAGAAGATAGAGAGAAACTGTTCCCGTTGGTGGAAGAGACGAGAACCAGAGGACACAGATTTAAGGTGATAGGCAAAAGAACCAAACGGCAGCTAGTGGATAGGTTATTGAATGCACTGCCTGAAAGGATGGTGGAGGCAGACTTAATCGTGGCTTTAAAAAGGGAATTGGATAAGTACCTGAAGGATAAAAAAAGAATTGCAAGACTCCGGGGAAAGGGCGGGGGAATAGGACTTGCTGAAGTGCTCTTGCAGAAAGCCGGCACGGGCTCGACGGGCCGAATGACCTCCTTCTGTGCTGTAACCATTCTATGATTCTATGATTCTACGAATCCATTTATATATCCTAGTCCATTGATTTCCCCAATTATTGACAAATCCCACTCCATTCACTTTTCCAATCCATTTATATATCCCAGTCCATTGACATTTCCAATCCATTGAACTTTCATAAGGCCTTTGATAAGGTACCACATAGTCGACTCCTAACTGAGGTCGGAGCATGGAGTCATGGGGCAAATAGCAGAAAGAAAAGCAATCTGGATACAAAACGATAACGAGAGTGTGGGGGGTTAAAGTTGGACACTTAGACTGGTGGAAGGTGGAAAGTGGTTTTTCACAAGGGTCGCTGCTCGGACCACTGTTCTCCACCATTTAACCAATTTTATTGGACTCGAGAATCTGAAATACAATATCAAAATTTGCATTTGTCACCAAATTGGGAGATATAGTTAATACTGAGGAAGGCTGCGACAACATAGAGTTAGACTGTAAAATGGAAGAGCAAATGACAAATGAATTTCAATAATTCACTGTGTGGTGTTGTATCTTGGTAGGAGTAATAAGGTTTACACCAAACCAATCAGAAATGTTGTTAAATTTGTATAGAACCTTGATTGGAGCCCACTTTTAGTACTGTGCACAGTTCTGGTCTACATATTCTCAACATGATACAGTGGCACTGAAGATGGCATAAAAACGATTTACAATGATGCTGGGAGAACGTACCTTTCAGAAAGGATTGAGCAGGCTGGGGCTCTTTTCTCTAGAAAACGGAAGGCTGAGGTGCGACCTGGTAGAATTCTTTAACATTATGGCATGATTTTATAGGTTAGACGTAGAGAAGGTGTTTCCACTTTTATGGGAGACCAATACTAGGCGTTATAAATAAAAGAAAGTCATTAATAAATCAAATCGGAATTCAGGATTAACCTTTTAACCTGAGAGTGGATAGAATATGGAACTCGCTAGCACATGGAGTAGATTAATTCAAATAGCATAGATGTATTTAAGGAAAAGCTAGGTAAGTACCCAATACTGGTCGGAACTCCATCTCCGAATATTGGAAGGTCCATTCCGATATTAAACTTGAAACATGTTTGACATCTTGTGTCTGACAACTGCAGTTGAACAACCGGATTCGCCAGGTTAGCAAGTCGGTGGCGCGGTGGCCAAACGGTAAGGCGTCGGTCTTGTAAGCCGAAAAGCGCGTGTTAACATTCTCAATCCGTTTCTGCTTGTGAAAGCATTGATGCTTTATACACCTGACTATCTTAACCCATTTATTTATCCAAGTCCCTTCACCTTCCGAACCACGCGGGGACCGTGACTCTGTTAGATTTTAATATTTATGGAGATTGTTTACTCTGCACCTGCTTCAAGACCAATATATCCGTGCGGTGCCCAATACCGAATGAAGCACTCCAGATGGGGTCTGACCAAATCTCTGCATAACTGAAGCATGACGTGCATTGAATACCAGCCCACTTGAGCTCTTGAATTATAAATACATCTTTATTTCTGTATCGTCGATGTCAATTCAAAATGTTGATGTTTGCCCAGATACTTCCCATGGCTGAACTCATACCTTCCCACTCTGTTACCAAATGATTAAAGGTCTCTGAAATTTATGAATCAGACTTTAATCAAGTCTCATTATTACATCACACTGAAGCTTAACATACTTACAGAGTCAATCCTGGCCCAACAACCTAGTGGAACTTTAAGCTGACGTTTACTTCCTCGTTGAATAGGTAAAGACTAATGGTTAGAATTAGTACTATATGAAGAGTAACCAATAGAGTACAACATTAGCAGACGTCAGGACAGTCTGATGAATGCTTTCCTTACAGTGACCCTTTTTGGGTGTAAGAGTATTAACGGCCAATATTAAACTATATCTCACCAGCATCATACATCTATCTCGGTCGATTCTTCGACCCAGATCTCTACCCATTGCTTTTACCGATATCCTCACTCTCCAGAGTTACATTAATCGTTTCCTGTTGCCATGTTTTCAGCGTGACCGACCCTGTCCTGCACTCTTTCTTCAGGGCATATTCATGATGCATATCGCATGCTGGATGATTCACATGGAACAAGGCACTTCTGCACACAAAGTGATATCCCAAGAAATTACAGCTAGAAACATCTCATAAAGTACCATCCCTGACACTTCTGGACATCTAGCAAATGATCGGGGTCTTATGATTAGTTTCGCTCCCTGCCTGGTCCCTATGTTTCGGGATAGCATCGACACAAGCAGACTACTCCCATTAATTGAGGGATCAAAAAGTAACGGCCACAGTTTAAAGAATAAATGTAAGGGATTTAGAACTGAGGGTAAGAGAAATATCTCCATGCACTGAGTGTCGTCCGGCTGAGGAATTCACATAGGCAGAAATTATACCAATATTCAAGAATAATTTGAGAAGATCCCGGAATAAAAATAGATTGAATAACATGTCGAGGCAGAGTCGGGAACGTGATTCGAACCTTTTGCTCAGGTGGAGGGTGAACGGCGGCAACGACTGGTTGGGTCGAATGGTCAATTCCCCAGTTATAACATTCTAACATATTGATGACCAGTTGAGATTTTATGTTAGTATCTGTGAACAAAGATGTCTAATGTCTCATTGACGAGTCAGGTTCCTACTGTCTCCATCATTAGACACTGATCAGGAGACAGGGCCTCATTGTATTGGTCCAGGAGACAATGGGATCGGAGACTGATGGGGAGAGCAGCGCCCGCAAGATTACAGAAGAATTAAAATAACCAGGATTGTAAAACCCTTCAATGTTACTACACTAGATAAAGCTTTATCTGTTAATTCAACTGAGCGTGTCATTCCAGTCCCTGTCGTGTGAGGTAGTTAACGCTGACGTCCACATATTCCACTCCACTACTGAAGCTCAGTCATGACTGTTCCCTTTGAATCTTGAGCGCGAAGGGCGCTGTTTTAGGAGAAATCGATTATGTTCACGCAGGTAAAGCAGCAAACATCAAACGCACGGCACAAAGTGGAGAAAATGTTTCCTGGTACCTGTTTATTTAAACCGAACAATCCATTGTCATGGGAGCAGAAAGAGGGTCATTCTAAAGCGGAGCACGGGCTTCAATTGAACTCTAGTTAGGACAGGAAGCTTTAGTTTGATTTTACATTTAATTTAACCAAAGTCAGAATCAATGCCCAAGGAGATTTCACCACCTTCTTCAGCTCTTCCCTGAATTTAGTTTGGGTCGCTGCATAAATGCAGGTGTTTGTACAGGAGCTCAAATACATGAGTAGATATCCGGTTTCTGTGGCGACATATGCAGGGGCTGCATAATCGCCTCGATAATGCTCGATGTTTGTCAGTCTGGTAGTTAAAAAACTCACGGCAGCTGTCAGCCACAACACTATAAAACTACCTGATACACTGAACAGTAAAATAATGGATTTTCTTCGGTTCTCCATCTCTGGATCGCTGTGACTCTCACTGCTGTGACCCCGGAGTCTCCTGCGGGCTCTACTGGCCACTAAAATACGTCTGACTGTCAAACAATTAAACAGTAATATCAAAGCAAAAGGAAGCCATGGAATTAAAATACTTTGTAATCAGAAGAACGCTGTATCTGCAGCTGATAGAAAAAACTCCACTCTGGAGCGACATCCCCACGGAACATTGTTAGCTTTTCGCTCAGTTTCATATGCAAACCAAAAGAGGATGTTCTTTAAACAGAAGAGTGGAGTGCCGGCTGTTACAACTGACGCTGCCGTTCTCACTTTGCAATAATTTGTTTTAAAGTTCTCACAACATATAGCTACAAATCGGTCAAATGTGAACAAGACTGTAAACCACACCGACATATCTAGTGTGAGAGAATTCACGTACACAATTAACTTACAAACGGCAGTGTAGGACAGGAAAGAACCTGGAAAGTGATATGTAAAAGTGTGATACACTATCACATTGGTGAGCATGATCAGTAGATCTGCTGTTGCCATGGCCACCATGTAGACAGAGATACATTTGGAAAGGCCGCAATTTCCGCCAGAGAGAATCACGATTGTCAGAAGGTTCGCTGTAAGACAGAGGGAGAAGAGGTCAGTAACGGGGACACTCAGATAAATCTCACAGTATATTGTGGGGGAATGCTGATGTCTCCCTACTTAGGGTTATGCACATTAATACTGTTTTATATAAATATTTCTCGCACCTTGGATAGGCCAAACGGGGAAAGGCTCTTCCCAGTAGTTGGTGGTACAAGGAGTAGGGACACAGTTGTCAGTTGTTAGGATGGCTGAGTGGTCTAAGGCGCCAGTCTCATACATAGATACATAGATACATAGAAGATAGGAGCAGGAGTAGGCCATCCGGCCCTTCGAGCCTGCTCCGCCATTTAATGAGATCATGGCTGATCCTCCAATTCAGTATCCCGTCCCCGCCTTCTCTCCGTAACCCTTAACCCCTTTTGCCTGTAGAAATATATCTAATTCCCTCTTAAATATATTTAATGAGCTGGCGTACACTGCCCTCTGTGGCAATGAGTTCCACAGGTTCACCACCCTCTGAGTGAAGAAATTCCCCCTCATTTCTGTCCTAAATGGTTTAGCCCTTATCCTTAAATTATGTCCTCTAGTTCTGTTCTCACCCGCCAAGGGAAACATTCCTTCTGCATCTAGTCTGTCTAGACCTGTCAGAATTTTATACACTTCTATGAGGTCCCCTCTCAATCTTCTAAACTCCAGTGTGTACATCCCTAAACTACATAGTCTCTCCTCATAGGTCAATCCCGCCATTCCTGGTATCAGCCTGGTGAATCGCCGCTGCACCCCCTCCATGGCAAGAACATCTTTCCTCAGATGAGGCGACCAAAACTGTACACAGTACTCGAGGTGTGGTCTCACCAGTGCCCTGTACAGCTGCAGCAAGGTATCCCTGTTCCTGTATTCCAACCCTTTTGCTATGAAGGCCAGCATACCGTTTGCCTTCTTGACCGCCTGTTGCACCTGCATGCTCGCCTTCAGTGACTGGTGTACAAGAACACCCAGGTCTCTCTGTACTTCCCCCTCTCCCAATTTATTGCCATTTAAATAATAATTTGCCCTCCCGTTCCTGCACCCAAGGTGGATAACTTCGCACTTGTCCACATTATAGTGCATCTGCCATTTATCCGCCCAATCACCCAGTCTGTCCAAATCGCTCTGGAGCTTCCTGGTCTCCTCCTCTGAGCCCACCCCCCCTCCTAGTTTAGTGTCGTCTGCAAATTTGGAAATGCTGCATCCGACTCCCTGATCCAGGTCATTAATGTAAATTGTGAACAGCTGGGGACCCAGGACAGATCCCTGTGGTACCCCACTTGTTACTGCCTGCCATTCAGAAAATGAGCCGTTTATTCCAACTCTCTGTTTTCTATCTGACAGCCAGTTCTCTATCCACGTCAATACTTTCCCCTTTATCCCATGAGCTTCAATTTTCCATGCTAATCTTTTATGTGGGACCTTGTCGAAGGCCTTTTGGAAGTCCAGGTACACCACATCTACTGGCTCTCCCCCATCTATTTTACCAGTTACTCCCTCAAAAAATTTCAATAGATTAGTCAAGCACGATTTACCCTTTGTAAATCCATGTTGACTCTGTCCTATCCTGTCCCCATTTGCTAAGTGCTCCGCTATTTCATACTTAATGATGGACTCCAGCATTTTGCCCACAACTGATGTAAGGCTTACAGGTCTGTAATTACCTGCTTTTTCCCTACCCCCCTTTTTGAATAGTGGGGTAACGTTAGCTACCCTCCAATCCATGGGCACTGTTCCCGAGTCTAATGAATTCTGAAAAATCATACTTAGTGCATCCGCTATCTCTAGGGCCACCTCCTTCAGTACCCTAGGATGCATGTTATCAGGCCCTGGGGATTTGTCCGCCTTCAATCCCTTTAGCTTCCTTAACACCATATCCTTAGAGGTATTGATTTGCGTCATTTCCTCCTTTGCCAATGTCCCTATTTTTCCCGATATCCCAGGGAGGTTTTTTGTGTCTTCCTTCGTAAAGACTGACCCAAAGTATGCATTTAGTTGGTCTGCCATTTCCTTATTTCCCGTTATATATTCCCCCGTATCTGACTGCAATGGACCAACTTTGGTTTTCACCAGTCTTTTCCTCTTGATATACTTATAAAAGCTTTTGGAGTTAGTTTTTATATTTTCCGCCAGCTTGCTTTCATAAGCTATTTTGCCCCTCTTGATTAAGCCCTTTGTCCTCCTTTGCTCTATCTTAAACTGTTCCCAATCTTCCGCTCTGGTGCTTTTTTTGGCTATTTTATACGCCCTATCTTTGGATTTTATGCTCTCTCTAATTTCCCCTGTTATCCACGGTTGAGTCACCTTTTTAGATTTCCTTTTATGCCAGATTGGTATAAACAATTTTTGCAATTTTGTCATTCTATCTTTAAATGCTTGCCATTGTTTATCTACCTCCAGTCCTCCCAGGAACGTTGTCCAATCAGACCTACTCAGTTCCCGTCTAATGGCATCATAATTCCCCTTGTTTAAATTCAGGACCTTAGTCTCTGAGTCAATTTCTTCGCTCTCCATTTCGAGTGAGAAATCGATCATGTTATGATCGCTCTGACCCAAGGGTCCCCGTACAACAAGATTACTAATTAGTCCCTTCTCATTGCACAGTACCCAGTCCAATATAGCCTGTTCCCGAGTTGGTTCCTCGACATATTGATCCAGATAACCATCCCTTAAACACTCAAGGAATTCCTCCTCCTCATTATTTTTACTGATTAGGCTAGTCCAATCTATATGTAAGTTAAAGTCACCTATGATGACAGCTGTGCTCTTATTGCACGCTTCTCTAATTTCCCTCGTGATGCCCTCCCCAACCTCTATTTTACTATTTGGAGGCCTATATACCACTCCTATTAATGTTTTTCGCCCCTTGCTATTTCTTAGCTCCACCCATATAGATTCTGTATTAACTGAGTTAATATCCTTCCTTTCAATTGCATTTATCCCCTCTTTTACCAGCAATGCTACCCCTCCTCCCTTTCTTTTTTGTCGATCCTTCCTAAATACTGAATACCCCTGTATGTTAAGCTCCCAGCCCTGCTCACCCTGCAACCATGTTTCCGTAATCCCAATTAGATCATAATTATTAACCTCTATTTCCACAGCTAATTCATCTACCTTGTTCCTGATGCTTCTCGCATTAAGGTATAAAACCCTCAGGCTTTTTTTATGCTCACATTTTTTATGAATTAGTTTGGCCCTTTGTTTTTTGTTCCTCACCCTTTTACCATTTATTTCTGTCTGCCTTTCACTTTCCTCTAATTCACTACATAGGTTTCTAGCCCCCTGCCATACTAGTTTAAATGCTCCCGAACTGCTTTATCAAAAATTACCCCGAGAACATCAGTTCCATCTTTGCACAGGTGTAGACCGTCCCTTTTGTATAGGTCACACCTACCACAAAACTGGTTCCAATGCCTCAAAAATTTAAAACCCTCCCTCTTACACCACTGCTCAAGCCACGTATTTAGCCTTACTATCCTGTTCTCTGTACTCTTACTAGCACGTGGCACTGGTAGTAATCCAGAGATTACTACCTTCGAGGTCCTACTTTTTAGCTTGGCTCCTAACTCCCTAAATTCTACTTGTAGGACCTCTTCCCTTTTTTTAGCTACGTCGTTGGTACCAACATGTATCACGACAACTGGCTGTTCCCCCTCCCCTTCCAGAATGTTCTGCACCCGCGCCGAGACATCCTTGACCCTTGCACCAGGGAGGCAACATACCATCCTGGAGTCTCGGTCGCAACCACAGAAACCCCTATCTATTCCCCTTACAATCGAATCCCCTATTACTATAGCCCTGCCACTCTTTTTCCCTCCCTTCTTTGCAACAGAGCCAGTCATGGTGCCATGAGCCTGGCTGCTGGTGCCTTCCCCCGATGAGTCATCCCCCCCGACAACAGCACCTAAGGCGGTGAAACTGTTGCTAAGGGAGACAACCCCAGGGGATTTCTGCACTACCTTCCTGCCCTTGCTCTGCCTTTTGGTCACCCATGTACTACCTACGCTGGCCTTAACCTGCGGTGTGACCAACTCACTAAATGTGTTATCCACAACCCTCTCAGAATCGTGGATGCTCCAAAGTGAGTCCATCCGCAGCTCAAGGGCCGTCATGCGGTCCCACATGAGCTGCAGCTGGACACACTTCCCGCACACATGGTTGTCAGGGACACAGGAAGCGTCCCTGATTTCCCACATGTTACAGGAGGAGCATGACACAGGTCCGAGCTCTACTGCCATGACTTAACCCTTATATTACTTTTTAATTTTCTAGTTTTAGTTTATTTATTGACTTTTGTTTTCCCGAAGCTTACTTAGACCAATGTATACTGTACTCCTCTTATTCCTTTTTAAACTAACCAAATCCCACTAGTTTTAGTTTTACTTTCTAGGAAGGTTTGAGGAAAGTACTTACCAGTTAGTATTACCTCCCTGGTCTTTCGCTGACTTCCCGGTCAGTTAATCCTTACTTCACCAACAGTCGGTGAATTCTGGTCCCTTTCTAGGAGGCGAAACCCACTTCTGACATTACCTTTTGATACCTAGATTTCTAGAAGCAAAAGGCATCAAGGGGTATGGGGAGAGAGCGGGAATATGGTATTGAGATAGAGAATCAGCCATGAACATATTGAATGGCGGATCAGGCTCGAAGGGCCGAATGGCCTACTCATGCTCCTATTTTTCGATGGTTCTACAGAGATTTAAGGTTTTGGGAAAGAGATACAGGGGGCTGTGAGGAAAAACTTTTTTAAGCAGCGAGTGGTGAGGACCGGGAACTCGCTGCCGACGGAAGTGGTGGAAGCGGACACACTCATTGTTTCCAAGGGGAGACTGGATAGGCACTTGAGGGAAATAAACTTGCAGGGCTACTGAGATAGAGCGGGGGAATGGGACTGACTGAATTGCTCTACAGAGAGCCGGCACGGCCTCGATGGGCTGAATGGCCTTCTTCTGTGCCGTTATGACTCAATGACTCTATACAGCACAGAAACAGGCGATTCGGCCCAACCTGTTCATGCCGGCGTTTATGCTCCACACGAACTTCCACCCGTCTTTCCTCATCTAAATCTAGCAGCATAACCCTCCATTTGCTTTATCCCTCATTGACTAGCCTCCCCTTAAATGCATCTATCCTATTCGCTTCAAACACTCCCTGTAGTAGCGAGTTCCACATTCTCACCAATCCTTGGGTAAAGAAGTTTCTTCTGAATTTCCGATTGTATTCTTGGTGACTTGCTTTTATTAATGGCCTCTAGTTATTCTCTTCCTCATAAGTGGAAATATTCTCTCTCTATCCAATCTATCAATTTTTTTCTTAATTTTAAAGACCTCTATTAGGTCACCATTCGGCCTACTTTTTTCAAGAGAAAAGAGACCCAGCCTGTTCGTCCTTTCCTGATATGTATACTCTCACATTTCTAGTATCATCCTTGTAAATATTTTCTGCTCCCTCTCCAGTGCCTCTCAATTCAATGCTTTTTAAAATATGGCGACCAGAACTGTACGCAGCACTCTAAGTGTGGTCGAACCAAGGTTCGATACAGGTTTAGCATAACTTCCCTACTTTTCGATTCTATCTCTCTAGAAATAAACCATAATGCTTGTTATGCTTTTTATGGCCTTTCTAACCTGTGTCGCAACTTTGAGAGATTTGTGTATTTGTACTCCTAGATCCTTTGTCTCTCTACCCCACCTAGACGCAAACACTCCGAGTGATAAGTGACCTCCCTATTCTTCCTACCAAAATGTAATACCTCACATTTATCAGTGTTGAACTTCATTTTCCAATTATATGCCCATTCTGCAAGTTTATTCATGTCCTCCTTAACTTGTTGCAGTCCTCCTCAGTATTGCCTATCCCCCCACCCGCCCCCGCCCCCGCCCCCGTAATTTGGTGTCATCCGCAAATTTAGAAATTGTGTTTTTGATTCCTAAGTCTAAATCGTTACTGTAAATTGTGCACTGCAGTGGTCCCAGCACTGATCCTTGTGGAATACCTCTACCCAACTTCAGCCACTGTAAATAGCTACCCTTTACTCCTGCATTCTGCTTTTTTCAGAAGCAAGCCAGCAATCCATTCTGCTACTAGTCCCCTGACTCCGCATTCTCTGACCTTGTTCATCAGTCTATTATGGGGTACCTTATCGAAGGCCTAATCTCACCGCCGGGGGTTTATGTCCACAAATCTTTGACGGTGGCAGGACAAGTTGAGAATGTCGTTGAAAAACATATGGGAACCTTGGCTTTATTAACAGAGGAATAGAGTACAAAGCAAGGAAATTCTGCTAAATGTTTATAATGTATTGGATAGGCCTCAGCACCATAAAAAACTGGCAATTCACGCTGATCTTTCCTGCAGCCTCAATATAATACATGAATATTTTTCATTTTTCTTGAAATATAAACCAACTTTACTGATAGGTTTGAAACAAAGTCGTCGCTTTGAAGTCTAAATCAAATGGTGTTTCCATTGATAGAAAGCAGCGCTCGAACAGGGACTTGAAGCCTGGACACTCAGGTTAAATGTCTGATGCTCTACCGACTGAGGTATCGGGGCTCTGATGGGCGACTGAACTAGCGACACTGAGTGGATGTGGTGGGAACTGCACCCGCTTCATTCCGTGCCCACAGCTGCCCTGATAAAGCCAAGTCTGTGTGAATCTGTCTGCGTTCTGTGTGACGTCAGTCTGCAGTCTGTGTGACTCTGTCTGCAGTCTGTGTGACGCTTTCTGCAGTCTGTGTAACGTCAGTTTGCGATCTATGTGAAGTCAGTCTGCAGTCTGTGCGACTGTCTGCAGTCTGTGTGACGTCAGTCTACAATCTGTGCAACTCTGTCTACCGCATGTGACGTCAGTCTACATTCTGTGTGACGTCTGTCTGCAGTCAATGTGACGAACGTCTGCAGTCTGTGTGACGTTTACTGCAGTCTGTGTTACTCTGTCTGCAGTCAGTGTGACGTAAGTCTGCCGTCTGTGTGATTTAAGTCTGCAGTCTGTGTGACTCTGTCTGCAGTCTGTGTCACACTGTCTGCATTTTATGTGACGTCAGTCTGCAGTATGTGTGACTCTGTCTGCAGTCTGTGTGACTGCAATCTGTTTGACTTCAGGCTGCCGTCTGTGAGACTCTGTCTGCAGTCTTTGTTACTCTGTCTGCAGTCTGCGTGACTCTGACTGTAGCCTGTGTGACACCAGTCTGCAGTCTGTGTAGCATCAGTCTGCTGTCTGTGCGACGCTGTCTGCAGTCTGTATGACGGCAGTCTGGGTGACGTCAGTCTGCAGGCTGTGTGAGATCAGTCTGCAGTCTGTATAGAAGTCAGTCTGTGTGACGTCAGTCCGCAGTCTGTGTGAGGTCAGTCTGCAGTCTGTGTTGAAGTCAGTCTGTGTGACGTCAGTCTGCACTCTGTGTGACGTCATGCTGTGTGTATTATTGAGCTTCAGTCAGCGTTAGTCTCGCTCCCTCCGTGTTTGAGGAACGTGTGTCTGCTGGCTGTCTGACGTGCCGTCGGCCATGTTTCTGTGACGTGTTTTCGGCAATGTTATGACTGATATGGGAATTGAGGGGAACGCAGCAAAGGTTTATTTAGAAATAGAGGAGATGAGAATATCAGGGACAGACAGTAACTTTGATATTAGAAATAGGAAACCCAAATCAAGGAAACCCAACAACTATCAAATTCGAAACAGGAAGAAGAAACATAACCATCTGGGATTGAATTTGAGACGGTAATGCAATGGTTACTTTTGCATGCCTTTGCGTTTTATTTTACCTGATTATATTGGATGACGTCGTTGATTACACAGCGCCAACTCACGATTGTAGCTGGGTGCAGATACATCGCTGACTGAAGGAATTAAAACCCCAACCTGCTACCCGACTCTTGGCATAAATAGTGTTCGTCGTCTAAATCTACTTAAATGAGAATCAACCTACTGCTCAGACCTACCAGCAACTCATCACCACTTCCCCGAGAAGATGGATGCGAGCCGGATTGGCAGAGCCGGGGCTCCAGGGACCTGAAACCAAGTGGAGTTTTTTTTGAGAACGTCAGCATAAAGTGGAACGTGAACGAGTGACGGGTAAAGGGCACTTAATCACAAATAATATATGAACCACACGGACTATTAAGTACGCAGGCTGTTAGAGTAAAGATTTCAATAACGTTCTTGAAAATTGACGTGAGGTGTCACAGGTTTATTGAGCACACGGTACATGCAATAGTACTTAAACATACGGTTAAAAGGTGCAAATTGCAGCCACACCTGATGATGGTTGCATGGCGATTGAACATCTTACAGTTCTCAGCTCAGTATCTTAAGCTTTTAAGAATCAGAATACTCAGTACAAACAGCCAGTTTTATTACAATTGTCTCACTCCCTCTCTGTGACCATCCACACAATGTTACATCACATAAATATATGATAGTTAAAATGTAATTCCATATATGAGACTTCCATCGAAATATCCTTTATCAGTAACGTTAGTTTTCCTTGCATAACCTTCTCTTTGTCTGTTCGGCTTAGAAGCGAAATTCCCTCTTCCCACTCCCGCATTATTACCTCTGAGGACCCCCAAGATCTATCCCTGACCCCTCCTATTTCACAACTATATGCTGCCCCTTGGCGACACCATCCGAAAACACGGCGTCAGTTTCCACATGTACGCTAACGACACCCAGCTCTACCTCTTCACCACTGCTCTCGAGCCCTCCACCGTCTCTAAATTGTCAAACTGTTTGTCCGACATCAAGTACTGGATGAGCAGAAATTTTCACAAATTAAATACTGGGAAGACCGAAGCTATTGTTTTCAGTCCCCTCCACAAACTCCGTCCCATAGTCACCGACTCCATCCCTCTCCGTAGCATATGTCTGAGGCTGAAGACAGTTCGCAAACTCAGTGCCATATTTGACCCTGAATGAGCTTGCAACCACATATCAGCGGCATAAATCCGCCTACTTCCACCTCCATAACATTCCCCATCTCCGCCCCTGCCTCAGCTCATACGCTGCTGAAACCCTCATCCATGACTTTGTTACCTCTAGACTTGAGTATTCCAACCCACTCCTGGCTGGCCTCCCACATTCTACCTTATGTAATCTTGAGATCATCCAAAACACTGCTGCACGTGTCCTAACTCGCACCAAGTCCCGTTCACCCATCACCCTTGTGCTCACTTACCTATATTGGCTCCCGGGTAAGCAATGCCTGACTTCAAAATATTCATCCTTGTTTACAAATCCCGCCGTGGACTCAGCCCTCCCTATCTCTGTAATCTCCTTCAGCCCACAACCCCCAACTTATCTGTGCTCATCTAATTCTACCCACTTGAGAATCCCTGATTATAATCGCTCAAACATTGGTGTATGTCCCTTCAGCTGCCTAGGACCTATGCTCTGGAAGACGCTCCCTAAATCTCTCCGCAGCTTTACTTCTCTTTCTTCCTTTATGATGCACCTTGAGGCCGAGCACTTTGACCAAGCTTTTGGTCATCTGCCCTAAATTTTTCTTCTGTGGCTCGGTGTCAAATTTTGGTCTTATAACAATTCTTTGAAGTCTCTCCCACTCTCTCAGAATGCATGTTGCAAAAATGTCGCGAACAGAAAAACGGCAGGAAACGATCGCCTTTAAATAGCGCTCCCCAGTGCCTTCCCGACTGCACAACGCTCCCCTCAACATGTCGTTTCTAGCGGCAGGCGGTAAGGCAGGGGGCACCACTCAATCTCCGTTCCGGGACACTACCGGGGCCCTTCACGATCGACTGACGTCACGATCTGTGGGCACAGGAGATCGTGGTGGTACTGTTTAGCGTGGCAAAATGTCGTCAATTTCGGGAGCGGTGCAAAAAAAACGGCGCGCCCAGCACTAGTTGTTTTGCACCCCATTAGCGCCATCGACTTATCGTTGATCAATGAGGATAGTTTTCCTTACTAAACAATCACTTTTTCTGGTGGGCTTACAAGCGTAATTACTTTCGAGTCATTGGCTCAAAAATTCGTGAGGAAGCCTTCGTGCGAGGGTAAGGCCTCCCCACGATCTCTCACTCCGCGTTGGCTTTTTCAGTTCCAGCTCGCACGAATTGATGTTCTGGACAGCTGCTGTGCTGGGCTTGCGTATCCCACCGGCGTAGTTAATTCGTGCGAGCTGTGGGATCACGTGACTCAGTTAGAGCCAATGGCAGCACACCATCTTCCATTCATAACTTTCACATAAGTGCTGTGAAAGTTATGAATACTATAGCCCCCCAAAAGAACCGCTACACCTCAATTAAATAAAAAAAACCATCACATTAATAAAATAAGTATAGTTAAATAAATTAACCATTTTAACTAAAAAATGTAATTTTTGAAAAAAATTAAAATCTTTTAAAAAGTTATAAAAATAAACTTACCTGTCTTTAAAGTCTCTAAAAAAGATATACCTGTTAAAAAAAATCAAAAATAATACTTAATTCACTACTTACCTTGTTAAAAGTGGGTCTTACTCCTTTTTTTATGTGTAGAATCTTCCGTACTTACCTGCGCGTTGAAACCACTAAGTGCACAGCGTGCGCGCAGCCTGTAGCGCGCACGCGGTTCACCTAGGACCCGCCCCCTTTTCCATTCACCAAGTGTCAGTTTTCAGCGCATGCGCAGTGCATGCAGAAAACCGGCAATTGGAGACAGAATACGCGAGAGTACGCAGTGCGTACTCTCGCGTAGCGGCACTAATTTTTGGGCCATTATCTTATCAATAGTTTCACTCTTGATCCACAGCATTTCAATTCTACCAAGTGAAACCATTAATTATAAATCTACTTTTATTTCTGGATCATTCGTCCCAATTATAATGATGATGCATGCCCCGATTTTTTCGTCTGGAACTAACTGTCTTCCCACATTGTATCAAATGATTACAGTTATCTGAAATGTATGAATCAGTTTGCAATGACATGTGTTATATAAATCTCTTATTGCGTCCTCCTGAGACTGACCATTGCTGCAGGAACGGCCCTCGCACATCAGTCCACTGTTACTTTAAGTAGACTTGTACATCCCTGCTTAACAGGCAAACGCTAAATATTATACATTAAAGCTATAGAAAGATAAACCAATATCGCATAACTTTACCAAACATTAGGACAGTCTAATTAACTCTTTCCTTACAGTAACCCACTGTTGGCGTTCGATTACTTAAGGCCAACAATAAAATTAAATCTCATCAGCATCATATATCTATCTCGATCTATTCTCTTCTCCAGATCTCTACCCATTTGCTTTACACATTACTTTATCCAGAGCCACATTAACCATTTCTTGTAGTGCTGACTTCAGCGTGACTGACCATGTCTTAGACCCATTCTTCAGAGCATCTTCATCATGCACATCGCATGCTGGTATCGTATTCACGAGCAACACCACACTTCAGCACACACAGCGATCACCCAAGATCAGGCAGCAGGAGGCATCCGATACAAGCCATTCCTTCCCTTTCTGGCTATCTTCCCAAAGCTGGGAGAGGGGGCAGGGGTTCTGTCGATGTTTAATTAGCTTCTCCCCCTGCATGGTTCTGATGTTTCTTGTAGTGGCCAAGCTATCAAGTTCATTCCTCTAATTGCTCAGTTCCAGAAAGGACAGAACCATGAAAGCGGACCTGAGCAAGATGAGGGGCGGCGGCATAAAAGCAGCGGGAGAAAAGATCCTGGGGCGGAGCAGACCAGAGCAGCAGCGGCATATTTATTCGGTTAATTCAAAAACAACAACAAATTATCAAGGAGTGACGTCACCGGACAGCAGGTAGGTGATTGGTTGGTGAGTATTACAGCTGAGTTTGCTCTCGAAGCAAGCGAAGTGGGTTCAAAATATAACTTTAACGAGATGTAGTAAGTAGTTAAAAAATAAACCATGAGCTAAGTTAATTGAATGCATAAACATTATTTAATTAATTACCTAAAACGAGGTTCTTTCGTGTTGGCAGTGCAAGTTGTGTGCCGCAACATGATCAAGTGGAATGTTTGTGGCGAGCATCGCGACCCCTGATGACCATGTCTGCAGTTAGTGCCTGCACCTCGAGGAACTTCAGCTCGGAGTTGTTGAACAGAAGACCGAGGTGTAGACATTGCGAGGCATCAGGGCGGGGGGGAGTTACCTGGACACTTTGATCCTGGAGGCAGTCACACTCATTCGCTAAGGTAGTGGAACAGGCCTGGTGGTGGCCAGGGACAGGATGGTGTGGCTGCGACTTAGACAGGTAAGGGGACCCCAGGTTGCAGCCCTGGAGGAGTCTCGGCTTAGTACGTATTCAGCAGGTATGTGGTTCTTGCTGCCTGTGTGGATGAGGGCAAAGTCTGCAGTAAGGATGTGCAAACTTACCACGGCACCGTGGTATAGGAGGCCATTCGAGTGGGGGGGAGTTAAAATGAATGAAGTTGTGGTAGGGGACAGTATAGTCAGGGGGTGAAATACTGTTCTCTGCAGCAACGACCGGGTGCTCCGAAGGCTCTGTTGCCTTTCAGGATTAAGGATATCTCCCCGCAGCTGGAGAAACATTTGGAGGGGGAGGGGAAGGATTCAGTGCTCGTGGTCCATGTAGGAACCAATGACATACGTCGAACTAGAAATGAGGTTCTGCTGAGAGAGTTTGAGGAGCGAGCATACAATTTAAAATGCAGGACCTCAAAATAATAATTTCTGGATTGTAACCTCATCCACGTGCAAATTACCATAGGGATAAGCAGAACCGAGAGTTGAAGGATTTGTTGAAAGAATGGTTTGGGAGGAAGAGATTTGGATTCATGGGCACTTGCACCAGTTCTGGAAAAACAGTGAGCTGTTCCATTGGGAGGGGCTCCACTTAAACCGGGTTGGGACCTGTATCCTGGTGAATCGAATAACACGGACTGTTAATGGGGCTTTAAACTAAAAGTCAAGGCAATGGAGCAGTGTATCGATGTGGGTAAAGATAAGCAGAGTGCGACAGGAAAGGACAGAGAGCTTAACGGTAATGGGGCATCAGCGAATAAGGAGAAAGCAGAGAATAATGGTAAAAAGTTAAAATTAAAGGCTGTTTGTCTGAATGCACGAAGCATTCGTAACAAGGGATCTATAAGAAATTAAACCAGACTAAATATAAACGAAACAGGAACGGAGAGCATAGGACGGAATAAACTAAGGGAGGGCATAGACTCTACGTAATAAATAGAGTTATTGAACTAGAGAGTTAAAATATGGTTAAAAATAAAGCGAAGAGAACTGCTATTAAGCATGAGTTAAACACCCTGTACAGCAATGTGCACTATGTCCGTAATAAAACAGGGGAACTGGAGGCACTAATATGTTGCGAGGAACCAGATATTGTAGGAAATTCTAAGACATGGCTACAAAAAAGCAGGACAGCGAATTAAACATTGCAGGGTATGTTTAGAAACGATAGAGAAGGGAAAAGGGAGATGGAGTAGTTGTGCTTATTATAGGTAACATATTGGCAGTAGAAAATATGACGCAGCTATCAGTAAGACAGAAATAGAATCCAAGTTGATAGAGATAAAAGATAATGAAGGGTGAGTACACACCCAGAGGAAGTCTACAGACTACTAATGGTGGAAGAGGAGATGAAGGAAGAAATTTGGAAACAAATGAGAGAAATTAGTAAAAAAAAAAATATGTGGAGTTTAAACTGCCCCGAAATTAATTGGGCAGAAGAGCTAGGTAAAGGGAATAAGGGAATGGAGTTCCTACTATGTGAAAAGGACTCCTTTCGAACCCAATAGGTAAGAAGTCGAAAAGGGAGAATTAGCTACTGGATCGAGTAATGGGGAATGAAACAGAGCAGATAAGAGAAGTAAAAGTGGGGCAGCATCTTGGTAATAGTGACCACAATATAATACGATTTCAGGTAATAATTGAGAAGAACATACGTATGACGCCGAACAGGGTAATAGATTGGAGAAAATGCGATTTTGAGGGGCTGAGAATAGAACTTGGGAAAATAAAATGTACCACAATATTGGCAAGCAATGATGTAGAACAACAATGGGAAACATTTATTCAGCAGGACCAGGAAAATATAGTCCACTAAAATTCAAGAACAAACTAAGCACTAATGAGACGCCATGGATGAATAAAGACATAAGGGAAAAATTGAGGATAAGGAAAGAGGCATACACTAAGAAAATGGACAACAGGGAAGATCATGGCAAGGGAGAATGTGAAGAGAATAGAGAAGTCAAAAAAACAATAGGAAGGCAAAGGGGAACTTGCGATTAAATTAGCAAGCAACATAAAACAAAGTAATAAAATATTCTACAGGCAGGTAAATAAAAAGGACATTTGGGATGGGAATACGGCCATTCAGGAACGGTCAGGATAAAATCAAAGGCAGTGATATCGAAATGCCAGAAATATTACATAATTACTTTACTTCAGTATTTACCAGGGAGACGGTCAGGTAGACGTGACATCGGAAAATAAGATTAGAAATTATATAACCACATTTAAAATTAAAAAGGAGAACTATTAAATAAATTAATCGAACTCAAACAGGAGAAATGCCCTGCTCTAGACGGATTATATTCGTTCCTTTTAAAGGAATCCAGGGAAGCGACAGAAGAGACACTATTACACATATTTAATAATTCGTTAGGAAACGGTATAGTTCAAAAGGACTGGTGGATAGCTAACGTAATACCTATATTTAAGAAGGGAAATGGAACATGTCCATGGCACTATAGAGCAGTCATCTTAACATCGGTGTTAGGATAAATAATGGAATCCCCACTAAATGAAAAAAATAGAAGGAAATCTAGAAGACAAAAATATAATAATGATTAGTCAGCATGCATTTCGAAAGAGAAAGTCTTGTTTGACCACACTCATTGAATTCTTTGAAGAGGTAACAGAGAGCGTTGGCAAGGGTAAAGTAATAGACGTAATTTATCGAGATTTCAAAAAAGCCTTCGATAATTTACTGAATAACAGACTAATGAAAAAGGTCAGAGAATGCGGAGTGAGGCAACAAGTAGCAGAATGGATAGTTAGCTGGCTTCAAGACAGAAAGCAGAGAGTAGGGTAAAGGTTAGCTATACGGAGCGGCAGATTATGAAAAGTGGGGTCCCACAATGATCAGTGCTGGGACCATGTTTGTTCACAATTTATGTTAACAATTTAGACTTTGGAATCAAAAACACTATTTCTAAATTGGCGGATGTCACCAAATTGGGGGAAGGGTGCGGCTGTGATAGTCAGTACTGAGGAGGGCTGCAACAAATTACAAGAAGACATTAATAAACTTGCAGAATGGGCAAATGCATTTCAACACAGATAAATGGGAGGTATTCTTTTTGGTAAGAAAAATAAGGAAGTCACATATTACTTGGAAAATAAGAATCTAAATGGGATAGAAAAGCAAAGCGATCTTGGATTACAAATACACAAATCAGTAAAACTAGCGACGCAGGTTTATAAATGCAAGCGACACATAAAAAAGCAAACCAAGCACTCGGGTTTAATTCAAGAGGGATAGAATTGAAAAGTGGGGAATTATGCGAAACTTGTATCGAACCTTTGTAATACCACCCTTGGAGAACTGCGGACAGTTCTGGTCGCCAAATTATAAAAAAGATATAGAGGCACTGGAGAGGGTGCACAAAAGATTTACAAGGATGATACAAGAACTGCGAGGATATACCTATCAGGAAGTATGAACAGGCTGGGTCTCCTTTCTATTGAAAAGAGAAGGCTGAGGGATGACCTAATAGAGGTCTTTAAAATATGAAAAGGTTTTGATAGATAGACAGAGAAAGCATGTTTCCACTTCTGGGGAAGAGCAAAACTGAAGGCCATCAGTGTAAGATAGTCACCAAGAAATCAAATACGGAATTCATAAGAAAGTTCTTACCAATAGAATGTGAGGATGTGAACCTCGCTACCACAGGGAGTGGTTCAAGCAAACAGTATAGACACATTTGAAGGGAGGCTAGATAAGAATAGGAGGGAGAAGGGAATATAGGGTTGTGCTGATAGAGTTAGATGAGGAAAGATGAAAGGAGGCTCGAGTGGAGCTTAAACGCCGACATGGACTGGTTGGGCCGAATGGTCTGTTTCTGTGCTGTATATCCTGTGTAAACTGCTTTCATCTCCAAGAGAAAGCAATCAGTTAACTATCTTAAATATACTTACCTGACTTGTACTAGATTGTGAATTGATACCAGGATGAGATTTTTTGGCGAGTTGTGCCCAGGTGATTTCGGCTAAGAAGGTACAGTACAGAATAGAAAGAAGTAGACTGCTGCCATTATTTGAGGGATCTGGAACGAACGGCTATAGATTAAACAATGGATTGAAGAGATTTAGAACGGGTGGTCAGAGACTCCTCTTACATTGAGAATGGTGAAGTTGTGGAATTAACAGAGGCAGAAATTATGTCAAAATTGGAGACTAAATTGTATGAACAAAAATAGGATGAATTGATGTTGAGACCGGGCGGATAAAGTGATTGGAACTATTTGATCGGCTGGAGGGTAAACGCTGAGAAGGACTAATTGGGTTAAACAGTCTTTTCCCCTCTTATAACATTCCAACAAACTGATGACCAGTTGAGATTTTCAGTAAATATCTGTGAACAAAGATGTCTAATGTCACATTGACGGGTCAAGTTCCTACTGTCTCCATCATTAAACACTGATCAGGAGACAGGGCCCCGTTCTATTGGTCCAGGTGACAATGGGGGGCGGAGTCTGATGGGGAGTCCAGCGCCTGCAACATTCACACCAAGATTACAGAATTACAAATAAACACCATTGTAACACATTGTTTCTACACTAAAGGAATATCTATCTGTTAATTAAACTGAGCGTCTCATTCCAGTAGCTGCTGTGTGAGGTAGTTAACGCTGACGCACACATGTTCTACTCCACTGCTGAAGCTCAGTCATGACTGTTCTCCTTGAATCTTGAGCGGGAAAGGCGCTGTTTTAGCGGGAATCGATTATGTTCACCAGAGGAAAGCAGCAGACATCAAACACACGGCACAAAGTGGGAGAAATATTTCCTGAACCCTGTTCATTTTCACAAGAACAATCCGCTTTTGTCCCAAGGGAAAGATTGCCATTCTAAAACGGAACACGGGCTGTAATTGAGCTCTAGTTAGGACAGGAAGTTATGTTTTAATTCTTCATTTTATTAACCAATATCAGAATCAATGTCCAAGGAGATTTCACCATCTTCACCAACTCTTGCCTGAATTTGGTTTGTGTCGCTGCATAAATGCAGGTGTTTGTACAGGAACTCAAATACATGAGCATAAATCCGCTTTCAGACAGGATGTATGCAGGGGTTTCATACTCACCTTTGTAATAAACGGCCAGGCTGTCAGTGATGAAGCTCATGGCAGATGTGAACCACAACAGTATAAAACTGCCCGATACAGTGAACAGTAAAATGATGGATTTCCTCCGGCTCTCCATCTCTGGATCGCTCTGATTCTCACTGCAGTGACCCCGGAGTCGCCTGCGGGCCCGACTGCTTACTACAATTCGTCTGACTGTCAAACAATTAAACAGTAATATCAAAGCAACAGTAAACCATGGAACTAAAATAATTTGAATGCGCAAATAGGCTATGCCTGCAGGAGAAGAGTAAAAGGCTACATTGGCGCGGCATCCCCAGGAAACATTGTTAATGATTCGTTGAGATTCATAGGAGAAAGCAAAGGGGATATTCTCGATACAGACCAGCACAAGGACAGTTGTTAAAACAGCTGCCGCAGTTCTCACTGTGCAATATTTTGTTTTAAACTTCTGACAACATATTGTTACAAATCGATCAAAAGTGAACAAGGCTGTAAACCACACCGACATATCCAGGGTGACGGCATTGATGTAATGAATGGACTTACACACGGGAGTGTAGAACAGGAATGAATGCGGAAAGTGGTAACAGAAAATCTGAAACACCAGTATATGGAAGATGATGACCAGTAGATCTGCTGTCGCCATGGCCACCATGTAGACCGAGATACATTTGGAAAGGCCGCAATTTCCTCTGGAGAGAATCAGGATTGTCAGTAGGTTCGCTGTAAGGAAGAGGGAGAAGAGGTTAGTAACAGGGACATCCGGTTAAACCTCACAGCTTATTGTGGGGGAATGCTCAGATGCGGGGACCAACATTGTTGTTTTGCCATATAGGCGAGCATTGAGGTGTCAAAGAGCCATACAGTCATTACGGCAGAGAGGGAGGGCATTCGTCCCATCGAGTCCGTACCGCTCTCTGTAGAGCAATGCAGTCAGTCCCATACTCCCGCCCCACCCCCCACTGCGCCACTGTCCCCGCAGCCGTACAAGATTATTTCCCTCAAGTGCCTATCAAGTCTCCCCTTGAAAACATTGAGTGTCTCCGCTTCCACCACATCCGTCGGCAGTGAGTTCCAGGTCCTCACCACTCACTGCGTAAAAAAGTTATTCCTCACATCCCCCCTGTATCTCTTACCCAAAACCTTCAATCTGTGTCCCCTAGTCTTTTTACCATCAGCTAGTGGGAATAGCCTTTCCCCGTCTAGCCTATCCAAACCCGCCATAATTTGCACACCTTTATCAAATCACCCCTCAACCTCCTTTGCTCTAATAAAACAAAATCCAGCTTCTCCAACCTGTCCTTGTAGCCAAGAACCCCCATCCCCGGAAACATTCTGGTAAATCTCCTCTGCACCCTCTCAAGGGCCTTCACATCCTTCCAAAAGTGTGGTGACCAGAACTGGACGCAATACTCCAGTTGTGATCCAACCAGTGCTTTATAAAGTTCTGCATCACTTCTCTGCTTTTGTACTAAATACCACTATTTATGAAGCCTAAGATCCCATATGCTTTGTTAACCAATCTCTCAATATGTCCCGCCACCATCAGGGACCTATGCACATTAACTCCCAGGTCCCTCTGTCCCTGCAAAATCTTTAAAACTGTGCCATTGAGTGTATATTGCCTCTCCCTGTTCCTTCTGCCAAAATGCATCACCTCACACTTCTCTGTATTAAATTCCATCTGCCGCTTGTCTGCCCATTCTGCTAGCCTTTATATGTCCTGCTGCAGCTACTGTTTGCCACACCCCAAGTTTGGTGTCATCGGCAAATTTAGAAATTCTACCCTGTATTCCAATATCCAGGTCATTTATATATATCTTAAAAAATTGATTTAAAAGGAATGAAACACTGAATATTCAATATAGAGGGACTCAAATTCCGACTCCCTTCCACCATACTTCAGGCAGTGGTTAAATATAATTTCGCAGCAATTACTGGAAATATCTAGATTCAATAAAACATTCAGCTGTTGGGTGGAGGTAGCTGCAGTCCGAGCAATTATCAACTTAAAATAGACAGGGAACTACGGGACAAATGATATTAATACTATGGACACTAAGCAACACATTTTTTACTGGACTATGTACTGTTGGAGGAGCCGGGGAATCAGCCTCGCACTCCCTCAGTGTAGAGAGGGAAGTTGAGTGCCCGTGCCGAAGATCTGCCCGACAGAGTAGCACCTAACCGGCCGCGCGGACTGGTCGGATTCCCGCTGATATTCACCAAATTATCCCGGTAGATAAATGATCTTCACGGAATCTGTTACATAATCATTAACAGTGAGATCGTCAACAACTATTAAACAACAGGATGCATTGACTTACCGAGAATACCAAAGACCGCGAGAAAATTATAGTATATGTCCTTTATCTGTAGAATTATTGGCCGTGCCATTTTTAGAAGACTGTGTGAATACTGTCCAGCTTTACAGTTCCGACTGGATTGAAGTCCGAGATCCGTAAATGCTCCCCCTTTATAGAACAATCCATCCCCCGGTGAGCAAACCAGGTTACACAATAATTGAACTTAGTTACAGTCACTTAACAAACAAGGGGCTATTTTCCGCTACAGTGCGTCCGGTCCACCAATGGGGAAATTGAACAGCTCAGTCCATGAAACTCCGTCCATTTAAATCAAAGAAAGGGAGTTAATCCCAGATGGAATGTGCTCTGCGCCCGTCATGTGATCCCTGAAGGGAGCATCTCTCCAAGTCCCTGTGTTAGCTTCTTAGAGCCTCACATAATTTGGTGAAATCTCTCTCATCCATTACATAAGTAATGCTTTAACGTTACTGTTGATATCTCTGCCCAGACATTAATGGTCGTCACCCTTCTCTAATATTACTACTGGTAATCCTAAACTAATATTACTGGTGGTGGCCATCATCTAACATTAATGGTGATGGCTCTACTCTAATATTACTGGTGGTGAACCTACTCTAACATTACTGGTCATAACTCAACATAAGATTACAGATGGAGACCCTATACTAACATTACTGGTGATGATCCTCCTCTAACATTGCTGGTAGTGACCCAACTTGAACATTACTGGTGGTAACTCTACTCATGCCTTACAGCTGGTGACAGCACTCTAACATCCGGGAAGGCGCTGAATACCTCCAGCCTCTTCGCCGGGAGCAAGCGGAAGCCAAGCGCAAGCAGCGCAAGGAGTGCACGTCAACCCAAGCACCCCACCCACCCGCCCGTTCAACCACCGTCAGCCCCACCTGTGACAGAGACTGTAGGTCCCGCATTGGTCACATCAGTCATCTGAGAACTCAATTTTAATGTGGAAGCAAGTCATCGTCGGTTCCGAGGGACTGCCTAAGAAGAAGAAGAAGAGACCGGAGTTTAATCTGCTCTAACATTACTGGTGGTGAACCTATTCTAACATTAAAGCTGCGGAATCTAATCTAACGTTACTGGTGGTGACTGCACTCTAACATTACTGCTGGTGACCCTACTCTAACATAACTGATGGTGATTCTACTCTAACATTACTTGTGATGACATTTCTCTAACTTTACTGGTGGTGGCTCTACTCTAACATTACTCGTCCTGACCTCACTCTAATATTACTGGTGATGAAAATAGTCTAACATTACTGGTGGAGACCCTTCTCTAACATTACAGATGGTGACTCTACTCTATCATTGCTGATGTTTACCCTTCTCGAACATTGCTGTTGGTGACTCTACTCTATTAATGCTGGTGCTGAATCTACACGAACATTACTAGTGGTGATCCATGTGTAACAGTACTGGTGTAGACTCTATTCTAACATTACTGGTGCTGAATCTGCATTAATATTACTGGTGATGACACTTGTCTAACATTACTGGTGGAGTCCCTACTCTAACCTTACTGCTGTTGTCCCTACTCAAACGTTGCTGATGCTGACTCTACTCCAACAATACTGGTGATGACCCTCCTCTAACATTACTGGTGGTGACTCTAATCTAACAGTGCTGGTGACGACCCTCCTCTAACATTACTGGAGGCGACTGTACTGGAACATAACTGGTAGTGGCCCTCGTCTAATATTATTGGTTGTCACACTGCTCTAGCATTACTGGAGGCGACTCTACTCCAACGTTGCTGGTGGTGACTGTACTCTAACGTTACTGTTGGTCGCTCTTTTCTAACCTTTCTGATAGTGACACTACACTAACATTCCTGGTGTTGACTCTATTCCATCATTACTGGGGGTAGGGTGCCCTCGGTGTGAGGATGGACCTAGTCTCCACAAGGATTGTGCATGATCACACCTACAAATTCTTTCAAGCACAGATGCATCAGGAGGAAGTCAACTGGGTTTTCCCCCGTGTGGGTTCTCTCATCCCCTCCCGCACGCCCAATCTGGCAGTTATGTACTTTAGTGGTGCTACCGAGCCGGTCCTGGTGATGGACATTGAAGTCCACGACCCAGAGTACATTCTGCGGCCTCGCTAACCGCAGTGCTTCTTCCAAGGAGGCGGACTGATTCATCAGCTTAGGGAGGGCGGTTGTCAATCAGTCGGAGCTTTCCTTTCCCATGTTTGACCTGTTGCCCCGAGACATCATGGAGTTCGAAATAAATGTTGAGGACTCTCAGGGCCACTCCGACCCGACTATAAACTGGAGTACCGCCACATCTGGTGGGACAGGATAGATCCAGGGATGGAGATGGAAGAGACTGGGACATTGGCTGAAAGATATGATTCTGTCAGTATGACTGTGTCAGGCTGCTGTTGGACTAGTCTGTGGGGCAGCTCAGCTAATTTTAGCACAAGTCCCCAGATGTTAGTGATGAGGAATTTGCAGGGTCGAATGGGTGGTCTGTGCCTTTGTCGTGTCCGAACCCGATCCGTCCAATTTTATTCTTATTATACTCATTTAGAGCGCGTTGATACAAATGAGTGGCTTCTTCGGCCATTTCAGAAGATAATTAAGAGTCACATATAGGCCTTACAGGCAAAGGATGGCAGGTTTCTTCCCTACTATCCATTAGTGAACAACTTGCCTTTCTACAATAATCGATAGCTTCATGTACATCATGCATGATACTTTCATTTTATTAGAGATTTATTTAACTGACTGCATTGAAATTCCCAGATTGCCATGGGAGGCTCGGGTTTGGAACTCACATCTTCGTATTATTAGTCCCGCTCTCTGGATTACCAGTTAAGCAACATAACCATTATGCTGCCGTACCTTGGAGAGGTCACCAACAGAAATGTCAGAGACTTGTCCTCGCCATTATTGTGAGCGTGGAGTCATCATCAATAATCATAGAGTAGGGTCATCAACAGTAATGTTCTAGTAGGTTCAACACCGTTAATGTTAGAGTAGAGTCACCACATGTTATGTTAGATGGGTCCCACAATCAATCAATTTAGAGTTGAATCTCCACCGGTGATGTTAAAATAGGTCACCACCATTGATGTTAGAATACAATTAACACCAGTAATGTTAGGGTAGTGTAAGCAAGAACAGTGTTAGATTAGTGTCAAGAACAATAATAGGAATAAAGGCCAGTAATGTTAGAGTAAATTCACCACCGGTGATGTCAGATTAGGGTCACCACCTGTATTGTTAGTGTAGAGTTATCACCAGTAATGTTGTAGTAGGAACACCTCTAATATTATTGGGTCCGAGTACTGACCGGAACTTGTTATAATGCAGTTCCAAACAGTAATGTTGCAGTAGGGTGACTTCCACTAACGTTAGATTAGGCTACAGCCCCAGTAGTGTTAGTACTGAGTCATCACAGAATCCCCACAGTGCAGATAGAGGCCATTTCGGCCCATCGAGCCTGCACCGACACATATCCCACCCTATCCCAGTAACCCCACGTATTTAATCCCTCTAACACTAAGGGTCAATTTATCACAGCCAAATCAACCTAAACCGCATATCTTTGGACTGTGGGATGAAACCGGAGCACCCGAGGAAAACCTATGCAGACACGGGGAGAATGTGCAAACTCCACACAGACAGTCATCCATAGGCCGGATTCGAACCCGGGTCCCTGGCGCTGGTGAGGCAACAGTGCTAACCACTTTGCCACCGTGTTGCCCATGATCAATAATGTTAGAGTCGGGTCACCACCAGTAACGTTGGAGTAGAGTCACCATCAGTAAGGTCAGAGTCGAGTCACCGCCGGTGATATTAGAGTAGGGTGAACTCCAGTAATGTTAGAGTAGGATCAACACCAGCAGTAAAGGTAGAGTAGGGTCAACACTAGAAATGTTAAAGTAGGCAATAGGCCAGTAATGTTATAGTAGGATAACTTTTAACATATTGGTAAGTTTACTGGGCTAGTAATCCAGAGGCGAGGACTAATGATCCAGTGATGTGAGTTCAAATCCCACCACGGCTGCTGGGGAATTGAAATTCAGTTAATTAAATACATCTGGAAAATAAGCTAGTATCTGTAATGGTAACCATCGGATTGTCGTAAAAACCCATCTGGTTCACGAATGTCCTTTCGGGAAGGAAATCTGCCGTCCTTACCTGGTCAAGCCTATATGTGAGTCCAGACACACAGTAATGTGATTGACTCTATACTGCCCTCTGAAATTGCCCAGCAAGCCACTCAGTTATAACAAACCACTACGAAACACAATAAGAAGAATAAATCGGAAGAACCACCCGGCATCGACCTCGGCACCAGCTACGAACACGACAATGGCACACCCAGCCCGGTCGACTCTGCAATGTCCTCCTCACCAACATCTGGGCACTTGTGCCGAAATTGGCAGAGCTGTCCCACAGACTAGTCAAGCAACAGACTGACATAATCATACTCAAAGAGTCATATTCCATGATGAACACCACTTGGAAGAAGCACTGTCAGTAGCAAGGGCACAGAATGTGCTCTGTGTGCAGGACGTCAAAGTCCATCACCAAGAGTGGCGCGGGTCCCCCACTAACGACCAAGCTGGTCGTGTCCTTAAGGATATAGCTGCCAGTCTGGGCCTGCGACAGGTGGTGATAGAACTAACACGAGGATAAAACCTACTTGACCTCGTACTCACTGATCTAACTGTTGCAGATGCATCTGTCCATGACAGATTTGGTAGCAGTGAACACCGCACAGTCATTGTGGAGACGTAGTCCCGTTTTCACACTGAGAACACCCTCCATCGTGTTGTGGCCCTACCACCGTGCTAAATGGGATAGATTCAGAACAGATCTAGCAGCTCAAAACTGGGCATCCATGAGGCGCTGTGGGCCATTAGCAGCAGCAGAATTGTATTCCACCACAATCTATAAAATCATGACCGGGCATTTCCCTCACTCTACCATTACCGTCAAGCCAGGGGACCAACCCTGCTTCAATAAAGAGTGTAGAAGAGCATGCTAGGAGCAGCACTAGGCGTATCTAAAACAGATGTGCCAACCTGGGGAAGCTGCAACACAGGACTACGTGCATGTTAAAAAGCGGAAGCAGCATGCTACAGACAGGGCTAAGAAATCCTACAATCAACGGATCAGATCAAAGCTCTGCAGTCCTGCCACATCCAGTCGTGAATTGCGGTCGACCATTAAACAATGGAGGAGGCTCCATGAATATCCCCATCCTCAATGATGGTGGAGCCCAGGACGTGAGTGCAAAAGACAAGGCTGAAGCGTTTACAACCATCTTCAGCCAGAAGTGCAGAGTGGATGATCCATATCGGCCTCCTCCTGAGTTCCCCACCATCACAGAAACCAGTCTTCAGTCAATTCGATTCACGCCACGTGATATCAAGAAACGGCTGAGCGCACTGGATACGGCAAAGGCGATGGGCCCCGACAATTGAGACCGGAAGGAGTGGACGTGGAGCGAGTACAGCGAGAGCGGAGCAGTTATAAAGAGCGGCAGCAACTCAACAGAGGCAGCATTTGAAAAAGTGACGTCAGAGTAAAAAATGTGACATCGGCAAAAGGGAAAGAGCTGATTGGTGAGTAGCTGGTAGGTGTATATTTTAAGTTCATAAGTTTATTTCTGCCAAGTTAGTTCATAGCCTATTAAATAGAGGGAAAGAGCTGATTGGTGAGTAGCTGGGGAGTGTTTTTTGTTATTTTTAATTTTATTTCTGCTGGGTTCTGCTGGGTTAGTTCTGAGTCTATTCAATAGAGGCAATGGGTGGAGCTGAGTCCCGTGGAGTTCACATCATGTGCCATGTGGGAAGCCCTGGATGCTTCAGCGTAGCCTGGACGACCACATGCGCAGGAAGTGTCGCCAGCTACAGCTACTCGCGCTCCGGGTTTTGGAGCTTGAGCGGTGGCTGGAGTCACTGTGGTACATCCACGAAGCTGAGAGTTATGTGGATGGCATATTTCTAGAGGTGGTCACCCCGCAGCTTAAGAGTATGTAGGCAGAGAGGGAATGGGTGACCGCAGACTGAACAGGAGGACCAGGCAGATAGTGCTGGATTCTCTGGAGTGCACCGCGCTCTTCAACCAGTATTCTGTTCTGAGTACTGGTGAGGGCGATGGTTCCTCTGGGGAGTGCAGCCAGAGTCAAGTCCACTGCACCACGGGTGGCTCAGCTGCACAGAGGGCAGTAATAACAATGGGAGAGCAATAGTCGCAGTGGATTCAATTAATAGGGGAGCAGACAGGCTTTCCTGTGGCCTTTGACGTTACTCCAGGATGGTATGTTGCCTCCCTGGTGCCATGGTCAAGAATGTCACTGGGCGGCTGCAGGACACTCTGAAGGGGCAGGGTGAACAGCCAGAGGTCGTTGTCCATATCGCAACCAACGACACAGGCAGAAAGAGGGATCTCGCAAGGAGGTTTGTTCGTGCTGTTGGGGAGGGTTTAAATTAACCTGGCAGGGGATGTGCACCAGCATATAGGAGTAGAAAAAAGGAATAAGGTGCATAAAAGAGTGAGTGTGTTGGATAGTCTAGATAAAACAGTATTAGAGGCGGTAGTAGTACTATATTAGATAGGAGCAGACAAAGAAAGACTACGAAAAATTCAAAAATGTGTTTAATATGCATGTACGTAAAAGCAACAAAGTTTGGTGAATAAGGTTGGTGATCTTCAAGCAGAATCAGCTGTGTGGCAATATGATGTGGTGGCAATAATGGAAACGTGGCTTAATAACGGTGAGGACTGGGCACTTAATATTCAAGGGTACAAGGTGTTCAGAAAAGATAGGGAAGGAAAAAAGGGAGGTGGGTGGCAGTGCTGATTACGGACGACAATGGCCTGGATATTCCGATGCCTGCGGGTGGGTACGTGCTGTGTACCCACCCGCAGGGACATCAGAAATGCCGGTTCAGGCATGCACAGTGAATGCGCTGAAAACCGGAGTTTCCGATCTGTCAAGAATGCTCTTGACAGATTGGATGTTTGCCCCAGAGAAGGGCCTCTGCAGCCGGATAGTTGCGCTTTCTGGAGACCCTACGCCCGCAGAAAACCCTTAGAATTCTTACGCCTGGTAAAAGCAGGCGTCAGGGCTGATTTAACCAGAATAAGAGTTGAAAAAAGTAAAAAAAAAGAAATTCAGTCATTCATCATTTAAAAATACTTTAAAGTAAGGTAAATTTATTTTTCGCCCCGTAAAAATCTTTAACTATATTTTTCAAAAAATTAAATTTATTGTAATTTCAGCCAATTTAAAAAGATGATTTTTAAAACAATGTATTTAAAGTTTTACTATGTTTTTTCATTGATCTCCATTCATATATCTGACAGGTCTATCTGTCAAGTGTATGAAGGGTGATTCCCTTCTTCTATTGGCTGGCCTGGCCCACGTGATGCCACAGATGTGCCTCTGGGATACATAACACCCTGCGCACTTGTAGTTTGGAGAGGCCCAGGATCGGAAGTGTAGGCGCCCCGTGAGCCCTCAGGTAAGATCGTAGATTTTTCCAGATCGGAGGCCTCCGCATGCAAGAGGTTTCCGATCGGGAAATACAGCCCATTGTAGTGTTTGCAAGGGAGGATGCTCTTGAGGGGACAAGGACAAAATCCATTTGGTTGCAGTTGAGGAGCAAAAAGGCTATGATCACGCAATTGGAGCTATTCTATAGGCCTCCAAATAGTGAGAGGGAGGTAGAGGAGTAATTCTGCAGGGAAATCGCAGAGATATGCAAGAGCTATAGAGTGGTGATATTGGAGAAATGTAATTACCCAAATATAAATTGGGATAATGCTCGGTTAAAGGGAAAGGAGGGGGAGGAATTTCTGAAATGTGTTCAGCAGAGTTTCATTGACCAATATGTTCTTGGCCCAACTAGGAAGGGGACAATGCTGGATCTGGTGCTGTGGAATGAGGTGGGACACTTCGATCAAGTGTCTGTGGGAGAACACTTGGGTCCGAGTAATCATGGTATCATAAGATTTAGATTAGCAATGGAGAGGAGCCAGGAACAATCTGGAGTCGAACATCTAAACTGAAATAGGGCTAACTTCAATAGGATGCGAAAGGATCTAGCCAGGGTAAAATGGAACCAAAGACTGACAGGAAAAACTGTAATAGAACAATGGGTGATCTTTAAGGAGATGTTCCAATAGGATAGGTACATTCCAACAAGAGGGAAGGGTAAGGAAACCAATGCAAGGGCTCCTTGGATGACGAGGGAGATAGAGAAGATGATGAAACAAAAAAAGAGGGTGTATGATGCATGTCAGGTGAATTCTTCAAGGAAGAACCAGACCAAATACAATAAGTTGAGAGGGGATGTGAAGATGAAAATAAGATTGGCAAATAGAGAATATGAGATTAGAATGGCGGTTAACATAAAAGGAAACTCAGAAATCTTCTCCCTGCATGTAAACAGTAAGCGGGTAGTAAGAGGCGGGGTGGAGCCTATTCGGGACAAAGAAGGTGATCGATGCTTAGAGGCGCAGGCCAAGGGAAGACAAACGAGTACTTTGTATCGGTGTTTACTGAGGATATGGATGCTGAAAAAATATCAGTAGAAGTTTAAAAGGTAGAAGCAATGGAAGGGGAAGAAAATTGATAGACAGGATTTACTAGAAAGGCTGGGAATGCTGAGAGTGGACAAGTCATCTGCTCCAGATGGCTTGCATCCCAGGTTGCTAAGGGAATTTGGAGAGGTGATAGCGGAAGGGCTTGCCATAATTTTCCAATCTTCCCCAGATACGGGGGAGGTGGCTGAGGATAGGAAAGTGGAAAATGTGACACCATTGTTCAATGAAAGGGTGTAAGGACAATTCTAATAACTACAGGCCGGTCAGTTTAACTTCAGTGGTGGGTAAAAATTTTAGAAACAATAATCAAGGAAAAAAATAACGAGCATTTGGAGAGGTTTAAGCTAATTATGGAGAGACAACACAGGTTTGTAAAAGGAAGTTCAGTGGCAGCTTGGATAAGGAAGTGGCTTAATAGAAATTAAGAAAAATAGAAAAATAGGAGCAGGAGTAGGCCATTCGGCCCTTCGAGCCTGCTCTTCCATTCAATATGATCATGGCTGATCCTTTATCACAATACCATATTCCCGCTCTCTCCCATACCCCTTGATGCCTTTTGTGTCTAAAAATCTATCTATATCCTTCTTCAATATATTCAGTGACTTGGCCTCGAAAGCCTTCTGTGGTAGAGAATTCCATATCTTCACCAGCCTCTGAGCGAAGAAATTTCTCCTAATCTCAGTCCTAAATGTCCTGCCCCGTATCCTGAGACTGTGACCCCTCATTCCAGTCATCCCAAACAGGGGAAACATCCTCCCTGTATCCAGTCTGACAAGCCCTATCAAAATTGTATACGTTTCAATGACGCCCCTCTCATTTTTCTAAACTCAAGTGAATACGGGCCTAGTCGACCCAATCACTCCTCATACGACAGTCCACCCATCCCAGGAATCAGACTGGTGGACCATCGCTGCACTCTCTCTATGGCAAGTATATCCTTTCTTAGGTAAGCAGACCTTAATTGCACACAGCACTCCAGGTGTGGTCTCACCAAGGCCCTGTATAACTTTAGTAACACATCCTTGCTCCTGTACTCAAATCCTCTTGCAATGAAGGCCAACGCACCATTTGCCTTCCTAACTGCTTGCTGCACCTGCATGTTTGCTTTCAGTGATTGGTGTACAAGGACAGCCAGGTCCCTCTGCACATCAACATTTCCCAATCTATCAGCATTTAAATAATACTCTGCCTTTCTGTTTTTCCTACCGAGGTGGATAACTTCACATTTATCCACGTTATACTGCATCTGCCATTCACTCAACTTGTCTAAATCACCTTGAAGCCTCTTTGCATCCTCCTCACAACTCACAATCCCCCTTTAGTTTCGTGTCGTCAGCATACTTGGAAATATTACATTTGGTTCCCTCATCCAAATCATTGATAAATATTGTGAATAGTTAGGACCCAAGCACTGATCCCTGCGGTACCCCACTAGTCACCGCCTGCCACCCCAAAAAAAACACATTTATTCCTGCTCTCTGTTTCCTGGCTGTTAACCAATTTTCAATCCATGCCAGTATATTACCCCCAACCTCATGTGCTTTAATATTGCACACTAACCTCTTATGTGGGACTTTATCAAAGTCCTTCTGAAAATCCAAATACACCACATCCACTGCTCTCCCTTATCTATTCTACCAGTTACATCCTCAAAAAAACTCCAGTAGGTTTGTCAAACACGATTTCCCTTTCATAAATCCAAACTTTTTTTGTAATCCCGTTGATATTTTCCAAGTTTCCTATTATCACATCCTTTATAATAGACTCTAGCATTTTCACTACTACTAATGTTAGGCTAACTGATCTGTAGTTCCCTGTTTTCTCTCTCACTCCCTTTTTAAATAATGTGGTTATATTTGCCATCCTCCAATCTTCAGAAACTGTTCCATAATCTATAGAATTTTGGAAGATAACAACCAATGCATCCACTATTTCCATGGCTATCTCTTTCAGTACTCTGTGATGCAGATTATCGGCTTTCAGTCACATTAATTCCTCCAGCACTATTTTTTTACTAATACTAAATTCCTTTATATACTCCTTTTCACTAGACCCTTGGTTCTCTAGCATTTCTGGGAAGTTATTTTTGTCCTCTTCCGTGAAGACAGAACCAAAGTATTTGTTTAATTGCTCACCATTTCCTTGTTCCCCATTATAAATTCTCCAGTGTCTGAATGTAACGGACCTACACTTGTCTTCACTCATCTTTTAGTTTTTACATACTTGTAGAAGCGTTTACAGTCTGCTTTTATGTTCCTTGCAAGTTTACTCTCATACTCTATTTTTCCCCTCTTTATCACTCTCTTGTTTTATTTTGCTGAACTCTAAACTGCTCCCAATCCTCAGGATTGCTACTTTTTCTGGCAACGTTTTATGACTCCCCGTTGGATCTAATACTGTATTTAATTTATTTTGTTAGCCATGTTTGGGCTGCTTTTTGTTTTGTGTTTTGCGCCAGCAAGGAATGTCTCACTGTTGCAATTCATGCATTTGTTCCTTAAATGTTAGCCACTGCTTATCGACCATCATGCCTTTTAATGAAGCTCCCCAATCTATCATAGCCAAATCACTCCTCATACCTTCGTAGTTTCCTTTGTTTAGAGTTAGGACCTTAGTTTCGGATTGGAATTCTTCACATTCCATCTAATTGAAGAATTACTCATGTTATGGTCACTCTTCCCTAAAGGACCCTGCACAACACGATTATTAATTAACCCCTTCTCCTTGCACATTACCCAATCTAGGATAGCCTGTTACCTAGTTGGCTCCTCAACGTACTGATCTAAAAAGACATCTCGTACACACTCCAGGAATTCATCCTCCACAGTATTATTGCTAATTTGGTTTGGCCAGTCTATATGTAGATTAAAGTCACCCATGATTACTGTAGTACCCTTTTTACTTGCATCTATAATTTCCTGTTTAATCCCATCCCCTACAACACCACTACTCTTTGGAGGCCTATAGACAACTCCCACCAATGTTTTCTGCCCTTTACTGCTTCGTAGCTCCACCCAGACTGATTCTACATCTTGATTTTCTGAGCCAATATCTTTTATCACTATTGCTCTGATTACATCCTTTAATAACAAAGCCACCCACCTCTTTTCCTGTTTGCCTTTTCTTCCTTACTATCGAATATCCTTGGATATTCAGCTCCCAACCTTGGTCACCCTGCAGCCAGGTCTCCGTAATCGCAATGATATCGTATCCATTTACATTAATTTGCGCTGTCAATTTATCTACCTTATCACGAATGCTTCGTGCATTCAGATACAGTGCCTTTAGATTTGTCTTTTTAACATTTTTAGACATCTTAAACATTTTTTTTACTGTGTCCCTATTTGTCTTATTCCCATTTTTTCTTACCCGGACCCTATTTTTTAGTGCACTACGTTGTTTCTACGCTCTGTCCCTTCCTGACACAATCTGGTTATCCTTACCCCAATCACTTTCCTGCACTGATTTCTTGTCTTTTCTCTTTAGCATTCTAGATTTCTCTCCACCGGGACCGCCCCCCCCCCCCCCTGTTTAAGGACAATAAACAGCGAGTTGTGGTCAATGGATATTTTACAGTCTGCGGGATGATAGACAGTGGTGTTCCCCAATGGTCGGTGCTGGGGCCACTGCATTTTCGATATATATAAATGACCTGGTTATTGGAATAGAGAGTAGAACTTCTAAATTTCCGATGACACCAAGCTTGGGGGTATGGCAAGCATTGATGATGATATCAATCAACTGCAGCAGGCTATGGAAAAGCTGGCAGAATGGACAGCCAAGTGGCAGATGAAATGTAATACAGAGAAGTGTGAGGTGATGCATTTTTTGACACAAGCAACAGGGAGAGGCAATATACTTATAATGACACATTTTTAAAGAGTGTGCAGGGACAGAGGGTCCTGGGAGTTAATGTGCATAGGTCCCTGAAGTTTGCAGGACATAATGAGAGAGTGGTTAACAAAGCATATGGGACCTTGGGCTTCATAAGTAGTGGTATTGTGTACAAAGCGAGAGATGTTATGCTGACACTTTATAGAGCGCTGGTTAGGCCACAACTGGAATATTGCGTCCATGTCTGGTTACCACACTTTAGGAAGCCTGAATTTCACTTGAGAGGGTGCAGCGGAGTTTTACCAGAATGGTTCCGGGGATGGAGGAATCTTAGCTACAAGGACATGTTGGAGAAGATGGATTTGTTTACATTAGAGCAAAGGAGGTTGAGGGGTGATTTGATAGAGATGTACAAGATAATGATGGGTGTGGATAGACTGGTGGGGAAAAGGCTGTTCCCACTAGTTGATAGTACAAGGACTAGGGGACACAGATTTCAAGCTTTGGGCAAGAGATACAGGGGTGATGTGAGGAAAAAAATGTACACAGCGAATGGTGATGACCTGGAATTCGCTGCCGACGAAAGTGGTGGAAGCGGAGACACTCAATGTTTTCAAGGGGAGACTGGATAGGCACTTGAGGGAAATGATTTTGCAGGGCTACAGGGATAAGCGGGGGACTGGGACTGACTGGATTGCTCTACAGAGAGCCGGCACGGACTCTTTGGCCCAATGTCCTCCTTATGTGCCGTTATGACTCTGTGAGTCTATAAACAACATTAGGGCTCATCGAATTGCTTGTATTTTACTTTCATGGATTGAGAATTGGTTAACTGACAGAAAACAGAGAGTAGGAATAAACGGGTTGGCAGTCTGCAACTGGTGGCGTACCGCAAGGATCAGTGCTTGTGCCTCAGCAATTCACAATCTATTTCAATGATTTTGATGATGGGACCCAATGTAATATATCCAGATTTGCTGATGATACAAAGCTGGGTGATTGTAAGTTGGAAGGACAATGCAAGAAGGCTTCAAGGGGATATAGACAGGCTAAGTGAATTAGCAAGAACATGGCAATTGGAATATAATGATGAGAAATATGAAGTTATCCACATTGGGAGGAAAAAAAGAAAATCAGAGAATTTTTTTAAATTGTAAGGGATTGGAAAATGTTGGTGTTCAGAGGGAACGGGCTGTCCTTGTACAAGAATCAATGTAAGTTAACAAGCAGGTACAGTAAGCAATTTGGATAGCAAATGGTATGTTGAACTATATTACAAAACGTTTTGAGTATAAGTGTAAAGAAGTCTTACTGCAATTATATAGGGCCCTGGTGAGACCAAACCTGGAGTATTGTGTACAGTTTTGTTCTCCTTACCTAAGGAAGGATATATTTACCATAGAGGGAGCGCAACGAAGATTCACGAGAATGGTTCAGAGGATGGGGGGATTGTCCTATGCGGTGAGATTGAGTTGACTAGGTCTATATTCTCTAGAGTTTAGAAGAATGAGAGGTGATCTCATTGAAACATACAAAATTCTTACAGGACTTGACAGGGTAGATGCAGCGAGGATGTTTCCCCTGGCTGGGGAGTCTAGAACCAGAGGTCAAAGTCTCAGAATAAAGGGTCGACCATTTAGGCCTGAGATGAGGAGATATTTTTTCACTCAGAGGATGGTGAACCTTTGGAATTGGATTGGGCTGTGGAGGCTCAGTCTTTCAGTCTATTCAAGACAGAGATCGATAGACTCTGAATATTAATGGATCAAGGGATATGGGGATAGTGCAGGAAAGTGCAGATGAGGTACAAGATCAGCCATGATCTTATTGAATGGCGGAACTTATGATAGAGTAGATTCACCACCAGTAATGTTACATTAGCGTCACCACCAGTAATGTTAGAATAGGGTCACCACCAGTAATGTTAGAGTAGTCTCACCACCAGTAATGTTATTGTAGAGTCACCACCAGTAATGTTATAGTAGGGACCCCACCAGTAATGTTAGAGTAGGGTCACCACCAGTAAAGTTATTGTACAGTCACCACCAGTAATGTTATAGTAGGGACCCCACCAGTAATGTTAGAGTAGAGTCACCACCAGTAATGTTAGAGTAGGGACCCCACCAGTAATGTTAGAGTTGGGTCACCACAAGTAATGTTAGAGTAGAGACACCACGAGTAATGTTAGAGTAGGGTCACCACCAGCAATGTTAGAGTAGGGTCACCACCAGTAATGTTAGTGTAGATCACTACGAGTAATGTTATAGCAGAGCCACCACCAGTAATGTTAGAGTAGGGTCACCACAATTAATGTTAGTGTAGGTCACTACCAGTAATGTTAGAGTCAAGTCACCACCAGTAATGTTAAATTAGATTCACCAACAGTAATGTTAGAGTAAATTCACTCCCAGTAATGTTAGAGTTGAGTGACTACCATTAATGTTAGAGTAGGGTCACCACAAATAATGTTAGAGTAGGATCACCACCAGTAATGTTAGAGTAGAGTCACCTCCAATAATGTAGAGTAGAGTCACCACCAGTAATATCAGAGTAGAGTCACCACCAGTAATGTGAGAGTAGTGTCACCACCAGTAATGTTAGAGAAGGGTCACTACCAGTAATGTTAGAGTATTGTTACCAACAGCATGGTAAGAATCGAGTCACCACCAGTAATGTTCATGTAGAGATACAACAGCTAATGTTAGAGTATGGTGACACGCTTTAAAATTATAGTAGGATCAACATCAGTAATTTTAGAGTAGAGTCACAACCAGAAATGTCACAGTAGCGTCATCTCAAGTAATGCTAGTGTAGATTCACAAACATAAGTTAGATTAAGGTCACCAACGGTAATGATGTAGTTTGATCATCAACAGTAATGATATAGTTTGATCACCAACTGTAATGATATAGTTTGGTCACCAACTGTAATGATATAGTTTGGTCACCAACTGTAATGATATAGTTTGGTCACCAACAGTAATGATATAGTTTGGTCACCAACTGTAGTGATATAGTAGATTCATCACCATTAATGTTAGAGTGGAATCACCACCAGTAATGTTATAGTGTGGGCATCAACAATTCTCTTAGAGTTTGGCCACCATCAGTAATGTTAGGGTGGAATCTACTTCAGGAATATTAGATTACAGTCAGAAACAACAATTATAGTGCAGAGTCACAATCATTAATGTTAGAGTACAGTCGCAATCATTAATGTTATTCTAGGGGCACAACCAGTAAGGTTAGAGTAGGGTCACCAAAGTAATGTTGGAGCAGGGTCATCACCATTATTGTTAGTGTAGAGTCAGAAACAGTTATGTTAGAGTGGGTTCACTGCCAGTAATCTAAGAGTGGGGACACCACCAGTAATGTTAGAGTAGAGTCAACAACAGTAATGTTGGAATAGGATCATCACAAGTATAATTAGTGTACAGTCACAAACAGCAATGTTAGAGTAGGGTCACAGTCAGTAATGTTACAATAGAGTCACAAATATTAATGATATAGTACAGGCACCACACGTAATGTTAGAATAGCTTCACCAACAGTAAGGTTAGAGTAGAGTCACCACCAGGATAATTAGAGTAGAGTCACCGTAGGTAATGTTAGAGTAGATTCACCACCAGTATTTTTAGATTAGCGTCACCAAAAGCAATGTTAGAGTAGGATCACCACCAGTAATGTTAGAGTAGAGTCATCAGTAGTAACGATAGAGTAGATTCAACAGCAGTAATGTTAGAGTAGTGACACCACGAGTTATCTTAGAGTCGGGTCACCACCGGTAATGTAACATTAGATTCACCACCAGCAATGTTAGATTCGCGTCACCAAAAATAATGTTAGAGTAGGATCACCAACATTAATGGTAGAGTAGATTCACAAACAACAGTTTTAGATTTGTGTCACCACCAGTAATGTTCGTGTAGATTCACCACCAGTAATGATAGAGTAGAGTCAACACCAGTAATGTTACAGTATGATCACCACCAATAATGAAACAACAATTTAGAATAGAGTCACCACCAGTATTGGTCTCTTCTTCTCTTCTTAGGCAGTCCCTCGGAACCGAGGATGACTTGCTTCCACACTAAAAATGAGTTCTCAGGTGACTGATGAGTCCAATGCGGGACCTACAGTCTCTGTCACAGGTGGGGCAGACGGTGGTAAAAGGGGCGGGTGGGTGAGGTGCTTGAGTTGACGTGCGCCCCTTCCGCTGTTTGCGCTTGGCTTCCGCTTGCTCCCGGCGAAGAGACTCGAGGTATTTGGCGCCTTCCCGATGCTTCTCCTCCACTTTGTGCCGTCTTGGCCAGCGAATCCCAGGTGTCGGCGGGGATGTTGCACATTTTCAAGGAGGCTTTGAGGGTCTCCTTGAAGCGTTTCCTCTGCCCACCTGGGGCTCTCTTATGCCGTGTCGAAGCTCCGAGTAGAGTGCTTGTTTTGGGAGTCTCGTATCGGGCATGCGGACGATGTGACCCAACCATCGGAGCTGATCGAAAGTGGTCAAAGCTTCGATGCTGGGGATGTTGGCCTGAGCGAGAACACTGGCGTTGGTGCGCCTATCGTGCCAATGGATTTGCAGGATTTTGCGGAGGCAGAGTTGGTGGTATCTCTCCAGTGATTTGAGGTGCCTGCTGTACATGGTCCATGACTCTGAAGCATTCAGGAGGGCGGGTATCACTACTGCTCTGTCGACCATGAGCTTGGTGCTGGGTTTGAGGCCCTGGTCTTCAAACACTCTCTTCCTCAGGCGACCGAAGGCTGCACTGGCACACTGAAGGCGGTGTTGGTCTTTGACATTGACGACTACCCTTGTTGACAGTACGCTCCCGAGGTATGGAAAGTGGTCCACGTTGTCCAAGGGCTCGTCATGGATTTTGATAATCATGGAGCAGTACTGTGTGGTGGGGGCAAGTTGGTAGACGACCTTTGTCTTACGGATGTTTAGTGTGAGGCCCATGCTCTCGTACGCTTCGATGAAGGTGTTGACGGTTTGGAATTCGGCCTCAGAGTGTGCGCAGAAGCAAGCGTCGTCTGCATACTGTAATTCGATGACAGAGGATGTGACGACCTTGGATCTGCACTGGAGGCGACGGAGTAATTTAGAGTAGAGTCACCACCAGTATTGGTAATGTAGGGTTACAATCTCTAATGTTAGAGTAGAGACACAAACAGAAATGTTAGATTAGAGTCACCACCAGTTTTGTTAGAATAGGGTCACCACCAGTAATCTTTGAGGAGGTTCACCACCAGTAATGTTAGAGTAGGTCACCACCATTAGAGTATGGTCATCACAGGTAATTGTCCAGTAGGCTCACAACTATTAAAATTAGTGTAGGGTCAACACCAACAATGTTAGAGTAGAGTCACCACCAGTAATTTTAGAGTAGAGTTACCACCAGTAATGTTAGAGTAGGGTCAACACCAGTAATGTTAGAGTAGGGTCTTCACAGGTAATGTTAATGTAGTGTCACCATCAGTAATGTCAGAGAAGGATCATCACCAGTAATGTTATCATAAGATCACCACCAGTAATATTAGAGTGTTAGAGTAATGCAACAACAAATAATGTTAGACAAGGGTCACGATACGTTACGTTAGATTAGTATTACCCCCAGTAATGTTAAAGTAGGATAACCACCAGTAATGTTAGAGAAGAGGCACCACAATTAATGATAGAGCAGATTCAATGCGAGTCATGTTAGAGTAGAATCACCACCAGTAATGATTTAGCAGGATTATCATCAATAATATTGGAGTATGAACACCACCAGTAATGTTAGAGTAGGATCACCACCAGTAATGTTAGAGTAGGGTCACCACCATTAATGTTCGTGTAGGGTCACCACCAGTAATGTTAGCGTAGGATCACCACCAGTAATGTTATGTTAAGGTTATCACCATGTAATATTGGAGTAGGATCACCACCCGTAATGTTAGAGTAGTGTCACCATCAGTAATGTTGGAGTATAGTCATCCACAGTAATGTTAGGTGAAGGGGTAGCACGTCTTAGGTTACAGTAGGGGCACTACCAGTAATGAAAGTGTAGGGGCACCACCAGTAATGCTAGAGTAGTGTCACCTCCAGAAATGTTAGACTAGGGTCACCACCAGTAATGTTAGAGTAGAGTCACCACCAGCAATGTTAGACTAGGGTCACCACCAGTAATGTTAGAGTAGAGTCACCACCAGCAATGTTAGACTAGTGTCACCACCAGTAATGTTAGAGTAGGGTCACCACCAGTACTGTTAGGGTAGGATCACCACCAGTAATGTTAGAAACAACTCACCATCAGCAATGTTAGACTAGGGCCACCACCAGTAATGTTAAAGTAGAGTCACCACCAGTAATGTTGGAGTAGAGTCACCACCAGTAATGTTGGAGTAGGGTCACCACCAGTAATGTTAGAGTAGGGTGAACCGCAGTAATGTTAGAGTAGAGTCACCACCAGCAATGTTAGAGTAGAGTCACCACCAGCAATGTTAGAGTAGGGTCACCACTAGTAATGTTAGAGTGAAGTCACCACCTGTAATGTTAGAGTAGGGTGACCACCAGTAATGTTAGAGCAGAGTCACCACCAGTAATGTCAGAGTAGAATCACCACCAGTAATGTTAGAGTAAAGTCACCACCAGTAATGTTAGAGCAGAGACATCAACAGTAATGTTACAGTAGGTTCTACAACAGTGAAGTTGAAGCGCTTATTATGTAATGATGAGAGAATTTTTCACCAAATAACGTGGGCCCAAGAAGCTAACACAGGGATTTGGAGAGATGTTCCATTTAGGGTTCACTCGGCTGGCGTCGAGCGCATTCCCACTGGGATTAACTCCCTTTCATTGATTTTAATGGACGGTGTTTCATGGACTGAACTTTTCAATTGTAGCCCGGGTGCACTGAAGCGGAAAATCGCCCTTTGTTTGTTAAGTGACTGTAACTAAGATCTGTTATTGTGTAACCTGATTTGCTCACCAGGGCACGGATTGTTCTATAAAGAGGGAGCATTTAAGGATCTCAGATACACGCAGTCGGAACCGTAAAGCAGGACAGAAGTCACACAGCCTTCTGAAAATGGCACGGCCAATAATTCTACAGATAAAGGACATATACTATCATTTTCTCGTGGTCTTTGGTGTTCTCGGTAAGTCAATGCATCCTGTTGTTTAATAGCTGATGACGATCTCACTGTTAATGATTATGTAACTGATTCCGTGATGGGTCTCACTGCAGAGTCACTTATCCACCGGGATAATTTGGTGAATATCAGCGGGAATCCTCGCAGTTCGCCCTGCCGGTTAGGCGCTATTCTATCCGGTAGATCTTGGGCACGGGGCACTCAAACTCCCTCTCTACACTGAGGCGAGGGTGATTCCCCGGCCCCTCCAACAGTACATAGTCCTGTAAAGAATGTGTTGCTTAGTGTCCATAGTATTTATTTCATTTGTCCCGTGGTTCCCTGTCTATTTTAAGTTGATAATTGCTCGGACTGCAGCTAACTCCACCCAACAGCTGAATGTTTTATTGAATCCAGATATTTCCAGTAATTGCTGCGAAATTATATTTAACCACTGCCTGAAGTATGGGGGAAGGGACTCGGATTTTGAGTCACTCTATACTGAATATTCAATGTTTCATTCCTTTTAATTCAAATCTCCTCAACGCTCGCCTATATGGCAACAAATCAGTGTCCGTAACGCCAAGTAGGGACACATCTGAGCATTTTCCCACAATATGCTGTGAGATTTATCTGACTATCCCCGTTACTGACCTATTCTCCCTCTTCCTTACAGCGAACCTACTGACAATCCTGATTCTCTCCAGAGGAAATTGTTGCCTTTCCAAATGTATCTCGGTCTACATGGTAGCCATGGCGACAGCAGATCTACTGGTCATCATCTTCCATATACTGGTGTTTCAGATTTTCTGTAACCACTTTCCGCATTCATTCCTGTCCTACACTGCCGTGTGTAAGTCCATTCATTACATCAATACCGTCACCCTGGATATGTCGGTGTGGTTTACAGTCTTGTTTACTTTTGATCGATTTGTAACAATATGTTGTCAGAAGTTTAAAACAAGGTATTGCACAGTGAGAACTGCGGCAGCTGTTTTAACAACTGTCCTTGTGCTGGTCTGTATAGAGAATATCCCCTTTCTTTTCTCCTATGTACCTCAACGAATCATTAACAATGTTTCCTGGGGATGCCGCGCCAATGTAGCCTTTTATTTATCGCCTGCAGGCATAGCCTATTTCCGCATTCAAAGTATTTTAGTTCCATGGTTTGCTGTTGCTTTGATATTACTGTTTAATTGTTTGACAGTCAGACGAATTGTAGTAAGCAGCAGGGCCCGCAGGGGACTCCGGGGTCACTGCAGTGAGAATCAGAGCGATCCAGAGATGGAGAGCCGGAGGAAATCCATAATTTTACTGTTTACTGTATCGGGCAGTTTTATACTGTTGTGGTTGACATCTGCCGTGAGTACTTTCACGGACACCGTGGCCGTTTACTACAAAGGTGAGTATGAAACCCCTGCATACATCCTGGCTGAAAGCGGATATATGCTCATGTATTTGAGTTCCTGTACAAACACCTGCATTTATGCAGCGACCCAAACCCATTTCAGGCAAGAGTTAGTGAAGATGGTAAAATCTCCTTGGACATTGATTCTGATATTGGTGAAAAAATGATGAATTAAACCATAGCTTCCTGTCCTAACTAGAGCTCAATTACAGCCCGTGTTCCGTTTTAGAATGCAATATTTCCCTTGGGGCAAAAGCCGATTGTTTTTGTGAAAATGAACATGTATCAATAAATATTTCTCCCTCTTTGTGCCGGGTGCTTGATGTCTGCTGCTTTCCCCGGGTGAACATAATCGATACCCGCTAAAACAGCGCCATTCCCGCTGAAGATTCAAAGGGAACCGTAATGACTGAGCTTCAATAGTGGAGTAGAACATATGTGCGTCAGCGTTAACTACCTCACACAGCAGCTACTGGAAGGAGGCGCTCAGTTTAATTAACAGATAGACATTCCTTTAGTGTGGAAACAATGAAGGATTTTAAAATCATGCTTATTTGTAATTCTGTTATCTTGGTGTGAATGTTGCAGGCGCTGGACTCCCCATCAGACTACGCCCCCTATTGTCTCCTGGACCAATAGAACGGGGCCCTGTCTCCTGATCAGTGTCTAATGATGGAGACAGTAGGAACTTGTCTCGTCAATGTGACATTAGACATCTTTGTTCACAGATATTTACTGAAAATCTCAACTGGTCAACGAAATTGTGGAATGTTATGAGAGGGGAAACAACTGTTTAACCCAATCAGTCCTTCTCAGCGTTTACCCTCCAGCCGATCAAATAGTTCCAGTCACTTTATCCGTCCGGTCTCAACATTACTTCAGACATCTATACAATTAGTCTCAAATATTGAAATAATTTCTGCCTCTGTTAATTTCAGAGCTACACCACTCTCCGTGTAAAGAGGAGTCTACGACCATCCGTTCTAAATCACTTCAATCCATTTTTAATCTATAGCAGTTATTTCAAGATCCCTCAAATAATGGCAGCAGTCTGCTTCTTTTCATTCTGTCCCGGACCTTCTTAACCTAAAGCACCTGGGCACAACTCGCCAAAAATCTCATCCTGGTACCAATTCACAATCTAGTGCAAGTCAGGTAAGTTTAGTTATATAGTTAATTGATTGCTTTCTTTTGGAGATGAAAGCGGTTTATATAGGATATACAGCACAGAAACAGGCCTTTCGGCCCAACCAGTCCATGTCGGCGTTTAAGCTCCACTCGAGCCTCCTTTCATCTTTCCTCATCTAACTCTATCAGCACAACCCTCTATTCCCTTCCCCCTCATATGCTTATCTAGCCTCCCTTCAAATGTGTCTATACTGTTTGCTTGAACCACTCCCTGTGGTAGCGAGGGTCACATCCTCACATTCTATCGGTAAGAACTTTCTTATGAATTCCGTATTTGATTTCTTGGTGACTATCTTACATTGATGGCCTTTAGTTTGACTCTTCCCCACCAGTGGAAACATTCTCTCTGAGTCTACTCTATATCAAAACCTTTCCATTTTAAAGACCTCTATTAGGTCACACCCCAGCCTTCTCTTTTCAATAGAAAAGAGACCCAGCCTGTTCATACTTTCCTGATAGGTATATCCTCGCAATTCTTCTATCATCCTTGTAAATCTTTTTTGCACCCTCTCCAGTGCCTCTATATCTTTTCTATAATATGGCGACCAGAATTGTACACAGTTATCCAAGTGTGGTATGACTAAGGTTCGATACCAGTTTAGCATAATTCTATACTTATCATTTCTAATTCCGCTTGAAATAAACTCTAGTGCTTGGTTTGCTTTTTTATGCGTCGCTAGCTTTTATAAACCAGTGGTGCTAGTTTCAGTGATTTGTGTATTTGTAATCCAAGATCGCTTTGCTCTTCTATCTCATTTAAATTCTTATTTCCCAAGTAATTTGTGACCACCTTACTTTTCTGACCTAAATGTAATACCTTCCATTTATCTGTGTTGAAATCAATTTGACAATTATATGCCCATTCTGCAAATTTATTCATGTCTTCTTGTAATTTGTTGCAGTCCTCCTCAGTATTGATTATCACAGCTCCACCTCCCAATTTGGTGACATCCGCCAATTTAGAAATTGTGTTTTTGATTTCAAAGTCTAAATTGTTAATATAAATTATGAACAATCATGGTTCCAGCACTGACCATTGTGTAACCCCACTTTCCACATTCTGCCACTCCGTATAGCTAACCTTTACCCCTATTCTCTGATTTCTGTCTTGAGGCCAGCTCGCTATTCTTTCTGCTACATATCACCTAACTCTGCATTCTCTGATCTTTTTCATCAGTCTGTTATGTATTACTTTATCGAAGGCTTTTTTGAAATCTTGATAAATTATGCCTACTACTTTACCCTTGTCTACGCTCTCTGTTAGCTCTTCAAAGAATTCAATGAGTGTGGTCAAACAAGACTTTTTCTTTTGAAATGCATGCTGATTATTCAAGATTAGATTTTTGGCTTCTCGGTGTTCTTCTTATTTTTTCCTTTAGTAGGGATTCCATTATTATTCCTACCACCGATGTTATGCTGACTTAACTATAGTCCCACGGACATGTTCCATCTCCCTTCTTAAATATAGGTATTACATTAGCTATCCGCCAGTCCTTTTGTACTATACCTTCTTCTAACGAATTATTACATATGTGTAATAGTGCCTCTTTTATCGCTTCCCTAGATTCCTTTAATAATGCGGTTATATCATTTCTAATCTCATCTTCCGATGTCACGTCTACCTGACCGTCTCCCTGGTAAATACTGAAATTAAGTAATTACATCATATTTCTGGCATTTCGCTATCGCTGCCTGTGATTTTATACTGGCCGTTACTTAATGGCCCTATTCCCATCGCGACTTTCCTTTTTTCCTTTTTTATTTATGTGCCTGTAGAATATTTTATTACATTGTTTTATGTTCCTTGCTAATTTAATCGCATGGTTCCCCTGTGCCTTCCTATTTTTTTTTACTTCTCTCCTAATGTCTTTGTATTCTCCCTTGCCATGCGCCCCCCCTATTGTCCATTTTCCTAGTTTATGCCTGTTTCCTTATCCTCAATTTGTTTCCTTATGTCTTTATTCATCCATGGCGTCTCATTAGTGTGTAGCTTGTTCTTTATATTTAGTGGAATATATTTTTCCTGCACTCTGCTGAATACCGTTTTAACTGTTTCCCATTGTTGGTCTACATCATTGCTTGCCGATATGTTGTACATTTTATTTTCCCAAGTTCTATTCTCAGCCCTTAAAATCGCCTTTTCTCCAATCTGTTACCCTGATCATCGTCATACTTATGTCCTTCTCAATTATTACCTGAAAGCGTATTATATTATGGTCACTGTTACCTAGATGCTGCCCCACTTTTACTTCTCTTGTCTGCTCTGGTTCATTCCCCATTACTCGATCCAGTAGCTAATTCTCACTTTTCGGCTTCTTACATATTGCGTTAGAAAGGAGTCCTTTGAACATAGTCGGAACTCCATTCCCTTGTCCCCTTTACCTAGCTCTTCTGCCCAATTAATTTCGGGGCAGTTTAAATTTACCATTATTATTATTCATTTTTTACTAATTTTTCGAATTTGTTTCCATATTTCTTCCTTCATCTCTTCTTCTTCCACCATTAATGGTCTATAGACTACCTCTATTAGTGTGGTTCATTATCTTTTATCTCTATCCACGTGGATTCTATTTGTGTCTTACTGATAGCTGTGTCATTTTTTACTGCCATTATTTTATCTCTATTAAGCACAGCTAACCCACTTCCCTTTTCCCCTCTCTATCTTAACTAAATATGTTATACCCTGCAATGTTTAATTCCCAGTTCTGATTTTTCTGTAGACATGGCTCAGTATTCCCTACAATATCTGGTTCCTCGCAACGAAATATTGCCTCCAGTTCCCCTGATTTATTACGGACAGAGTGTGCATCGCTGTACAGAGTTTAACTCATGTTTAATAGCAGTTCTAGTCACTTTATTTTCAAACATATTTTTACTCTCTAGTTCTATAACTCTATTTAACACCTAGAGTCTATGTCCTCCCTTAGTTTATTCCTTCCTATGCTCTCCGTTCCTGTTTCGTTTATATTTAGTCTGTTTTTATTTCTTATAGATCCCTTGTTACGAATGCTTGGTGCATTCAGATAAACAGCCTTTAATTTTAACCTTTTTACCATTATCCCCTGCTTTTTCCTTAATCGCTGATGCACTATTACCATTAAGCTCTCTTTTCTTTCCAGTCACACTCTGCTTATCTTTATCGAAATCGATACACTGCTCCATTGCCTTGACTTTTAGTTTAAAGCCCCATCAACAGTCAGTGTTATTCGATTCACCATGATACAGGTCCCAGCCCGGTTTAAGTGGAGCCCCTTCCATATGGAACAGCTCACTCTTTCTCCAGTACTGGTGCCAGTGCCCATGAATCGAAACATTTTCCTGCCAAACCATTCTTCCAGCAAACATTTAACTCTCAGTTCTGCTTATCCTTATTGCAATTTGCACGTGGCTGAGGTTTCAATCCAGAAATTATTACTTTTGAGGTCCTGCGTTTTAAATTGTCTGCTCGCTCCTCAAACTCTCTCAGCAGAACCTCATTCCTAGTTCGACATATGTCAGTGGTTCCGACGTGGACCATGACAGCTGGATTCTTCCCCTCCCACTCCAAATGTTTCTCCAGCTGTGGGGAGATATCCTTAAAGCCTTCGGTACACCCGGTCGTGGCTGCAGAGAACAGTCTCTAGCCCCCTGAGTATACTGTCCCCTACCACAACTACATTCATTTTCACTCCCCCCACTCGAATGGCCTCCTATACCACGGTGCCATGGTCAGTTTGCTCATCCATACTGCAGACTTTGCCCTCATCCACACAGGCAGCAAGCACCTCATACCTGCTGAATACGTACTAAGCCGAGGCTACTCCAGCACTGCACCTGGGGTCCCCTTACCAGCCTGAGTCACAGTCACACCCTCCTGTCCCTCACCACTAACCAGGCCTGTTCCACTACCTAACCTAAGGGGTGTGACTGCCTCCAGGAGCAAAGTGTCCAGGTAACTCTCCCCCGCCCTGATGCCTCGCAATGTCTGCACCTCGATCTCCTGTTGAACAACTCCGAGCTGAAGTTCCTCGAGGTGCAGGCACTAACTGCAGACATGGTCGTTAGGGATCGCGATGCTCGCCACAAACATTAAACGTGATGTTGTTGCGGCACACAACCTGCACTGCCATCACTATACAACCCCGTTTTAGTTATTTAATTAATTAATGTTTATGCATTCAACTAACTTAGCTCATGGTTTAGTTTTTAACGACTTACTACATCTAGTTTTAGTTATAGGTTGAACCCACTTCGCTAGCTTAGAGAGCAAAATAACCTGTAATACTCAGCAACAAATCACCGACCTGGTGTCCTGTGACGTCACTCCTTGATAATTTGTTGTTGTTTTTGAATTTCCCGAATAAATATGCCGCTGCTGCTCAGGTCTGCTCCGCCCCAGGATCTTTTCTCCCGCTGCTTTTATGCCGCCGCTCCTCATCTTGCTCAGGTCTGCTTTCATGGTTCTGTCCTTTCTGGTACTGAGCAATTAGAGGAATGTAATTGATAGCTTGGCTACTACAAGAAACATCTGAACCATGCAGGGGGAGATTTTTATTAAACATCGACAGAACCCCTACCCCGTCTCCCAGTAGATAGCCAGAAATGGCAGGGATGGCTTGTATCGGATGCCTCCAGCTGCCTGATCTTGGGTTATCGCTGTGTGTGCTGAAGTGAAGTGTTGCCCGTGAATGCGATATCAGCATGCGATGCGCATGATGAAGATGCCGTGAAGAATGGATCCAAGACATGGTCAGTCACGCTGGCATCAGCACTACAAAAAATGTTTCATGTGGCTCTGGAGAGAATAATGTGTAAAGCAAATGGGTAGAGATCTGCAGAAGAGAATCCATCCAGATAGATATATGATGCTGATGAGATGCTTTTTAGTGTTGGCCTTAAGTAATCTAACGCCAACAGTGGGGTATTGTAAGGAAAGTGTTAATCAGCCTGTCCTAAAGTTTGCGAATGTTACACAGTATTGGTTTATCTTTCTATAACTTTAATGTTCATATTTAGCCTTGGACTATTAAGCAGGGATGCACAAGTTTAAATAAAGTAACAGTGGACTGATGTGCCAGGGCCGTTCCTGCTGCAATGGTCAGTCTCAGGATGAAGTAATAATAGGTTTATATAACACATGTCATTGCAAACTGATTCATAAATTTCAGAGAACGTTAATCATTTGCTACAATTTGGGATGACAGTGAGTTCCAGAAAGGAAAACATCGGGGCATACATCATCATTTTAATTGGGACAAAAGTTTCAGAAACAAATGTAAATTTATAATTAACCGTTTCACTTGGTAGAATTGAAATGTTGTGGATCAAGAGTGAAACTCTCGATAAGATAATGGGCCAGAAATTCGGCTGTTGTCGGGTGAGTACGCGCTGTGCACTCACCCGTAAGGCCACCTGAAGTGCCGGATTCCTGCATGCACTGCGCATGCGCGGGAAACCGGAACTTCCGTCCCCTGAAGGGAGGGGTACAGAAGTTGAACGCGTGCGCGGGAGAGGCTGCGAACTTCAGGTTCTTTTTCAGGTTTCTCCGGGAAGGTTAGTATGAGGAAGCTGCACTTTTAAAAAAGGAGGCGCAAGTCCTGTTTTTAGCAAGGTAAGTGGTTAATTAATTACAATTTAAACATTTTTTCAACAGGTTTTTCTTTTTTAGATACTTTAAAGAAAGGTAAGTTTATTTTGAGCACCCTTAAAAAGGATAATTAATTTTTTCAAAAAGTTAAATTTTTGTTTGAAGTAGTTAGTTTATGTAACTTATAGTTATTTTAAAAATGTGATGTTTTATAAAAAATGTATTTGAAGTTTAAGTGTGTTTTTGGGGCCGATCTCTATTCATAGATTTGACAGGTCTTCCTGTCAAATCTATGAATGAAAATGCCCTGCTAGGATTGGCTCTACATTGCCCACGTGATCCCAGGGGACGCTTCAAACTAACTGCGCCCCTGGGGTACACAAGCACTGCGCGCCAGCAGCTGCAGGAGGCCCAGGACCCGAAGTCTTCGTGGGCCCAAAGCACAACTGCAGGCGTGGTCGGCAAGTACGCGCGCGATGCTTGCACCCGCAGGAAGCTGGAAAGCCGAATTTCTGGCCCAATGACTCTAAGGGAATTACGCTAGTAAGCCCACCAGACAAAATTGATTGTTCAGTAAGGAAACCCATCCCTATTGTTTTGGACGGCCTTAAGATTACATAGGGTGGATTGTGAGAGGCCAGCCAGGAGTGCATTGCATTAGGCAAGTCTAGAGGTAACAAAGGCATGGATGAGGGTTTCAGCAGCAGATGAGCTGAGGCAGGGCCGGTGACGGGCAATGTTATGGAGGTGGAAATAGGCGGTCTTATGCCGCTGATATGTGGTTGCAAGCTCATTCAGGGTCGAATATGACACGAAGGTTACGAACAGTCTGTTTCAGCCTCAGACAGATGCTCGGGAGAGGGATGGAGTCGGTGACTATGGAACGGTGTTTGTGGAGGGGACTGAAGACAATGGCTTCGGTCTTCCCAATATTTAAGTGTAGACAATTTCTACTCATCCAGTACTGGATGTCGGACAAACAGTCTGACAATTTAGAGACGGTGGAGGGGTTGAGAGTAGAGGTGGTGAGGTAGAGCTGGGTGTCGTCAGCGTACATGTGGAAACTGACGCCATCTTTTCGGATGATGTCGCCAAGGGGCAGCATAGAGTGGAGAAATAGGAGGGGAGCAAGAATACATCCTTGGGGGACCTCAGAGGAAATGATGCGGGAGTGGGAAGAGGGAATTTCGCTTCTAAGCCCAACAGACAAAGAGAACGTTACGCAAATAAATCTACCCTTATTGATCAAGGATAAGTCGATGAAAGACTCCATATATGGAGTTACATTTGAACTATCATAAAGTTATATAATGCATCATTGTGTGGATGGTCACAGAGAGTGAGTGAGACAATTGTAATCAAATTGGCTGTTTGTACTGCGTATTCTGATTCTTAAAAGCTTAAGATACTGAGCTGAGAACTGTAAGACGTTTCAATCGCCAAGCAACCATCATCAGGTGCGGCTACAACTTTCAACTGTATGTTTAAGTACTATTGCATGGGCTGTGTGCTCAATAAACCTGTGACACCTCACGTCAATTTTCAAAAACCTTATTGAAAACTTTACTCGAACAACAGCCTGAGTACTTTAATAGTCCGTGGTGTTCATATATAATTTGTGACTAAGTGCCCCTTGACGCGTCACTCGTTCACGTTCCACTTTAAGCTGACCTTCTGAAAACAAACAAACTCCACTTGGTTTCAGGACCCTGGAGCCCCGGCTCTGCAAATCCGGCTCGCATCCAGCTTCTGGAGAAGTGGTGATGAGTTGCTGGCGGGTCTGAGAAGTAGGTTGATTCTCATTTGAGTAGTTTTATATGACGAACACTATATATGCCAAGAATCAGGCAGCAGGTTTGGGTTTTAATTCCGTCAGCCAGCGATGTATCTGCACCCAGCGACAATCGTGAGAAGGCGTCGTCAAACATGGCCGAAAGTACGTCACAGAAACATGGCCGACGGCACGTCAGACTGCCAGCAAACACAGAGGGAGAGAGATTCACGCTGACTGAAGCTCAATGACACACAGAGACTGGCGTCACACAGACTGCAGGGAGCGTCACACAGACAGCAGACAGAGTCACACACTTTGCAGACTGATGTCACACAGAACGCAGGCAGAGTCACACACACTGCAGAATTACGTCACACAGACTGCAGACTGACGTCAAACAGAACGCAAAGAGAGTCACACCGACTGCAAAATTCCACCACACAGACTGCAGAATTCCGCCACACAGACTGCAAATTGACGTCACACAGACTGCAGGCAGCGTCACACAGATTGCACACTGACGTCACACAAACTGCAGACTGACGTCATACAGACGGCAGTCTGACGTCACACAGGGTGTAGACTGACGTAAGCCATACTGCAGATTGATGTCACACATCCTACAGACTGCACGGTGTCACCAGAGGACGGGGAATCATAGAATTATAGAATGGTTACCGCAGAGAAGGAGTCTATTCGGCCTGTCGAGCCCCTGCCGGCTCCATGCAACAGCACTTCAGCGAGTCTCACTCCCCCGCCCTTCCGCCGTAGCCCTGGAATTTCTTATCCTTCAGGCACTTATCCAATTCCCTTTTGCACGTCACGATTGAAACTGCTTCCACCATCCTCTCAGGCAGTGCATTCCAGATCCTAACCTCTTGCTGTGTAAAAAAATGTTCTTCCTCATGACGCCTTTTGTTTTTCTGGCAATCAACTTAAATCTGTGTCCTCTGGTTCTCGACCCTTCCGCCATTGGAAAGTTTCTCTCTGCCTACTCTCTCTAGACACCCCTACTCTGTCGAGCACCTCTATCAAATCTCCTGTCAACCTTCTCTGCTCCAAGGAGAACAAAAACAGCGTCTTTAATCTATCCACATAACTGAAGTCACTCATCCCTGGAACCATTTTTGTAAAACTTTTCAGCACCCTCTCTAAGGCCTTCACATCCTTCCTACAGTGTCCTGCGCAGAATTGGACACAATACTCCATTTGAGGCCGAACCAGTGTTTTATAAAGGTTCATCACAACTTCCTTGCTTTTGCACTCTATGCCTCTATTTATGAAGCCCAGGAGCCCGTATGCTTTTTTAACCGCTTTCTCAAAATGCCCTGCCACCCTCATCGATTTGTGCACATATACCCCCAGGTCTTCTGTATTCATGCACCCCCTTTAGAATTGTACCCTTTAGTTTATATGGCCTCACCTCGTTCTTCCTATCAAAATGTCTCACTACACAATTTTCGGCGTTAAATTTCATCTGCCACGTGTCCTCCATTCCACCGGCCTTTCCATCTCCTCTTGAAGTCTATCACTATCTTCCTCACTGTTGACTATACTTCCTAGTTTTGTGTCACCTGTAAATTTTGAAATTGTGCCCTGGGGCAATCTGGCGATTGTTAAGGGAATGGGGGAGATGGGGAGAAAGAGCAAAAGAAAAATCACAGCAGATGGGGGAAAGTAAACGGAAAGTGAGGCTTAAAAAATCCAGACAGGAAACAGAAAAAAACAGGTGAGAGCTTGATGACCTACATTGGCTCCCAGCAAATAACGCCTCGATTTTAAAGTTCTCAAACTTATTTTCAAACCCCTCCAAGGCCTCGCCCCTCCTTATCTCTGTAATCTTCTCCAGCTCTATTATCCCCTTAGGTCACTGTGCTCTGCCTATTCTGGCCTTTTGAACATCCCCGATTTTAAATGCTCCGCCCCTGGCAGTCGTGTCTTCAGTCGCCTTGGGCCGAAGCTGTGCAATTCCCTCCCTAAATCTCTCTGCCTCTCCACTTCGCTTTCCTACTTTAAGACGCTCCTTAAAAACTACATCTTCGACCAAGCGCTTGTTTATCTGCCCTAACATCTCCTTATTTGGCTCGGTGTCCAATTTAGTTTTTTTTTTCAAACTCCTGTGAAGCGCCTTGGGACGTTTTATTCCGGTAAAGGTGCTATATAAATATAAGCTGTTGTTGAACTAAAACAAAGAATCTTCTGGAAAAGAACAATGGAAGTTATGGAATGAAATGAAAGTCTGAGAATTGTATCTGTGCAGGTGAGTGAGGTCCCCCACGGTAGATCAGCCCAATTCCCATCTTCTCTCAATGGTTGAAGATCTGAGCAATGTACCTGTGCAAGTGAGTGATGCCCAAAATGTTGGATCAGCCCAATGCCCATCTTCTCTCAATGGTTAAAGATCTGAGCAATGTACCTGTGCAGGTGAGTGAGCCCCGCCACCCTCCATGGTGGATCAGCCCAGTGCTCATCTGCTCTCGATGAATAAAGTTCTGAGCAATAAACCAGTGCAGGTGAGTGAGTCCCTCCACGGTGGATCAGCCCTCTGCTTGTCTGTACTTATCAGTTAAAGATCTGAGAAATGTACCTGTACCTGATACATCTGTGAGTGAGGCAAGTGAATAATAGAGAGAGACACCACCACAGGGAAATAGATAAATGTGTCACTGAATACAGTGAGCGAAACAGAGAGACACCGACAGAGAGATAGATAAATGTGATACTGAATGCAGTGAAAGACACAGAAAGACACCAACAAAGGGAGATAGATAAAGGTGACACTAAATACAGTGAGTGACATCGAGAGACACCAACAGAGGGAGATACATAAAGGTGAGACCAAATACAATGAGTAATACAGGAAGAAACCAACAGAGAGAGAGAGAAAGAACCAGGTGTGCATTAATAAATATAGTGTCACGGGAAGGGAACAGTTTAATTAGGGTTGTGCTGACTATACCCCATTATAATGTCACCTTATCCTGTGTATCGGGGTAAAGGGAGCAGCACTGTTCTGTGTAAAACAAATTGACAATGTGAGGGCTCATTAAACACAGCCTGACTGAGGTAGAGCGACCTAGTGTAATATAAACAGAGACCTGTTGTGGTGCAGTAATAACTGAGACAGGGCCTAGAATAATATAAACAGAGACAGGGCCTAGTGTAAGATAAACAGAGACAGGGTCTAGTGTAATATATACTGAGACAGGGTCAAATGTAGTAATAACTGAGACAGGCTCCAGAGTGATATAAACAGAGACAGGGTCCTGTGCAGTAATAACTGAGACAGGCTCCAGAGTGTTATAAACAGAGACAGGGTCTAGTGCAGTAATAACTGAGACAGGTTCTGGTGTAATATAAAAAGAGGTAAGTTCTAGTGCAGTTATAACTGAGACAGGCCGAGTGCAACATAAAGAGAGACAGGGTCGTGCAGGAAACACAGAAAGCTAGCACGCTGGTACAACAAGTGAAAAGGAAGCCAAATGGCATGTTGGCCTTTACTGCAAGGGGTTTGGGGAATAAGATTAAGGAAGTCTTGCTACAATTGTACAGGGCCTTGGTGAGACCACACCTGGAGTACTGTGCACAGTTTTGATCTCCTGATTTAAGGAAGGATATACTTGCCTTGGAGACGGTGCAACGAAGGTAAACTAGATTGATACCTGGGATGAGAGGGCGGTCCTATGATGAGAGATTGTGTAGAATGGGCCTATACTCTCTGGAGTTTAGAAGAATGAGAGGTCATCTCATTGAAACCTACACGATTCTGAAGTGGATTGACAGGGTAGTTGCTGAGAGGTTGTTTCCCCTGGCAGGAGTGTCTAGAACTAGGGGGCATGTCTCAGAATAAGGGGTAGGCTATTTGAGACGGAGATTAGGAGGAATTTCTTCACTCAGAGGGTAGGGAATCTTTGGAATTCTCTGCCCCAGAGGGCTGTGAATACTGAGTCTTTGAATATATTCAAGGCTGAGATAGATAGATTTTTGGACTCTAGGGGAATCAAGGGATATGGAGATCGGGCGGGAAAGTGGAGTTGAGGTCGATGAGCCATGATCTAATTGAATGGCGGTGCAGGCTCGATGGGCCGTATGGCCTACTCCTGCTCTTATTTCTTATGTTCTTATATCTAGTGTAGTAATAACTGAGACAGGGTCTAGTGTGACGTCAGTCTGTGTGGCGTCAGTCTGCAGTCTGTGTGATGTCAGTCAACAGCCTGTGTGTGTCGCTGAGCTTCAGTCAGGGTTGCTCTCTCTCGCTCTGTGTTTGAGCAACGTGTGTCTGCTGGCTGGCTGACGTGCCGTCGGCCATGTTTGACGGCTATGGGAATTGAGGGGAACACAGCAAAGGTTTATTTAGAAATAGATGTGATGAGAATATCAGTGACACATGGTAATTATTTAATTATATATAGAGGGACTCCAGGAAACACAACCACTATTTAATTAAAAAGAGGCGCGAGGAATCACAACTATATTGATTTGAATTTGACACGCTAATGCAATGGTTAACTTTTGCATGCCTTTGCTTTCTACTTTACCTGTTGAATTTGGATGATGTGGTTGATTACACATCGCCCGCTCACGATTGTGGCTGGGTGCAGATACATCGCTGACTGACGGCATTAAAACCATTGCCTGCTGCCTGACCCTTGGCTTAAATACTGTTGGTCGTCTGAATCCAGTTAAATGAGAATGTGCCTATTGCACAAAACGGCCCGCAACTCATCGTCACTTCCCCCAGAAGCTGGATGCGAGCCGGAGAAGCAGAGCCTGGGCTCCCCGGGGACCTTAAACTATGTGGAGTTTGTTTGTTTGGGGAACGTCAGCATAAAGTGGAATGTGAGTTACGGGTAAAGAGGGCACTTAATCACAGTCAGTAAATGAAGCCCATTGAAAATTACAGTACTGAGGCTGTTGTTAGAGTAAACTTTTGAATAAAGTTCTTGAAACTTGGACTGAGATTTCATAGGTTTATTGATCCCACAGTGTCTGCAATAGTACTGACACATACACGTAAAATGCAGCACTTACAACCACAGCTGATGATGGTTGGTTAGGGATTGAGACGTCTTACAATTCTGAGCTCAGTACCTTAGGATTTCACGAATCGGAATACTCAGCACAAACAGCCAGTTATACTACATTGGTCCCACTGCCTCTCCGTGACCATCCACACAATGTTGCATTATATAACTATATGAAGGTTAAAATGTAACTCCATATAAGGAGACTTTCATTGACTGATCATTGATCAATAAGGACAGTTTTACTGACTGAACTATCTCTTTATCTGGTGGGCTTACAAGCGTAATTACCTCAGAGTCGGTATCTTATCGATAGTTTCACTCTTGATTCAAACATTTCAATTCTACCAAGTGAAACCGTTAATTATAAGTCTGCCTTAGTTTGTGGAACTTTCTGCCAATTAAAATGATGATGTATGCCCCGATGTTATCCTTTGTAGATCTAACTGTCTTCCAACATTGCAGCAAATTATTAAAGTTCTCTGAAATTTTTGAATCAGTTTGCAATGGCATGTGATTAATTAAATCTCTAATTGCTGCATCCTGAGACTGACCATTGCTGCAGGGGAATGTTAAATGACTTATACTTCTAACTAAACAGGAACTGGCTAAAGATTAATATAACTACAATAGAAAGATAAACCAATACAGTATAATATTAGCAGACTTTAGTACAGTCTGATTAACCCTTTCCCTACAATCTCCCCTCCGTTTTCGCTTGATTACTTAAGGCCAACTCTGAGCAATATCACATCATCATCACATATCTATCACAATCTTTTATCTTCTGCAGATCTCTACCCATTTGTTTTACACATTACTCTCTCCAGAGCCACATTAATCATTTCATGTAGTGGTGATGTCACCGTGACTGGCTATGTCTTGAATGGATTTGATAGGATTACATGGGATATACAGCACAGAGACAGACCATTCGGCCCAACCAGTCCATGCCGGTGTTTACGCTCCACTTGAACCTCCTCCCGTCTTTCCCCATCTAAATCTATCAGCATAACCCTCTATTCGCTTCTCCCTCCTCTGCTTGTCTAGCCTCCCCTTAAATGCATCTATCTATACTATTCGCTACAACCTCTCCCTGTGGTAGCGAGTACCACATTCTCACCACTCTTTGGGTACAAAAGTTTCTTCTGAATTCCCTATTGGATTTCTTGTTGACTCTCTTATATTGATGGCCTCCAGTTATGCTCTTCCCCACAAGTGAAAACATTGGGCTCGATTTTGCCAGGCCCGAGGAGGCGGGATTCAAGGCGTGTGAGGTGGTAAAATCGCAAAAAATGGCGGGCGGGCCCGATCCCGCCTCCTACCCGCCTCCGAGCAATTTTCCCAAAGGCGTGTTTTCTGACCCCGTTTCCATATCGCCTCCAAAAGGCGGGATAGGCCCTTAAGGCCCTTAACAACCAGTGCATCTCTAATCCCATTTTGAGAGGCCTTTCTGATTTTCCCACTTTTCCCACGATCCTGCACGTCTCCTCTGGAAGCTGGCGGCATCACAAGTGGACTGTTACTAACAGCTGCAGCTCCACCATTAAAAAGGAGTTTTCAGCAATCATCATTTGCAGGTGGCAGAACTTTGTTGTCTCAGGTCTGGAGGAACTTTTAGCAGGCATACCCATTGTTGTGGAAGTTTGGAGCCTGAGACCTATCTCCAGTGTGACCTCCTGCGAAACCCCTCTCGCCTCCTCAACTGAGGCATATACGAGAAGCATGGGATCCATTTATTTCCTTTCCTCCTGGACATCAGATTCGGACGAAGATCAGCCGTGGCAGCAGCAGAACCATGAACAACAGCATCACCAGCAGCAGCAGCAGCATCAACAGGAGTGCCAAGCTGCTCCTCACCCACCTGAAGCTGCACAGGCCAGAAGGCGCCAGCGCGCGACCACATTGCTGCCCGAGATGCAAGGGAAGTACTTGACCAGATTTGCTTAGCCTGCACAATCAAACACTTTTGCCTCGCACCTTCTTATCAGACCATCGACAATGGCCAGGAACCTGCGGATTCCTATCACTCTGACCACCATACTGACAATTGCAGCTTCCTCTGAGGAGTGGTGAGGCTCATGCTCTTCCTCCTGGACGGTGGGGATGGCTGCTCGCGATGATCCTGGGGTGGAGTAAAGGAAAGAGTCAGAGATGTGAGTCCAAGGTTACATGCACGTTGCATATTGCAGATGATCATAAGTCAGTCTGCTGGAGCATCAGAATCATTATCAGTGACTCATGCAATGTCAATGAGAGAGATGATAATCTATTCGGTCACCAGCTTGCTCTGATGCACCCATCTGTCGATTCCCCACTTGCGCATCCTCCTCCACTCCCATGATCTCCAGGACCGCCTCCTCCCAGGTGGTGAGCTTGGCTACTGAGTGTGGCCCTCCCCCTGTCCTCGCTCTTTCCCTCTTATTGTGAGCTCTCTTTTCCTGCAATGAGGTAGACAAGTGGAGTTTGAGTGAGAATGAAGGAGTGTAGAGAATCTATAACATTAATGGTTAGAAGGAGATAAATTCGAAGTGATGTGGCAAGACCATGTGCCCTTCCTGTGTGTTGTAAGTTGTTTTCATAGCATCACAGCGAGGGCTGCATAGTCGAATAGTTAGGTGAATGTGACCATACAGAGAGAGGGATTGGGTAAGGGCGCAGGGATGTCAGTGTCAAGTGGGATGTTGAGGAAGAGGTTGTCAAAGCTGAGTGCTGGTGAGGAGAGGCAACGGGGATCAGAATGAGGGTGATGGGAAATTCATACTCACTTTTCCAGTGCGCAGCAGGTCATGAATCCTCTTCCTGCACTGAAGCCAGGTTCTGCGGGTTATGGACAACGAGTTGACCTCCTCTGCCACCTGGATCCACACAGCCTTGGTTTGATGGGAAGGCTTCTTCCTCCCTGAAGAAGGGAAGAGCACCTCCTTATTAGCTCTGGCTCCCTCAATTAAAGCTTGCAGAGCGACGTCATCAAATCGAGGTGTAGACCTAGGTCTCTGGCTGGCCATTCTTCCTGCAGGTGCCTCTAACATGCAAAGGCAGAAGCTTGGCAGTCTGCAGGGGAAGCAAGGCTTGTTGCAGACCTTCAATGCTGCAGCAATGATGACGTCATCGGAAGCGACTTTCAGACTGGAAAAACTCACTGGCCATGGGTTCCCACACGTTGGAACTCAAATGGCCAATTATGTTAAAATCGCTTCAATCTCCCACATCGATTTAGATTCGGGTGGCTAACACGAAATGCGGATTACACAACCCCAGCCCGCCCCTGAATCACAATCCAGCCCTATGACTCGATGGGCTGGATTTTCATTGACCCGTGGAGGCGGGTTTGGAGGCGTGTCGGGGGTTAAAGTTGCAAAAACTGGCGGGCGGGCACAAGTCCGCCTCCATCCCGCCTCTACGCAATTTTCATTAAATCGTGTCTGCTGGTCCCGACTCCGTCCCGCCTCTAAGAGAAGGGATAGTCTGTTAAGGCTCTTAACAAGCACTAAATTGGCTCTGTAATGCCATTTTGAAAGGCCTTTGTGATTGTAACCCTTGATCTCCGTGAAGCACGCCTGTCCTGAAACACGATTGTGAAACCTGGCGGGAGCACATTTGGATAGCTGACTATCAGTGACTCGGCTGACGATCAGTGACTGTGGCTGGCAGGTATCAGGGAGGAACCGTATCTGGGAGTGGTGGTGGAAAAAAAATTATCTCTCTCTCTCTCCCTGTCTCTGCAGACTTAGAGCTGCTACTCATGTTGCATCCTGGTACTCTCACAGCAAAGGCCAGGCAGTCTCTGACCTGCAATGCAACAGCAATGATGACATCATCAGAGGCGACTTTCAGACTGAAACCACTAATTGGTTGATGGGTTCGCACATGCTGGAACTCAATTGCCGAATTAGGTGAAAATTGCATCAATCTCCTACATCCAATTGCAGTCGGGTGGATAACACGAAATCCGGATGACACGACCCCAACCCGCCCCAGTATCAAAATCCAGCCCAAAGACTCTATAAGGATGACTGAAGTGGAAAATTGATGCTGACACAGGCTCTAAAATGGGTACATTTCTATTTCACAGCACTGATTTACAGAGGCCAGGAGATGCAAAAACATTTTCAGCTTTTACCTTTGATTCATTTCTGAGCAGCATCAAATACATTTTGCGCCTTATCTTCTCCAGCGGCAGGAGCTGGTGAGCGGCCTGGGCGGGACCGCATGATTGGTGCACGATGGCAGTTTCAGCTGTGGCTCAGTGGGTAGCACACTCGCCTCTGAGTCAGAAGGTTGTGTGTCCATATCGGGACTTGATTACAGAAAGCTAGGCTGACACTCCAGTGCAGTGCTGAGTGAATGCTGCACTGTCGGAGGTTAAACCGAGGCCCCATCTGCACTCTCAGGTGGTCTTAAAAGATCCCAGGGCACTATTTCGAAGAAGAGCAGGGGTGTTATCCCTGTTGTCCTGGCCAGTACTTATCCCTCAATCAACATAACAAAAACACATTATCTGGTCATTATCACATTGCTGTTTGTGGGAGCTTGCTGTGCACAAATTCGCTGCCGTGTTTCCCACATTACAACAGTGACTACACTTCCAAAGTACTTAATTGTCTGTAAAGCGCTTTGAGACATCCGGTGGTTGTGAAAGGCGCTATATAAATGCAAGTCTTTCTTTTCTTTCTTAGGGGGGACATTAGTGTGTGGCCCTCAACAGCTCACCAAAACTTGTTAAGTGGCCCTTCAGCCCACACAGTTTCCACCCCTCATCTAAAGTAAGAGTAATAGAAAAGTCAAAAGTGTTGGCAGGCCATGTCATCCTGTGTGTCAAATCACCAATAATTTCACTATTAGGATTCAGTAGCGAGTGTGAAAGGGAATATAATACAATTTTACAACAATTAGGGCAATTTTGTTACATTCCGATTCATTCAATTACATAGTTAGAACACAACAATGACACACTGTTGTTCAACTGTTAATCATTCATGTTTATTTGATATAAATTTGTTCTGTGTTCATTTTATTTTATTCTAATGTTTCACCTGTACAACTGTGGAATTTGGTGATAATGAATTGAAATTTTCAGTCCGATATAATTTACAACTTTCAGTACAGTCCATACATGAGCGTTACACTGATAATCAAATACAAGAGTTCGGTCTGAGGACAAACACTTTGACATTTAGAATTCACGTGTTAGAAATTATGTGGACTATGTTTGCAGATAATTTCATGCATAACAATCAACTATGAAATCTATCAGTACACTTGTACACTAATCTTTTACAAAAATGAACAATTTGAATCAGCGGGCACAACACGTAGAGGCGGAACTAATATTTGGCTTGTTTTTTGTACTGATCAAGCTGAACAAATATAATTATTGAACAAGAGAACATTTTGGAGACTCCTTATAACCCGGTCAGGAATCAAGGGCTTCCAACCCAGGAAAACCATGGCCTGTAGCGTTCTCCCTGCATTCCCTTGAATGGAAGTTTTTTCTTACTAATTTATGGGATGTGGGCGTCGCTGGCAAGGCCAGCATTTATTGCCCACCCCTAATTGCCCTCGAGAAGGTGGTGGTGAGGCGCCTTCTTGAACCGCTGCTGTCCATGTGGTGAAGGTACTCCCACAGTGCTGTTAGCGAGCGTATTCCAGGATTTTGAACCAGCGACGATGAAGGAACGGAGATATACTTCCAAGTCAGGATGGTGTGTGACTTGGTGCAGAACTTGGAGTTGCTGGTGTTCCCATGCACCTGTTGCCCTTGTCCTTCTAGGTGGAAGAGGTCGCGGGTTTGGGAGGTGCTGCCGAAGATGCCTTGGCGAGTTGCTGCAGTGCATCTTGTAGATGGTATACACTGCAGCCACGGTACGGCGGTGGTGGAGGCAGTAATTGTTTACGGTGGTGGATAATCTAGTTTGTCCTGTATGGTGTTGAGCTTCTTGAATATTGTTGGAGCTGCACTCATCCAGACAAGTGGAGAATTTGAATCGTAGAATGATACAGCAAAGAATGAGGCCATTCAGCACATCGTGTCTGTGCGTGTGCCGGCTCTTAGGTAGAGCTCTCCAAATAGTTCCACTCCCATGCTCTTTCCCCATAGCCCTGTATTTTTTCCCCCTTCAAGTATTTAGCTAATTCTCTTTTGAATGTTACAATTAAATCTGCTGCCACCGCCCTTTCAGGCAGTGCATTCCAGATCACAACAACTCGCTGCGTAAACTCTGGTTCTTCTGTCAAGTTAGGGCAGGAACTGCAGGAACATACATTTACTACACTTTACACCGAGATGAGAGCCAGAGCCGCCAGAATCCACCATCCACCCAATGCCGAAATGATCGCCCCCTCACACTGTACCACCATCAGCTCCCCATCTTTGTCCCTGTCCAACCTCACCACGGTCCCCTGCTTCCGCATTCCCTTGAGAAGAAAGTTGCTGCCACCTTCCCAAGAGCTCTGATTTTCGACTCGAAACACCTCGTAAGGTGGAATCAGAACCTCCTGCTCCTCCGGGAAATGCGAGAAGTTTTGGATGCGGACCCCGAAAAGTGAGCGTATCTCTAACATGGTGTTGGTGTTTGTGGAGCTGTTGCTGTAGTTAATGGCGATCTGTTGATTAAGAGACGAAGAGGCAAAGTATCCAAATCTCACGTATGAGCCCAGCTGAGCCTCCGCGTTCCTCGAGAACCATCTGTAAGTCTGCGGTACCGGGCGGCACGAATCGGTGCCCAGTTTCTCAAGGGCGACGGAGAGAAGATAATGAAAGCATTTGAAGTTGAAATTCTCGGCGTAGATAGAGTCAGTCGCTCCGTACAATCTGACCGCTTCATTGAACATTTTGTAGAACCCGTTGTTTTGGGGGACGCTTGCCGTGTAGGCATACAGCGCCAACATGTGCTCTTTTTTCAGTCCATTGGCTATCTTCGATTTCATGTGGCCACATGTGTGCTCCCAGACGGTATCAAACGTCTTGTTCTTCTGTCTCTCTTCCCGGATGTAGGCGATGGCTATCTGGTCAGATTCCTCGCTCTGGGTGAAGATGTAAGTGGCAGAACCTTTCGCCATGTCCAGTCGGATGACATTTTCCCCGTTCTTTCCGCTGACAGCAATTATGTTCTGGTCTGTAAAACAAAGCCGGAATCTGAGCAACCCACGCCAGCACATTCAGATCAGTGACCCCAAACTGCGGGACAATTACTAAAGAAATACTCGCATTTCGAGAGCACCATTCGCGACCGCTCACCGTTTTTCAGCCAATTAAGTACTTTTTGAAGTGCGGTCACTGTCGGAAATGCGGCAGCCAATCTGCGCACAGCAAGCTCCCACAAACAGCAATGTGATAACGACCAGTTAATCTGTTTTTTTTCAGTGATGTTGATTGACCTGCAATATTAACCGGCAAGAACTCCCCTTGCTCTTCTATCGAAATAGTGCCATGAGATCTTTTACATCCACCGAAGAGGGCAGAAGGGGCTTCGGTTTGACACTCAATACCGCACTGGAGTGTCAGCCTATATTGGTTGTGCTCAAGTCTCTGGCGTGGGTCTTGAACCCACAAACCATCATGACTCAGAGGCTAGGGTGCATCCTAGGGGTCACCATTAACAAGAAACTTAACTGGACCAGCCACATAAATACTGTGGCTGCAAGAGCAGGTTAGATGCTGGGTATTCTGCAGCGAGTGTCTCAACCCTTGACTCCCCAAAGCCTTTCCACCATCTACAAGGCACAAGTAAGGAATGTGATGGAATACTCTCCACTTGCCTGGATGAGTGCAGCTCCAACAACACTCAAGAAGCTCGCCACCATCCAGGACAAAGCAGCCCGCTTGATTGGCACCCCATGCACCACCTTAAACATTCACTCCCTCCACCACCGGCGTACCGTGGCTGCAGTGTGTACCATCTACAAGATGCACTGCAGCAACTCGCCAAGGCTTCTTCGGCAGCACCTCCCAAACTCGTGACCTCTTCCACCTAGAAGGACAAGGGCAGCAGGCGCATGGGAACACCAACACCTCCAAGTTCCCCTCCAAGTAACACACCATCCTGACTTAGAAGTATATCGCAGATCCTTCATCGTCGCTTGGTCAAAATCCTGCAACTCCCTACCTAACAGCACTGTGGGAGACCTTCACCACACGGACAGCAGCGGTTCCAGAATGCGGCTCACCACCACCTTCTCAAGGGCAATTAGGGATGGGCAATAACTGCTGGCTTTGCTAGCGACTCCCACATCACATAAACGGATTTAAAAAAATAAAAAAAAATTAGCTCTTCGAGCCTGCTCCGCCATTCAGTAAGATCATGGCTGATCTTCTGCCTCAAATCCACCTTCCTGCACTATTCCCCATATCCCTTGATTCCCTTAATATCTAAAAAATCTGTCGATCTCTGTCACCAAGTATAATTATGGTAGCATAGACCTTTAGATATTTGTGAGAAGGAGAAATGATGGCGATTGAGGGTTGAGAGGACATTTCTGCATTTGTTTTGCATGGTCGGAGCGCAGACAGGAACATGAGTCGGCGAAAATAACCCGCTGGTTACAGACTCCTCCCGACTTTCCTTCCAGTAACTTACAGGGAAGGTCAGTCAGCGAAAATCTGTTACCTGCCCGGATTCGCCCGTCAGATTCTCTGGCCTCTTTCCGTTCAGGGGGCTGCTTAAAGCCCTGGCAGCATTCCCAGGTGTTCCACAGATGTTAGGGCTTGGAAACCAATTAGTTGCAGGAGGAGACAGTGCGGTGAGTTCTCCTTCCAGTGCAATAAGTCATAGAGTCATAGAGTCATAACGGCACAGAAGGAGGCCATTCGGCCCATCGAGTCCGTGCCAGCTCTCTGTAGAGCAATCCAGTCAGTCCCATTCCCCCGTTCTTTCCCGTAGCCCTGCAAGTTTATTTCCCTCAAGTGCCTATCCATTCTCCCCTTGAAGATATTGAGTGTCTCCGCTTCCACTACCTCCATCAGCAGCGAGTTCCAGGTCCTCATCACTCACTGCGTATAAAAGTTTTTCCTCACATCCCCCTGTATCTCTTGCCCAAAAGCTTAAATCTGTGCCCCCTAGTCCTTGTGCCATCAACTAGTGGGAACAGCCTTCGTCTAGCCTATCCAAACCCCTCATAATCTTGTACACCTCTATCAAATCACCCCTCAACCTTCTTTGATCAAATTAAAACAAATCCAGCTTCTCCAACCTGTCCTTGTAGCTAAGATCCCCCATCCCAGGAACCATTCTGGGAAATCTCCTCTGCACCATCTCAAGTCACATCCTTCCTGAAGTGTGCTGACCAGAACTTGATGCAATACTCCATTTGTAGCCTAACCAGCGCTTTATAAATGTTCAGCATAACTTCTCTACTTTTGTACTCAACACATCTATTTATGAAGCTCAAGTTCCCATATGCTTTGTTAACCACTCTCTCAATATGTCCTGCCACCTTCAGGGACCTATGCACATTAACTCCCAGGACCCTCTGTCCCTGCACACTCTTTAAAACTGGGCCATTAAGTGTACCTTGCCTCTCCCTGTTCCTTCTGCCAAAATGCATCGAGGATTGTTGGTTAGTATCTCAACGTATAAACAACAAGCACATTGGGTGAAAAGCAAATCAATAGAATCAAAGGCATCAGACACGAACACTGACATGTTTAATCGGATTGAACGATGAATTCAGATGCTTACAATTAAAACTTTGGAAAATAAGCAGAGTTATAAACAAAGAACGCATTGTTTCTGCCTCCTGTTCCCTGTATGTCCAGATGAATTCGGTCCTCTCCCTCTGACCAGTGACCCTTCAGGATCTGCCTTTATTCATTTTGAAGAATTCTACTGATTGCAGTGGAATTTATACAGTTCACATGCGGTCCAGTAACACTGAAACTAAAACCAGTGGTTCCTGTTTCGAGTGTGATGCAATTTACTTATTAACTATTCCACACCATAGCCGCCTAGAAATAATTCAATAATTGCCAAAAAAGCTGTGACAGGTTACTAGATTGATAGCGGATGGTTTAATTTCCGTCTAAAAACGATTACATTACATAGGATATACGGCACAGAAACAGGCCATTCGGCCCAACCAGTCAATGCCGTTTGTGTATGGTCCACTCGAGCCTCCTCCCGTCTTTCCTCGTCTAAATCTATCAGCATAGCCCTTTATTCCCTTCTCCCTCATATGCTTGTCTAGCCTCCCCTTAAATGCATCTATACTATTCGCTTCAAGCACTCCCTGTGGTAGCGAGTTCCACATTCGCACCAATCTTTGGGTAAAGATGTTTCTTCTGAACTCCCAATTGGATTTCTTGGTGACTATCTTATATTGATGGCCTCTAGTTGTGCTCTTCCCCACATGTGGAAACATTCTATCTGTATCCATTCTATCAAAGCCTTTCATAATTTTAAAGGCCTCTATTAGGTTACCCCTGAGCCTTCTTTTTTCAAGAGAAAAGCGACCCAGCCTGTTCATCCTTTCCTGATATGTATCCCCTCGCATTTCTGGTATCATCCTCGTATATCTTCTCTGCACCCTCTCCAGTGCCTCGATATCCTTTTTATAATATGGCGACCAGAACTGTACGCAGTGCTCTAAGTGTGGTCTAACCAAGGTTCGATACAGGTTTAGCATAACTTCCCCACTTTTCAGTTCTATCCCTCTAGAAATAAACCCGAGTGCTTGGTTTGCTTTTTTTATGGCCTTGCTAACCTGCGTCGCAACTTTTAGTGATTTGTGTAATAAAAACAGAAAATGCTGGAAATACTCAGCAGGTCAGGCAGCATCTGTGGAGAGAGAAACAGAGTTAACGTTTCAGGTCGATGACCCTTCGTCTGAACAGTGACTTGTGTATTTGTACTCCCAGATCCCTTTGCTCCTCTAACCCACCTAGACTCGCCTCCCACCTCCAAGTGATACGTGACCTCCCTATTCTTACTAGCAAAATGTAATACCTCACATTTATTTGTGTTGACTTCCATTTGCCAATTATATGCCCATTCTGCAAGTTTCTTAATGTTCTCCTGAAATTATGAATTCTGTATTAAAAAAATAATTCACTTGGAATTGGTTGTAAGTTAGGGTTGCGGCGAGGCCGTGCGGAAGGGCGAGACGATGTGAATCGAATGCATGGGGCGAGCAGGACTTGGATTAGCACAGGACACGATAATTGGCTGAAAATGTGAATTACCCTTTAACAGTTGTACAGGTGAAACATTAGATTGACATTATCACGGAACGAATTCCGAATATCAAATACACAGGAGTGATTGATAGGTGACTTCAGTGTTTGAAATGTTTAACTGAATGAATCAAAACGTAATAAAATTGGCTTCACTGTTGTAAAATTTATGATATTCAATTTCACACTCGCTGCTGAATCCCTTATATTGAGATTGTTGGTGTTGTTGCGCCCATAAGTCCTTATGACAGTTATGACTCTTCTGTTCTAGATTCCTAGGCTTCTGTGTTTTAGGTTTCTGTCCAATGTGTTAGCTCCGTCCAGTCTCTCGATGTTATCTTCACAGACCCTGCTATCTGGGTAAGTTTCTCACAGAAGCTCCTGAAATTAAAGTGATTTTTTTTCCCCCAAGGGTGGTTTAGTCACTGGATAGAAACATAGAAACATAGTAGATAGGAGCAGGAGTAGGTCATTCGGCCCCTTGAGCCTGCTCCGCCATTCAATGCGATCATGGCTGATCATCCAAATTCAGTACCCTGTCCCTGCTTTCTCCCCATATCCCTTGATCCCTTTAGCCTTAAGAAATATATCAAACTCCTTCTTGAATATAATTAATGAATTGGCCTCAACTGCCTTGTGTGGTAGAGAATTCCACAGGTTCACCACTCCCTGGGTGAAGAAATTCCTCCTCATCTCAATCCTCATAGAATCATAGAATCAAAGACGATATTCACGGAGCATCCTCCTCCCGTTAGTTGTTTAATCATCCACCACCATTCACAACTGGACTACAGAGCTTTGATCTGATCCGTTGATTGTGGGATCGCTTAGCCTTGTCTATAGCATGCTGCTTCCACTTTTTAGCATGCATGTAGTCCTGTGTTGCAGCTTCCCCAGGTTGGCACCACATTTTTAGGTACGCCTGGTGCTGCTCCTGGCATGCTCTTCTACACTCCTCAGTGAACCAGCGCATGTCCCTTGGCTTGATGGTAATGGTAGAGTGAGGGATATGCCGGGCCATGAGGTTACAGGTTGTGGTGGAATATAATTCTGCTGCTGCTGATGGCCCACAGCGCCTCGTGGATGCCCAGTTTTGAGCTGCTAGATCTGTTCTGAATCTATCCCATTTAGCACGGTGGTAGTGCCACACAACATGATGGAGGATGTCCTCAGTGTGAAGATGGGACTTCATCTCCACAATGACTGTGCGGTGGTCACTGCTATCAATGCTGTCATGGACAGATGCATCTGCGACAGGAAGACTGGTGAGGACGAGGTCAAGTAGGTTTTCCCTCGTGTTGTTTCTCTCACGACCTGTCGCAGGCCCAGCCTGGCAGCGATGTCCTTCAGGACTCTGCCAGCTCGGTCAGTGGTGGTGCTACCGATCCACTCTTGGTGGTGGACATTGAAGTCCCCCACCCAGAGTACATTCTTTCAATGATTCTTACAATTGGTGTTCAACATGAGGAGTACTGATTCATCAGCTCAGGGAGGGCAGTAGTTGGAAATCAACATGAGGTTTCCTTGCCCATGCTTGACCTGAATCCATGACACTTCGTGGGTTCTGGAGTCAATGGTTGACCTTGCTGTAGTCAAAAAATGGTGTATAAAGGATTATGGTTTTCAATAGTTTGCCAGAGTGGGCTTGAAAGATACAAAAAACGAATATCCACTCTCTGTATGCAGCTAAGACTGATCACCTTTACGGTGTATCAATACAGTCTGTTCCGTATACTCCACTACTAAGTCTCATGCTTATTCGAAACGTGTTTTTGTGAACCAGAAGAAAAAGGAGATTGCTTAGCACTCACCGGCTGTGCGGGTTCCCCGGATCGCTGCGGGGCTTAAAGCGAACTTTGGTTGGTAGCAATGTCGCCTCTGAGTCAGAAGGTCATGGGTTCAATTCCCACTCCCAGAGACTTCAACACAACATATAACCTGACAATCCCAGTGTTAGTACTGAGGGAGCGCTGCACTGGCGGAGGGGCAGTATTAACAGAGCACTGCACTGTCGGAGGGGCAGTGCTCAGGGAGTGCTTCACTGTCGGAGAGACAGTACTGAGGGATTGCTGGACTGTCGAAGGGGCAGCACTGAGGGAGCGCTGCATTGTTGGAGGGGCATTACTGAGGCAGGGCTGCATTGTTGGAGGGGCAGTACTGAGGGAGCGCTGCACAGTCGGAGCGGCAGTATTGAGGATGTGCTGCATTGTTGGAGGGGCAGTACTGAGGGAGCGCTGCACAGTCGGAGCGTAAGTACTGTAGGAGCGCTGCATTGTTGGAGGGGCAGTACTGAGGGAGCGCTGCAATGTCGGAGGGGCAGTACTGAGGGAGCGCTGCACTGTGGGAGGGGCTGAGGGAGAGCTGCATTGTTGGAGGGGCAGTACTGATAGAGCGCTGCACTGTCGCAGGGGCAGTACTGACAGAGCGCTGCACTGTCAGAGGGGCAACGCTGAGGGACGGCTGCACTGTGAGAGGGGCATTACTGAGGGAGAGCTGCACAGTCGGAGCGGCAGTATTGAGGATGTGCTGCATTGTTGGAGGGGCAGTACTGAGTGAGCGCTGCACAGTCGGACCGTAAGTAATGTAGAAGCACTGCGTTGTTGGAGGGGCAGTACTGAGGGAGCGCTGAAATGTCGGAGGGGCAGTACTGAGGGAGCGCTGCACTGTCGGAGGGGCAGTGCTGCGGGAGTGCTGCACTGTCGGAGGGGCAGTACTGAGGGAGTGCTGCATTGTCAGAGGGGCAGTGCTGAGCGAGTGCTGCACTGACGGAGAGGCAGTACTGACAGACCACTGCACTGTTGGAGGGGCAGTACTGAGGGAGCGTTGCACTATCGAGGGGCATTACTGAGGGAGTGCTGCATTGTTAGAGGGGCAGTACTGAGGGAGCGCTGCACTGTTAGAGGGGCATTACTGACGGAACGCTGCATTTTTGGAGGGGCAGTCCTGAGGGAGCACTGCACTGTTGGAAGGGCAGTACTGAGGGAGCGTTGCACTGTTGGAGAGGGAATACTGAGGTAGCGCTGCACTGTTAGAGGGATAGTACTGGGGAGTGCTGCTCTGTTGGAGGTGCCGGCTTTTGGATGTAAAACATCCCCGGAGTCCTGGCCAACAGTTACCTCTCAACCTATAGCACTAAAAAACAGTTTATCAGGTCATTATATCATTGCTATCCGTGGGAGCTTGCTGTTCGGAAATTTGCTGCCGCATTTCCTACATTACAACATTGATTACACTTCAAAAGTATTAATTGGCTCTAAAGTGGTTTGAGAACTCCTGAAGTCGTGAAAGGCGCTATATAAATGCAAGTCTTTCTATTTTTACAGTACGCAGCGGGTAAAAATGAACAATTAACTCCCATTTGATACCATGCTCTATCTCTGTACCTGTCTCTTTCTCTGCCTCTGTGTCTCTATTTCTCTCTCCTGCTGTCCCTCTCTCCCTTTGTCCCTATCTCTCTCTCTCTCCCTCTCTCTCACTGTCCCTGTCTTTCACTCTCACTCTGTCCCTGTCTCTTACTCTCTCCTTTTTCTGTCTCTCTGTCCCTGTCTTTCTTTCTCTCAGTCTCTCTCTCTCTCTCTATCTCTTTCTCCCTCTTTCTGTCCCAGTCTCTCTCTTGCAACAGAGAAAGTATCCGGTAAATCGCTCCCTTTTCCCGGACACGCTCTCTGTTGTGATATTTTGCTATATCTGTCTCTGTCACACTGTTCCTGTTTCTTTGCATCTTTCAGTTCCAGTATATTTCTCTCCCTATATCACAGCGGGTAAAAGGGAATGATTCACTCCCTACTGCTATTGTATGGCCCGTGTGTGTGTCTCAGTATCAGCTCCTGTACATATACAGCACACCGCGGTAAAAGGGGACGATTCACTCGCGTCTGTGACTGTATGGCCCGTGTGTATCTCAGTATCAGCTCCTGCACATATACAGCGGGTAAAAGGGAACAATTCACTCGTGTCTGATACTTTATGGCCCATGTGTATCTCAGTATCAGCTCCTGTACATATACAGTATACAATGGGTAAAAGGGAACGATTCACTCGCGTCTGTGACTGTACGGCCCATGTGTGTCTCAGTATCAGCTCCTGTACATGTACAGTATACAATGGGTAAAAGGGAACGATTCACTCGTGTCTGATACTTTATGGCCCGTGTGTGTGTCTCAGTGAAAGCTCCTGTACATGTACAGTATACAATTGGTAAAAGGGAACGATTCATTCACGTGTGATACTTTATGGCTCGTGTGTGTCTTCGGGCTGGATTTTGTCATTGGGGCGGGTTGGGGTCGTGTCATCCGCTTTTCGTGTTATCCACCCGACTGCAAATGGATGTGGGAGAATGATGTGATTTTCCCCTAATTGGGCAATTGAGTTCCAGCATGTGGGAACCCATGACCCAATTAGTTGTTGCAGTGTGAAACTCGCCTCTGATGATGTCATCATTGCGGCTGCAGTTAGAGTCTGCAACCTTTTGTCGCAGGAGACCTAAGTCTGTTCCCGGAGGATGTTGGGAGTGAGAGAGAGAGAGAGATATTTTATTTCCTCAAACGGTCCCCCAAAATGATAGAATCCACTTTATAATGGTGCAGCTGCAGCCCTCGCCAGGTTTCACTGTCGTGTTTCAGAGCAGGCGTGTAGCACGTCAGAAACAAGTTAAAATCAGAAAGGCCCTTCAAAATGGCATTATAGAGGCAATTAAGTGGTTGTTAAGGGCCTTAAGGACCTATCCCGCCTCTTGGAGGCGGAACGGAGACAGGGCCATTAGACACGATTTCATCAAAATTGCGTGGAGGCGGGATGGAGGTGGGTTTGGGCCCACCTGCCAGTTTCTGCAATTTTAACACCCCACACTCCTCCAATCCCGCCTCAACGGCCCTATGAAATCCAGCCCTTAGTGTCAGCTCCTGTACATATACAGCACACCGCGGGTAAAAGGGAACGATTCACTCGCGTTCGTGACTGTACGGCCCGTGTGTGTGTCTCAGTATCAGATCCTGTACATGTACAGTATACAATGGGTAAAAGGGAATGATTCACTCCTGTCTGCTGCTGTACGGCCCATGTGTGTCTCAGTGTCAGCTCCTGCACATGTACAGTACACTGCGGGTAAAAGGGAACGATTCACTCCTGGCTGCTACTGTGCGGTCCGTGTGTGTCTCAGTGTCAGCTCCTGTACATGTACAGCAAACACGGGGTAAAAGGGAACGATTCACTCCCGTCTGGTACCGTATGGCCTGTGTGTGTCTCAGTGTCAGCTTCTGTACATGTACAGTACACAGCGGGTAAAAGGGAACGATTCACTCCCGTCTCGTACCGTATGGCCTGTGTGTGTCTCAGTGTCAGCTTCTGTACAGGTAGCCTGTCACAGCGGTAAAAGGGATGATCACTACCGCGTGTGTCTCAGTATCAGCTCCTGTACATGTACAGTACGCAGCGGGTAAAAGGGAATGATTCACTCCCGTCTGGTACTGTACAGCCCGTGTGTGTCTCAGTATCAGCTCCTGTACATGTACAGTACAGTTAATGTCAGCCCTGGCTCAGTGCGTAGCACTATCGCCTCTGATTCAGAAGGTTGTGGGCTCAAGTCCCACTCCAGAGACTTGAGCGCAAAATCTAGGCTCACACTCCCAGTGCAGTACTGAGGGAGCGCTGCACTGTCAAAGCGTTAGTACTGGGGAGTGCTGCTCTGTCGGAGGTGCTGTCTTTTGGATGAGACATTAAACGAAGTCTGCCCTCTTAGGAGCATGTAACAAATCCCATGGCACTATAGCGAAGAAGAGCAGGGGAAGTCTCCCCGTGTCCTGGGCAATATTTACCTCTCAACCAATAGCACTAAAAAAGAGTATGTCTGGTCATTATCTCATTGCTGTTCGTGGGATCTTACTGTGCACAAATAGGCTGCTACATTTCGTACATTACAACATTAACTACACTTCAAAAGTGCTTCATTGGCTATAAAGCAGTTTGGGACGTCCTGAGGTCGTGAAAGACGCCATATAAATGCAGGTCTTTCTTGTTTTTTTACATTACTCAGCGGGTAAAAGGGTCGATTTACTCCCATTTGATACCTTGCTCTATCTCTGTACCTGTCTCTCTTTCTGCCTCTGTGTCTCCATTTCTCTCTCCTGGCCTACATGTCTCTCCCTTTGTCCCTGTCTCTCTCTCTCTCTCTCTCTCTGTCCCTGTCTCTTACTCCCTCTCTTTCTTTTTGTCTCTCCTTGTCTCTGTCTCTTTCTCTCTCTCAGGCTCTCTCAATCTGTCACTTTCTTCCTCTTTCTGTCCCAATCTCGCTCTCGCAACAGAGGAACTGACCAGAAAATCGTTCCCTTTTCCCAGACACGCTCTGTGATATTTGTATATATCTGCCTCTGTCACTCTGTTTCTGTTTCTGTTTCTTTGTGTCTCTTAGTTCTGCATATTTTTCTCTCTATAGCACTGTACGCTGTCGGTAAAAGGGCAACACGGTGGCATAGTGGTTAGCACTGGTGCCTCACAGCGCCAGAGACCCGGGTTCGAATCTGACCTCGGGTGACTGTCTGTGTGGAGTTTGCACATTCTCCCCGTGTCTGCGTGGGTTTCCTCCGGGTGCTCCGGTTTCCTCCCACAGTCCAAAAATGTGTGGGTTAGGTTGATTTGGCTATGATAAATTGACCCTTAGTGTTAGGGGGGATTAAATATGTGGGGTTATGGGGATAGGATGGGATATGTTAGGGGGAATTAAATACGTGGGGTTACGGGGGTAGGGTGGGATATGTGTATTGTGGGGATTAAAGCAGGGACAGGGTACTGGATTTGGATGATCAGCCATGATCGTATTGAATGGCGGAGCAGGCTCGACCGGCCGAATGGCCTACTCCTGCTCCTAGATTCTATGTTTCTATGTTTCTATGAATGATTCACGCCCATCTGCTACTATATGGCCTGTGTGTGTCCCAGTGTCAGCTCCTATACATGTACAGTACAGAGTGGGTAAAAGGGAATGATTCTCTCCCATCTGCTACTATATGGCCTGTGTGTGTCTCAGTGTCAGCTCCTGTACATGTACAGTGCACAGTGTGTAAAAGGGAATGATTCACTCCTGTCTGGGAGTGTACAGCCTGTGTGTGTCTCAGTGTCAGCTCCTGTACATGTACAGTACACAGTGTGTAAAAGGGAATGATTCTCTCCCATCTGCTACTATAGGGCCTGTGTGTGTCTCAGTGTCAGCTCCTGTACATGTACAGTGCACAGTGTGTAAAAGGGAATGATTCTCTCCTGTCTGGGACTGTACAGCCTGTGTGTGTCTCAGTGTCAGCTCCTGTACATGTACAGTGCACAGTGTGTAAAAGGGAATGATTCTCTCCTGTCTGGGACTGTACAGCCCCACTTTGTGCAGCCGGTGACCCATGTCTCAGAGTCATGGCCCCAGGGGTCTGCCCGGGGCCTCGGAAAGGGCCCCGAGCGTCCCGGAGCCAGGGGGTGGGGGTCAGCGGGAGCATGACAGAGAGACAGGGAATGAGATTATAGTGGAGGGCAACCCCGGATAGCTGGAGGGGTATCTTGCATCTCTAAAGCACCTTTCACAACCACAGGACAACCCAACCCCTCACCACCAATGAAGATCATTTCCATGATCCTCACTGCTGTGATGAAACTCAGCACACAATTTGCGCACAGTGAGATCCCACAAACAAAATGTGATAATGAGCAGTACGTCTGCATTAGCGACGTTAGTTGAAGGATAAATATTAAGCAGAAGCCAGGGGAGAACTCCGCTGCTCTTCTTTGAATAGTTCCATGGGATCTTTTATGTCCACCTGAGAGGGCAGATGGGGCCTCGGTTTAACATCTCAGCTGAAAGACAGCCATTCCGAGAGTGCAGCGCTCCCTCAGTACTGCCCCTCCGACAGTGCAGCGCTCCCTCAGCACTGCCACTCCGTCAGTGCAGCGCTCCCTCAGTACTGCCCCTCCAATAGTGCAGCACTCCCTCAGCCCCGCCCATCTGAGAGGGCAGCGCTCCCTCAGTCCTGCCCCTCTGAGAGTAGAGTGCTCCCTCAGGCCCGCCCCTCTGAGAGTGAGCGCTCACTCAGTCCTGCCCCTCCGACAGTGCAGCGCCTCCTCAGTACTGCCTCTCCAACAGTGCAGCGCTCCCTCAGTACTGCCCCTCCGACAGTGCAGCGCGCCCTCAGTACTGCCCCTCCGACAGTGCAGCGCACCCTCAGTACTTTCCTTCCGACAGTGCAGCGCTCCCTCAGTACTGCCGCTCCGACAGGGCAGCGCTCCCTCAAATCTGCCCGTCCAACAGTGCAGCGCTCCCTCAGTACTGCCCCTCCGACGTTGCAGCGCTCCCTCAGTACTGCCCCTCCGACAGTGCAGCGCTCCCTCAGTACTGCCCTCCGACAGTGCAGTGCTCCCTCAGTACTGGTCCTCTGACAATGAGGGGCTCCCTCATTACTGATTCTCCGACAGTACAGTGCTCCCTCAGAACTGACCCTTCGCGGGCTTTTTTGCAGAGAACAGTGCCGGGAGCGGAGAGAGCAGCAGCACAGTAAGTAGTTAAAATCACTTTCGCGGGCTTTTTTGCAGAGAACAGTGCCGGGTGCGGAGAAAGCTGCAGCACAGTGATGATTTAAACTCACTTTCGCGGGCTTTTTTGCAGAGGCCAGTGTCGGGAGCGGAGAGAGCAGCAGCACAGTGATGATTTAAACTCACTTACGTGGGCTTTTTTGCAGAGGCCATTGTCGGGAGCGGAGAGAGCAGCAGCACAGTGATGAATTAAACTCACTAACCTGGGCTTTTTTGCAGAGGCTGACCATTCTCACAGACCGGCGGCAGCGTTCCAGAGCCACGTCACAATTCAAAAAGTGACGCGGACAAGAGGAAGCAGCTGATTGGGTGAGTACGGCCAGGTGAGCATTTATACTGTTCTGCAGTTTGACAGTTAAGGTTAATAGTTTATAAAGTTTCGTAGGTCCTAATTTTTGTGGTTATATTTCGAAGGTCTCTGTTGTGTAGCAGGGAGTGATAGTATACAAGGGCCCTTGAGTATATCATTTAATTGTAGTGTAATTTGTGGTATTGATTTGAGTTAATTTAAATTAATGAAAGGAAAAGTCATGGCAGCACAGCTCTGCCCCGTGGCATGCTCCTCCTGCACTATGTGGGAAATCAGGGACACTTCCTGTGTCCCTGTTGAACATGTGTGCGAGAAGTGTATCCAGCTGCAGCTACTGGCAGACCGCATTGCGGTGCTGGAGCTGCGAATGGATGCATACTGGAGCATTCGCGATGCTGAAGACATCATGGATAGCACGTTCAGGGATTTGGACACACCGCAGAGAAAAGGCTGCACAGGCAGGAAGAGAATGGGTGACCACCAGGCAGAGTAGTAGGCGCAGGGAGGTAGTGCAGGGGTCCCCTGTGGACATCCCGCTCTGAAACAGATATACCACTTTGGAAATGGTTGAGGGAGATGGCTTATCGGGGGAAGGCAGCAGCAGCAAACTTTCTGTTCACCATGGGTGGTTCTGCTGCACAGGACGGGAGGAAAAAGAGCGGGAGAGCTATAGTGAAATGGGATTCTATTGCAAGGGGAATAGATAGGCGTTTCTGCGGCCGCAAACGGGACTCCAGAATGGTATGTTGCCTCCCTGGTGCAAGGGTCAAGGATGTCTCGGAGAGGCTGCAGGGCATTCTGGAGGGGGAGGGTGAACAGCCACTTGTCGTGGTGCATATAGGTACCAATGATATAGGAAAAAACGGGATAACGTCCTAAAAGCTGAATATAGGGAGTTAGGAGGTAAATAAAAAAATAGGACCTCAAAGGTCGTAATCTCAGGATTGCTACCAGTGCCACGTGCAAGTCAGAGTAGAAATAGAAGGATATTTCAGAAAAATAAGTAGCTAGTGGAATGGTGCAAGGGGGAGGAATTCAAATTCCTGGGACATTGGAACCGGATCTGGGGGAGTTGGGACAAGTACAAACTGGACGGTTTGCACCAGGGCAGGACCGCGACCGATGTCCGAGGGGGAGTGTTTGCTGGTGCTGTTGTGGAGGGTTTAAACTGAAATGGCAGGGGGTTGGGAACCTGTGCAGGGAAACAGAGGAAAGGGAAGCAAGGATAGAAGCAAAAGACAGGAAGGAGAAAAGCAAAAGTGGAAGGCAGAGAAATCAAGTGTGTAAATCAAACAGGGCTACAGTAAATAATAATTGTAAAAGGACTTATAGTGTGAAAAAAACAAGCCTGAAGTCTTTGTGGCTTAATGCGAGGAGCATTTGTAATGAGTTTGATGAATTAGCTGCGCAAATAGATGTAAGCGGATATGATATAATTGGGATTACGGAGGCATGGCTCCAGCTGACCAAGGCAGGGAATTCAACATCCAGTGGTATTCAATAATTAGGAAGGACAGGCAAAAACGAAAAGGAGGTGGGGTAGCATTGCTGGTTAAAAAGGAGATTAACACAATAGTAAGGAAGGATATTAGCTTTGATGATGTGGAATCTGTATGGGTAGACCTGAGCAATATCAATTGGCAGAAAAAGTTAGTGGGAGTTGTATACAGACCCCCAAACAGTAATGCTGAGTTTGGGTATGGCATTACACGGGAATTAGAGACGCGTGCAATAAGGGCACAGCAGTTATCATGGGTGACTTTAACCTACATACAATTTGGGCTAACCAAATTAGTAACAATACTGTGGAGGAGGAATTCCTAGAGTGTATACGGGATGGTTTCCTGGACCAATATGTCGAGGAACCAACTAGAGATCAGGCAATCTTAGACTGGGTATTATGTAATGAGAAATTATTAATTAGCAATCTTGTTTTGCGAGCCCCCTTGGGGAGGAGCGATCATAATATGATAGAATTCTTCATTAAGATGGTGAATGAAGTAGTTGAATCAGAGACTACGGTCCTTAATTTAAATAAAGGGAACTACGATGGGATGAGGCACGAGTTGGCTAGGATGGATTTGGAGCGTTTCTTAAAGGGTTGACGATGGATAGGTAATGGCAAACATTTAAAGATCGCAGGAATGAACTAAAGAATTTGTTCATCCCTGTTTGGCATAAAATTAAACAAAAACGGTGACACAATCGTGACTAACAAGGGAAATAAGGGATAGCATAAGATCCAAGGAGAGGACATATAAATTGGCCAGAAAAAGCAGCAAACCTGAGGATTCGGAGCAGTTTAGTATTCAGCAAAGGAGGACAAAGGTATTAATTAAGAGGGGGAAAATAGAAAATGAGAGTAAGCTTGCAGGGAACAGAAGAACTGGCTGTAAAAGCTTCTATAGATATGTGAAGCGAAAAAGATTGGTTAAGTCAACCGTAGGTCCCTTGCAGTCAGAATCAGGGGAATTTATAATGGGGAACAAATAAATGGCAGACCAATTAAATACACACTTTGGTTCTGTCTTCACAAAGGAGGATACAAATAAACTCCCAGAGATTTCGGGGAACATAGGGTCTAATGAGAGGGAGGAATTGAATGCAATCAGTATTTGTAGGGAAATTGTGTTAGGGAAATTGACGGGATTGAAGTCTGATAAATCCCCAGGGCTTGATATTCTACACCCTAGGGTAATTAAGGAAGTGGCCCTAGTAATAGTAGATGAATTGCTGTTCATCTTTCAAAATTCTATAGACTCTGGAACAGTTCACATGCATTGGAGGTTAGCTAATGTAAAACTACTATTTAAAAAGGTGGTAGAGAAATAACGGAGAATTATAGAGAATTGTAAGCCTGACATCGGTAATGGGCTAAATGCTAGAGTCCATTATAAAAGATGTAATAGCAGAGCACTTGGAAAACAGTGACAGGATCGGACAAAGTCAACATGGATTTACAAAAGGTAAATCATTCCTGACTAATCTACTGTAATTTTTTTATGATGTAACTGGTCCAATGGATAAGAGATCCAGTGGATGTGGTGTATTTGGACTTTCAGAAGGCTTTCGATGAGATCCCGCTCAAGAGATTAGCGTGCAAAGTTAATGCACATGGGATTGTGGTAAGGTACTGATTTGGATAGAGAACTGGTTGGCGACAGGAAGCAAAGAGTTGGAATAAACGGGTCTTTTTCCGAGTGGCAAGCAGTGACTAGTGGGGTACAGCAGGGATCGGTGCTAGGACCCCAGCTATTCACACTATATATTAATGATCTAGTCGAGGGAACTAGATGTAATATCTCTAAGTTTGCAGATGACACAAAGCTGGGTGGGCGTGTGTGCTGTGAGGAGAATGCAGATAAATTCCAGGATGATTTGGACAGGTTGGGTGATTGGGCAGATGCATGGCAGATGCAGTATAATGTGGATAAATGCGAGGTTATCCACTTTGGTGGCAAAAACAAGAAGACAGATTATGATCTGAACGGCAATAGTTTGGGTAAAGGGGAAGTGAAACGAGATCTGGGAGCCCTTGTGCACCAGTCGCTGAAGGTAAGCATGCTGGTGCAGCAGGCGGTTATCAAGTCAAATGGTATGTTGGCCTTCATAGCGAGAGGATTCGAGTACAGGAACAAGGATGTCGTGCTGCAGTTGTACAAGGCCTTGGTGAGACTATACCTTGAGTAATGTGTGCACTTTTAGTCGCCTTATCTGAGAACGATGTTCTTGCCATGGAGGGAGTGCAGCGAAGATTTACCAGACTGATACCTGGGATGGCAGGAATGACGTATGAAGAGAGATTGGGTCGATTAGGCTTATATTGGTTAGAGTTTAGAAGAATGAGAGGGTGATCTCATTGAAACTTATAAAATTCTAACATGACTAGACAGACTAGTTGCAGGAAGGCTGTTCCCGATGGCGGGGGTGTGATGAGGAGGAATTTGTTCACCCAGAGAGTGGTGAACCTGTGGAATTCTTTACCACAGAAGGCAGTTAAGGCCAATTCATTAAATATATTCAAGAAGGAGATAGATATATTGCTTAAGGCTAAAGGGATCACGGGATATGGGGAGAAAGCAGGGACAGGGTACTGAATTTGGATGATCAGCCATGATCTCATTAAATGGCGGAGCAGGCTCGAGGGTCCGAATGGCGTACTCTTGCTCCTATCTTCTAAAAAACTTGCTGAAGTTCTTTGAGGAAGTAACAAGCAGTGTGGACAAAGGTGAACCAGTGGATGTGGTGCTTTTAGATATCCAGAAGGCATTCGATTAGTTGATACATAAAAGGTTACTGCATAAGATAAGAGCTTACGGGATAGGGGGTAATATATTAGCATGGATAGATAATTGACTGACTAACAGGAAGCAGGGAATCGGGATACATGAGTCATTTTCCGGTCGGCAGGCGGTAACTAGTGGAGTGCCACAGGGATCGGTGCTGGGGCATCAACTATTTACAATCTATATTAATGACTTGGTTGAAGTGACCGAGTGTAATGTAGCCAAGTTTGCGGATGATGCAAAAATGGGTGGGAAAGCAAGTTGTGCAGAGGACTCAAAGAACCTGCAAAGAGAAATAAACAGGCTAAGTGAGTGGGCAAATATTTGGCAGATGGAGTATAATGTGGGAAATAGCAAGGTTATACACTTTGGCAGGACAAATAAAGAAGCAAATTATTGTTTAAATGGCGAGAGATTACAAAATGCTACAGTTCAGAGGAACCTGGGGTACTTGTGCAAGAAACACAAACAGTTAGCATGCAGGTACAGCAAGTAATCAAAAAGGCAAATGGAATGTTAGCCTTTATTTCAATGGGGTTGGAGTATAAAAGCAGTGAAGTCCTGCTACAAATGTACAGGATTTTGATGAGACCACACCTTGTGTACTGCGTACAGTTTTGATCTCCTTATTTCAGGAAGGATATACTTGCATTGGAGGCAGTTCAGAGACGATTCACTAGGTTAATTCCAGAGATAATGGGATTGACTTATGAGGCAAGGTTGAGCAGGCTGGGCCTATACTAAATGGAATCTGGAAGAATCAAAGGTGATCTATCTTATTGAAACGTATAAGATAGTGAGTGGGCTCGACAAGATAGATGCAGAGAGGATGTTTCCCCTCGTGGGAAAATCAAGATCGCGGGGGCACAGTTTTAGAATAAAGGGTCTGCCTTTTAGGACTCAGATGAGGAGGACATTCTTCTCTCAGAGGGTCGTAAAACTGGGAAATTCTCTGCTCCACAAAGCTGTGGAGGCTGGGTCATTAAATACATTTAGCGTGGAGATAGACAGCTTTTTGCAAGATAAGGGAGTGAAGGGTTATGGGGAGGGGGGGCGGGGAAGTGGCTTTGAGCCCAAGATCAGCCATAATCTTATTGAATGGCGGAGCAGGCTCGAGGGGCCAAGTGGCCTATTCCTGTTTCCAATTCTTATGTTCTTATGTTATTTATCTGAGGAGTTGTGAAAGGCACTGTAAAAAGTGCAGTCATCAGCGAACATCGCCATTTCTGACCTTCTGTTGGAGGGAAGGTCATTGATGAAGCAGCTGAATATGGTTGGGCCTAGGACACTGCCCTGAGGAACTCCTGCAGCGATGTCCTGTGGCTGTGATGATTGACCTTCAGTCACCACAACCATCTTCCTTTGTGCTATGTATGACTCCAGCCAGTGGAAATTTTATCCTCCGATTCCCATTGACTTCAATTTTACAAGGGCACCTTCATGCCACAGTCGATCAAATGTTGCCTTGCTGTGAAGAGGGAGAATCACTCTGTATCTAACTCGTGCTGTACCTGCCCAGGGAATGTTTGATAGGGCGATGCAGAGGAAGATTTACTCTGTACCTCACCGGTGCTGAACCTGCCCAGGGAGAGTTTGATGGGACATTGTAGAGGGAGAGTTACTCTGTATCTAACGAGTGTTGTACGTGCCCTGGATGTGATGGATGGGACAATATAGAGGAAGCTTAACTCTTTATCGAACCATTGCTTTACGTGCCCGGAGAGTGTTGGATGGGACAGCGTAAAGGGAGATTTAATCTGTATCTATCCCGTGCTGTACCAGCCCTGGGAGTGTTTGATGGGACAGTGTAGAGGGAGCTTTACTCTGTATCTAACCCGTGCTGTACCTGCCCTGCTAGTGTTTGATGCGACAGTGTAGAGGGAGCTTTATTCTTTATCTAACCCGTGCTGTACCAGCCTTGGGATTGTTTTCTGGGACAATGTAGAGGGTGCTTAACACTGTTTGTAAAACGTGCTGTAACTGGCCTGGGAATGTGTGATGGGACAATGTAGAGGAAGCTTGACTCTGTATCTTACCAGTGCCTTACCTACTTTGGGGTTGTTGATGGGACTGTGAAGAGGGAGATTTATTCTGTATCGAAACCGTTCTGTACCTGCCCTGGGAGTGTTTGATCGGACAATGTGGAGGAAGCATTACTCTTTATCTAACCATTGCTTTACGTGCCCTGAGCGTGATTGATGGGACAGAGTAGAGGGAGCTTTACTCTGTATCTAAACCGTGCTGTACATATCGTGGGAGTGTTTGATGGGACAGTGCATAGGGAGCTTTATTCTGTATCTATACTGTGCTGTACATGCCCTGGGAATTTTTGATGGGCCAATATAGTGGGAGCTTCACTCTTTATCCAACACGTGCTTTGCCTGCCCTGGGAGTGTTTGGTGGGACAGTGCAGTAGAAGCTTTACTCTGTGTTTCACCAGAGTAGCATGTGCCCTGGATGTGTTTGATTGTACAGTGTAGAGGGAGCTTTACACTGTATCTCTGATATATCCCATAACACTCACATTAACAATCTCTGATATACCCCACACCCCTCATTGTAACACTTCGATATACACCACACGCCTCACTGTAAAACTCTGATATAGCCCATACCACATACTGTCATACTCTGATGTACCTCACTGTAACACTCTGATATAGCCCACAAGACCAAAGTAACACTATGATATACCCCAGAAAACTCACTGCAACACTCAGATACATGCCACACCCCAGAAGCACTCTTATCTATCCCACACCACTCACTGCAACACACCCAACACTGTATCACTCTGATAGCCCCCAGACACCACACTGGAAACATGTGACATACCGCACACCACACACTGTAAACCTCTGATGAACCCCACACCTCTCACTCTTACTCTATTATATACCACACACCCCTCACGATAATTCTCTGATATACCCCACACATCACTCTGTAACTCTTTGATATACCCACACCCCTCACTATAACACTCTAATATACATAGAAACACAGAAAAATAGGAGCAGCAGTAGGCCATTCGGCACTTCCAGCCTGCTCCGCCATTCAATATGATCATGGCTGATTCTTTATCTCAATATCATATTCCCGCACTCTCCCCATATACCCCACACCACTCACTGTATCAATCTGATATATGCCACACACTGGGCTGTTACTCCCCACAACACTCACTGTAATACTGATATACTTCATTCTTCTTCTTCGGCAGTCCCTCGGATCCGAGAATGACTTGCTTCCACATTAAAAATGAGTTCGCAGGTGACTGATGAGTCGAATTCTGGACCTACAGACTCTGTCACAAGTGGGGCAGACGGTGGTTGAAGGGGCAGCTGGGTGGGGTGATTGGGTTGACGTGCGCTCCTTGCACTGCCTGCGCGTGACTTCCGCTTGCTCCTGGCGAAGAGACTCGATGTGTTCAGCGCCTTCCACGGATGCTTCTCCACCACTTTGGGTGGTCTTGGGCCGGTGAGTCCCAGGTGTCGGTGGGGATGTTACACTTTTTTAAGGAGGCTTTGAGGGTGTCCTTGAAACGTTTCCTCTGCCCACCTGGGGCTCTCTTGCCGTGCCGGAGATCCGAGTAGAGCGCGTGTTTTGGGAGTCTCGTATCGGGCATGCGGACGATGTGACCCAACCATCGGAGCTGATCGAGCGTGGTCAAAGCTTCGATGTTGGGGATGTTGCCCAGAGCAAGTACACTGACGTTGGTGCGCCTATCCTGCAAATGGATTTGCAGTATCTTGCGGAGGCAGCGTTGGTGTTACCTCTCCACTGCTTTGAGGTGCCTGCTGTACATGGTCCATGTCTCTGAGGCATACAGCAGGGCGGGTATCACTGCTGCCCTGTAGACCATGAGCTTGGTGCTGGGGTTGAGGTCCTGGTCTTCAAACACTCTCTTCCTCAGGCGACCGAAGGCTGCACTGGCACACTGAAGGCGGTGTTGGACTTCGTCGTCGACGTCTGCCCTTGTTGACAGTACTTCGCAACGCTCACTGTAACACACTCTGTTATACTGCACCCCCTCACTGTAACACACTCTGATATACACCACAACCCACACTGTAACACTCTGAAACAACCCACACAGCAATACATTGAAATATCTCACACTCCTGATTATAAAATTGTTATATACCCCACATTCCTCAATGTAACAATCTGAATTACACCGCACCACTTACTGTAACACTCTGATATACCCCACACCCCTCATGGTAACATTCTGATATACACCACACCGCTCACTATAACATTCTGATATACCGGCAGCCCTCACTGTAACATTCTCTGATATGCCCCACACCCCTCACGTTAAAACTCTGATATACTGCTCACCCGCACTGTAACACACACTGATGCACCTCACACCCCTCACTGTCAGAGTCTGATATACTCCACACCACTCACTGTAACCGATTGATATACCCCACACCCCTCACTGTAACACTCTCTGATATACCCCATACTCCTCACTTTAACACTGTGACATACCACACACCCCTCACTTTAACGGTCTGATATACCCTTACAAACCTCACTGTAACAGACTGATATACCCCACAACCGTCACTGTAACGCTCTGATATACCGCACAACATTCAAGGTAACTCTCTGATACATGACTCGCTCTGGACTGTTACTCCCCACATCACTCACTGTAACCCACTGATACATGCCACACTCTGGATTGTTCACCCCACACCAGTCATTCTAATACTGATATACCTCGTACCATTCACTGTTGCCACTGCCACTTTAATCCCATGGACTTCATTTTTGGTAATATGTGGTACTTTATCAAGCAACTTTTCAAAATATAGGGGAATTGGGAAAGTGTGAGTAGTTTCAATCATAAAACCATAGAATTGGTGAGCCAAGTTGTGTTGACATTTTTTTTAGCGGAACATGACTTCTCAGTCTGTTTTCAATCAGTGAATTTCAAAATCAGTGATTTTATTCCCATTTTATTATTTATTTGTTTGTTCTCACGATATATGTGACGCTGTCAAGGCTGATATTACTTGCCCATTCCCAGTTACCCATGATAAAATGGTGGGCCTTCATCCTGAAACGCTGCAGTCCGTGTGGTGAAGGTGCTCCCACAATACTATTACGTAAGGAATTTCAGGCTTTTGACCCAATGACGATGAATGAACGGCGATATATTTGAAGGGTACAGTAGCATAGTGGTTATGTTGCTCGACTCGTAAACCAGATGCCTGGACGAATAATCCTGAGTTCAAATCCCACTGCTAGGGACTTTAAATTATATTAATAAAACAAATCTGGAATAAAAAGTTAGTGTCAGTAATGGTGACCATGAAACTATCGGATTGTCGGTAACAGCACATTTGATTCATTAATGTCCTTCAGGGAAGGGAAGCTGCTGTCGTTACCCATTTTGGACGAAATGTGACTTAAAACACACAGCAATGTGTTTGACTATTGACGACCCTCTGAAATGGCCAAGCAAGCCACTCAGTTGTATGAGGCGGCTCACCAACACCTTCTCCAGGGCAATTAAGGATGGACAATAAATGCTGGCCTTGCCTGCGACGTCCATATTCCAAGAATGAATCAAACAATGATTTCTTAATGATCATAATGATTTATAAAGAGTTATAATGTTGTAACCAGAGCCGCCATCTTTGTTATGGGGCCCCAGAGCCGCCATCTTTCAGCGTGATACCGGAGCCGCCATTTGTGAGCGGGATGCCGGAGACGCCATTTTTGTTAGGGGCGTCGGAGTAGCTATCTTTGTGCGGGGCAACGAAGCCGATATCTTTGTGCGGGGCAACGGAGCCGATATCTTTGTGCGGGGCAACGGAGCCGATATCTTTGTGCGGGGCAAGGAAGCCGATATCTTTGTGCGGGGCAACGGAGCCGATATCTTTGTGCGGGACAACGGAGCCGATATCTTTGTGCTGGGCGCCGGAGCCGCCATCTTTTGGGGAGCGCCAGGGCCGCCATCTTGTGCGGAACGCTGAAGCCACCATCTTTGTGCGGGGCACCGGGGCCGCCATCTTTGTGCGGGACGCCGGAGCCGCCATCTTTGTTAAGTGAATTTCACCGCGGCGGGCGGCCCGGCCCGTGGAAAACGGCTCGCCACAATATTAGGCACAGGGACCTCTGAGGCTGCAAAGTTTCTGCTTCACATCATCCTTTAATGAATTTTACAATTAGAGTAAATGGATATTTCCCCACATTCTTCAACTGCTCTCTGAACTTAGTCTGGGTGACGGCATAAATCCCAGTGTTTGTGCAGCAACTCAGCATCTGCAGCATCAATCCTATTTCCCTTACAAGGTGCGGCAGAATTATAGACACAGTCCACAAATAACTTATCCGGCTCAATATATAATACACCATAAACACTGTCCATAACAGGATGAAGTTGCCGGAGATTAGAAGCAGTAAAATGATAGATTTCCTGCGGCTCTCCATCTCTGGGTCTCTGGGATTCTCCCCACTGCTGGGACCCCGGAGTCTCCTGCGGGCTCTGCTGGACACTAAAATGTGTCTGACGGTGAGAGCATTGAGCAGCAGAATCACCACAAATGGGACCCCCGGGGTGAGAATATAATGAAGGAACTCAATTGCTCCCCAGACCAGTAAAAACGTAACATCTAGTGTTACATAACAAAACCAGGGGCGGTTCCGAAGATAATATTCATCTGTGAACATAAAATACCAGAACATGTTCTTCAAACCGCTCAGCACAGTCACTGTTCCCAGAACCACAGCCGCCGTTTTCTCGGTGCAATATTTAGTTTTCAGTTTCTGGCGGCAAATTGCCACAAATCGATCAAAGGTGAAAGTGACGGTGAACCAGACAGAACAGTCTGTGGCTGCATAAAGCAGGACGGCGTGGATATTACACACGGGGATGGACTGCACGAAACGAAACTGTTCACTAAAAACAATCGGAATCTGCCTCAATATCAGGTCGAGGATAACGACCAGTAGATCCGCCGCTGCCATGGCCACCAGGTAGCGAGTGACACATTTGGAGAGACCGCACTTTCCCCGAGACAAGATTACAATCGTCACTAAGTTCACTGAGAGGAAGGGAAATAAACAGGAAAATTAGACATCAGGCTAGGACATGAGCAGCAGTTTGAATGAATTCGGGGAGAAATCAGCAACTCCTCAGCGACATTCAATGATAAAATCTAAGTCGATTGCCCGTGGTGCTGAATACAGGGTTTGTTGTAAGAGTAATCGGGAATATATTGTGGACTTAAGAAATGAAACGAGATAAATACAACATGAAAGTATTAGATGTTTGATCAATGATAGATTAAATGGTAGAGCTATATTTAGCCCCGCAGACAAAAACATCGCCCGAGGTACCAAGGACACAAAGGACCAGAATATCTCAGGAAGCCTTCGTGTCCCGGGATCAGTCAGCATTTGGAGCGGTGTAATTCGCTTCAGTGCCCCTGTGTTCGGGAGGGGCAAATCCCGCTTTGATTCCTGCTCCTGGTTGGAATATCCATTATATTTAGAACTGAAAGTGAAAGCAACGGTAAAATAAAGAAACTGCAATCTTGGTATGCAATAATTACAGGCAATTGGATTTAAAATGTACGGCGGTAATATGCAAGTACTACGATAATAAATACAAGTGCCCTGCAGTTATAAACATAACTGGGAATTAAGAAGTGTTTGAAGATTGAGCTTTCCATAGTTTTGCTGAAATACTCAAATTGTGGCTCATTATAAGGAAGATTTTCCAAATAAAATTGCAGAGAATGGAATCTGAATTAAAATACAGAGTTATGATTGACCAGGTAATATCCCACTCAATGCATTTATTAGCGTCATAATTAAGCGACTCATCCCACAGGCAGCGAGCCGCCGAACGCTTTCGTAAAGTATCTGAAAACCAATGGAAGATAAATATCCTCGTACTTTTTCACCTGTTTGTTTCCAACATGTGCAGAGAATATTCGTCGAGAAAATATGAAAGGATTTTCTTATCCTCAATACTTCAGTTACAATCAGCTTGGATTGTTTATCCTGCAGTACAGCAGGAGGCGATAGAGAATCACTCTGGGTCTCACTGAGTGATCCATTGAACTGTGACAGACGGGCACGGGATCCAATTGTAAATTCAAAACAAATATTGGAAATAAACGCATTGAAATATGGCTGACTGAACGTTTTTGGATAATTGAAATTATCCTTGTAATCCTTTTCTAACCATCAGAAACATTATCAATAATGCAGATCTAGAGTTGGTGGGAAAGGAGACACTGACTGGAACTGAATGATTTGCGGATATTTCAGACATTTAAAAATGTGTTTGTGATCTGCCAGGATTTGTTCCTGTGACTCTGTCAGTAACCATGCCGAGCATTCACTGAAAACAAAATCCAATTACTGTGGATGCTGGAAATCTGAAATAAGAACAGGAAATGTTTTAAACACTCAGCAGGCCAGGCAGCATCTGTAGAGAGAGAGAGAGTTAACGTTTCAGGCCGATAATCATTCGGCATTAGTTAAAAAGTCTCCTCTAACAAGAAAACATTCCTCTGATCTGTTACAAATGTTCAGTGTAGATAGCAGAACGAAATTCGTTAAGCAAAGTGTCTCGTTCAATATCCTTTCTTGAGTTGAATATAGAACAATTAAATCTTGGTAACACTGTATCACCCTCAGAATCAACAGCAGACAGCAGTGCGGATGGGATGGAGAATGACAAGGAGAGAAATACAGTTAAACATGATTTATAGAATTAATAGCGGGATACAGAGACTTACCAGGAACACGTACAGCGGCGAGGATGTGCCAGTCATTTTAAGCAACAACTCTTGCATTAACAAAGATGCAGCTACTTGGAACACAGAATACAATTAATAACTGAGTATGCCACGGTAAATAGCAAGAATAATATTACAGTATAAAATGGTTTATTGAATTAATCACTGGATAGAGATACGTACAAGGAACACTGACAGCAGAAAAAAGGGGATAGTAATTTTTTTGTATAACCTCCCTTCCCCTTTCAGCATTCCGAAGGAACCGCACCCTCCACAACACCCTGGTCCATTCCTCAATCACCCCCTACAGCCCCTCCCCTCCCCACGGCACCTTCCCATGCAAGTGCAGGAGATGCAACACCTGCGCTTTTACCTCCTCCCTTCCCACTCTCCAGAGCCCCAAACACTTCTTCCAGGTGAAACAGTGATTTACTTGTACTTCTAACAAGTTAGTATACTGTATTCGCTGCTCACGATGCGGTCTCCTCTGCATTGCGGAGAACAAACGCAGATTGGGTGATTACTTTGCGGAAAACTTATGTTCTGTCCGTAAGTGTGACCCCGAGCTTCCGGTCCCCGTGACTTTAATTCGCTGCTCCCCTCCAACTCTGACCTCTCTGTCCTCGGCTTCTTACAGTTTTAAATAGAATCTCAATTTAACCGCGAGGAACAGCACTTTATCTTTCTATTCGGCATTTTACAGCATTCTGGACTCAACATTGAGTTCCGCAATTTCGGACCATAACCTCCGCCCCTATTTTTTTCAGGCGTCAGCTGTTGATGTTTCTCCCATCCCCATTTGCAACATTTAAGCACTCCTGCATTCCAGCCTATCACAGACAATCCCTTTTGTTCTTTGCTCCACCCCTCCCCAATTTACCTGCCTCTGCACCTGCTTAATATCTGTTGCAGCTGTAAACTTTTTCAGTTCTGACGAAGGGTCACAGACCTGAAACGGTAACACTTGCTCTCTCCACAGATGCTGCCTGACCTGCTGAGTGTTTTCAACATTTTGCTCTTGTTATTCCAAAGTATTGTTGTTCACTGCCATTGTTCAAGAATACTTTCCATAGAGATCCTCGAACACACGACATCCCTTCTGTGAGAGGCTGGTGGTCTTTGTGCTGATTGTGTGAGGTCACACAGTGAAGGGAGCTCCTTATTTAGAGCAGAGGGAAACCCCCGAGTGACATCATTAGGGCTCACTGTAACTGGCATTAATTACATTCATTGAACAAACAGACTCATTGATACATTTTCACCACTCAACTTCACTACAACACAATCTAGCTCATATTATTGTACACAGCTTTAAATAAAACATGAGTGTATGCTCAATATTTCACTCTTCCTCAGTACAGGAATTTCATTCCCAGGGCCGCCTAGATTACACTTTCCTTAGTCCAGGAATTTAAATCGCAATGCCTCCTAGCTTACACTGCTCCCGCCTCAGTGCAGGAATGTAATTCGCAGGGCCGCAAAGATTACACTGCTACCGCCTCAGTCCAATAATTTAATTCCTTGGGCCGCCAAGATTACAATGCTCCCGCCACAGTCCAAGAATTGAAATCCTTGGGCCGCCAAGATTACAATGCTCCCGCCACAGTCCAAGAATTGAAATCCTTGGGCCGCCTAGGTTAAACTGCTCCCACTTAAGTCCTGGAAATTAATTCCCTGCGTCTGTATGTAAAACGAAAAGCTTTAAAAAAAATTTACTTTTTTACTGGGAAAATTTTTACTTTTTTACTGGGAATCACATCTGTGAACAAGCTAACGACGACTCGAGTCCGGATCACGTCATGTATCGTGACATAAACCCAAGATCTTGGGTTTATGTCACGATACATGACGTGATCCGGACTCGAGTCATCGTTAGCTTGTTCACAGATGTGATTCCCAGTAAAAAAGTAAAAATTTTCCCAGTAAAAAAGTAAATTTTTTTTAAAGCTTTTCGTTTTACATACAGACGGCAGCTTTTGACACGTTAGAACCCCTGCGACTACACCTCATTGTCTCACTTGTATCTTGCTATGTCTTTGATGTGGTACCTTCCTGGCTGACTTAATTAACTTTATCACACCTCGGCAGATAGTCAGGATGATTTAATTTATTGGTCTGCAATTGTAAAGTACACATGCTTTGTTTTCTATCTATATATGCTCTGGCGATTCTGTATCCCGCTAAAATTACACAGTTCCCGCATTAAACCAGGAACGTAATTCCCATGTACGCCTAGATAATACTATTGTTCCCTCAGTGCAGGAACTTTATTCCCATGTTCGACTTCATAACACTGCTTCCACCTCAGTGAAGGGATTAAATTCCCAGATCCGCCTCGATTAAACTGCTCCCGCCTCACTCCAGAATGTTGATTCCTAGGGCCACCTAGATTGCACTGCTCCCGCCTCAGTCGTGGAATTTCATTCCCAGGCCTGCCATAGATTCATAGAATCATCGAGTTATACAGCCCAGAAAGAGGCCCTTCGGCCCATCGTGTCCGCGTCATCCAACAGGCCCTGTCTTTTTTAATCCCATTTTCCAGCACTTGGTCCATAGCCTTGTATGCTATGGCGTTTCAAGTGCTCATCGAAATGCTTCTTGAATATTGTGAGGGTTCCTGCCTCTACCACGCTTTCAGGCAGTGAGTTCAAGATTCCAACCACCCTCTGGTGAAAACGTTTTTCCTTCAATCCCCCCTAAACCTCTTTCCCCTTACCTTGAAACTATGCCCCATGTTTATTCACCTTACTAATATGGGAAATGTTCCTTTCTATCTACCCTATCCAAGCACCTCATAATTTTGGACACCTGAAATCAGTTCCCCCCTGAGCCTTCCCTGCTCGATGGAAAACAACCCCAGCCTGCCCAGTCTTACTTCATAGCTGAAGTGCTCTAGCCCAGGTAACATTCTGGTGAATCTCCTCTGCACCCTCTCCAATGCAATCACATCCTTCCTATAGTGAGGCCGCTAGATCTGCACATAGTGTTCCAGCTGTGGCCTAACCAGCGTTGTGTACACCTCCATCATAAAATCCCTGCTCTTCTATTCTATGGCTCGGCTAATGAAGGCAAGTATCACATATGACTTTTTAACCACCTTATCTAGATGTCTTGCTGCCTTCAGGGATTTATGTACATGCACACCAAGGTCCTGCGTTCCTCTGTCCTTCCTAGCGCCCTACAATTCATTGTTTATTCCCTTGCCTTGTAACTCCTCCCGAAATGCATCACCTCACACTTTTCAGGGTTAAATTCCATTTGCCACTGTTCTGCCCATCTGACCAACCCGTCTTATCGTCCTGTAGCCTGAGGCTTCCCTCCTCGATATTTAACACTCAACCAATTTTCTTGTCACCTTCGAACTTACTGATCATACCTCTTACATTCATATCTAAATCATTAATGTACACTTCAAACAGAAAAGGACCCAGCACCGATCCCTGCGGTACACCACTGGACACAGGCCTCCAGTCACAAAAACAACCTTCGAACATCACCCTCTGCCTCCTGCCACTAAGACAATTTTGAATCAAATGTGCCAAATTGCCCTGGATCCCATGGGCTCTTATCTTCTTGACCAGTCTCCCATGCGGGACTTTGTCAAAAGCCTTACTGAAGACAATGTAGACTTCATCAACTGCACTACCCTCATCTACACACCCAGTCAGCCCGTCGAAACATTCAATCAAATTGGTTAGACATGATCTCCCCCTGACAAAGCCATGCTGACTAACTTGATTTATCGTTGCCTCTCCAAGTGGAGACTAATTCTGTCCCTCTGAATTTTTTCCAATAATTTCTCTACCACTCATGTTAGGCTCACTGGCCTGTAATTCCCTGTTTTATCCCTCCTACCTTTCTTGAACAATGGTACGACGTTAGCTGTTCTCCAATCCTCTGGCACCTCCCCTGTGGCCAGAGAGGTTCTGAAAATTTGTGTCAGAGCCCCTGCAATCTCCTCCCTTGCCTTACACAGCAGCCTGGGATACATCTCGTCTGGGCCTGGGGATTTTTCCACTTTTAAACCCGCTAAAACCGCCAGTATTACCTCCCTCTCAATACAAATTTGTTCAAGTATATCACAGTTCCCCTGTCTGATTACTATGCCTGCATCTTCCTTCTCCATAGAGAACACAGATGCAACATATTCATTTAAAACCTCTACTACATCCTCCGGCTCTACACACAAATTGCCACTTCGGTCCCGAACGGGCCCTTCTCTTTCCCTGGTTATCATCTTGCCCTTATTATACTTATAATGCACCTTGGGATTTTCCTTTATTTTGCTGGCCAGTGTTTTTTCATGCCCCCTCTTCGCTCTCCTAATTTCGTTTTTATGTACCCCCCTGCACTTTCTATAATCCTCTAGGGTTTACACTGTTTTTAGTCCTTTGCATCTGCCAAAAGACTCCCTTTTTTTCTTCATCCATTCTTGTATATTCCTTGACATCCAGGGTTCCCTGGGCTTGCTGGTCCCACCCTTGACCTTTACGGGAAAATGTTGGCGTTGTACTCTCTCTATTTCCTTTCTGAAAGAGTCCCACTGCTCTGATGTGGATTTTCCTACAAGTAGCTGATCCCAGTCCACTTTGGGCAGATCCTGCCTTATCATATTAAAATCGGCCTTCCGCCAGTTTAGAACATTCATTTCCGTTCCATCTTTGTCCTTTTCCATGACTACCTGAAATCTCACCGAATTATGGTCGCTGTCACCATAATGCTCTCCTACTGACACTTCTACCACTGGCCTGGCTACATTCCCTAGAATTAGGTCCAGTTCCGCCCCCTCTCTTGTAGGACTTTCTAGATGCTGGCTCAAAATGCTCTCCTGGATGCACTTTAAGAATTCTGCACCCTCTAAGCTTTTCGCACTCTCACTGTCCCAGTTAATATTTGGGAAGTTGAAATTCCCTGCTATTATTATCCTATTATTTCTACAACACTCTGAGATTTGCCTACATCTCTGTTCCTCTATCTCCCCCTGACATTTTGGGGGCCTATAGTACACTCCCAGCAAAGTGCTTGAAACTTTTTGTTTTTAAGTTCTACCCATAAGGCCTCATTAGAGGAACCTGCTAATATATCATCCCTCCTTACAGCAGTAATTGACTCCTTGATTAATATTGCGACACCCCTCCTTTTGCACATCCCCCTCTGTCTCGCCTGAAGTTTCTATACCCCGGAATATTGAGCTGCCACTCCTGCCCCATCGTCCATGTCTCTGTGATAGCAACAATATCATCCTCCCATGTGTTCGTCAACAACTTCAATTCATCTGCCTTACATGCAAAAGACCTTGCATTGAAATAAATGCCATTCCAGCTAGCCATAATTCCTTGTGCCGTTACATATTTGCTCTGCCTTCCAGGATGACTTGTTTTTTCCTCCATATTTAGCTGTGCATCACCCCCTACTATAGCTCCACTCCGTATCCCATCCCCCTCCCAAGTTAGTTTAAACCCCTCACAACAGTACTAGCAAAATTCCCCGCAAGGATGTTGGTCCCGTTCCGGTTCAGGTGCAAGCCGTCCGACTTGTACAGGTTCCACCTTCCACAGAAGCAGACCCAGTGATCCAGGAAACTAAAGCCCCCCCTCCTGCGCCAACTCTTTACCCACGCATTCATCTGCTCTATCCTCCTATTCCAATATTCACTAGCACGTGGCACCGGGAGTAATCCAGGAATTACAACCTTTGAGGTCCTGCTTTTTAATCTGCTACTTAGCTCCCAAAATTCATGTTGCAGAACCTCATCCCTCTTTCTACCCTTGTCGTAGGTATCAATGTGAACCACGACATCTGACTGTTCGGCCACCCCTTTCACAATGCCCTGCAGCAGTTCAGTGGCATACTTGACCCTGTCACCAATGAGGCAACATACTATCCTGGAGGCACGACTGCGGCCACAGAAACGTATATCTGTTCCCCTTACGATAGAATCCCCTATCACTATTGCTCTCCCACTCTTTTTCCTCCCCTCCTGTGCAGCTGAGCCACTCGTAGTGCCACAGACTTGGCTCATGCTGCATTCCCCTGAGAAACCATCTCCCCCAGCAGTATCCAAAACGGAAAATCTGTCGGAGAGGGAGATGACCAAGGGGACACCTGCATTACCTTTCTAGTTATTTTAAACTGTCTGGCGGTCACCCATTTCCTGTCTGCCGGTGCACTCTTTACCTGCGGTGTGACCACCCCGTTAAACGTGCTATGCACGAAGATCTCAGCTTCGCGGATGCTCCACAATGACTCCAGCTGCATCTCCAGCTCAGAAACGCGGATTTCGAGTAGCGGCAGCTGGAGACATTTCCTGCACATATGTTCCCCCTGGAACCGAAAGTGTCCCTGACTTCCCACATAGCACAGGATGAACACTCCACGCTGCCAAGCTGCCCTGCCATGTCCTACCCTTAATTTACTCCCAATACTTCATTTAAATTAATGAATATTAATTACACTAAGGACGTAACCTCCCTTTAAACACTACTTACTCTAAACTAGAGATCTTACTTTGACATTAAGGACTGGACTGTAGAAATACTCACCAGGTCATACTTAACAATCAACTCATTCCCTGGTAGTGAACTCACGTTAGCGGTTTCGCAGTCGCTGTTGTTTGACTACTCCCGCTCGTGGACTCTTTCCTTGGTGTACAAAAATAACCAATTCCGACAGGGTGAAATGTTAGGAAAAACAAAGGCGACGCAAGGGAGGTTCTCCTTCCACTCCTCACGTAACTCCCTGACTCACCCAACTCTTAGCACTCTGTTCAAACCGCACTTAGTGCAAAATCGCACTTCAAAGCCTTTTTTGTAGGCACTGAAACAATGGAGACTTGCTGAGCCCAGCTACAAGAGAACCAGTTTAATCTAGTTTCCCTAATTATATGCATTCAGCTGCTCTGAATTGGAGGACTTGTATATCCCTTTATAACCCCGCTTAAATCTGGGAAATTTAGATTTTAAGCAGTAAAAAGTAACAGTAAATGCCTATAAAACACTGCTCCCGCCGCAGTACAGGAATTTCATTCCCAGAGAAGCCAATGTTACATGCTCCCGCCTTAGTCCACCAAATTGATTCTATTTGCCTGAATCTAGAATAAGAACAACAAGGTGTTTCTAATGATTGACCTGAAACAGCTAATTTGTAAAGGTGCTTTACAGAGGCGGCGAAAATAATAAAACGAGCAAAGGGTTGACACAAAGGAATCAAAGCAAAACGCTTAAAATATTAACCAATGAGATAACTATCCTGGAGCTGTCTCAATACTCCATGAAACTCTCTGGAAACATTGAATTCTCGCACAATCACAGTCACAGAACCAGACCTATAAGTCAACATTCCCGACTCCTCCGTCATCATCCCAGATTATATCCTATTCCACCGGCAAGACAGACTCACCAGAGGTGGGGGCACAGGAGTATACAGTCGGCTGTGAGGTTTCCTCGAGTCCTCAACATTGCCTCTTCTCTTCTTAGGCAGTCCCTCGGAACCGAGGATGACTTGATTCCACACTAAAAATGAGTTCTCAGGTGACGGATGAGTCCAATGCGGCACCTATTGTCTCTGTCAATGGTGGGCCAGACGGTGGTTGAAGAGGCGGGTGGGTGAGGTGCTTGGGTTGACGTGCACTCCTTCTGCTGTTTGTGCTTGGCTTCCACTGGCACCCGGCGAAGAGACGGATGTTGCACTTTTCCAAGGAGGCTTTGAGGTTGTCCATGAAGCGTTTCCTCTGCCCACTTGGGGATCTCCTGCCGTGTCGGAGCTCCGAGAAGAGCGCTTGTTGTGGGAGTCTCTTATCGGGCATGCGGACAATGTGACCCGTCCATCAGAGCTGATCGAGCGTATTCAAAGCTTCGATGCTGGGGGTGTTGGGCTGAGCGAGATCACTGACTTTGGTGCACCTATCCTGCTAATGCATTTGCAGGATCTTGCGGAGGCAGCTTTGGTGGTACCTCTCCAATGCTTTGAGGTGCCTGCTGTACATGGCCCATGTATCTGAAGCGTACAGTTGGCGGGAATTACTACTGCTATGTAGTCCATGAGCTTCATGCCGGGTTTGAGGTCCTGATCTTCAACCACTCTCATCCTCAGGCGACCGAAGGCTGCACTGGCACACTGAAGGCTGTGTTGGACTTGGTCATCGAAGTCTGCCCTTGTTAACAGCATGCTCCCGAGGTATGCAAAGTGGTCCACGTTGTCCAAGGCATGGTCGTGCATTTTGATAAACGGGGGGAAGTACTGTGTGGCGGGGGCAGGTTGTTCGAGGACCTTTGTCTTACGGATGTTTAATGTACGACACATGCTCTTGTACGCTTCGGTGAAAGTGTTGACGATGGTTTGGAGTTCGGCCTCTGAATGTGCGCAGATCTCTGCATACTGTAATTCGATGCCAGAGGATGGGACGACCTTGGATCTGGAGTGGAGGCGACGGAGGTTGAAAAGTTTCCCGTTTTTTTCTGTAGATTAGCTCCACTCCAGCTGGGAGCTTACTGAGGGTGAGATAGAGCATTGCTGCCAGGAAGATCAAGAAGATCATTGGTGCAATGACACAGCCTTGCTTGACACAGGTCCGTACGTGAACTGGGTCTGTGGGGAGATCTGTTCTTCAACATCACAGCTTCCATGTCGTCATGAAGCAGGCAGAGGATGATGACAAACTTTTGAGTGCAGCCGAATTTGAGGAGGACATACCCTAATCCCTCACGGTTGACAGTGTCAAAGGGCTTTGTGAAGTCAAAGAAGGCCATGAACAGTGGTTGGTGCTGTTCCCTGCATTTATCTTGTATTTGACGCGTGGTGAAGATCATGTCCATCATTCACCTTAGTGGGCGGCATCCGCATTGCGAATCAGGGAGGAGCTCTTCAATACTGAGAGAAGGCGATTGATAAGGCTTCTTGCAATGACTTTCCCTGTGGCAGACAGCAGGAACACTCCTCTGTAATTACCGTAATCAGATTTGTCACCTTTCCTGAACATGGTCACGATTACGGCATCTCTGAAATCCGCTGGCATGCTCTCCTCCTTCCAGATAAGATAAACGAGTTCATGTATTCGCGCCAATAGTGCTTCTCCGCCATGCTTTAGCCCCGCGGCGGGGATTCCATCTGCTCCTGAGGCCTTGTTGTTCTTCAGTTGTCGGGTGGCCTTTTCAAACTCATGCCGGCCTGGGATTTTGCTGAGGTGGTGGCAGGTAGCATGCTCTGGGATGGAGTTGAGGGCAGTCGCATCGAAGACAATGCCTCGGTTAATAGACTTCGAACTGCTCCTTTCAGCGGGCACTTACTCTCCTCTCTGTCCTTGATGATTACCTCTCCGTTCTTGGCCCGCAGTGGGGAAGGACCTTGGTTGCTTGAGCCGTAGGTGGCCTTGACAGCGCTAAATAATCTACGCATGTCGTGGTTGTCGGCAACCTGCTGGATCTGCTGGGCTTTCTCCACCGACCATCTGTTCTTTAGATCGCAAGTTTTTTTATTGGACATCGGTCTTCAGGCGTTTGTAGAGCTGCTTTCTTGCTCTCGACGTGTGTTGCTGTTTCAAGATCAGGAATGCCTTGCACTTGGAACTGATTAGCTCCTGGTTCTCCTGGCCGTTTTCTTCGAACCAGTCTTGGTGTTTCCTGTTTGAGTGACCGAGCATCTCTTCACCGCTGCTGATTATGGAGGCCTTGAGTGCAGACAAGGCGCTGTGGACACTCTGTGTCTCTGAATCACTTGGAGTTATTGGGCCAGAAATTCGGTATTCTGTCTTCCTGCGGGTGCAAGCATCACGAACGTACTTACCTACCACACCTGCCGTTGTGTTTTGGGCCCACGAGAACTTCGGGTCCTGGGTCTCCTCAAGCTGCCGGCGCGCCGTGCTTGCGTGTCCCAGGGGCGCAGTTAGTTCGAAGCGTCCCCTGGGATCACGTGGGTCATGGAGAGCCAATCCTAGCAGGGCATTTTCATTCTTAGATTTGACAGGAAGGCCTGTCAAATCTATGAATTGAAATCGGCCCCAAAACCACACTTAAACTTCCAATAAATTGAAAAAAAACAACACATTTTAAAAATAACTATAATTTAAATAAATTAACTACATTAAACAATAATTTAACATTTTGAAAAATTTAATTATACATTTTAACGGTGCTAAAAATAAACTTAGCTTTCTTTAAAGTATTTAAAAAAGATAAACATGTTGAAAATGTTTTTAAATTGTAATTAACTAACCACTTACCTTGTTAAAAACGGGTCTTGCGCCTCCTTTTTCAAAGCGCAGCTTCTTCCATACTTACCTTCCGGGAGATACATGAAAAAAAAGAAAAATGCTGCGTGCGCGCAGCCTCTCCCACGCAGGCAGTTCACCGCTGAACCCCTCCCTTCACGAGACCGGAAGCTCCGGTTTCCCGCGCATGCGCTGGTCATGCAGGAAACCGGCACTTCAAGTGGCCTTACGGGTGAGTGCACAGCGCGTACTCACCGAAAGGCCGAATTTCTGGGCCGAGGTTGGTTGTGAGGCCCAGGCTGCATTTGGCTTTCTTAGCAGGGGCTTTGAGTGCTCCAGCGTTGATTTTCCTGTGGCATTGTTTCTATTGCCGCCGCTGTTTTGAGGCTACATTGATGGAGAAGATGGAGCGAATTAGAAGGTGGTCTGTCTCGCAGTCTTCAGCTCCTGTCATGGCGCGAGTGAGGCTGATGTCGTTGCTGTCCCTCGCTCAGACGATGATGTAGTCCAGTAGGTGCCAGTGCTTAGAGCGAGTGTGTTGGCGTGACGCCTTGTAATGGTCTCTCTGACAGAACAAGATGCTGGTTATGACAAGGGCAAGTTCTAAGCATTTCGTCAGGAGGAGGGTACTGTTGAATTTGGCTTCCTCTACCCCCTCTCTGCCGATCACACCTCCCCAGAGGTCTGTGTCTTTTCCAACTCTGGCCTTACAGTCGCCAAGGAGGATTAGCTTGTCTCCTGTTGTGACTCGGGACAGGGTTATTCGAGGCTGGAGCAGAATTCCACTTTGGCATCGCCTGTGGTTTCCAGTGTTGGTGTGCACACAGTGATGACCGTAGCGGACTGGTTCTGGGCTAGCCTGAGTCGTAGAGTCATGAGGCATAGAAGCCTAGAAGCATAGGAGATAGGGTCAGGAGTAGGCCATTCGGCCCATCGAGCCTGCTCTGCCATTCGATGAGATCATGGCTGATCATCCAAACTCAGTACCCTGTACCTGCCTTCTCCCCATATCCCTTGATACCTGTAGCTTTAAGAAATATATCTAACTCATTCTTGAATATATTTAATGACTTGGCCTCATCTACCTTCTGTGGTAGAGAATTCCACAGGTTCACCACTCTCTGGTTGAAGAAATTCTTCCTCATTTCTGTCCTAAATGGCTTACCTGTTATCCTTAGATTATGACACCTGGTTCTGGACTCTCCGACCATAGGGAACATTCTTCCTGCTTCGAGTTTGTCCAGACCTGTCAGAATTTTATATGTTTCGATGAGATCGCCTCTCATTCTTCGATACTCCAGCGAGTATAAGACCAATCGACCCAATCTCTCCTCATATGTCACTCCTGCCATCCCAGGTATCAGCCTTGTGAATCTTCGCTGAACTCCTTCCATGGCAAGAACATCATTCCTCAGATACGGCGACCAAAACTGCACACAGTACTCAAGGTGTGGTGTCACCAAGGCCCTGTACAACTGCAGCAGGAGATCCCTGTCCCTATACACAAACCCTTTCGCTATGAAGGTCAACATACCATTTACCTTCTGCACCACCTGCTACACCTGCATGCTTACTTTCAGCGACTGGTGCACAATGACACCCAGGTCTCGTTGCAATTCCCCTTCTCCCAATCTATTGCCATTCAGATAATAGTCTGCCATTCTGTTTTTGACACCAAAGTTGATAACCTCGCATTTATCCACGTTATATTGCATCTGCCACGCTTCTGCCCATTCACCCAACCTATCCAAATCATCCTGGAGTTTCTCGGTATCCTCCTGGCAGCACACACTCCCACCCAGCTTTGTGTCATCTGCAAACTTGGCGATATTACATTTATTTCCCTTATCTAGATCATTAATGTATATTGTGAATAACTGGGGTCCAAGGAGCAATCCCTGCGGTACCCCACTAGTCACTGCTTGCCACTGGAAAAAGACTCATTAATTCCTAGTCTCTGCTTTCTGTCCGCCAACCTGTTCTCTATCCAAGTCAATACCTTGCCCCCAATCCCATGTGCCTTTACTTTACACGCTAATCTCTTATGCGGGACCTTATCGAAAGACTTTTGAAATTTCAAATACACCACATCTACTGGTTCTCCCTTATCTATGTTCCCAGTTACATCCTCAAAAAATTCCAGTAGATTATTCAAGCACGATTCACCTTTTGTAAATCCATGTTGACTTTGTCCGATCCTGTCACTGTTTTTCAAGTGCTCAGCTATTACATCTTTTATAATGGACTCTAGCATTTTCTCGACTACTTTTGTAATTCCCCGCTTTATCTCTACCACCCTTTTTGAATAGTGGGGTAACATTAGCTACCCTCCAATCTATGGGTACAGTTCCAGATTCCATCGAATGTTGGAAGATGATCAGCAATGCATCTACTATTTCCAGGGCCACTTCCTTAAGTCCCCTAGCATGTAGATTATCAGGCCCTGGGGATTTATCGGCCTTCAATCCCGTCAATGTCCCTAACACAATTTCCCTGCAAATACTGATTTATTTCAGTTCCTCACTTACATCAGACCGTATGTTCTCCAACATCTCTGAGAGGTTACTTGTGCACTCCTTTGTGAAGACAGAACCAAAATATGAATTTAATTGGTTTGCCATTTCTTTGTTCCCCATTATAACTTCCCCCGCTTCTAACTGCAAAGGATCTACACTTGATTTCACTAATCTTTTTTCTCTTCACATATCTATAAAAGCTCTTACAGTCAGTTTTTCTTTTCCCAGCAAGCTTACTTTCATATTCTGTTTTCCCCTTCTTAATTAATCCCTTTGACCTCCTTTGTTGAATCCTAAACTGCTCCCAATCCTCAGGGTTACCGCTTTTTCTGGCCAATTTATATGCCCTCTCCTTGAATCTTATGCTATCCCTAATTTCCCTTATTACCCACGGTTGAGTCACCTTTTTTGTTTTATTCTTATGCCACACTGGGATGAACAAATTCTGTAGTTCATCCATGCAGTCTTTGAATGTTTGCCATTGCCTATCCACCGTCAACCCCTTGAGTGGCATTCCCCAATCAATAATAACCAATTTGCGCCTCATACCATCGTAGTTTCCTTTATTTAAATTTAGGACCCTAGTCTCTGATTCAAATGCTTCACTCTCCATCCTAATGAAGAATTCTATCATATTATTATCTCTCTGACCCAAGGGGCCTCGTGCAGCAAGATTGCTAATTAATCCTTTCTCGTTACATAATACCTAGTCTAAGATGGCCTGATCTCTGGTTGGTTCCTCGACATATTGTTCCAGAAAATCATCCCATAAACATTCTAGGACTTCCTCCTCCACAGTATTTTTACTAATTTGTTTAGCCCAATCTCTACGTAAATTAAAGTCACCCATGATGACTGCAGTGCCCTTACTGCATGCTTCTTTAATTTCCCTTTTAATGCCGTCCCCAAACTCCGTATCACTGTTTGGAGGTCTATATTCCACTCCCACTAACGTTTTCTGCCCCTTGTTATTTCTCAGTTCCACCCAGATTCCGCATCATCAGAGCTAATATCCTTCCTTTCAGTTGTGTTAATCCCCTCTTTAACCAGCAATGCTACCCCACCTCCCTTTCTTTTTTGCCTATCTTTCCTAAATATTGAATAACCATGGATGTTGAGTTCCCAGCCTTGGCCACCCTGGAGCCATGTTTCTGTAATCCCAATCAAATCGTAAACATTTACCTCTAATTGAGCAGCTAATTCATCCACCTTTTTTCCGAATGATCCTTGCATTAAGACACAAAGGGGTAAAAATTAGGTCGCACCCCATTTGGGGCGCAAATATCGTCCGGACGCAAATATTAGCGCCTGGCGCTAATTATCGGCACTGACAGGAAACTTCACTTTTACCGCCCCGGGAGGTGAGTGGAGCGCTAAAGCAGGCGCTGCACACCTCTCTTAAGGCGCAAAGGCCGAGCAGTGAGGCGCTAACTCGGAGCGCTGGCGAAGCTCATGTAATGTCAGTCAGCAATGGAACACACACACAATGGCACGGGCCAGTTCTTAAAGGGGATGGTTAATCTTGCTTTCCATCCACATCCTGTTCATTGCTGCCTTGAATCTCGGCCTGGAGAGACTTGCACATCAAATGTGCTGGAAAGAACAATGGAATGTACCAGGCAAAGAGCTCAGAGTGCAGCTCCCACAGTCTCTGCTAAATCGATACAAGGAATGGCAAATCAAAATGAACCTGCAAGGTGCTGCTCAGTACCCAAAACTCCTTCACACAACGTTGAATCTCTCCAGAAGTCTCTCCCTCTCTCTCTCAGAATGCGTAGTTCAAAAATGCCACCAACAATAAAAGACAGGAAGAGGCCCCCTTTAAATAGCGCCCCCCCCCAGCCCCACAGCGATTGATAGCGTTCCAGTCTTCTGGTCGTTGGAAGCGCCAGGCGGTAAGGCAGGGGGCGCCACTCAATTTCCGCTACGGGGCGCCCCAAGGGCGTTGCACCATGGAATGACGTCACAATCTGCGCGCGCAGGTGGTCGCAGCGGTAAGTTTTAGCGCCGCCGCACAATCTCAAGTTAAGTTCTCGAGCGGCGCAAACATCGCTGCGCCCGGGCGTTAGCGGCTTTGCGCCCCATTAGCGCCCTCTTAAGGCGCTAACGGGAGGCGCAACCAAGTGAATTTTTACCCCAAAGCCTTCAGGCTTGTTTTTTAACGCTCTCAGACGTATATGAATTTTTATTTACTGTGACCATGTTTGATTTAAACGGTTGAGTTCTTTGCCTTTTAGTTTTGTTTTTCTCCTTCCTGTCTTTAGCTTTATATACTCGTTTCCCTTTCCTCTGTCTCCCTGCTCAGGTTCCCAACACCGTGCCAGTTTAGTTTAAACCCTCCCCAACAGCACTAGCAAACACTCCCCCTAGGACATCGGTCCCGGCCCTGCCCAGGTGCAGACCGTCCCGTTTGTACTGGTCCCACCTCCCCCAGAACCGGTTCCAATGTCCAATGAATTTGAATCCCTCCCTCTTGCACCATTCCTCTAGCCACGTATTCATTTGAAATATCCTCCTATTTCTACTCTGACTAGCACTTGGCACTGGTAGCAATCCTGAGATTACTACCTTTGAGGTCCTATTTTTTTAATTTACCTCCTAACTCCCTATATTCTGCTTTTAGGACCTCATCCCGTTTTTTACCTATATCGTTGATGCCTATGTGCACCACAACAACTGGCTGTTCGCCCTCCCCCTCCTAAATGTTCCGTAGCCACTCCGAAACGTCCTTGACCCTTGCACCAGGGAGGCGAAACACTGTCCTGGAGTCTTGTTTGCGGCCGCAGCAACTCCTATCTATTCCCCTCACAATTGAATCACCTATCACTATAGCTCTTCCACTCTTTTTCCTCCCAGCCTGTGCAGCAGAGCCATCCCATGGTGCCAGGAAGTTGGCTGCTGCTGCCTTCCCCTGATAAGTCATCCCCCCCAACAGCATCCAAAGTGGTATATCTGCTGGAGAGGGGGATGGCAACAGGTGACCCCTGCACTACCTGCCTGCACCTCTTACTTATTGCACAGGGCGAATCTCCACGACGTCCAACTAGCTCATTTTTTATGGCAAAGCCTACCCCATGAAGTCGGCGTTCTTGTTTAGCTTTGCCTTTCCAGAAGAAGGCATAACCACCGCCTTGCTCTTTGAGCTGGCCTGACACAGCCCACCTGGTCTAACTTAGAGCGGCGATGTCTACGTTGAAACGTCTGAGCTTCCGGGCAACGATAGCAGTAAAGTGTTCCGGTCTGTCGATGTTGGAGTTGTCCATTGCCTAAGGACATAAGGAAGTCTCATGGCTTCCAGTCAGACATGGGCAAGGTAACTTCCTGTTGATAACCGCCTACCACCCTGATTCAGCTGATGAATCATCACATCTACATGCAGAACAAAAATTGATTGAAGCACTGAGAGCAGAAAGGGCACGAAATATACTCTCTGGAAGGGGAGGGGGGTGACTTCAATGTCCATCACCAAGAGTGGCTCAGAAGCACCATCATTTACCGAGCCCTGAAAAATTGCCAGACTGGGACTGCAGCAGGTGGTGGGCGAACCAACAGGGGAAAATAGCCAGTGTGACCTCTTCCTCACAAATCAACCTATCGCATATGCATCAGTCCATGACGCTATTGGTAGCACTGACCACTGAACAATATTTGTGGAGAATAATTCTCGCCTTCACACTGAGGACACCATCCATCGTATCATTTGCCACTACCATCGTGCTCACTGGGATGAAATTAGACAGATTCAAGCGTTCCCACAAGCAACAGATCAGATTATTTCAAAGCTGTCATATCCTTTCGTGAATTGTAATGAACAATTAAGCCGTTTCCCCATAGTCCTGAATATTTCGCCTTTTCAACTATTTATCGAATTTCCTTTTGAAAGTTCCTATTAAGAAAGAAAGGGGGAAAAATTAGGTCGCGCCCCATTTGGGGCGCAAATATCGTCTGGACGCAAATATTAGCGCTTGCCGCTAATTATCGGCACTGACTGGAAACTTCACTTTTACCGCCCCGGGAGGTGAGTGGAGCGCTAAATCAGGCGCTGCACACCTGTCTTAAGGCGCAAAGGCCTAGGAGTGAGGTGCTAACTCAGCGCGCGAGCGCAGCGCAGCTGCTGCCAGTTAGCGAGGGAACACAGACACACTTGCGCCGGCCACTTCTTAAAGCGGGGGGGGGGGGGGGCAACTTGCTCCCCAGCCACACCCTGCTCATTGCAGCCTTGAATCTCGGCCTGGAGCGACCTGTGAATCCATTTTGCTGCCAAGGATGGAGAGGGTGAGAGAACGAGCTCATCGCTTCACCGAGCGGGCCTTGGATGCTCTGGTTGACGCAGTGGAGCGCAGACGATGTATGCTCTTCCCTGAGAATGGCAGGAGGCCTTTGCCACGCGAGTTCAGAAGAGTGTGGAGGGAGGTGGCTCAGAGCGTCTCCTCCAGGAGCATGGTGCCCAGGACCCATACTCAATGCCGCAAAAAGTTCAACGACCTCACTCGGGTCGTCAGGGTGAGTGGCTTTTTCTCAATAGCTCTCCATCCCTCCATCTCAACCTCACTCTATGGCCAGAGGGTCTTAAAACCCCAATGCACAACACTCATCCAACACCTATGGCCCTTTCATGAAACACACACACACATTCCACACTTTGCATACAGTAAGGGCTAATCACCTATGGGAGGCACATCAGGCAATACCATGGCTGTATACAGTAAGGGCTATTCACCTATGGGAGGCACATCAGGCAAGACCATGGCTGTATATTCACTCAGATGCTGTCCTTTTTCTTACAGGCCAAGCTGGCGCATAATCGGAGACAGCAGCAACGGACAGGTGGAGGGTGGCCTCAGCTGCAACCCCTCAGTGATCTGGAGGAGCGCGTCCACAGGATTGTGGCAAGCCGGGTGATCGGTCCCGTCGCCACTGGAGACGCCGACCCCATTCTGGACAGCAATGGTAAGGTCATCACCTTTTTTCCTCTGTCCTTCCACTTGTCCCTCACAACACCAGCCTTTGACACTTTCAATCCAACTTGCTAACTCGCTGCACTTATTCCTCCCTTACTGCCACCCTGTCCTCACGCTAAAGCCACTCTTGTACCTCCCTGCTTTCAGATGGTGATTCACCAGCTGAGGAGACGGGCCCGAAAGCTGTAACTGGGAGTGAAGCTGCAGCCGAGGAGGAAGAGGAAGCCGGAGCATCAGTGCCACCCTCTCCCAAGGAAGCCCATGCCCACACTGGGAACACGCCTTCCCTGGAGGGGAGCAGGGGGGAAGGGTCTGATGAGGGTGAAACTCCAGGACCCAGCGGGCTGCAGCAACGCCATGGGGGTAGGGAAGAACGGGGGCCTTCTCCCCAGAGGGAGAGTATGCCAGCGACTCCTACTACAATGGACGCAGAGGAGGAGCGGCTGATCGCAGAAATGAACACCCAGGCGGTGGGCATGCACACTGAGCTCATGGGTGCAGTGGGAAGGGTGCCCGAATGCATTTTGTCACTGGCAAGGAGTGTGGAGCACTTCGCTGTAGCACAGGCGGATGCCACACTAACGCTTAGTGCTGCAATTCAGTCACTGGCTGCCGTGATCCCATCTCTGACTGCTCTCATGCAGACTCAGATTGAGGCCACGCGAGCACAGACTGCTGCCAACCTCGATGGTTCGTGCACATGTCCCCGGGGCTGTCACCGCGCCGCAGCAGGCCAGCAATCTGTTCTCCAGCAGATTGCTCCGGATGCTGAAGTGCTGCCCCGTGGGAGTGCCAGTGTGTCGGACGAGCAGGAAGTTGCTGTCCTCTCTCACGATGACAGCATTCCTGCTGCCAACACTGTCACTTCTCCACTGCACTTGCCACCTCCTGTAGGACAGACTGCTGCCGCCCATGCAGAGTTGGTGCAGTCTGCAGCCGGGCCCTCCAGGCCCAGAACTGATCGAGGCCGTCCTTCAGGGGCATCTGCAGTGTCAGGGTCTGACGAGCAGCAGCCTTCCACCAGCCTTGCTGCAGCCACTGAGGTCCCATTACGGAGGAGCAGTAGGGTTAGAAGGGGGGAAGTGCGCAAGGGAAGGAGATCACCCTCGAAGGGCAAAAAGTAGGAGGTTTGACAAAATGCTGGTCATTTTTTTATTAAAGGTCGAGGTTCATGGTCCAACTTTTGTTTAGTGTTTTGGACATTATCTCCAGGTTGTGAGAACCAGTTATGTTATTGACTGTTTTTTTGTGTTTATTTCTATGAGTTTGTCATGAGGAATTGACACACACAGAGTTTGTAAAATAAATAAGTTTCTGTATACAAAATATACATGGTTGGTGGTTGGAATTACTGGTGCCTTGGCCGGCTTAGGGGTTGCGTGCTGGGTTCATTAATGTTGTTAGCAATGGCAGGGGCCCTAGAAGCGGCTTGCTATTAGCCGTTGACGGACGGCCCTTGCAGTTTGACCATTGTGGGCCGCCCTCCCGCCTTGGTGATGCTGATGATCATCCTCCTCGTCCTCTTCCTCCTCTTCCTCCTCCTCCTCTGGTGGTGCTCCAAGGCCTGGTGGCATTGGCTGGGTCCTGAGGATTGCCATGTTATGCAACATGCAGCACACGACTACGAAGTTCGATACTCGCTCAGGCGAGTACTGCAGGGCTCCTCCAGAATGGTCGAGACAGCGGAACCGTTGCTTCAGCACGCCGATTGTGCGCTCAATTATGTTCCTGGTAGCTTGATGGCTCTCATTGTACCGCAGCTCAGCAGGGGTATTGGGCGTACGGAGCGGTGTCATCAGCCAGGTGCTCAATGCATACCCCTTGTCCCCGAGAAGCCAACCAACTGTCTGATGCGGTGCCTCGAAAAGTTCTGCCACAGTAGTCTGGCGCAGGATAAAAGCATCGTGGCAGCTGCCAGGATAGTGGGCATTGACAGCGAGTATCAGCTGTCTGTGGTCACAGAGCAACTGAACATTCAAGGAATGGAACCCATTTCTGTTCCGGAATTCCTCGGCATTCTCATGCGGAGCACGCAAAGCCACATGCGTGCAGTCAATGGCGCGCTGCACCATGGGGAAGCCCGCTATCCTCGCAAAGCCCAGAGCGCGGTCACGCTGCTTGTCTGGGGTCATGGGGAAAGAGATGAACTCTCGTCTCTTTTTAAAGAGGGCATTTGTAACCTGCCGGATGCAGCAATGCACCGCGAACTGGGAGATATAGGCGAGGTCCCCAGCAGCAGCTTGAAATGAGCCAGTAGTGTAAAAGTTGAGAGCCACTGTGACCTTCACTGCCACCGACAGAGACGTCCTGGACCTCAGTTGAGGCTGCAGATCTGGCTGCAGCAGGTGGCAGAGCTCAGTGACCACCTCCTTGCTGAATCGCAGCCTTCGCAAACACAGCTCCTCAGACATATGGATGTAGGAGAGCTGTTCACGATATACCCTGGGAGGGTAAGCTCTCCTGTACATACACCTGTTGGCCCTCCTCCGTCTGGCCATCATTGCCACTCTCTCTCTGCATCTCTGTATCCTCCGATTCAGCTGGAGCAGGACGACGCCCCCAATCAGTGCAGCCCCCATATTCTCTTTGCAAGCAAAGTAATGAAGGACAGCAACTAAAGTACTAGCGAAGTTAGGATCAATAGGCAAAGCTACCTCACAAAGCGTTGAGTCAATGCAGAAGTCTCTCTTTCTCTCTCTCCGAATCTCTCTCTCTCTCTCAGAACGAGTGGTGCAAAAATGTCGACCACAGAAAAAGACAGGGAGAGGCCCCCTTTAAATAGCGCCCCCCCAAGCCCCACAGCGATTGATAGCGTTCCAGTCTTCCAGTCGTTGGATGCGCCAGGCGGTAAGGCAGGGGGCGCCACTCAACTTCTGCTCTGGGGCGCCACAAGGGCGTTGCACCATGGAATGACGTCACAATCTGCGCGCGCAGGTGGTCGCAGCGGTAAGTTTTAGCGCCGCCGCACAATCTCTAGTTAAGTTCCCGAGCGGCACAAACATCGCTGCGCCCGGGCGTTAGCGGCTTTGCGCCCCATTAGCGCCCTCTTAAGGCGCTAACGGGAGGTGCAACCAACTGAATTTTTACCCCAAAGACTTGCATTTGTAGAGCGCCTTCAATATCCTTGGGATGTCCCAAAGCACTTTACAGCCAAAGAACTACTTTTGAAGTGAAGTAAGTGTTGTTCTGTAGGAGACACGGCAGCCAGTATGTAAACAGCAAGTTCCCACAAACAGCTTTGCAATAACGACCTGGTCATCTGTTTTAGTGATATTGATTGAGGTAAGTATTGGCCAGAACACTGGGGATAACTCCGCTGCACTTCTTCGAATATTGCCATGGAATCTTTTACATCCAGCTGACAGTCAGCAGACATGGCCTCGGTTTAACGTCGCAACCTAAAGACGGCCGCCCGGCAAGACAGTACTCCCTCGGTACTGCACCTACGACAGTGCGGCGCTCCCTCGGTACTGCATCTCCGAGAGTGCAGTGCTCCCTCAGTACTGCACCTCCGACTGTGCGGCGTTTCCCAGGTATTGCCCCTCTGACAATACAGTGCTTCCTCAATACAAACCCTCCGAAAGTGCAGTGCTCCCTAAGTACTGACACTCCAACAGTGTATCGCTCCCTCAGAACTGACCTCCATCAGTGCAGCTTTCCCTCAGTATTGACCCTCCATCTGTGCAGCCCTCCCTCAGAACTGTCACTTCGGCGATCCCGCAGTACTGCCCATCTGACAGTACAGCTCTCCCTCAGGACTGAAACTCCGACAATGCAGCGCTTCCTCAGTACTGAAACTCCGACAATGCAGCGCTTCCACAGTTACTGACCTCCGACAGTGCAGCGCTCCCTCAGTATGGACTCTCCAACAGTGTAGCGCTCCCTCAGTAATGATCCTCCGAAGTGCAGCGCTCCCTAGGTTAGGACCCTCCGAAAGTATAGCGCTCCCTCAGTACTGATCCTCCGACAGTGCAGCACTCCCTCAGTACTCACTCTCCATCAGTGCAGCGCTCCCTTAGCACTGACCCTCCGACAGTGTAGCGCTCCCTCAGTACTGATCCTCCGACAGTGCAGCACTCCCTCAGCACTCACTCTCCATCAGTGCAGCTCTCCCTTAGCACTGACCCTCCGACAGTGTAGCGCTCCCTCAGTACTGATCTTGCGACAGTGCAGCGGTCCATCAGTACTAACCCTCAATCAGTGCAGCTCTTCCTCAGTGCTGCCCATCCAGTACTACAGCGCTCCCTCGATACAGAACAACCGAAAGTGCAGCGCTTCCTCAGTACTGTCCCTCCGACAGTGTAGCGCTCCCTCAGTAATGGCCCTAAGACAGTGCAGTTCTCCCTCTGTACTGACCCTCTGACAGTGTTGCTCCCTCTGCACTGCCCCTTCGACTTAGCAGCACTTCCTCAGTACTGCCGCTCTAACAGTGCAGCGCACCTCATTAATGTTCCTCTGACAGTGTAGCGCTCCCTCAGTACCGCACCTAAGGCAAATGCTGCGCTCCCTCAGCACTGCGCCTCCGAGAGTAGAGCGCTCCCTCAGTACTGCCACACTGACAATGTTACGCTCCCTCAGTGCTGCCCGTCTGACAGTGCAGCGCTCCCTCAGTGCTGCTGCTCTGAAAGTGCAGCACTCCCTTAGTACTGACACTCTGACAGTGCACCGATCCCACAGCACTGCGCCTCCTAGAGTACAGTGCTCCCTCAGTCCTGCCACAATATCAGTGCAGCACTCCCTCAGTACTGCAAAACTGTCAATGCAGCGCTCCCTCAGTGCTGCCCCTCTGACAGTGCAGCGCTCCCTCAATACTGCCCCTTCCAAAGTGCAGCATTCCCTCAGTACTGTCCTCCCGACAGTGCAGCGCACCCTCAATACTGAGCCTCCGACATTGCAAACTTCCTCAGTACTGCCCCTCCGACAGTGCAGCACTCCCTCTGTACTGACGCTACGACAGTGTAGCGCTCCCTTAGTACTACCACTCCGACAGTGCAGCGCTCCCTCAGTACTGACTCTCCGACAGTGCAGCCCTCCCTCAGTACTGCCCCTCCGACAGTGCAGCCCTCCCACAGTACTGCCCCTCCGACAGTGTAGCGCTCCCTCAGCACTTAAAGTGCAAAAGCGCAGCTGTCCCTCAGTATAATCCTCAATCAGTGCAGCTTTACCTCAGTACTGCCCATCCGAAGCTGGAGCGCTCCCTCAGTACAGAACCACCGACAGTGCAGCAATTCCTCAGTACTGTCCCTCCGAAAGTGTAGCGCACCGTCAGTAATGAACCTGACAGTACAGTTCTCCCTCAGTACTGACCCTCTGACAGTGTTGTTCCCTCGGCACTGCCCCTCCGACATTGCAGCGCTTCCTCAGTACTGCCCCTCCGACAGTGCAGCGGTCCCTCATTGCTGTCCCTTCGACAATGTAGCGCTCCCTCAGTACTTCCCCAAGAGAGTGCAGCGCTGCCTCAGCACTGCGCCTCCGAGAGTACAGCGCTCCCTCAGTACGGCCACACTGTCAGTGCAGCATTCCCTCAGTGCTGCCCATCCAACAGTGCAGCACACCCTCAGTACTAATCTCCCGACAGTGCAGCGCTCCCTCAGTACTGCCCCTCCGACATTGCAGCACTCCCTCACTACAGAACCACCGACAGTGCAGCGCTTTCTCAATACTGACCCTCCGACTGTGCTGCGCTCCCTCAGTAATGATCCTGACAGTGCAGCACTCCCTCAGTACTGCCCCTCCAAAAGTGCAGCACTCCCTCAGTACTGACCTCCAGACAATGCAGCGCTCCCTCAGTACTGCCCCTCCGACATTGCAGCACTCCCTCAGTACTGCCCCTCCAACAGCGCAGCGCTCCCTCAGTACTGACCCTCCGACAGTGCAGCTATCCCTCAGTACACCCGTCTGACAGTGCAGCGTTCCCTCAGTACTGCCCCTCCGACAATGCAGCTCTCCCTCAGTACTGACCCTCCGACAGTGCAGCACTCCCTCAGTACTGCCACTCCGACAGTGCAGCCCTCCCTCAGTACTGTCCCTCCGACATAGCTGCGCTCCCTCAGTACTGACACTCCGACAGTGCAGATCTCCCTCAGTATACCCGTCCGAAAGTGCAGTGCTCCCTCAGTACTGACCCTCCGACAATGCAGATCTCCCTCAGTACACCCGTCCGACAGTGCAGCGCTCCCTCAGTACTGTCCCTCCGACAGTGCAGCGCTCCTTCAGTACTGCCCTCCGACAGTGCAGCGCTCCCTCAGTACACCCGTCCGACAGTGCAGCGCTCCCTCAGTACTGCCCCTCCGACAGTGCAGTGCTCCCTCAGTACTGCCCCTCTGACATTCCAGCGCTCTCTCAGCACTGCCCCTCTGCTAAATAAGCATGTGCGAAGGGGTCGTTTTCAGTACACGATTACAATATGGGAGCGAACATTAATTGCTAATAATCTGTAAGAACATTTAGGAAGCCCTAGAATTTCTGATCCGAAATCGGTTGTTTTGCGCCATCGCTCGAGAGGTATTTTTACGCCCTTGAGCTTTCACCGTTTTTTCTCCTTACAAAGCCTATGTGACTATTTCTGTCCCTTTAAAATGTTGTGTGTCTGGTTCTGTCTCTTTAAATAGCCTGTGCGACTGGTTCTGCCTCTTTAAAAAGCTTGTGTTACTGGTCCTGTCTCTTTAAAAAATCTGTGCGACTTCCACTGTCTCTTTAAAAAGTTTGTGTGATTGGTCCTGCCTCTTCACAAAGACTGTGTGACTGGACGTGTCTTTATAAAGTCTTCGTGACCGGTCTCTTTAAACTGTTGTGAGACTAGTCCTGTAACTTTAAAAATCCTAAGTATCTGGTGATATCTCTTTAAAAAACTTTTTGACTGCTCCTGTCTCTTTAAAAATCGTGTGTGACTGTTCCTACTTCTTTAAGAAGCATGTGTGGCTGGTCCTCTCTCGTAAAGCAGCCTGTATGATTGATCCTGTCTCTTTAAAAGGCCTTTGTTACTGGTCCTATCTCTTTTTAAGTGCAATGTCACTTCATCTGTCCCTTTAAAAAGCCAGTGTAACTGGTCCTATCTCTTTAAAGAGCCTGTGTGAAAAGTCCCTGTCTCTTAAAAAAAAACTTGTGACTGGTCCTGACTCTTTAAAAAGCCTGAGGGACTTGTTCTGCCTCTTTTAAAAGCCTGTATGACTGGTTCTGTATCTTTAATAAGCCTGAGTGAATGTTCCTGTCTCTTTTAATAGCCTGTTTGACTGGTTCTGTCTCGTTAAAAAGCCTGTGGGACTTGTCCTGACTATTTAAAAAGCCTGTTTGTCTGGTCCAGTTTCTTTTTCAGGACAATTTGATTGATTCGGACTCTTAACAACCCTGCGTGACTGGTTCTGTCTCTTTAAAAAGCCTTTGTGACTGGGTCTGTCTTTCAAAAAAGCCTGTCTGACTGGTTATGTCTCTTTAACAATCCTGTGTGACTGGACTTGTCTCTTTACAAAGCCTGCATGACTGATCCTGTCTCTTTAAAAAGACTGTGTAAATGATCCTGTCTCCTTTATGAATTCTGTGTTACTGGACTTGTCTCTTTAATAAGCCTGTGTGACTGGTCCTGTCTCTTTAAAAATACTGTTTGACTGATCCTATCTCTTGAGAAAAACCTTTGTGACTGGTCCTATCTGTTTTAAAGGTCTGTGTGACTGGACATGTCGCTTGAAACAGCCTGAGTGATTGTTCCTGTGTCTTTAAAAAGATTGTGTGACTGATCATGTCTCTTTAAAAAGCCTGTATTATTATTCCTGTCTCTTTAAAAAAGCCTATTTGACTGGTCCTGTCTCTTTAAAAAGAATTTGTGATTGGTTCTGGTTATTTTAAAAGCAAGTGGGACTGACTATGTCTCTTTAAAAAGCCTGTGATGGTTGTGTCTCTTTAACAATCCATTGTGACTGGACCTCTATTTTCAAAGACTGTATGACTGATCCTGCCTCCTTAAAATGATTGTGTGACGGATCCTGTCTCATTATAAAATTTTTGTTACTCGTCCTATCTATTTTAAAGGTCTGTGTGACTGGACCTGTCTCTTTAAAAGAAAGAAGAATGACTACCGATTATATAGCGCCTTTCTCGATCTTGCGGACGTCTCTAAGCGCTTTACAGCCAATGAAGTATTTTGAAGGACTGTTGTGACTTGGGAAACGCGGCAGCCAATTTCCACACAGCAAGTTCCCCAAACAGCAATGTGATAATGACCAGAAAAATCTGTTTTTGTTATTTTGGTTGAGGGATAATATTGGCAAGGACACAAATAGCCGGTGTGATTGTTCGTGTCTCATTGAAAAACCGTTGTGATTGGTCCTGTCTTTTGCAAAAGCCTGTGTGACTGGTCCTGTCTCTTTTAAAATGCCTGGATGAATGATTTTGCCTCATTAAAAAGCCAGTGTGTCTGATCCTGTCTCTTTATAGAACTGATCCGCTCTCTTTAAAAAGCCTGTGTGCCTGGCCCAGGCTATTTACAACATATATTTAACTGGCTCTCTCTCTTAAAAAGCCTTTAGGTGTTTTTTTTCTGACATTGCATGTTAAGAAGAGCCGGAATGGATTTTTTTATACAGGGGACCATGAGATTTGGTACCACAGGGGTGTTGATGGTGCAGGTTTACTGAGACGAGTTCGTTGACACAGAAGTGGCTTCAAAGAGTTACGGAGAAATCTTTGCTGTAAAAGTACTGTTAAGAATTGAAGACTTAGGCCTAGAAATCCGTGTTTGACTGCAGTGGAACTGAATATCACGCGCTGCGTGTAACGGGCGCCCGATCCGATACCGCCCGTTTAGCGCCTCCGCCCGAGACGAATTCCTAAGCCCTTTCTGCAGACATCGGCAGATATCAACTGTCAGTGCGTACTGACGAATTGGACTGAGATTTTGCCTCTCAAAGGCTTGGCTTCAACCCATTCAGAGTCATTTGTTAACTTCCGTGTCAGATTGCTCCATGGGTGAGGAGATATAAGAGTTATACCTGAAATTATTTACAAGCACTTCTGTCTGATCTAAACTCTGCTGTCGTTGTCCTAACTCGCACCAAGTCCCGTTCACCCATCACCCCTGTGCTCACTAATTAACATTTTCTCCCGGTTCGGCAATCGCTCGATTTTAAATTTCTCAACCTTGTGTTCAGCCCCAACGCATTGCCAAGTGTCTAGTAAAGAATTTTCATCCCGAAAATGCCAAACGTTAGTTAGTTTATGTTTAGTATTTTAGCGTAAGTACATTTCACCCCCCAGCGCTGTAGTTGGATTCCAAGAATTGGCATCAGGGGGACGAGGCAGAGATGAGGGGCTAGAATTCGGCTAGAATTCGGCTCGGAATTTAGCACAAATCACCACCATCTCCAATTTAACCCTTCAAGTCACACACCATCAGGACTTGGAATTTTAAAATAAATTATTCGGATCTGGGCGTCGCTGGCAAGGCCAGAATTTATTGCCCTGGAGAATGTGCTTTTGAGAAGCCTTATACAACTGAGTGCCTTGCCAAGGCATTTCAGAGGGCAGTTAACAAACAAAGACATTGCTGTGAGTCTGGAGCCACATTTCGTCCAGAAAGGTTAACGATGGCAGATTTTCTTGCCTAAAGGCCATTCGTGAACCAGATGTGTTTTTACTACAATCCGGTAGTTTCATGGTTAACATTCCTGACACTAGCCTTTTATTCCAGATTTGTTTAATTAATTTAATTTAACTTCCCCAGCTGTTGAGATTTGAACTACAGGATTTTTCGTTCGGGCACCTGGTTACAGGTCCAGCAACAAAACCACTATGCTACCAAACCCTTCAAATACATCGCCGTTACTTCACCGTCACTGGCTCAAAAGCCTGAAATTCCTTCCGTAAGAGGATTGTGGGAGCACCTTCACCACACGGACTGCAGTAGCTCAAGATAATTGAAAACCATTATCTCGTGGGTAACTAGGGAGGGGCAAGTAATACCGGTCATAACAGCGCCACCAATATCCTTAGAACAAATAAATATAAATAATAAAATGGGAATAAAATCAATGATTTTGTAATTAATTGATAGAAACCACGCGAGAACTATTATCCATGCGGACGTCATGCTCCGCTAAACAAATTGTCAAAGTAACTTGCCTCATCAATTCTATGCTTTTATGATTGATAGTACTCACACTTTTCCCAATTTCCCTATCCTTTCAAACGGTGTTTGATAAATTAAAACATAATAAGAAAAATGAAGCCCATGGGATTAAAGGGGCAGTGGCAATATGGCTCGGAAATTGGCTAAGAGACAGAAAATAGGGCAAACGGCTGTTTTTCAGTCTGGAAGGAAGCATAAAATGGTGCCCCCCCCAGGGGTCGGCATTGGGACCATTGCTCTTTTCATGTATATCAATACCATGAAATTGTGTAGAAAGCACATCATTTCAAAGTTTGCAGGTGATAGTAAACTCGGAACCGTTAACTAACAATGAGATGGGTAGCAACAGACATCACGAGCACATAGACAGACTGGTGAAATGGGCAGATTGATGGTAGAAACAATTTAACACAGAGAAGTGTGAAGTGATACATGTTGGTAGGAACTATGAGCAGAGCCAATATAAACTAAACGGTACAATTGTAAAGTTTGTGCACGATCAGACAGGCCTGGGGAGTATTCTAAAAAAAATCGAAAGTGGCAGGACAACTTGCGAAAGCTGCTAATAAAACATACGGAGTCCTTGGCTTTACAAACAGAGACACAGAGTAACAAAATCCAGGAAGAAGTGGTAACCTTTTCTAAATCACTTTTTAGGCCCCAGCTGGAGCATTGTGTCCAATTCTGGGCACCAAACTTTGGCAAGCATATCAAGGATTAGAGAAGGTGCAGGGATTTACCAGAATGGAACCAGGGATCTGGGAATTCAGTTACGTGGAGAAACTGCTACGCTGGGTTTGTTCTTTTTAGAGCAGCGAAGGTTAAGGAAAATAGAATTATAGAATCATAGAAATGTGCGGCACAGAAGGAGGGCATTCGGCCCATCGTGTCTGCGCCGGTCGCAAAAGAGCCATCCAGCCTAAATCCACTTTCCAGCTCTTGGTCAGTAACCTTGCAAGTTGTGGCACTTCAAGCGCACATCCAAGCACTTTATAATGTGATGAGGGTTTCTGCCTATACCCCCATTCCAGGCAGTGAGTCCCAGACCCCCACCACCCACTGGGTAAAAGGAATTTTCAACTCTCCTCGAATCCTTCTAAAAATTACGTTAAATCTATGCCCCTGGTTATTAACATCTCTGCAAAGGGTATAGCTGCTTCCTATCAACTCTATCTAGGCCGCTCATAATTTTATGCATCTTAGTTAAAACACTCCCTTAACCTCCTCTGTATTATAGAGATCGAGCATAACCTCTCATGCTGTTATATTCTATGTCTCGGCTAAAAAATAAACTATCCTCTATACCTTCTTAACCATCTAACTACCTGTCCTGATACCTTCACGGATCTGTGGACATGCACTTCACGTCCCTCTGTTCCTCCACATTTCTCAGTATCATACCAATTATTGTGTATTCCCTTGCCTTGTTAGCCCTCCCAACTTCTCCAGATGGAATTCCATCTGACATTTTTCTGCCCACCTGATAAGTCCATTGATATCTTCCTGCAGTCTATAGCTCTGTTCCTCACTATCAACCACATGGCCAATTTTTGTTTAATCAGCCAATAGTTTAATCATGCCCACTACATTGAGGTCTAAATCATTGATGTATACCATAAAAAGCTAGGAACCAAGTACTGAGTTCTGCAGAAAACCAATGGAAACAGCCTTCCAGTCACATAAACACCCGTCGACCATTTCCCTTTCCATCCTGCCACTGATACAATGTTGGATCCAGCTTGACACTTTCCATTGGATCCCATGGGCTTTTACATTTTTTTACCAACCTGTCATGTTGAAGCTTGTCAAAGGCCTTGCTAATATCTATGTGGACTAAATCTAATGCACCACCCTCATCGATCCTCCTCGTTACATCCCTATCAAATTCAATCAAGTTACTCAGTCACAACATTATCTTGTCTCTCAGCATGGGATACATTTCATCTGGGCCTGGCGACTTATCTACGTTCAAAGAAGCAAAATCTCATAATCCTTCCTGTCTCTCTATGCTAATCATATCTAATATTTCACACTATATCTCTTTAACTACAATGTCTGCATTGGCCTTCTTTTCTGTGTAGACAGTTTAAAGTATTCATTAAGTACCATACCCATGTCTTCCACCTCCACACACAGTTCACCTTTTTGGTCACTAATAGGCCCGACTGTTTCCTTATTTATCCTCTTGCTCTTTCTGTATTTACAAAACATTTTGGGGTTTTCCTTGATTTAACTTGTTAATATTTTTTTCATTCCCTCTCTTTGATTTCACTGAGACATGTCTACCAAAACTTCAGGACTGGGAATTAAACATTGCAGGCTATAACATATATAGAAAAGATAGAGAGAGGGAAATGGGGAGGTGGAGCAGCTGTACTTATTCTAGATACTATAATGGCAGTAGATAAAAGTGATGCAGTTATCAGCAAGGCAGAAATAGAATACATATGGATAAAGATGAAAGATATTAAAGGATCAATCTCACTAAGAGGGGCAGTCAACAGAGCACCTAATAGTGGAAGAGATTTGGAGGTAGAAATATGCAGACAAATTCGGAAATCAGTAAAAAAAAATGGAGGAATTGAAATTCCCAGATATTAATTTAACAAAATAGGCAGGTAAAGGGGCTAAGGGAAAGGAGTTCCTACAATGTGGACATGACTCCTTTCTAACCAATATGCAAAAAACCCAACAAGGGAGGATTAACTATTGGATCTACTAATGGGGTATGAAACACAGCAGGTAAGAGAAGGAAAAGTAGTGGAACATCCAGGCAATAGTGACCATAATATAATACGCTTTAAGATAATAATTGAGAAGGGCATAGGCATGACAAGGACCACGGTAATAGATTGGAGAACAACTGATTTTGAGGGGCTGAGAATAACACTTAGGGAATAAAATGGACAACATTCGCAAACAATGATGGAGAGCAGCAATGGGAAACATTTAAAACAGTGTTCAATAGAGTCCAGGAAAAATATATTCTGCTAAAAAACAAGAATAAGCTAAACAATAATGAGACACCGTGGATGAATATAGCCAAAAAAGAAAAAATTGAGCATAAGGAAAGCGGCCTTCATTAACTACATGGACAGCAGGGGAGAGTATGATAAGGGAAAATATGAATGGTTTAGAAGAGAAGTAAAAAAAAACAATAAGGAAGGCAAGGAGGTACTATGAAATTAAATTATCAAGGAACAAAAGAAATTAAAATATTTAACAGGCATAACAATAGAAAAATAAGCTTGGATGGGAATAGGGCCGGGAAGCAATGGAGAGGATAATAACACAGGCAGCAATAGAGAGTTGGCAGAGAGTATGGATAAAGTGTAGCTAATCAGCGTAGCAGAAGGAGGGTAGTAGAGTTCTACAAGGATCCGTGCTGGGACCACTGTTGTTCACAATTTATATTTAGATTAGGGGGAAAAATTCAGTTGTTTGCACCTCCCGTTAGCGCCTTAAGAGGGCGCTAACGGTGCACAAAGCATCTGGCGCCTTGGCCGCGGCGATGTTTGCACCGCTCGTGAAATTAACTAGACATTTTTGCGGCGGCGCTAAACACTACCGCCACGATCTCCTGCGCCGGCAGATCGTGATGTCAGTCGAGTGTGCAACGCCCCGGTATCGCCACGGAGCGGATATTGAGTGGCGCCCCCTGCCTTACCGCCTGCCGCTAGCAACGACAGGTTGAGGGGAGCGTTTTGCAGTCAGTAAGGGACTGGGGGAGTGCTATTTAAAGACGACCACTTCCTGCCTTTTATTGTTGGTGAAATTTTTGAACAACGCATTCTGAGAGAGAGAGAGAGAGAGAGAGACTTCTGGAGAGATTCAGAGCTGTGTGAAGGAGTTTTGGTTACTGAGCAGCACTTTGCAGTTACATTTTGATTTGCCCTTCCTTGTATCAATTTAGAAAAGACTTTGGGGGCTGCACTATGAGCTCTTTCCCTGGTACTCTCCATTGTTCTTTCCAGCAGATTTGATGTGCAGGTCTCTCCAGGCCGAAATTCAAGGCTGCAATGAGTAGGATGTGAATGGAAAGTAAGATCAACCCTCCCCTTTAAGAACTGGACCGCGCCATTGTGTGTGTGTTCCATTGCTAATTGACATCACATGAGCTTCGCCAGCGCTCAGAGGTAGCGCCTCGCTCCTCGGCCTTTGAACCTTAAGACAGGTGTGAAGCGCCTGATTTAGCACTCCAATCACCTCCAGGTCGATAAAAGTCAAGTTTGCAGTCGGTGGCGCTAATTAACGCCAGGCGCTAATCTTTGCGCCCGGCCGTTAATTGCGCCTCAAAAATGGGGCGATACTGAATTTCTCCCCCTTCGACTTTGGAGCCAAAAACAAAATTTCTAAATCTACGGAGGCACAAGACTGGATAAAATGCCCAATACTGAGGAGGACAGCAACACATTTCAAGAAGGCCTTAATAAAATTGCAGAATGAGCAAATAATTAGCAAATGAAATTCAACATAGATAAATGTGAGTTATTACATTTTGGTAAGACAAAGAGGAAGGTCACATATTACTTGGAAAATAAGAAGCCAAAATGGGGTAGAGGAGCAAAGGGATCTAGGAGTACAATTATTCAAATCTCTGAAAAGTATCGACACAGCTTAAAAAGGCCATACAAAAGCAAACGAAGCACTATGGTTTATTTCTGGAGGGATAGAATTGAAGAGTAGTGAAGTTATGGTAAATTTCTATCGAACGTTGGTATGGACTTGGTTGGAACACACTTGGAATACTGTGTGCATTTCTATTCGTCTTATTATAAAAAAGGATATAGAGGCATTGGAGAGAGTGCAGGGAAGATTTACAAAGATCATACCAGAAATGCGAGGGTACACCTGTCATGAAAGGATGAACAGTCTGGGTCTCTTTTAACTTGAAAAGAGAAGTTTGAGGGGTGACCTAGTAGAGGTCTTTAAATCATGAAAGAATTTGACAGAGTAAATGCAGAGAGAATGTTTCCACTTTTTGGAGGAGGAAAACTAGAGGTCATCAATATAAGAAAGACACCAAGAAATCTAACATGGAATTCAGAACAAATGTCTTTACCCAGAGCGTGGTGAAAATGTGGAACACGCTACCACAGGGAATGGCTCAAGCGAATAGTATAGATGCACTTAAGGGGCGGTTAGATAAGCTTAAAAGGGAGAAGGGAATATAGGGTTATGCTGATAGAATTAAATGAGGAAAGACAGGTGGAGGCTCCAGTGGAGCATAAACACCGGCCCAGACTGGTTGGGTCAAATGGCCTGTTTCTGTGCCGAATATCCTATGTAATCTTATGAAAGCTTATGAAACCCTTGCACTTACTTTACTCCTCTAGGCTTTCTGTATTAGTGTGCTCTGAGCATTAGACAGAAGCTTCCCTTATTTCACTTCTTCTTCCCTGTATGCTTCTAGACATCCAGTGGGCCCTAAATTTGAGAGTCCCATCCCTTTTTGTCAGCTGTGGCTTAGTTGGTTGCACACTCACATCTGAGTCAGAAGGTTGTGGGTTCAAGTCCCATTCCAGGGACCTGAGCACATAAAACTATGCTGACACTCAAGTGCAGTGCTGAGGGAGTGCTGCAATGTAGGAGGTGACGTCTTTCGGATGAGACGTTAAACGGAGGCCCCATCTGCTCCCTCAGGTGGACGGAAAAATGCCCATGGCACTATTTCGATGAAGAGCAGGTGAGGTGTCCTGGCAAATATGTATCCCTCAATCATCATAACAAATCAGATTATCTGGTCATTAACACATTGCTGTTTTGGGAGCTTGCTGTGCGCAAATTGGCTGCCGCGTTTCCTACAATACAGCAGTGACTACACTTTAAATGTACTTCATTGGCTGTAAAGCGCTTTGAGTCGTCGGGTGGTCATGAAAGGCGCTATATAAATGGAAGTCTTTCCTTTCCGTTTTTATTTGTGGTGAAATATTTAAACCCTCACTATCTCCTCATTGAATGCCCCCCATTGCTCTGACACTGATTTACCTTCCAGTAGCTGTTTCCAGTTCAATTTTGCTAAATTGCATTTCAGCTTAGTAAAATTGGCCTCTCCCCAATTGAAAACTTTTACACCTGGACTATCTTTGTCCTTTTTCATAAGGGGAGATTTAATATAGATGTAAAAAATTTGATTGGATTTCATAGCGTGCATAAGTCGAATAGTTTTCCAGTGTCAGAATGGTGGGTAAACAGCGTACACAGATTTAAGTTAATAGGCAAAAGACCCAGAGGAGAGACGAAGAGAATTTACTTTTTGCAGTGAGTTGTTGAGATCTGGAATGCACTGTCTGAGAACGTGGTGAAATTAGATTCAGTAGGAAATGTAGAAAGGGAGTGGGATAATTAGTTGGATGGGAATTTTTTTACAGGGCTCTGGCTAAAGAGTAGGAATAATGAGACAGCTGTTTCAAAGAGATGGCACTGACACGATGGGCCGAATGGCCTCCATGTGTGCTGTACCATTCTATGATTCTATGAGCAAGAGACATAGAGAGAGAACAGGGAGAGTGAGAGACGGAGAGAAAGAAAAATAGAGGCAGAAAGACTGGGAGAGGAACAGCAGGGAAGACATTAAATTAAAAGGGGGAATTGGATAAATAATTGAAGGGTAACAATTTGCAGGACAATGGAAAAAAGAACTAGGGAATGGGACTAATTGGAGGGGTGAGGTCATGCTGGGATTTGATCTTAAGGATGAGAATATTAAGATCGAGGCATTTCCTGATCGGGAGCAAATGGTGCTCATTGAGCAAAGGGGTGACGGGTGAACGGGACATGATGCGTGTTAGGGAATGAGCAGCAGAGTTTTGGATGAGCTCTAGTTTATGGAGGCTTTTAACTGGGAGGCCAGCCAGGAGAGTATTGGAATAGTCGAGTCAGGTAAAACTAAATCACGCGTGAGGGTTTAAGCAGCGGAAGGGCTGAGGAGGGTCGGAGACGTTCGATATTATGGAGGTGGTAGTCGGCAGGACTGATGGTTCAGAGGATATGTGGTCGGAACACAGAGCAGGCTCAAAGAGAAAGCCGTGGTTGCAAACAATCTTGATGCTCCTCAGACATTGGACAGGGATGGGGATTCAATTGGTAAATAAAAAATGGAGTTTTTGCCGAGGAGCGAAGAGAATGGCTTTGATCTTCCCAAGATTTAAATGACAAACACAGTAATACAGTGAGACGTGGTGTACAGATCTAATTGCTGGATGTAGAAAGTTAACAGGAACACCAACAGCAGCACAGATGAGAGGGTAACTTCCGAGAAAAGTAATACAGTATGCAAAGCTTTGCAGAGTTAATAGCTGGATACAGAGACTTACCAGGAACAACAACCGCAACAAGGAGGGGAATGTAAAAGGCAAGAACTTTACTGCAGTTAATCACGGATTATAAAATTAATAGCTTGATAGAGAGACTTACCAGCAACACCAACAGCAGCAAGGACGGGATAGTAAATGCATTGCATAATCAGAAGTGCGTAATAGATCTTATTTATGAATGATATATAATCATAATAGAGAGTAAATATTTCAAACGCCGAGGATGAACTCTTGCCCATTGTTGTAAAATTCAAATCTACTGATCTCAGATTCTGATCCATTGTTGCAGCATTCCAATCTACTGTTCTCAGATTCTGACCGAGTGTTGTAACATTCCAATCTACTGTTCTTAGATTCTGACTCACTCTTTGTTGAGCAGCGCACTGATCACTGTTAGTGCCGGAGGAGATGCTCTCACTGACACGATGGGATAACACATTGAAAGGAGTCCCTTATTAATAAAAGATGGAAACCCTGCACTGATGCAATTAGGGTCCATGGAGAATGATATTAATTCCAGTCACTGAACAAACTGCTTCAGATAAGCCGGAGAGACTGACATTAATTGCAGTCACTGAACAAACAGGTTCAGTTAACCCATTTCAATCCAGCACGTTTTGGACCACAGTAAAGTAGAACATTTCCGCGGTCCGGATCAGATGTATGAGGGTTGCTGAGGGACGTAAAGGTGGAAATAGCGCAGGATATGTCCAGAATCTTTCAATCCTCCTTGAATATGGGAGTGGGACCAAAGGATTGTAGGGTTGCCAATGTTGCAACCTGCTTAAAAAAGAAGAGAGGGATAAACAATGTTACTACGGGCCAGTCAGGCTAACGTAGGCGGGTGGGAAACTTCCAGAGGCCATATACCCGGGGAATATTATCTGTCACTTGGAAAGAAACATGGATTAATAAATGACAACAAGCACGGATATGTTAGCGATAAAGTGTGTCTGACAATCTTGTTTGAGTTATTTGATGAAATAACGGAGATGGTTGATGGGCGTAATGTGGTTGACGTATTTACATTACTTTAAAAATGCATTTGATAAAGTCTCTTTGAATAAACTTGTTAGGAACAAAGGGGCAGTGGCAGTGTGGCTCTGATATTGGCAAAAACAGAGAGCAGTGGTGACTGGTTGTTGTTGAGACTGGAGTGATGTATACAGTGTTGTCCCCAGGTGTCGCTATTCGGACCACTAATCATTTAGATAAATATTAAAAATGTTGTATTATATATATATATATATATATATATATATATATATATATATAAACGGCATAATTTGAACGTTTGCAGATGACACAAAACTAGGAAATGTAGTTAACACTGATTGAGATAGTAGCAGGCTTCAGGAGGACACAGATAAACTGGTGAAATGAGCAAAGTGATGAAAGGTGTCATCGACAGTGTTATTAAGTGTTACCTACTCACCAAAAACTTACTCACGAACGCTCATTTGGGTTCAGCCAGGACCACTCGGCTCCAGACTTAATTACAGCCTTGGTCGAAAAGTGGACAAAGCGCTGAATTCGACAGCTGAGGTGAGAGTGACTGTCATCGACGGCAAGGCAGCATTTGACCAAGTGTGGCATTAAGGAGCCCTCGTAAAATTGAAGTTATTGGGAATGAGGGGGAAAACTCTCTATTGGCTGGAGTCATGCCTAGCACAAAGGAAGATGGTCCTTGATAGAAAGACTCTCTCTTTAAAAGAGGTACTTTATGGTGAGACTCCCTTTTTGAAATGGGACACTGATGGGGAGACTCCCTCTTTACAAGGTTTCCCTGATGGTGCCACTCCCTCTTTAAAATTGGTCCCTGATAGAAAGATTCCCACTCTAAAAGGGGTCCTTTATAGTCAGACTTTCTCTTTAAAAGGGGTCCCTGATGGTGAGACTCTCTCTTTAAAATGGGTCGCTCTTGTTTAGGCTCCCTCTTTAAAAGGGGTCCCTCATTGTGAGACCCCCTCTTCAAAAGGGGTCCCTCATGATGAGACCATCTCTTTCAAAGGGTTCCCTGATGGGCAGACCCCCTCTTTTAAAGGAGTCCCTGATGGGGAGAGTCTCTCTCTTTAAAAGGTGCCCAAAAAAAGGAAGATTCTCTTTATTAGGGGTCCCTAATGATGAGATTCTCGCTTTCAAATTGGTCACTGATGGTGAGACACCCTCTTTAAAAGGGGTACATGATGGTGAGACTCTTTTTTTACAAGTGGTCCCTGATGGTGGGTGTCCCTCAATAAAAGCGGTCCCTGATGGTGAGACTCCCTCTTTACAAGGGGTCCCTGATGGTGAGACTCCCTCTTTCAACGGAATACCTGATGTTGAGACTCTCTCTTTAAAATGGTTCACTGATGATGAAATACCCTCTTTAAAAGGTGTCCCTGATGGTGAGACACCCTCTTTAAAAGGGGTCACTGATAGGGGGACTTTCTCTTTAAAAGGGATCACCGATGGTGACACTCACTCTTTAAAAAGGCCTCTGACAGTGAGACTCTCTCTTTAAAAGTGTCTCCGATGGTGAGACTCCCTCTTTAAAAGGGTCCGTGATGATGGGACTCTCTCTTTAAAAGGGGTCCCTGGTGGTTAGACTCTCTCTTTAAAAGGGGTCCCTGATGAATAGACTATCTCTTTAAAAGGTGTGCCTGATAGGAAGTATCTCCGTAAAAGAGTTCCCTGATCAAAAGAGTCTCAGTTTAAAAGGGGTCCTTGATAAAAAGACAGTCTCTTTAAAAGTCCTAACTGACAGAAGGACTTCCTCTTTAACAGGGCCTCTGATCATGAAACTGTCTCTGTCAAAGGGCTCCCTGATCGAAAAACTCCCTCTTTTAAAGGGTCTCTGACGGTGAGAATCTCTTTAAAATTAATTCCTTTTGTTGAGACTCTCTTTTAAAAAGGTGTCTCTGATGGTGAGACTTCCTCTTCAAAAGGGATCCCTAATGGGGAGACTCTCTCGTTAAAAGGGGTCCCTGATGGGGAGACTCTTTAAAAGGGGTCCCTGGTGGGGACACTTCCTCTTTAAAAGGCGTCCCTGATGGCGAAACTCTTTCTTTCAAAGCGGTCCCTGATGCTGAAACTCCATCTGTAAAAGGAATTGTAATTATCACTTCAATGGTGAGACTCTCTCTTTATAAGGTGTCCCTGATGGTGAGACACCCTCTTTAAATGTGACCCTGATAGTGAATCTCTCTCTTTAAAACGGTTCCCTGATGGTAAGACTCTCTTTAAAAGGGCTCCCTGATAAAAAGACTCCCTCTTTAAAAGGGTCTCTTATGGAGAGACTCCCTCTTTAAAAGAGGATCTGATGGGGAAAATTCCTCTTTAAAAGAGATCCCTAATGAGGAGACAACCTCTTTAAAACGGGTCCCTGATTGAGACACACCCTCTTTAAAAGGGACCCCTGATGGTGACATTCTCTCTTTAAACGGTGTCCCTAATAGGAAGATTCTCTTTAAAAGGGGTCCCTGATAGAAAGACTCCATTTTTAAAACTGGGTCGCCAATGGTGAGACTCTGTATTTAAACGGGCACCCTGATAAAAAGACTACCTCTTTGAAAGGGTCTCTGATGGCGAGACTACCTCTTTAAAAGGGATCCCTAATGGGGAGACTCTCTTTAAAAGGGGTCCCTGATTGAGAGAATCGCCCTATAAAAGGTTTCCCTGATGGTGAGATTCCCTCTTTACAAGTTGTCTCTCATGGTGAGGCACCCGCTTAAAAAGGAATCCCTGATGGTGAGTCTCTCTCTTTAAAAACGTACACTGATGCAGAGACTATGGGGTAGAAATTAGGTCGCGCCCCATTTGGGGCCCAAATATCGTCCGGACGCAAATATTAGCGCCTGGCGCTAATTATCGGCACTGACAGGAAACTTCACTTTTACCGCCCCGGGAGGTGAGTGGAGCGCTAAAGCAGGCGCTGCACACCTCTCTTAAGGAGCAAAGGCCAAGGAGTGAGGCGCTAACTCAGCGCACGAGCGCAGCGCAGCTGCTGCCAGTTAGCGAGGGAACACAGACACACTGGCGCCGGCCACTTCTTAAAGCGGGGGGGGGGGGCACTTGCTCCCCAGCCACACCCTGCTCATTGCAGCCTTGAATCTCAGCCTGGAGAGACCTGTAATCCATTTTGCAGCCAAGCATGGAGAGGGTGAGAGAACGCGCTCATCGCTTCACCGAGCGGGCCTTGGATGCTCTGGTTGACGCAGTGGAGCGCAGACGATGTATGCTGTTCCCTGAGAGTGGCAGGAGGCCTTTGCCACGCGAGTTCAGAAGAGTGTGGAGGGAGGTGGCTCAGAGCGTCTCCTCCAGGAGCATGGTGCCCAGGACCCATACTCAATGCCGCAAAAAGTTCAACGACCTCACTCGGGTCGTCAGGGTGAGTGGCTTTTAATCAATACCTCTCCATCCCTCCATCTCAACCTCACTCTATGGCCAGAGGGTCTTAAAACCCCACTGCACAACACTCATCCAACACCTATGGCCCTTTCATCAAACACACACACACATTCCACACTTTACATACAGTAAGAGCTATTCACCTATGGGAGGCACATCAGGCAAGACCATGGGTGTATTTTGTAAGGGCTATTCACCTATGGGAGGCACATCATGCAAGACCATGTCTGTATATTGTAAGGGCTATTCACCTATGGGAGCCACATCAGGCAAGACCATGGCTGTATATTTACTCAGATGCTGTCCTTTTTCTTGCAGGCTAAGCTGGCTCATAATCGGAGACAGCAGCAACGGACGGGTGGAGGGCGGCTTCAGCTGCAACCACTCAGCGATCTGGAGGAGCGCGTCCACAGGATTGTGGCAAGCCGGGTGATCAGTCCCGTCGCCACTGGTGACGCCGACCCCGTTGTGGACAGCATTGTCCTCTGTCCTTTCACTTGTCCCTCACAATACCAGCCTTTGACACTTTCAATCCAACTTGCTAACTCGCTGCACTTATTCCTCCCTTACTGCCACCCTGTCCTCACGCTAAAGCCACTCTTGTACCTCCCTGCTTTCAGATGGTGATTCACCAGCTGAGGAGACGGGCCCTGAAGCTGCCACTGGGAGTGATGCTGCAGCTGAGGAGAAAGAGGAAGCCAGAGCATCAGTGCCACCCTCTCCCGAGGAAGCCCATGCCCACACTGGGAACACGCCTTCCCCGGAGGGGAGCAGGGGGGAAGGGGCTGATGATGGTGAAGCTCCAGGACCCAGCGGGCTGCAGCAACGCCATGGGGGGGGGGGGGGTAGGGAAGAACGGGGGCCTTCTCCCCAGAGGGAGAGTATGCCAGACACTCCTACTGCAATGGACGCAGAGGAGGAGCGGCTGATTGCTGAAATGAACACCCAGGCGGTGGGCATGCACACTGAGCTCATGGGTGCAGTGGGAAGGGTGCCCGAATGCATTGAGTCACTGGCAAGGAGTGTGGAGCACTTCGCTGTAGCACAGGCGGATGCCACACTAACGCTTAGTGCTGCAATTCAGTCACTGGCTGCCGTGATCCCACCTCTGACTGCTCTCATACAGACTCAGATGGAGGCCACGCGAGCACAGACTGCTGCCAACCTCGATGGTTCGTGCACATTTCCCCGGGGCTGTCACCGCGCCGCAGCAGGCCAGCAATCTGTTCTCCGGCAGATTGCTCCGGATGCTGAAGTGCTGCCCCGTGGGAGTGCCAGTGTGTCGGGCGAGCAGGGAGTTGCTGGCCTCTCTCACGATGACAGCATTCCTGCTGCCAACACTGTCACTTCTCCACTGCACTTGCCACCGCCTGTAGGACAGACTGCTGCCGCCCATGCAGAGTTGGTGCAGTCTGCAGCCGGGCACTCCAGGCCCAGAAGTGGTCGAGGCCGTCCTTCAGGGGCATCTGCAGTGTCAGGCTCTGACGAGCAGCAGCCTTCCACCAGCCTTGCTGCAGCCACTGAGCTCCCATTACGGAGGAGCAGTAGGGTTAGAAGGGGGGAAGTGTGCAAGGGAAGGAGATCACCCTCGAAGGGCAAAAAGTAGGAGGTGTGCCAAAATACTGGTCATTTTTTTATTAAAGGCCGAGGTTCATGGTCCAACTTTTGTTTAGTGTTTTGGACATTATCTCCAGGTTGTGAGAACCAGTTATGTTATTGACTGTTTTTTTGTGTTTATTTCTATGAGTTTGTCATGAGGAATTGACACACACAGAGTTTGTAAAATAAATAAGTTTCTGTATTCAAAATATACATGGCTGGTGGTTGGAATTATTGGTGCCTTGGCCGGCTTAGGGGTTGCGTGCTGGGTTGATTAGTGTTTGTAGCAATGGCAGGGGCCCTAGAAGCGGCTTGCTATTCGTCGTTGACGGACGGCCCTTGCAGTTTGACCATTGTGGGCCGCCCTCCTGCCTTGGTGCTGCTGATGATCATCGTCCTCGTCCTCTTCCTCCTCTTCCTCCTCCTCCTCTGGTGGTGCTACAAGGCCTGGTGGCATTGGCTGGGTCCTGAGGATTGCCATGTTGTGCAACATGCAGCACACGACTACGAAGTTCGAAACTTGCTCAGGCGAGTACTGCAGTGCTCCTCCGGAATGGTCCAGACAGCGGAACCGTTGTTTCAGCACGCCGATTGTGCGCTCAATAATGTTCCTGGTTGTTTGATGGCTTTCATTGTACCGCAGCTCAGCAGGGGTGTTTGGCGTACGGAGCGGTGTCATCAGCCAGGTGCTCAATGCGTACCCCTTGTCCCCCAGAAGCCAACCAACTGGCTGATGCGGTGCCTCGAAAACTTCTGCCACAGTAGTCTGGCGCAGGATGAAAGCTTCGTGGCAGCTGCCCGGATAGTGGGCATTGACAGCGAGTATCACCTGTCTGTGGTCACAGACCAACTGCACATTCAAGGAATGGAACCCCTTTCTGTTCCTGAATTCCTCTGCATTCTCTCGCGGAGCACGCAAAGCCACATGCGTGCAGTCAATGGCGCCCTGCACCATGGGGAAGCCTGCTACCCTCGCAAAGCCCAGAGCACGGTCACGCTTCTTGTCTGGGGTCATAGGGAAAGAGATGAAGTCTCGTCTCCTTCTGAAGAGGGCATTGGTGACCTGCCGGATGCAGCGATGCACCGCAAACTGGGAGATATTGGCGAGGTCCCCAACAGCAGCTTGGAATGAGCCAGTGGCGTAGAAGTTCAAAGCCACTGTGACCTTCACTGCCACCGACAGAGACGTCCTGGACCTCAGTTGAGGCTGCAGATCTGGCTGCAGCAGGTGGCAGAGCTCAGTGACCACCTCCTTGCTGAATCGCAGCCTTCGCAAACACAGCTCCTCGGACATATGGATGTAGGAGAGCTGTTCACGATATACCCTGGGAGGGTAAGCTCTCCTGTACATGCGCCTGATGGCCCTCCTCCGTCTGGCCATCATTGCCACTCTCTGTCTGCGTCTCTGTATCCTCCGATTCAGCTGGAGCAGGACGACGCCCCCAATCATTGCAGCCCCCATATTCTCTTTGCCAGAAAAGTAATGAGGTACAGCAACTAAAGTAGCAACAAAGTTAGGATGAATAGGCAAAACTACCTCACAAAGCGTTGAGTCAATGTAGAAGTCTCTCTCTCTCTCTCTCCGAATCTCTCTCTCTCTCTCAGAACGAGTGGTGCATAAATGTCGACCACAGAAAAAGACAGGAAGAGGCCCCCTTTAAATAGCGCCCCCCCACAGCCCCACACCGATTGATAACGTTCCAGTCTTCCGGTCGTTGGAAGCACAGGCGGTAAGGCAGGGGGCGCCACTCAATTTCCGCTCCGGGGCGCCCCAAGGGCGTTGCACCATGGAATTACGTCACAATCTGCGCGCGCAGGTGGTCGCAGCGGTAAGTTTTAGCGCAGCCGCACAATCTCAAGTTAAGTTCTCGAGCGGCGCAAACAGCGCTGCGCCCGGGCGTTAGCGGCTTAACGCCCCATTAGCGCCCTATTAAGGCGCTAACGGGAGGCGCATTCAAGTGCTCTATCTCTTTAAAAGCGGTCGCTGAAGCCTAAGCAGCCTCTGTAAGAGGGTTCCCTGATGATGAAACTCCCTCTTTAAAAGCGGTCACTGGTGTTGAGACTCTCTCATTAAAAGGGGTCCCTGACGGGTATACTCCCTCTTTAAATGGGGTCCTTGAAGGCGAGACGCTCTCTTTAAAAGGGGTCCCTTCTGGAATTTCTGTCTCATTAAAAGTGTTCCAAGACGGAGAAACTCAATCTTTAAAAGTGACCGTTGATGGTGAGATTCTATCTTTAAAAGGGTTCCCTGATGCTGAAACACCCTCTTTAAAACGGGTGAGACACACTCTTTAAAAGGGGTCCCTAATAGTGAGACACACTCTTTAATAGGGGACCCTGATGGTGAGAATCTCTCTCTATAAGGGGTGCCTGATAGTGAGACTCCATCTTTAAAATCGGTCCCTGATGGTGAGACTCCTTCTTTAAAAGGGATCCCTGATGGTAAAACTATCTTTAAAAGGGCTCCCTCATAGAATTAATCCCTCTTTAAAAGGGGTCCCTGATAGAAAGTCTCCCTCTTTAAAAGTGGTTCTTGTAGGACAGACGCTCTCTTTAAAAGTCTCTCTGATGGTGAGACTACCTCTTTAAATGTTCTCCCTGATTGTGAGACACCCTCTTTAAAAGGGGTCCCAAATTGGGAGAGTCTCTCGTTAAAAGTGTCCCTGATGGAGAGACTCCCTCTTTAAAAGGTTTCCCTGATAGAAAGACATCCTCTTTAAAAGGGCCCCATCATAGAAAGACTACCTCTTGAAAGCGAGCCCTGATGGTAAGACTCTCTTTAAAAGGGGTCCCTGATGGAGAGACTCTCTCTTTAAAAGGGGCCCCTGATGAGAGAATATCTCTTTAAATGCTGTCCCTAATGCCGAAACTCCCTCTGTAAAAGGGTTCCCAGATGGTGAGACTCCCTCTTTAAAAGATATCCCTGGTGGAGAGACTCTCTTTAAAAGGGTTCCCTGATGCTGAAACACCCTCTTTAAAAGGGGTTCCTGATGGTGAGACTCCCTCTTTAAAAGGGGACCTTGATGTCGAGATTCTCTATTTAAAAAGGTCCCCTGATGGGGTGGACTCCCTCTTTAATAGGAGTCCCTGATGCTGAACACCCTCTTTAAAAGGGGTCCCTGATAGAAAGACGCCCTCTTTAAAAGGGGTCCCTGAAAGAAAGACTGTCTCTTTAAAAGGGGTCCCTGATGGTGAGCCTCCCCCTTTAAAAGGGGTTCCTGATGGTGAGACTCCATTTTTAAAATGGGTCCCTGAAGGTGTGACTCCCTGTTTAAAAGTGGTCCCTGATGGCGAGACTGCCTCTTTAAAATCGTTCCCTGATGGTGAAACCCCCGCTTTCAAAAGGGTCCCTAATGTTGATACTCCATCTTTAAATGATCTCACTGATAGAAAGGCTCCCTCTTTAATAGGATCCCTGATGGTGAGACACCAACTTTAAAATATGTCACTGATGCTGAGACACCCTCTTTAAAAGGGGTCCCTGATGTTGAGAATCTCTCTTTAATAGGAGTCCCTGATGCTGAAACACAATCTTTAAAAGGGCTTCCTGAGAGAAATAAGCCCTCTTTAAATGGGGTCCCTGAAAGAAAGATTTTCTCTTTAAAATGTCTCCCCGAAGGAGAGGCTCACTCTTTAATAAGGGTCCGTGATGGCGAGACTTCCTCTTTAATAGGGGTCCTCGAGGGAGAGACTTCCTCTTTAATAGGGGTCCGTGATGGTGAGACTCCCTCTTTAAAAGAGGTCCCTGATGGAGAGTCTCTCTCTTTAAATGGGGTCATTGAAGGAGATACTTACTCTTTAAAAGGGGCCCCTGATGGTGAGATTCGATCTTTAAAAGGCCCCTGATGCTGAAAAACCTCTTTAAAACGGGTGAGACACCCTCTTTAAAAGGGGACCCTGATGGTGAGACTCTCTCTTTAAAAGGGGTCCCTAATGGTGAGATTACATCTTTAAAGGGTGTCCCAGATTGTGAGACCTATTCTTCAAAAGGGTCCTTAATGTGGAGACTGTCTCCTTAAAACGGGTCCATGATAGAAAGACTCTCTTTAAAATGTGTCCCCGAGTGTGAGACACCTCTTTAAAGCGGTCCCTAATAGAAAGACTCTCTCTATAAAATGGGTCCCCGAATGTGAGACACCTCTTTATAAGGGGTCCCTATTAGAAATACTCTCTCTTTAAAAGAGCTCCCTGATAGAAAGACTCCCTCTTTCAAAGGGATCCCTGATGGTGTGACTTTCTCTTTAAAAGGGGTCCCTGATGGTAAGACTACCCCTTTAAAAGGGGTTCCTGTTGGCGAAACTCTCTTTTTAAAAGGCGTCCCTGATGCTGAAACTCCCTTTTTAAAAGTGGTCCCAGATGGTGAGCCTCTTTAAAATGTTCCCCAAATGGGGAGGCTCTCGCTTTAAAAGGGGTCCCTGATAGAGAAACGTTCTCTTTAAAAGTGGTTTCTAATGGTGAGTCTCCCTCTTTAAAAGGGGTCCCTGATGGTGAGACTCCCTCTTTAAAAATGGTCCCTGACGCTGGAACTCACTCTTTCAAAAGGTGTCCCTGATGGAGACACTCCCTGATTAAAAAGGATCTCTGATGGGTGAGACTCGCTCATTAAAAGGGGTCCCTGATTGTAAGACTCACTTTAAAAGGGCTCCGTGATAGAAAGACTCCTTCTTTAAAATGTGTCCCTGATGGCGAAAATCTCTCTCTAAAATGGGTCCCTGATGTTGAGACTCCTTCTTTAAAGGGTTCCCTGATGCCGAAACTCTCTCTTTAAAAGGGTTCGCTGATGGTGAGAGTCTCTCTTTAAAAGGGGTCCCTGATGGCGTGACTCACTCTTTAAAGGGGGTCCCTGATGGAGAGACTAACTCTTTAAAAGCGCTATTGATGCTGAATCTCCCGCTTTCAAACGATGTCCCTGATGGCGAAACTCTCTCTTTAAAAGCGGTCAATGATGGTGAGACTCCCTCGTTAATAGGAATCCCTCATGGTGATACTCCCTCTTTAATAGGAGTCCCGGATGCTGAAACACCCTCTTTAAAAATATTCTCTGAAGGGGGTACACCCGCTTTAAAAGCGGTCGCTGATGGTGAGACTCCCTCGTTAATAGGAGTCCCTGATGCTGAAACACCCTCCTTAAAAGTGGTCCCTGATGGTATGCCTCTCTAAAAGGGGTCCCTAATAGGTAGACTCTCTCATAAAAAATTGTCCCTGGTAGAAATAAACTCTCTTTAAAAGGAGACCCCGAGGGTGAGACTCCTTCTATAAAGAGGGGCACCTGAATTTGAGACATCCTCAATAAAAGGGGCACTTGATGGTGAAACTCCCTCGTTAAAAGGAATCGCTGATGGTGAGACGCACTCTTTAATAGGGTTCCCTAATGGTAAGACTCACTTCAAAAGGGATCCCTGAAAGAAAAACTTCCTCTTTAAAAGGGGACCCTGATGGCGAAACTCTCTCATTAAAAGGGGTCCCTGATGGTGAGAATGCCTCTTTAAAAGGGGTCTCTGATTTTGAGACTCCTTCTTTAAAAGGGGCCCATGATTGTGAGTCTCCCTCTTTAAAAGGGGCCCCTGATGGTGAGTTTCCCTCTTTAATAGGAGTCCCTAATGCTGAAACCCTCTGTTTAAAAGGGGTCCCTGTTGGAAAAACTCTCTTTAAAGGTGTCCCTGATAGAAAGACTCTCACATTAAAAGGGGTCCCTGAAGTGGATACAGCCTCTTTAAAAGGGGTCCCTGATGGTGAGACTATCTCTTTAAAAGGGGCGCATGATTGTGAGTCTCCCTCTTTAAAAGGTGTCCCTGATGTTGAGACTCGCACTTTAAACTGGGTCCCTGGTGGAGAGACTCTCTCTTAAAAGTGGCAATGATGGTGAGTCTCCCTCATTAAAAGGTGTCCCTGATTGTGAGACACACCCTTTAAAAGGGGTCCCTTTTTGGGACACCCACTCTTTAAAAGGATCCCTTATGGTGAACCTTCCTCTGTTAAAAGGACCCCTGATGGGGAGATTCCCTCTTCAAAAGGGATCCCTTATGGTGAGACTCCCTCTTTAAAAGGGGTCCCTTTAAGAAAGACTCTGTCTTTAAAAGGGTTCACTGATGATGAGTCTCCCTCTTTAAAAGGGGTCCCTAATGGCGAGACCCCCCTTTAAAAGGGATCCCTGATAGAAAAACTCTCTCTTTAGAAGGGGTCCCTGATGGTAAGTCTCCCTCTTTTAAAAGGGTCCCTGATGGTGAGACATCAACTTTAAAAATGTCTCTGATGGTGAGACTCCCGCTTTAAAAGTATTCCCTGATAGAAAGAGTCCTTCTTTAAAAGGGATCCCTGATAGAAAAACTCTCTCTTTAAAAGGGGTCCCTGATGGTGCGACTCACTCTTTAAAATGTGTCCCTGATGTTGAGATTCCCTCTTTAAAGGGGGTCCGTAATCAGAGACTCTCTTTAAAAAGCTCCCTGATAGAAAGAAGCCGTTTTAAAAGTGTCTCTGATTGTGAGACACCCTCTTTAAAAGGGGTCCCTGATGTCGAGACTCTCTCTTAAAAAGCGTTCCCTGATGGTGAGACTCTCTTTAAAAGGGCTCCATGAGAGAAACACTCCCTCTTTAAATAGGTGTCCCTGATGGTAAGGCACCCCCTTTAAAAGGGGTGCCTGAGACAAAGACTCTCTCTTTAAAAGGCTTGCCTTATGGTGAGACTCCGTCTTTATAAGGGGTCCCTAATGGTGAGACACCCTCATTAAAATGTATCCCTGAGTGTGGGAGTCCCTCTTTAAAATGAATCCCTGATGGTGAGATTCACTCTTTAAAAGGGGTTCCCCAAAGAAGGACTCCATTAAAGCAGGGACAGGGTACTGGATTTGGATGATCAGCCATGATCGTATTGAATGGTGGAGCAGGCTCGACGGGCCGAATGGCCTACTCCTGCTCCTAGATTCTATGTTTCTATCTATGTTTCTAAAAGGGGTCCCTGATGGGGAGACTGCCGCTTTAAAAGGGGTCCTTGATGGTTGGTGAGACTCCCTCGTTAAAAGGGGTCCCTGTTGGTGAGACTACCTCTTTCAAAGGGGTCCCTGGTGGAGAGACTCTCTCATTAAAAAGCTTCCCTGACGGAGATACACCCTCTTTAAAAGGGGTCCCTGATTGTGAGACTCCTTTTAAAGAGGGAGTTTCAGCATCAGGGACACCTTTTAATCAGATAATCTCCCCATTAGTGATCACTTGTAAAGAGGGAGTCTCACAATCAGACACCCTTTTAAAGAGGGAATCTTTCTATTAGGGACCCCTTTTAAAGAGGGCGTCTTTCTATCATTTTAAAGAGAGTCTCCCCATTGTGGACCGCTTTTAAGAGGGAATCTCACCATCTGGGACACATTTTAAAGAGGGTGTTTCAGCATCAAAGTCTCTTATCAAAGAGGGAGTCTCCCCCATCAGGGAAGCCTTTTAAAGAGAGACTCTCGACATCAATGACCCCTTTTAAAGAGGGAGTCTCATCATCAGGATCCCCTTTCAAATAGGGTTATTTCAGCTCTTTAAAAGGGTTCCCTGATGGTGAGACTCACTCTTAAAAAGGTTCACTGATGGTAAGACTCTCTTTAAAATGGCTCCCTGATAGAAACATTCCCTCTTTAAAATGTTCTCTGATGGTGAGATTCCCTCATTAAAAGTGCTCCCTGTCAGAAAGTTTCACTCTGTAAAAGTGATCCCCGATGGTAAGACTTCCTCTTTAAAAGTGATACCTGTTGGTGAAATCCCTCTTTAAATGGGCTCCCTGATAGAATGTTACCCTCTTTAAAGATTCTCTGTCGGTGAGACTTCCTGTTTAAAAGGTGTTACTGATGGCGATGCTCCCTCTTTAAAAGATGTCTCTGATGGCGAGACCATCTCTTTAAAAGATGTCCCTGATGGTGAGACACACTCTTTAAAAGTATTCCCTAATGGTGAGCATCTCTCTTTAAAACGGGTCCCTGATGTGGGAGACTCACTCATTAATAGGTGTCACAAATGCTGAAAAACCCTCTTTAAAAGGGGTCCCTGATATTGAGACTCGCTCTATTTACTAGGTCTCAATCATGGGGAGACTCTCTCTTTAACATTCTTCCCTGATGCAGAAACACCCTCTTTAAAAGGTGTCCCTGAGGGTGATATTCACTCTTTAATATTACCTGATGATGAAACACCATCTTTAAAATAGGTCCCTGATAGAAAGACGCCCTCTTTAAAAGGGGTCCCCGATAGAAAGACTCTATCTTTAAAATGGGTCCCCGAGGGAGGCACTCCCTCTTTAAATGTGCTCTCTGATAGAAAGACGCCCTCTTTAAAAGGGGTCCTTGATAGAATAACGCTCTCTTTAAAATGGATACCCGAGGTTGAGACTCCACTTTAAAAGGGGAACCTGATAGAAAGACGCCCTCTTTAAAATGGGTCCCTGATAGAAAGACTCTCTCTTTAAAAGGGGTCCCTGATGGTGAGACTCCCTCTTTAAAAGGCGTCACAGGCGGTTAGGCTGCCCCTTTAAAAGGGGTCCCTGATACAAAAACTCTCTCTTTAAAATGGGACCCTGATGGCGAAACTCTATCTTTAATAGGGGTCCCTGATGGGGAGACTGCCTCTTTAAAAGATGTCGCTGTTGGTGAGATTCCCTCTCTAATAGGAGTCCCTGATGCTTAAAAAACACCATCTTTAAAAGGGGTCCCTGATAGAAAGACACCTTCTTTAAAAGGGGTTCCTGATAGAAAGGCTCTCTCTTTAAAATGGTACCTTGATGGTGAGACTCGCTCTTTAAAAGGGTCCCTAATGGTGAGACACCCTCTTTAAAAGGGGTCCCTGATGCTATGCCCCTTTAAAAGGGGACCCTAATAGGTAGACTCTCTCATTAAAAATGCTCCCTGATAGAAAGAAACTCTCTTTAAAAAGTGACCCCGAGGTTGAGACTCCCTCTAAAAAAGGGACACCTGAATTTGAGACATCCTCTTTAAAAGGGGTCCTTGATGGTGAAACTCCCTCGTTAAAAGGAACCTCTATTGGTGAGACGCACTCTTTAATAGGGATCTCTGATGGTAAGACTCACTTTAAAAGGGATCCCTGATAGAAAGACTTCCTCTTTAAAAGGGGACCCTGATGGCGAAACTCTCTCATTAAAAGGGGTCCCTGATGGTGAGAATGCCTCGTTAAAAGGGGTCTCTGATTTTGAGACTCCTTCTTTAAAAGGGGTCCCTGATGGTGAGACTCCCTCTTTAAAAGGGGTCCATTAAAGATAGACTCTCTCTTTAAAAGGGTTCCCTGATGGTGAGTCTCCCTCTTTAAAAGGGGTCCCTAATGGCGAGACATCCCTTTAAAAGGGATCCCTGATAGAAAAACTCTCTCTTTAAAAGGGGTCCCTGATGGTGCGACTCACTCATTAAAATGTGTCCCTGATGTTGAGCTGCCCTCTTTAAAGGATGTCCGTAATGGGGAGACTCTCTTTAAAAAGCTCCCTGATAGAAATAAGCCGTTTTAAAAGTGTCTCTGATTGTGAGACACTCTCTTTAAAAGGGGTCCCTGATGGTGAGAAACCCTCTTTAAAAGGGGTCCCTGAGTGTGGGAGTCCCTCTTTAAAATTAATCCCTGATGGTGAGATTCACTCTTTAAAAGGGGTTCCCCAAAGAAGGACTCCATCTTTAAAAGGGAACCCTGTTTAAAAGGGGTCCCTGATGGGGAGGCTGCCTCTTTAAAAGGCGTCCCTGTTGGTTAGACTACCTCTGTAATAGTAGTCCCTCAAGCTAAAACACCCTCTTTAAAAGGGGTCCCTGATAGAAATACACACTCTTTAAAATGGGTCGCTGATATTAATGCTCTCTCTTTAAAAGGGGTCCCTGATGGTGAGGCTGCCTCTTTAAAAGGGTTCCCTGATAGCAAGACGCCCTCTTTAAAAGGGGTCCCTGATAGAATGACGCTCTCTTTAAAATGGGTCCCCGAGTGTGAGACTGCCTCTTTAAAATGGGTCCCTGATAGAAAGACACTGGCCCGAAAATTAGACCTAATACGGGAGATTACGTACTGTGTGCTCTCGCGTATTAGGTCCCGAAGTGCCGGTTTCCTGCATGCACTGCGGATGCGCGGGAAACCGGCACTTCGGGTATTGCGAAGGGGGCGGTTCCTAAGTGAATTGCGTGCGCGCTACAGGTTGTGCACATGCAGCGCAGTTAGATTTTTTTTCAGGTTTGAACGCGCAGGTAAGTGTTGAAGATTTTACACATAATGAAAGCAGGCGTAAGACCCACATTTAACAAGGTAAGTAGCTAATTAAGTTTTATTTTAAATTTTTTTAAACAGGTTTATATTTTTTAGAGACTTTAAAGAAAGGTAAGTTTATTTTTATAACTTTTAAAAAGAATTTAATTTTTTTCAAATATTTAAATTTTTGTTTAAAGTGGTTAATTTATTTAACTATAGTTATTTTATTAATGTGATGGCTTTTTTTAAATTTAATTGAGGTTTAGCTGTTCTTTTGGGGGCTTGTTGTATTCATAGTTTTGACAGCTCTTGCTGTCAAAAGTATGAATGAAAGATGGTGTGCTGCCATTGGCTCTAACTGGCCCACGTGATACCAGAGGTAGCATCGAACTAACTGCGCCTCTGGGACACGCACACACTGCGCACCAGAACCAGGGGGAGGCCCAGGAACTGAAGTTCGTGTGGGCCAAAAACCATAAGGGTAGGCATGGAGTGCGATATCGCGGGGGATCCTTACACCCGCGGCAACCATCGAAGTCCAATTTCTGGGCCACTATCATTAAATGTGATTGCTGATGTTGAGACTCCCTCTTTAAAACGGATCCCTGATGGTGACACACCCCCTTTAAAAGGGGTCCCTGATAGAGACTCTCTCTTTAAAAGGGGTCCCTGATGGTGGGAATTCCTCTTTAAAAGTGTCTCTGTTGGTGAGACTCCCTGTTTCAAAGGGGTCCCTGGTGGAGAGACTCTCTCATTAAAAATCTTCCCTGACGGAGATACACCCTCTTTAAAAGGGGTCCCTGATTGTGAGACTCCTTTTAAAGTGGGAGTTTCAACATCAGGGACATATTTTAATGAGAGAATCTCCCCATTAGGGATCCCTTTTAAAGAGGGAGTCTCACAATCAGAGACCCTTTTAAAGAGGGAATCTTTCTATTAGGGACCCCTTTTAAAGAGGGCGTCTTTCTATCATAGAGCCTTTTTAAAGAGAGTCTCCCCATTACGGACCCCTTTTAAGAGGGAATCTCACCATCTGGGACACATCTTAAATAGGGTGTTTCAGCATCAAAGTCTCTTATCAAAGAGTGCATCTCCCCCATCAGGGACGCCTTTTATAGAGAGACTCTCGACATCAAGGACCCCTTTTAAAGAGGGAGTCTCATCATCAAGAACCCCTTTCAAATAGGGTTGTTTCAGCTCTTTAAAAGGGTTCCCTGATGATGAGACTCACTCTTAAAAAGGGTTCCCTGATGGTAAGACTCTCTTTCAAATGGCTCCCTGATAGAAACATTCCCTCTTTAAAATGTTCTCTGATGGTGATATTCCCTCATTAAAAGTGCTCCCTGTCAGAAAGTTTCACTCTTTAAAAGGGATCCCTGATGGTAAGACTTCCTCTTTAAAAGTGATACCTGATGGTGAAACTCCCTGATAGAAAGTTGGCCTCTTTAAAGATTCTCTGATGGTGAGACTACCTGTTTAAAAGGTGTCACTGATGGTGATGCTCCCTCTTTAAAATATGTCCCTGATGGCGAGACCCTCTCTTTAAAAGATGTCCCTGATTGTGAGACACTCTCTTTAAAAGTATTCCCTAATAAAAACATAAGAACATAAGAAATAGGAGCAGGAGTAGGCCAATCGGCCCCTCGAGCCTGATCCGCCATTCAATAAGATCATGGCTGATCTGATCCTAACCGCCAATCTACTATCTATCACAGAACCATCTCCTGCATCTAACAGAATTGCACACACGAAATAGGAGCAGAATCAGGCTACACGGTCCCTGGGCCCGCTCCACTACCCACAGGGCCATGACCGATCCGAACCTAGACTCATGTCCAAATTCCTGCCCGCTCCCCGTAACCCTTAATGCCCTTTACTTCTAGGAAACTGTCTATTTCTGTTTTAAATTTATTTAATGATGTAGCTTCTACAGCTTTTTGTGGCAGCATATTCCATGGACCTACCACCCTCTGAGTGAAGTAGTTCCTCCTCATCTCAGTTTTGAAAGGGCAGCCCCTTATTCTAAGACTATGTCCCCTAGTTCTAGTCTCACCCGTCATCGGGAACATCCTCCCCGCATCCACCCGATCCAACCCCTTCACAATCTTATATGTTTCAATAAGATCGCCTCTCATTCTTCTGAACTCCAATGAGTAGAGTCCCAATCTACCCAACCTCTCCTCATATGACCACCCCCTCATCCCCGGGATTAACCGAGTGAACCTTTTTTGCACTGCCTCGAGAGCAAGGATGTCTTTCCTTAAGTAAGGACACCAAAACTGTATGCAGTATTCCAGGTGCGGTCTCACCAATACCTTGTACATCTGAAGCAATACCTCCCTATTTTTATATTCTATCCCCCTAGCAATGAAAGCCAACATTCCATTTGCCTTCTTAATCACTTGCTGCACCTGCATACTAACCTTTTGAGTTTCGTCCACCAGGACCCCCAGATCCCTTTGCACTTCAGTACTCTCCAGTTTCTTGCCATTAAGATAATAAATTGCTCTAGGATTTTTCCTGCCAAAGTGCATCACCTCACACTTTCCAGTGTTGTATTCCATCTGCCAAATCTCTGCCCACTTACTTAGCCTGTCTATGTCCCCTTGCAGGTTTTTTATGTCCTCCGCACTCACTACTTTCCCTCCCATCTTTGTATCATCTGCAAATTTTGATATGTTACACTTGGTCCCTTCCTCCAAATCGTTAATATAGATTGTAAAGAGTTGCGGACCCAGCACTGACCCCTGTGGAACACCACTAGTTACTGATTGCCAGTCTGAGAATGAACCATTTATCCCAACACTTTGCTTTCTGTTAGATAGCCAATCCTCTATCCATGCCAGAATATTACCCCCCATCCCGTGATTTTTTACCATAAGCAATAATCTTTTGTGTGGCACCTTGTCAAATGCCTTTTGGAAGTCTAAATACACTACGTCCACTGGTTCCCCTTTATCCACTCTATATGTTACTTCCTCAAAGAACTCCAGCATATTTGTCAAACATGACTTCCCCTTCGTAAAACCATGCTGACTTTGTCCTATTAAATTATGATTATCCAAATGTCCTGTTACTGTTTCCTTAATAATGGACTCCAAAATTTTACCTACCACATATGTTAGGCTAACCAGTCTATAGTTACCAGCCTTCTGTCTACTGCCCTTTTTAAATAAGGGTGTTAAATTAGCAGTTTTCCAGTCTGCCGGGACCTTAGCGGAATCCAGGGAGTTTTGAAAAATTATTACCAATGAATCTACAATCCCTACCGCCACTTCCTTCAAGACTCTAGGATGTAAGCCATCAGGTCCAGGTGATTTATCCGCCTTGAGTCCCATTATTTTACCGAGTACCACTTCCTTAGTGATTTTGATCGTGTTTAGCTCCTCTCCCCCTATAGCCCCCTGTTTGTCCAGTGTTGGGATATTCTTAGTGTCCTCTACTGTAAAGACTGATACAAAATATTCATTCAGTGTTTTTGCCATCTCCATATTTCCCACCATTATTTTCCCGGTCTCTTCCTCTAAGGGACCAACATTTACTTTAGCCACCCTTTTTCTTTTTATATAACTATAAAAACTCTTACTATCTGTTTTTATATTTTTTGCTAATTTACTTTCATAATCTATCTTCCCTTTCTTAATCAATCTTTTTGTTATTTTTTGCTGCCTTTTAAAGTTTTCCCAATCCTCTGTCCTCCCACTAGATTTTGCTACCTTATATGCCCTTGTTTTTAGTCGAATACTATCCTTAATTTCTTTACTTAGCCACGGATGACTGTCCTTTCTTTTACACCCTTTTCTTTTCAGTGGAATATATATTTTTTGGAAGTTGTAAAATAACTCCTTGAATGTACACCACTGATCATGTGTCGTCTTACCCTTTAATCTATTTTCCCAATCCACTCTACTCAATTCCGCTCGCATACCTTCATAGTCTCCTTTATTCAAGCTTAGCACGCTTGTTTGAGATCCAACCTTCTCACCCTCTAATTGAATATGGAATTCAACCATGTTATGGTCACTCATTCCAAGGGGATCCTTTACTAGGACATTTTTAATTAATCCTGTCTCGTTACACAGGACCAGATCTAAGGTTGCTTGCCCCCTGGTCGGTTCAGTTACATACTGCTCAAGAAACCCATCCCTAATACACGCAATGAATTCATCCTCAAGGCAGCCCTGCCCCATTTGATTTGTCCAATTAATATGATAGTTAAAATCCCCCATAATTATAGATGTTCCCTTATTACATGCCTCAACTATTTCCTGATTGATACTCCGTCCAACAGAGTTGCAACTGTTCGGAGGCCTATAGACTACGCCCACTAGTGTTTTTTTCCCCTTATTATTCCTTATCTCCACCCAAACTGTTTCATTATCATGATTTTTTGACCCAATATCATTACTCTGTATTACAGTGATTCCTTCCTTTATTAACATAGCCACCGCACCTCCCCTTCCTTCCTGCCTGTCCTTCCTGATCGTTAAATAACCTGGTATGTTTAATTCCCAGGCATTGTCACCCTGCAGCCATGTTTCTGTAATGGCCACAATATCATAACCATATGTAGGTATTTGTGCCATCAACTCGTCTTTTTTGTTACGAATGCTACGTGCATTCAGATAGAGAACTTTCAAATATGCTTTGTGGCACTTAGTTCCTGCTTTTTCACTTTTTACCACTTTACCTTTTACTCCACACACTCTGTCCCTTTATGCCACGCTCTGATTTGTGATTCCCCTACTGCTACCTATGTCTATGACCCTCTCTGTTGTCATTTTTATTTTTTGCTCTCTTGAAACCTCCCCCCCACTAATTAGTTTAAAGCCCTCTCCACAGCCCTAGTTATTCGATTCGCCAGGACTCTAGTCCCACACTGGCCAAGTGAAGTCTGTCCCAACGGAACAGCTCTCTCCTGCCCCAGTACTGGTGCCAGTGTCCCAAGAAGCAAAACCCATTTTTACCACACCAGTCTTTGAGCCACGCATTCAACTCCCTGATTTTATTTACCCTAGCCAAATTTGCTCGTGGCTCAGGTAGTAATCCAGAGATTATTACCCTCGAGGTTCTGCTTTTTAATTTGTCCCCTAGCTGCTCAAACTCCCTCAGCAGAACCTCTTTCCTTGTCCTATCTATGTCATTGGTACCAACATGGACCACGACAACTGGATCCTCCCCCTCCCACTCCAAGTTTCTCTCCAGCCCAGAGGAGATGTCCTTAACCCTGGCACCGGGCAGGCAACACAGCCTTCGGGACTCTCGCTCTTGGCTGCAAAGAACCCTATCTATCCCCCTAATGATACTATCCCCTACCACTACAACATTTCTTTTTACTCCCCCCACTTGAATGGCCCCCCCTACCACGGTGCTGTGGCCAGGTTGCTCATCCTCCCTGCAGTCTCCGCTCCTATCCACACAGGGAGTAAGAGCCTCGAACCTGTTGGACAAGAGCAAGGGCTGCGGCTCCTCCAACACTACCTCCTGGATCCCTGTAACTGCCTCACTCGTAGTCACACCTTCCTGTCCCTGACCACGGGCTACTTCTGAATTAGTTACTCTAATTGGTGTGACTACCTCCTGAAACACGGAGTCCAGGTAACTCTCCCCCTCCCTGATGTGTCGCAGTGTTTGAAGCTCGGACTCCAGCTCATCAACACAGAGCCGGAATTCCTCGAGCAGCCAACACTTACTGCAATTGTGTTCACCGTGAACATCAATGGTGTCCACCAGCTCCCACATATTGCAGCAGTAACACATCACCTGCTCTCCCATTCTATGTAATTAATTAAAATTTATTATTTACCCTTCAGTTAATTTATGCCAGCAGTCTCCGCTACACCACAGATACCCGAGAAACTATAAACTATGGAATTGAAGTTTTGTATAAAAAAAAGAGAAATACTCACCAACCAATCACTTACCTGCTTTCTGGTGACGTCACACTTCGATTATTTTTTACCTCTCTCCTGCTCTCGGCTTGGTGAAAACCTACCTGGTCGCTGCCGCCTTTTACCGCCGCCGCCTCGCCGCTGTTGCTCCACCCAGGTCCGCCGCCTCTGTGGGCCTACCTGGTCGCTGCCGCCTTTTACCGCCGCCGCCTCGCCGCTGTTGCTCCACCCAGGTCCGCCGCCTCTGTGGGCCTACCTGGTCGCTGCCGCCTTTTACCGCCGCCGCCTCGCCGCTGTTGCTCCACCCAGGTCCGCCGCCTCTGGGGAGCATCTCTCTTTAAAACGGGTCCCTGATGTGGGATTTTCGCTCTTTAATAGGAGTCACAAATGCTGAAAAACCCTCTTTAAAAGGGGTCCCTGATATTGAGACTCACTCTTTTTACTAGGTCTCAATCATGGGGAGATTCTCTCTTTAAAATTCTTCCCTGATGCAGAAACACCATCTTTAAAAGGTGTCCCTGAGGGTGAGACTCACTCTTTAATATTACCTGATGATGAAACACCATCTTTAAAATGGGTCCCTGATAGAAAGACGCACTGTTTAAAAGGGGTCCCCGATAGAAAGACTCTATCTTTAAAATGGGTCCCCGAGGGAGGGACTCCCTCTTTAAAAGTGCTCTCTGCTAGAAAGACGCCCTCTTTAAAAGGGGTCCTTGATAGAATAACGCTCTCTTTAAAATGGATACCCGAGGTTGAGACTGCATCTTCAAAATGTGTCCCTGATAGAAAGACTCTCACTTTAAAAGGGATCCCTGATGGTGGGACACCCTCTTTAAAAGGGGTCCCTGATGGTAAGACTCCCTCTTTAAAAGGGTTCCCTGATGGTGAGACTCCGTCTTTAATAGGAATCGCTGATGCTTAAACATCCTCTTTAAAAGTGAATGCAGATGTCAAGACTGCCTCCTTAAACGATGTCCCTGATGGTGAGACTCCTCTTTAAAAGGGGAACCTGATAGAAAGACGTCCTCTTTGAAATGGGTCCCTGATAGAAAGACGCCCTCTTTAAATTGGGACCCTGATAGAAAGACGCCCTCTTTAAAAGGGGTCCCCGATAGAAAGACTCTATCTTTAAAATGGGTCCCCGAGGGAGGGATTCCCCCCTTAAAAGTGCTCCCTGTCAGAATGTTTCACTCTTTAAAAGGGATCCCTGATGGTAAGACTTCCTCTTTAAAATTGTCCCTGATGGTGAAACTCCCTCTTTAAAAGGGCTCCCTGATAGAAAGTTACCCTCTTTAATGATTCTCTGACGGTGAGACTGCCTTTTTAAAAGGTGTCACTAATGGCGATGCTCCCTCTTTAAAAGATGTCCCTGATGGCGAGACCCTCTCCTTACAAGATGTACCTGATGCTGAGACACTCTCTTTAAAAGTATTCCCTAATGGTGAGCATTTCTCTTGAAAACGGGTCCCTGATGTGGGAGACTCACTCTTTAATAGGAGTCACAAATGCTGAAAACCCCTCTTTAAACGGGGTCCCTGATATCGAGACTCACTCTTTTTACTAGGTCTCAATCATGGGGAGACTCTCTCTTTAAAATTCTTCCCTGATGCAGAAACACCCTCCTTAAAAGGGATCCTTGATAGAATAACGCAATCTTTAAAACGGATACCCGTGCTTTTAGACTGCATATTTAAAATGGGTCCCTGATAGAAAGACTCTCTCCTTAAAAGGGGTCCCTGATGCTGAGACTCCCTCTTTAAAAGTCGTCCCAGACGGTGAGGCTGCCCCTTTAAAAGGGGTCCCTGATACAAAAACTCTCTCTTGACAATGGGACCCTGATGGCGAAACTCTGTCTTTAAAAGGGGTCCCTGATGGGGAGACTGCCTCTTTAAAAGATGTCGCTGTTGGTGAGATTCCATCTGTAATAGGAGTCCCTGATGCTAAAAAAAAATCCTCTTTAAAAGGGGTCCCTGTTGGAAAGACACCTTCTTTAAAAGGGGTTCCTGATGGTGAGACTCGCTCTTTAAAAGGGTCCCTAATGGTGAGACACCCTCTTTAAAAGGGGTCCCTGATGGTGAGACTCCCTCTTTAATAGGGTTACATAATGGGGAAAATCTCTCGTTTAAAAGGTGTCCCTTATGGTGAGAATCCCTCTTTAAAGGCATCCCTGAGTGTGAGACTCCCTCTTTAAAAAAGATCCCTGATATTAAGATTCTCTTTAAAAGGGTTCCCTGAAAGAAAGTCTCCCTCTTTAAAAGGGGTCTCTGATGGTGAGACTCTCTTTAAGTTGGGCTCCCTGATAGAAAGACTCCCTCTTTAATAGGGTTACCAAATGGGGAGACTCTCTCGTTTAAAAGGGGTCCCTGATATTGAGACTCCCTCTTTAAAAGTGTCTCTGATAGTGAAACTCTCTCTTTAAAAGGACTCACTGATAGATGGACTCCCCATTTAAAAGGGGTCCCTGATGGTGAGACTCACTCTTTAAAAGGAGACCGTGATGGAGAGAATCCCTCGGTAAAATGGTCTCTGATATTGAGACTCCCTCATTAAAAGGGGTCTCTGATGGTAAGACTCTCTTTAAAAGGGTTCCCTGAGAGAAAGACTCCCTCTTTAAAAGGGTCTCTGATGATTAGACTCCCTCTTTAAATGGGCTCCCTCATAGAAAGACTTCCTCTTTAAAAGGGATCACTGATGCTGAGACTCACTCTTCAAAAGAGCTCCCTGAGATAAATATTCCCTCTTGAAAATGGATCCTGATGGTGAGACACCCTCTTTAAAATGTGTCCATGAAGGGGATTATCCCTCTTTAAAAGGGGTACCCGATGGTGCGACTGTCTCTTTAATTTGGGTCTCTGATGGGGAGACTGCCTCTTTAAATGGACTCCCTCCTGTAAAGACTCCCTGTTTAAAAGGGGTCCCTGATGTGAGACTCCCTCTTTAAAACAGGTCCCTGATGGTCAGACTTCCTGTTTAAAACGTGTCGTGATGGTGAGGCTCTCTCTTTAAAAGAGGTCCCTGATGAAGACACACCCTCTTTACAAGGGATCCCCGATGGAGAAACAGAGTGTTAATCTGCGAGTTTGATGAGTGAGGGAGTAAATCTTAAAGGTTAATCTCTTAATTTTATAAATTCTAGTCTTATGTGCTTGCAATTAACATTAAAATTTACTGTTTCAAGTTTTAAGTTTCTTCAAGGCTTGGGCAGGGCTAATCAATCACTGTGCTGGAGAGCAGGTGAGTGTAATTAATTAATTAAGTGGTCCAATCTGGTTCTGTCACTGCCAGAGAGCTCACTTATGTAAATCTCAGCATTATAAATAAGGGAGGCTAGAGTGTAGTTCGTCACGAATTGCAGATCGGAACAGAGTGTTATGCTGCGAGTTTGGTGAGTGAGGGAGTTCGGGGAGGGAGGTGTTCCTTTCTTTTTCCATCTTTGTCAGCTTCCAGGAGAGCAAGAGCTAAAACGCTGCACAAGGCGGGACAGAGAACAAGCAGTGAGTATTTCTACTGTCTTTCTACATTCCAGTCATTAAAGTAAAAGTAAGGTCTCTAGTTTAGAGTAAGTAGTGTTTAAAGGGAGGTAAGGTCCATCGTGTATTTAATATTATTTGATTTAAAGGGAGTAAATTAAGGGTAGGACATGGCAGGGCAGCTCGGCAGTCTGGAGTGCTCCTCCTGCGCTCTGTTTATAGTCAGGGACACTATGACTCCAAAAGGGGTCCCTGATGGACACACTCCCTCTTTAAAAGCGGTGCCTGATGGTGAGACTCCCTCTTTAAAAGGTGTCACTGATGCTGCGGCACCCTCTTGAAAATGGGTCCCTGATTGTGAGACTGCCTCTTTAAAAGGGGTCCCTGTAGGAGAGACTCATCAATAGTGGTCCCTGAAGGGGATACACCCTATTTAAAACGGGACCCTGATGGTGAGACTCTCTCTTTAAAAGTGGTCTCTGATGGGGGGACTCTTTCGTTTAAAAGGGGTCCCTGATGGTGAGACTCCCTGTTTATGAGGGGCCCCTAAATGTGAGACTCTCTCTTTAAAAGCGGTCCCTGTTGTTTAGACTCCTTCTTAAAATTTGGGCCCTGATGGTGAGAATCCCTCTTTAAAAGGGGTCCCTGATGGGGAGACATCCTCTTTAAAAGGTGACCCTGATTGAGACACTCCCGCTTTAAAAGGGGGTCTCTGATGTTAAGACTCACATTAAAAGGGCTCCCTGATTCAAAGACTCCCTCTTTAAAAAGGGGTCCCTGATGTTGAGATTCCCTCTTTAATCGGAGTCCCCGAAGCTGAAACATCTTCTTCAATACGGGTCCCTGATGGTGCAACTGCCTCTTTAAAAGTGTCCCTAAGAGGGAGACTCTCTCTTTATGGGGTTCCTGATAGAAAGATGCCGTCTTTAAAAGGGGTCCTTGATAGAAAGACTCTCTCTTTAAAATGGGTCCCTGATGGTGAGACACCCTCTTTAAAAGGGGTCCCTGAAGGTGAGACTCCATCTTTAAAAGGGGTCCCTCGTGGAACGAACTCTCTCGTTAAAAAGGGTTCCTGAAGGGGATACCCCATCTTTAAAAGAGGTCCCTGATTGAGAGACCCTCTCTTTAAAAGGGGACAATGATGGTGAGACATTCTCATTAAAAGGGATCACAAATGGGGAGACTCTCTCGTTTAAATGGGGTCCCCGATGATGAGACTCCATCTTTAAAAGTGATCTCTGATGGTGAGACTTCTTCTTTAAAAGGGATCCCATATGGTGAGACTCCCTCTTTAATACGAGTCCCTGATGCTGAAACACCCTCTTTAAAAGGTGTCCCTAATGGTGAGGCTGCCTCTTTAAAAGGTGTCCCTAATATGGAGACTCTCTCTCAATTGGATCCATGATAGAAAGACGCCCACTTTAAAAGGGGTCCCTAATAGAAAGACTCCATCTTTAAAATGGGTCCCTGATGGGGAAACAACCTCTTTAAAAGGTGCCTCTGATAGAAAGCCTCCCTCTTTAAAAGGTTCTCTGGCGGTGAGTCTCCTTCTTTAAAAGTGGACTCTGATGCCTAACCACCCTTTTTAAATGTGATCCCTGATGGTGAGCCTCTTTAAAAGGGGTCCCTAATGGGGAGACTCTCAATTTAAAAGGGATCCTTGTAAGAAAGATTCCAATTTAAAAATTTCTCAGATTGTGAGATTCTCTTTTTAAAAGGTGTCCCTGATGATGAGACTCCCGCTTTAAAAGGGGGCCCTGGGTTTGAGACTCTCCCTTTAACATGTCTCCCTGCTACAAAGACTCCCTCTTTAAAAGCGTCTCTGACGGTGAGATTCTCTCTTTTAAAGTGTTCCCTGATGTTGAGCCTCTTTAAAAGAAGTACCTAATGGGAGACTCTCACTTTAAAAGGCGTCCTTGAAAGAAAGAATCCTTCTTTAAAAGGGTCTCTGACGGTGAGATTGACTCTTTAAAAGGGGACCTTGATTTTGAGACTCCCTCTTTAAAAGGGGTCCCCGAGTGTGAGACTCCCTCTTTAAAAGGGGTCCCTGATGGTAAGACTATCTTTAAAAGGGGTTCCTGATTGAAAGACTCCCTCTTTAAAAGGGATCGCTGATGGTAAGACATTCTTCAAAAGAGCTCCCTGAGAGATAGATTCCATCTTTAAAATGTGTCCCTGAGGGTGAGACTCCCTCTTTAAAAGTGTCTCTGATGGTGAGACTCCCTCTTTAAAGGGCACCCTGATAGAAAGACTCTCTATTTACAAGGAATCCCTGATGGTGAGTCTCACTCTTTAAAAGGACTCCTTGATAGAAAGAATCACTCTTTAAAAGGGAACCCTGATGGTAAGGCTCTCTTTAAAATAGCTCCCTGATAGAAAGTCTCCCTCTGTAAAGGGGATTCCTGATGGTGAGACACACTCTTTAAAAGGGATCACCGATGCTAAGACTCACTCTGTAAAGGGGATTCCTGATGGTGATACTCAATCTTTAATGGATCCGTGATGGTGAGACTCTCTCTTCAAAAGTGTTCCTTAATGGTGAGACTCCCTCTTGAAAAGGGGTCGCTGATGGTGAGACTCCCTCTATAAAAGGGGTCCCTGGTCGAGAGACTCTCTCATTAAACTGGGTCCATGAAGGGTAAACAACATCGTTAAAAGGGATCCCTGTTGGTGCGACTCACTCTTTAAATTGGGTCTCTGATGGCGAGACTCCCTCTTTAAAATGACTCCCTGCTGGAAAGACTCCCTCTTTAAAAGTGATCCCTGATGGTGAGACTTCATCTTTAAAAGGGATCATAATGGACATATTCTCACTTTAAAAAGGGGTCCCTGATGCTGAGACACGCTACGTAAAAGGGATCCCTGACAGAAAGACTCCCTCTTTAAAAGGGGACCCTGATGGCGAAACACTCTCATTAAAAGTGTTCCCTGATGGGGAGACTGCCTTTTTAAAAAAGTTCCCTGATGTGGAGACTCCCTCTTTAAAAGGGATCCCTGATGGTGGGACATCACCTTTAAAAAGGGTCCATGATAGAAAGACTCCCTCTTTAAAAGGGTTCCCTGATGGTGAGACTCACTCTTTAAAAGGGGTCCCTAATGGTGAGACAACCTTTTTAACATGGGTCCCTAAAGGTGAGACTCCCTCTTTAATAGGGTTCCCTAATGGGGAGACTCTCTCGTTTAACAGGGGTCCCTGATGCTGAGACTCCCTCTAAATAAGAGGCCCCTGATGGTTAGACTCGCTCTTTAAAAGTGTCTCTGAAGGTGAGTCTCCCTCTTTAAAGCACACCCTGATAGAATGACTCCCTCTTTACAAGGAATCCCTGATGGCGATTCTCTCTCTTTAAAAGAGGTCCCTGATGGTAAGACTCTTGTGAAGGAATAGCCAGGATTCAGAATAATATACGATAAGAAAAAGAGATTTCTGAAATTATTAATACATGACGTACTGGGTTTAAAATCATAAGCCTTAGCAGACACAGGCTGCAAACAGAATACAGGCTTATGAGATAAGATGGTTTGTTAACACAAAGCTGTTAACACAAGTTCGAGTAAAAACCTGGTTTAAGAACGAAGTGGAAAAAAGCTGTTCAAATACGTTCTGTTATTAACGAAAGAACAGTTCAAATACATGTTAACCAGCCGAATTGCAAGCATATTTTTAAAACTGTCTCCATAGAAAATATCAAGAGATGTCCTGCAAGATACCGAAACGGCGGAAAAATACAAGGTGCAGTTGTACACTGTCTTTTAAGAGCCAGCTTGGAGCACGACACAGGAAATGGATGCGATCGAATTACTGATGATGGGAAGTCAGAAGGTGTACTCGGCTCTTCTACACGCTGCTTGGCAACGCATCAGGATTAGGATTTGCGAAACGCAACACCGAAACAAGGAAAGATCAACGAGTTACTTCAGCAAAGGAGGAAGACATCGCGGATAAAGAAATAATTAACTGAGTGCCTCGTAAGGCCTATACAGATACAAACATCTGTACACACGCTGGATCGAAGGAACAGCGTGTCAAGCTTCAACTAATTTCAAATGACGTCACCTTGACTCGTATGAAGAACTCACCTCTACATCTGCTGATTGAACATTTTAAGTACATTTTGTTTGGCTCATACATGTCTATGTTATCATCCTTTTAAATTGTGTACAATTTAAAATAAGGCAAAACATTGTCCTAGGATGATTTAAAAGGAATTTTCATGTTGCACATGAATGTTCATCTCGTAAAATGAATATGCTATTGTAACCTCATAAGCAATATTGATCAAACCTTGTCCTGAAGTTTTAAGCTCATCTTTTGGTCAAGGCGGGGCTGTGAAGGAGTAGCCAGGATTCAGAAAAATATATGACACTAAAAACAGATTTCTGAAATTATAAATAAATGACATACTGGGTTTAAAAATAGTAAGCCTTAGCAGACACAGCTTGCAAACAGAATACAAGCTGATGAGATAAGATGGTTTGTTAACACAAAGCTGTAAACACAAACTTTGATATGGGAATGGGATAGAGACAAAGGCAATGCCCTATGGAAGCAAACCATTGGGAGGTTCCTCTAGAGTTTGGGAGAAAATCAATGGAATGACCCCCCAAGTAAAGTGTTATAATCTAACACGTCTAACAGGTGCACAGGACTTTAAAAAAAAACAAGTGCATTTGAAAAAATGACATCAAGTAAGAAATACCTGTCGTAAAATAGTTTTATGTTAAACTTAGAAACAGGAAACACGATTAAATATGCAACCAATTCACATCGCGAGAAAACAAGTAAACACTGAGTTAAAGTGTTTTCAATTTACATATTGTAAATATAATACATACAGAAGGCTTTGAAGAAATGACATCAAGTAAACGAAACGCCTGCTGAACAAATAGTTTTAATGCTAAGCTTGAGGATGGAGTCACATTGTCTGATAAAAAAACAATTGATGTAAATAAGAAATGTATGGAACACCCTAGATAAAGTGGTTTTAATTTACAAGTTGTAAAAGGTACACAAACATGACGACTTTGAAAATATTACTTCAATGGATACACCAAGCAATCACATTGATCTTGTATTGAACATGGAATACCACGGAGACACAACGCCTGATAATAACCAGTTAAAGTAATATTAGAAAATCAGTAGAAAGACTTTGATAAGAATTGCGTCAAACAGAAACCATTGCTGTTCTTGTTTATATGACGGTTTTTGAAACCTCTATGCTACAGACATAATTATGCATGCAATATCTAAATTGAGAGTAAAGACAGAAAGCATTCAACAGAGATATCAATAAAGAATAGAACAAAGTCAGCAAAGACATAACTTAATACAATTAAGCTTACATCATCAGGAAAACTGCAAAGGATAAACCACCCAAAAAAGATATAAAAATAGATCTTTTCAAACAGAAAAGTCAGAAGTCACTGGGACGACAAGCGTTTCTCAACTTCACAGACATTCTCTGTAAGTTTACAACGTTTGAGTCTCGGGTAATCAAGGTATTTGATTGTGGTGGATATTCTGGATTAAGAAATAAGTAGAAGTGTGGAAATGTAACGAAGTTAAGTTTTGAGAATAAGGATCTCTGATAAGAAATGTAAGCTATTTGTATTTTGAACGATTAAAGTTGTGATTGCCATAATATATGTAATCTAAATGTCGGTTCGTCAATAAATCTATATATTGTTAAAATTGTCTCAAAGAACAATACTGTATTATCTTGCGAACTCAATTGCTGTGCAATCAAAGGACTGGTAGAATTCTCAGGGGTATTCCGGACCCTCATAATATCCTGAAGTTTTCAGTCTAGTTAAACATTTTAAAAGTACTTACTGGAGGACGGTAACAACTTTAGACCGTTTCTTTCCTTTATGAAAAGGTAGCCTGACCTTTAGACCCAATTAAGCGTCTTATAGGAACCGGCTACCGCAAACTTTAGTTGAAGGTAAACGTCTGGGGAATACGCCTGATCTGTGGTAGTCCAAAAGGGCTAGGACTTGTAATTATCCCTTCATTATCTTTAAAAGGGCTCCCTGAGAGATAGACTCCGTCTTTAAAAGGGTCTCTGATGATGAGACTCCGTCTTTAAAAGCGTCCCTGATAGTAAGACTCTTTAAAAGGGTTCCCTGAGAGAAAGACTCCATCTTTAAAAGTGTCTCTGATGGTGAGACTCCCTCTTTAAAAGGGATCCCAGCTGCTAAAACTCACTCTTTAAAATGGAACCTTATATGGTGTCACTCCATCATCAAAAGGGATCCTGATGGTGAGACTCACACTTTAAAAGGGGTCCCTGATGGTGTGACTCCCTCTATAAAAAGGGTCGCTGGTGGAGAGACTCTAACGTTATCATGATTCCCTGAGGGGGATACACCCACTTTAAAAGGGGTCACTCATGTTGCGACATTGTCTTTAAAAGGGATCCCTAATGGGGATATTCTCTCTTTAAAAGGGGTCCCTGATGCTGAGACTCCCTCTTTACAAGGGGTCCCTGATGGTGAGTCTCACTCTTTAAAAGGAGACCCCGATGATGACTCACTCTCTTGAAAAGGGTCTCTGCCAGTGAGACTCCCTCTTTGAAAGGGATCCCTAATGGAGACATTCTCTCTCTTTAAAAGTGGGCCCTGATGGTGAGAGTCCCTCTTTAAAATGCCTCCTAGAGAGAAAGACTCCCTCTTTAAAAGGGTCTCTGATTGTGAGACTCCCTCTTTAAAAGGGTTCCCTGATAGAAAGGCTCACATTAATGTAGCTCCCTGATAGAAATAATCGATCTTTCAAAGGGCTCCCTGAGAGAAAGACTCCCCCTTAAAAGGGTCCCTGATGCTGAGACTCCCTCTTTAAAAGGGGTCCCTAATATAAAGACTCCCTCTTTACAAGGGGTCCCTGATGGTGAGTCTCACTCTTTAAATGGAGACCCTGATGATGACACACCCTCGTTAAAAGGGTCTCTGCCAGTGAGACTCCCTCTTTGAAAGTGATCCCTAATGGGGAGATTCTCTCTCTTTAAAAGGGGTCTCTGATGGTGAGACTCCCTCCTTAAAAGGGCTCCCGGATAGAAAGACTCAACTCTTTAAAAGGGATCCCTGATGGTGAGACTCAATCTTTAAAAGGGACCCAGATGCTATGACTCACTCTTAAAAAGGGGATCCCTCATGCTGAAACTCCCTCTTTAAAAGGCTCCCTGAGAGAAAGGCTCCCTCTTTAAATGGATCCCTGATGATGAGACTCCATCTGTAAAAGTGATCCCTGATGGTGAGACTCGCTCTTTAAATATGGTCCCTGATGGTGAGACACCCTCTTTAAAAGATGTCCCTGGTTGAGATATTTTCTCATTAAAATGTGTCCAGGAAAGGGATAGACCCACTTTAAAAGGGGTCCCTGATGGCGCGACTGTGTCTTTAAATTGGGTCTCTGATGATGAGACAACCTCTTTAAAAGGGGACCCTGATGCTGAGGCTCCCTCTATATAAGGAGTCCCTGATGGTGAGACACCCTCTTTAAAAGTGTCTCTGATGTTGAGACTCCCTCTTTAAAAGCACTCCCTGATAGAAAGAATCCCTCTTTACAAGGGGTCCCTGATGGTGAGTCTCACTCTTTGAAAGGATCTCTGATGGTGAGACTCCCTATTTGAAATGGATCCCTCAAGGGTAGATTCTCTCTTTTTAAAAGGGGTTCCTGATGTTGAGTTTCCCTCTTTAAAATGGGTCCCTGATTATGAGACACCCTCATTGAAAGGGGTCCCTGAGTGTGAGACTACCTCTTTAAAGGGGTCCCTGATGGTAAGACTCTCTTTAAAAGGGCTCCCTGAGAGAAAGACTCCCTCTTTAAAAGGGTCTCTGATGGTGAGACTCCCTCTTTAAAAGGGCTCCCTGATATAAAAGACTCATTCTTTAATAGGGTTCCCTAATGGGGAATCTCTCTCGTTTAAAAGGGCTCCCTGATGGTGAGACACTCTCTTTAAAATGTCTCTGATGGTGAAACAACCTCTTTAAACTGAATCCCTGATTGAACGACTCCCTCTTGAAAAGTGCTCCCTGATGGTGAGCCTCTTTAAAAGAGATACCTAATGGGAGACTCTCACTTTAAAAGGCGTCCTTGAAAGAAAGAAACCCTCTTTAAAAGTGTCCATGATGGTGAGACTCACTCTTTAAAAGGAGACCCTGATGGTGAGAATCCCTCTTTAAAAGGGTCTCTGATGGTGAGACTCTCTCTTTAAAAAGTGTCCCTGATAGTAAGATTCTCTTTAAAAGGTTTCCCTGAGAGAAAGACTCTCTCTTTAAAAGGGTCTCTGATTGTGAGACTCCCTCTTTAAAAGTGCTCCCTGATAGAAATACTCCTTCATTAAAAGGGAACCCTGATGGTAAGGCTCTCTTTAAAATTGCACCCTGATAGAAAGCCTCCCTCTTTAAAAGAATCCCTGATGGTGAGACTCCCTCTTTAAAAGGGATAGAAGATGATAAGACTTACTCTTTAAAGGGGATCCCTGATGGTGAGACTCACTCTTTAAAAGGGGTCCCTTTAGGTGAGACTCCCTCTTTAAAAGAGGTCCCTGATGGTGAGACTTCCACGTTAAACTTCCCTGCTGGAGAGACTCTCTCATTAAAATGGGTCCGTGAAGGGGATACTCTTTCTTTAAAAGGGTCCCTGATGGTGCAACTCTCTCTTTAAATTGGGTCTCTGGAGGTGAGACTCCCTCTTTAAACGTAATCCCTGATGGTGAGACTTCTTCTTTGAAAGGGATCCCTAATGGGGATATTCTCGCTTTAAAATGTGTCCCTGATGCTGAGACTCCCTCGTTAAAAGGAGTCCCTGAATGAAAGACTCCCTCTTTAAAAGGGGACCCTGATGGCGAAAGTCCCCCTTTAAAAGGGGTCCCTGATGGGGAGTCTGCCTCTTTAAAAGATGTCCCTGATGGTGAGACTCATTCTTTAAAATGGATCCCTGATGTTGAGACTCTCGCTTTAAAAGAGATCCCTGCTGATGAGACTCACTCTTTAAAACTGGTCCCGGATGGTAAGACTATCTTTAAAAGGGGACCCTGAGAGAAAGACTCCCTCTTTAAAAGGGGTCCCTGTTGTTGTGACTCTCTATTTAAAAGGGATCCCTGATGGTGAGACTCCCTCTTTAAAAGGGGTTCCTGATGGTGAGGCTCCCTCTTTAAAAGGTGTCCCTTTTGGGGAGACTCCCTATTTAAAAGGGATCCTGATGGGGAGACACCCTCTTTAAAAGATGTCCCTGATGAAGATACACCCTTTTTAAAAGGTGTCACTGATGGAGACTCTCTTTCTTTAAAAAGGGGTACCTGATGGAGGGGACATAATCTTAGAATAAGTGGCTCCTCTTTCAAAACTGAGATGAGGAGAAACTTTTTCACTCAGCGGGTAGTGGGTCTGTGGAATTTGCTACCCCAGGAAGCTGTGGAAGCTACTTCATTAAATAAATTTAAAACAGAAATAGACCGTTTCCTAGAAGTAAAGGGAATCAGGGGTTACGGAGAGCGGGCTGGAAATTGGACATGAGTTTGACTTCGGATCGGTCAAGGCCCTGTGGGTGGCGGAGCGGGCCCAGGGGCCGAGTGGCCTGGTCCTGCTCCTACTTCTTGTGTTCTTTAGAGTTGGGGTTGGATCAGATCAGTCATGATCTCATTGATTGGCGGAGCAGGCTCGAGGGGCTGGTGAGACTGCTTCTTTAAAATGTGTCCCTAATGGGGAGACTCTCCCTCTATGGGGTCCCTGATAGAAAGACGCCCAAATTAAAAGGGGTACCTGATAGAAAGACTCTTTCTTTAAAATGGGTCCCTGATGTTGAGACTCACTCTTTAAAAGGGGTCGCTGATTGTAAGACTCACTTTAAAAGGGCTACCTGATAGAAAGACTCCCTCTTTAAAAGGGTCTCTGATGTTGAGTCTCCCTCTTTAAAGGTACTCCCTGATAGAAATACTCCCCATTTAAAAGAGATCCCTGATGGTGAGACATCTTCTTTAAAAGGGATCCCTAATGGGGACACTCTCTCTTTGAAAGGTGTTCTTGAAAGAAAGACTCCCCCTTTAAAAGGGTCCCTGATGGTGAGATTCTCTCTTTAAAAGCGGCCCATGATAGAAAGAATCTCTCATTAAAATTGGTCATTGATGGTGAGACTCACTTTATAAAAGGGGTCCCTGATGGTGAGATTCACTTTTTAAAAGGGGTCCCTGACGGTGAGACTCTCTCTTTAAAATTGGTCATGATGTTGAGACTCTTTCTTTAAAAGGAGTCTCTGATGCATAACCTCCCTTTTTAAAATTGTTCCCTGAAGGTGAGCCTCTTTAAAAGGGGTCCCTAATGGGGAGACTTTCACTTTAAATGGGGTCCTTGAAAGAAAGAATCCCTCTTTAAAAGTGCCTCTGATGGTGAGATTCTCTCTTTAAAAGGGGATCCTGATGGTAAAGCTCTCTTTAAAAGTGCTTCCTGATGGTGAGACTCTTTCTTTAAAAGGGACCACTGATCGACAGACACCCTCTTTATAAGGGATCAATGACTGTGAGACTCTCTCTTTAAAATTGGTCATGATGTTGAGACTCTTTCTTTAAAAGGAGTATCTGATGTATATCCACCCTTTTTAAAAGTGGACCCTGAAGGTGAGCCTCTTTAAAAGGGGTCACTAATGGGGAGACTTTCACTTTAAAAGGGGTCCTTGAAAGAAAGACTCCCTCTTTAAAAGGATCGCTGACGTTGAGATTCATCTTTAAAATTAGTCCCTGATGGTGAGACTCCCTCTTTAAAAGGGGGTCCTGAGTGTGAGACTCACCCTTTAAAAGGGATTCCTGCTAGAAAGACACCATCTTTAAAAGCATCTCTGACGGTGAGATTCTCCAATAAATTGGTCCCTGACGGTGAGCCTCTTAAAAAGGGGTCCCTAATGTTGAGACTCTCACTTTAAATGGGGTCCTTGAAAGAAAGAATCCCTCTTTAAAAGGGCCTCTGATGGTGAGATACTCTCTTTAAAAGGGGAACCTGATGGTGAGAGTAACTCTGTAAAAGGGGACCCTGATGGTAAGGCTCTCTTTAAAAGTGTTTCCTGATCGTGAGTCTCCCTCTTTAAAAGTTATCACTGATAGAAAGACTTTCACTTTAAAAGGGGTCCATGATGGTGAGACTCCCTCTTTAAAAGGGGTCCCTGATGGTGAGATTTCCTCTTTAAAAGGGGTCCCTGATAGTGAGACTCCCTCTTTAATCGGAATCCCTCATGCTGAAACATCCTCTTAAAAAGGGGTCCGCAAAGGTGAGACAGATTCATTAAAAGTGTCCCTAATGGGGAGACTCTCTCTTTCTGGTTTCCCTGATAGAAAAACGCTTTTTTAAAAGGGATCCTTGATAGAAAGACTCTCTCTTTAAAATGGGAAACTGATGGTGCGACTTCATCTTTAAAAGAGGTCCCTGATGGTGAAACTCTATCTTTAAAACGGTTCCCTCGTGGAGAGATCCTCTCTTTAAAAGGGGACTCTGATGGTGAGATTTCCTCATTAAAAGGGATCCGTAATGGGCAGACTCTCTCGTTTAAAAGGGGTCACTGATGTTTAGACTCCCTCTTTAAAAGGTGTCCTTTATGGTGAGACTCCCACTTTAAAAGAGATCTGTGACGGTGAGACTTCTTCTTTAAAAGGGTTCCATTCTGGGGTGATTCTCTCGTTAAAAGGGGTCCCTGATCGTGAGACTTCCTCTCTACGGGACCACTGATAGAAAGACGTCCTCTTTAAAACGGGTCCCTGATAGAAAGACTCTCTCTTTAAAATTGTTCCCTGATGATGAGACTCACTCTTTAAAAGGGGTCGCTGATTGTAAGACTCACTTTAAAATGGCTACCTGATAGAAAGGCTCCCTCTTTAAAAGGGTCTCTGATGGTGAGTTTCCCTCTTTAAAAGTACTTCCGGATAGAAAGACTCCCCCTTTAAAAGGGATCCCTGATGGTGAGACATCTTCTTTAAAAGGGATCCCTAATGGGGAGACTCTATCTTTAAAAAGGGTCCTTGAAAGAAAGACTCCATCTTTAAAAGGGTCTCTGATGGTGAGATGCTCTCTTTAAAAGTGGTTCCTGATGGTGAGACACCATCATTAAAACGGTTACCCTGATGTTGAGAATCTCTTGAAAAGGGGTCCTTGTTGGGTAGACGCCCTCTTTAAAAGGGTTCCTTAATGGGGAGACACCCTCTTTAAAAGGAGAACCTGGTGGAGACACTCCCTCTTTAAAAGTGGTCCCTGATGGTAAGACTCATGTTAAAAGGGCTCCCTGATATAAAGAATGCCTCTTCAAAAGGGGACCCTGATGGCGAAACTCTCTCTTTCAAAGGGGTACCTATTGGGAAGAATCACTCTTTAAAAGTGGTCCCTGATGGTGCAACTCCATCTTTAAATGAGGTCCCTGATGTTGAGAATCCCTCCTTAATCGGAGTCCCTAATTCTGAAACATACTCTTCAAAAGGGGTCGCTGATGTTAAGACTGCCTCTTTAATAATGTCCCTAATGTGGAGAATCTCACTTTATGGGGTCCCTGATGGAAAACCAACTCTTCAAAAGGGGTCCTTGATAGAAAGATTATCTCTTTAAAATGTGTCCCTAATGGTCAGACACCCTCTTTAAAAGGGGTCCCCGATGGAAAAGTCTCTCTCTTTAAAGTGGTCCCTGATGGTGAGACTCACTCTTTAAAAAGGTCCCTAATGTTGTGACACCCTCTTGAAACGTGGTCCCTGATGGTGAGACCCTCTCTTTAAAAGGGGACTCTGATGGTGAGACTTATTCCTTAAAAGGGTTCCCTTATTGTGAGACTATCTCGTTAAAAGTTGTCCCTGATGGAGTGACTCTCTCGTTAAAAGGTGTCCCTGATGGAGTGACTCCCTCTTTAAAAGGGGTCCCTAATGGAGAATCTCCCTCTCTCTATGGGGTCTATTATAAAAAGACGCCCACTTTAAAAGAGGTCCCTGATAGAAAGACTCACCATTTAAAAGAGATCCCTGATGGTGCAACATCTTCTTTAAAAGGCATCCCTAATGGGGAGAGTCTCTTTAAAAGGGCTTATGATAGAAACACTAATTCTTTCAAAAGGGTCTCTGATGGTGAGACTACTTCTTTAATAGGAGTCCCTGATGCTGAAACATCCTCTTTAAAGTGGGTCCCTTTTTATGAGACTGCCTCTTTAAATGTGTCCCTAATGGGGAGACGCTCACGTTAAAAGGGGTCTCTGATAGAAAGACTCCATCTTTGAAAGGGGTCCCTGATAGAAAGTATCTCTCTTTAAAAGCGGTCCCTGATGGTGCGACTGTCTCTTTAAAACGGTCGCTGCTGCTGAAGCACTCTCTTTAAAATGGGCCCCTAATTGTGAGACTGCCTTTTTAAAAGGGGTCCCTGATGTCGAGACTCTCACTTCAAAAGAGATCCCTGATGGTGAGACTCCTTCTTTAAAAGGGCCCCCTGATCGAAGACTCCTATTTAAAAAGTTCTCTGATGTTGAGACTCCCCCTTTAACAGGGCTCACCGATAGAAGGACTCCCTCTTTAAAAGTGTCTCTGATGGTTAGAGTCTCTCTTTAACAGGTGTCCCTGATGGTGAGACACGCCCTTTAAAAGGGGTTCCTCGTGGAGTTATTCTCTCATTAAATGCGTCCCTGACTGGGATACTCCCTCTTTAAAAGAGTTCCCTGATGGGGAGACTCCCTCTTTAAATGAGATCGCTGATAGTGAGATTTGCTCTTTAAAAGGGCTCCCTGATGGTGAGACTCCCTTCTTAAAAGGTGTCCCTAATGGGGAGACGCTCACTTTGAAATTGGTCCCTGATAGAAAGACCTACTCTGTAAAAGGACCCAGACAGAAAGACTCTCTATTTAAACGGGTCCCCGAGGGTGAGTCTCCATCTTTAAACAGGGTCCCTGATGGAAAGACTCTCTTTAAAATGTGCCCCTGATGGTGAGACTTCCTCTTTAAAAGTGAATCTTGATGGTAAGACTCACTCTATTAAAGGGATCCCTTGAAGGGATAATTACCAGTCGTAGCACTTCGGGCTACCCCAGATAAGGCGTATTGCCCAGACGTTCACCTTCAACTACAGTTAGAGATAGCCGAATCCGAGAGACGCTTAATTGGGTCTACAGGTTCAAACTATCTCTCCCTAAAGGAAAGGACCGACTTGAAGACGTTACCGTCCTCCAGATCGCACTTTTAATAAGTTTAAATAGACTGTAAAGATCTGGATATTATGAGGGTCCGGGAAACACCACAGAATTCTGCTACTCCTCACAAAAAAGCGTTCAAAATTGAGTTCTCGAGATTGATACAGAAGTACTATGTGAGACAATTCTAAAAATATTTAGATTTATTAAAGAGCCGGCATAAACTTAACAGTTGGTGATTTCAATCGCAACTTTAAAACTTCAAAATTCAAATGACTTACATTTCTTATCAGAGATCCTTATTCTCAAATCTTAACTTCGTTACATTTCCAAATTCGTACATATTTATAATCCAGAATATCCATCAAAATCAAATAAAAGTTAATTTTGATCCCCGAGACTAAAAAAGATAAAAATTTACAGAGGCTGCCTCTGAAGTTGAGAATCGCTTTGACGCTTCCAGCGACTTCTAACTTCCTATCTGAAAGCACTATATTTTATACCCTTTTTTGCAGTGGTATATTCTTTGAAGATTTCTTCTGATGTAAGCTAATTATCTCCAGTCATCTTTCTGTTGACTTCTTTCTATTCTTACTTTCAATTCAGCTGCTAACTTGCAGAATTCTGTCTCTATCTTTAGGTGTTCGAAGTTATCATACAAAATGGTCATGACAGTTGTATCAATTTGATGACATTCTTACGAAGGTCTCCTGTTGATTTCTTAAATTACTTTAACTGCTTGTATTACAGACTTCGCATCTCCTTGTGTTCCAATTTCAACACATAAACCATGTGATTACTTGATGCATCTTCTGTTTTTACCTTTTACAATATGTAAATCAAAGCACTTCAATCGAGTACTTGATTGTTTCACTAGCCATCTTAGTTGGTTATATTACAAACTTATGTTTCCTGTCTTTCATTTGATGTTACTTTTACAAAGACACATGGTTTTTTAATGCTCTGTGTTTCTGTTCGAAGTGTTAGTTTATAACACGTTAAACTGGGTATAGCTATTGTGTTGGTTCCAAACTGCAGACTTCTTGGAACCTACAATCCTCTGTTTCAATGAGGCCATTGTCTCATTGTCAATAACCAATTCCTATTTCATAAGCTTGTATGGTGTTTCCGGCTTTGTGACTCATCGTATCTCAGAAGCCTGTATTTACAGTTTTTTGTCATTCAGGCTTTTAGATTTTTAAATCCAGTTTGCCATATTTTAATAAAACCAGAATTCTGTTCATAGGATGGTGTATTTTTCTGAAATATGTCTAATTCCTTTACACCCTGACGGGGATACCTCCACTTTAAAAGTAGACTCTGATGCTGAAACACCCCCTTTAAATAGGTTCGCTGATGCAGAGAATTCCTCTTTAAAAAGTGTCCCTGGTGGAGAGATCCTGTCATTAAAACGGGTCCCTGAAGGTGATACTCCCTCTTCAAAATGGGACCTAATGGCGAGTCTCTCTCTTTAAAAGGTGTCCCTGATGGGGAGACTCCCTCTTTAGAAGGGGTCGCTGATTGTGAGACTTCCTCTTTTAAAGGGGTCCCTGGAGGTGAGACTCCCTCTTCAATAGGAGTCCCAGATGGTGAGACTGTCTCTTTAAAATGTGTCGCTAATGGGGAGACCCCCTCTTTAAAAGGGGTCCCTGATAGTAAGACACTCTCTTTAAAATGGGTCCCCGAGGGTGAGACCCCAACTTTAAAAGGGGACCCTAATTGAAAGACTCTCTCTTTGAATGTTTTCCCTGATGGTGAAACTCCCTGTTTAAAAGATGTTACTGATTGTGACGCTCCCTCTATAAAAGGGTTCCCTGAGGGTGAGATTCTTACTTTAAAAGGGCTGCCTGATAGAAAGACTCCCTCTTTAAAAGGGTCTCTGATAGTGAGACTCCCTCTTTAAAAGGGCTCCCTGATAGAAAGACTCACTTTAAAATGTTCACAGACGGTGAGACTCTTTCTTTAAAAGTGATCCTTCATGGTGAGACTCACTCTTTAAAAGGGCTCCCTGATAGAAAGACTCCCTCTTTAAAAGGGTCTCTGACGGTGAGACTCTCACTTTAAAAGTGATCCCTGAATGCGAGACGCTCTTTATAAAAGGTGTCCCTGGAGCGACTCTCTCATTAAAAGGGGTTCCTGACAGGGATACCCCCTCTTTAAAAGGGGCCCCAGTTGGTGAGACTATCTATTTAAAAGGGGTCTCTGATGGGGAGACGCCCTCTTTAAAAGGGATCGCTGATAGTGAGACTTCCTCTTTAAAAGGGTTCCCTGATGGTGAGACTACCTCTTTAATAGGAGTCTCTGATGCTGAAACATCCTCTTTAAAAGGGTTCCCTGATAGTGAATCTGCCTCTTTAAAAGGTTCCCTGATAGAAAGACTCACTCTTTAAAAGGTATCCCTGATGGTGAGACTCACTCTTTTACTGGGAACCCTAATGGTGAGACTCATTCTTTAAAAAGGCTCCCTGATAGAAGGACACCCTCTTTAAAACGGTCAGTGACCGTGAGACACTATCTTTAAGAGTGATCCCTGATTGTGAGACTCTCTCTTTAAAAGGGGTCCCTGATGTTGAGACTTCCTCTAAAAAAAGGTCACTGATGGTGAGACTCCCTCTTTAAAATGGCTCCCTGTTAGAAAGACTCACTCTTTAAAAGGGATATCTGATGGTGAGACTCTCTCTTTATAAGGGGTCCCTGATGGTGAGACTACCTCTTTAAAAGGGGCACTGATAGAAAGGCTCTCTTTTTAAAATTGATTCCTGATCGTGTGACTCACTTTTTAAAAGGGGTCACTGATGGTGAAACTTCCTCATTATAGGGGTTCCCTGATATTGACACTTATTCTTTAAAGGGGTCCCTTATGGAAAGACTCACGTTTTAATAGGGATCCCTGACGGGGATACTCCCTCTTTTAAGGGGCCCCTGATGGCGAGGCTCTCTATTTCAAAGGCGTCCCTCATGCTGAAACACACTCCTTAAAACGTGTCCCTGATGGTGAGACTCCTTCTTTAAAAGGGGTCCCTGATGGCGAGAATCTCTCTTTAAAAGGGATCCCTGATGGTGAGACTCCCTCTTTAGAAGGGGTCCCTGATAGAAAGACTCTATTTTTAAAGGTAGTCCCTGACGGGGATACTCCCCCTTTAAAGGGGCACCTGATGGATAGGCTCTCTATTTGAAAGGGGTCCCTCATGCTGAAACACCCTCTTTAAAAAGGGTCCCTGATGGTTTGTCTCCTTCTTTAAAAGGGGTCACTGACGGCGAGACTCTCTCTTTAAAAATGATCCCTGTTTGTGAGATTCTCTCTTTAAAAGGGATCCCTGATGATGAGACTTCCTCTTTAAAAGGGGTCACTGATGGTCAGACTTCCTCTGTAAAATGGCTGCCTGTTAGAAAGACTCCCTCTTTAAAAGGGTCTCTGATGTTGAGTCTCCCTCTTTAAAAGGCCTCCCTGATAGAAAGACTCCCTCTTTAAAAGGGGTCCCTGATGGTGAGACTTCCTCTTTAAAGGGGTCACAGGTGGAGAGACTCTCCCATTAAACGGTGTGCCTATTAGGTGATTCTCTTTAAAAGGGGTCCCTGATAGAAAGACTCCCTCTTTAAATGGGTCTTTGACGTTTAGATTCCCTCTTTAAAAGGGATCCCGAATGGCGTGACTCTCTCTTTAATATGGGTCCCAGATGGGAAGACCTCATCTTTAAAAGTGGTCCATGATGGGGAGACTCCCTCTTCAAAAGGGCTCCCTGATAGAAAGGCTCCCTCTTTAAAAGGGATCCCTGATGGTGAGACTCACTCTTTAAAAGGGCTCCCAGATAGAAAGACTCCATCTTTCAAATGATCTCTGACGGTGAGACTCTATCTTTAAAAGGTGTGCCTGATGGTGAGACAACCTCTTTGAAAGGGGTCCCTGATGGTGAGACTCCCTCTTTAATAGGAGTCCCTGATGCTGAAACACCTATTTTAAAAGGGATCCCTGATGTTGAGATTGCCTCTTTAAAAGATTTCACTAATGGGGAAAATTTATCTTTAAAAGGGGTCCCTGATAGCAGACGCCCTCTTTAAAAGGAGCCCCTGTTAGAAAGAATCCCTCTTTAAAAGGAGTCCTTGGTAGGAAGACACTCTCTTTAAAATATGTTCCCGAGGGTGAGACTCATTCTTTAAAAGGGCTCCCTGATAGAAAGACTCACTCGTTAAAAGGGTCTCTGATGGTGAGACTCCCTCTTCAATGGGAGCCCTAATGGGTAGATTCTCTCTTTAAAAGCGGTCCCTGATGGTGAGACTCACTTTATAAAAGGGGTCCCAGAGCGTAAGATTCACACTTTAAAGGGGATACCTGATGGTGGGAAATCAGTTCTTAAAAAGGCTCCCTGATGGAAAGACTCCCTCTTTAAAAGGGTATCTGATGATGGGATTCTCTCTTTAAAAGGGGTCCCTGATTGTGAGATTCCCCGTTTAAAAGGGATCCCTGATGGAGGCACTCACTATTTAAAATGTGTCCCTAATAGGAAGATTCCATTTTAAGGTGTCTCTGATAGAATGACTTTATCTTTAAAGGCGTTCCTGCTGGTGATTCTCCTTAAAAGGGGTCCCTGATGGTGAGACACCCTCTTTAATATGAGTCCCTTTTGCTGAAACACGCTTTTTATAAGGATACCCTGATGGCGAGCTACATTAAAAGGGGTCCCCAATGGGGAGACTCTCTTTATAAAGGGGTTCCTGATGGTGAGAATCACTCTTTAAAAGTTGTTCCCATTGGTGAGAATCCCACTTTAAAAGTGGTCCCTGATATGAGACTCCCTCTTTAAAAGGGGTCCCTGATGGTGAGACTCCCTCTTTAAAAGGTATCCCTGATGGTGATACTCTCTCATTAAAAGGCATCCCTGATGGTGAGACCATCTCTTTAAATGCGCTCCCTGAAGGTGAGACTCTCTCTTTTTAAAAGGGTTCCGTGATTGTGATACTCCATCTTTTAAATAGGCCCCTAATAGAAAGACTCCATCTTTAAAAGTGTTCCCTGATGGGGAGAGAACTTCTATAAAAGGGTTCCCTGATAGTGAGACACCCTCTTTTAATTTTGGCCCGGATGGAGACACTACCTCTTTAAAAGGATTCACTGATAGAAATACACCCACTTTAAAAGAGGTGCTTGATAGAAAGACATTCTCGTAAATAGGGGTCGCTGATTGTAAGACTCTCTCTTTAAAATAGGTCCCTGATGGTGAGACTCACTCTTCAATAGGAATCCCTTATGCTGAAACAACCTCTTTAAAAGGATTCCCTGATGGTGAGACTTCCTCTTTAAAAGCGGTCCCTGATAGTGATACTCTCTATTTAAAAGGTGTCCCTGATGGGGAGACACCATCATTAAAAGGTGTCCCTGATAAAGACACTCAATTATTTAGAACGGGTACCTGATGGTGAGACTCCCTCGTTAAAATAGGTCCCTGCAGGGAATAATCCCTCTTTTAAAGGGGCCCTTGATGTTGAGATAATCTCTTTAAATGGGGATCCTGATGCTGAAACACCCTCTTTAAAACGGGTCCCTGATGTTGCGACTCCCTCTTTAAAACGGGTCCCTAATGGTATGACTACCTCTCTAAAAGCGGTCCGTGATGGTGAAACTCACTCTTTAAAAGACATTCCTGACAGGGGCACTCCCTCTTTAACAGGGGTCCCTAATGGCGAATCTCTCTCTTAAAAAGTGGTATCTGATAGATAGACTCTCTCTTTATAATGGGTCCACGAGGGTGAGACTCCCTCTTTAAAAGGGTTCCCTGATGGAAAAACTCTCTCTTTAAAAGGGGTCCCTGATGGTGAGACTCCCCACTTAATAGGAGTCCCTGATGCTAAAACACCCTCTTTAAAGGTGTCCCAATAGGAAGATTCTCTTTAAAGAGGTCCCTGATAGAAAGACACTCTCTTTAAAAGTTGTCCCTGATGGTGATACTCTCTCTTTAAAAGTCTTCCCTGATGGAGAGACTGTATCTTTAAAAGCGTTTCTAGATGGTGACACTCTCTCTTTAAATGGGGTCAAAGATGGGGAGACACCCCCTTTAAAAGGCGTACCTGATGGAGACACTCGAAACTTTAAAAGTTGTCCCTGATAGTGAGACTCTCATCTCAAAAAAATGTTCCCTAATTGGAAGATTCTCTTTAAAAGGAGTGCCTGATAGAAATAAATCCTCTTTAAAAGGTGTCCCTGATGGTGAGAGTCCTTCTTTAAAAAGGGTCCCTGGTGGACTGAATCTCTCATTAAAAGGAGTTACTGAAAGGGATGCTCCCTCTTTAAAATGGGTCACTGATGGTGAGACTATCTCTTTAAAAGGAATCCCTCATGGTGAGACTCACTCTTTAAACGGGGACCCTGCTGGTAAAACGCTCTTTAAAAGCGTTCCCTGATAGAAAGACTCCCTCTTTAAAATGGACTCTGATATGGAGACTCCATCTTTAAAAGTTCTCCCTGATAGAAGGAGTCCCTCTTTAAAAGGGATCCCTAATGGCGAGACTCTCTCTTTAAAAGGGATCCCTTAAGGTGAGTCTCCCTCTTTAAAAGGGCTCCCTGATGGTGAGACACCCTCTTTAAATATGGTCCCTGATGGTGAGACTCTCTCATTAAAAGGGTCCCTCTTAGAAAGAAACCCTCTTTAAAAAGGGTCCTTGATAGAAAGTCATTCACTTAAAAAGTGGTCCCTGATGTTGAGACTCTCTCATTAAAACTGTCCCTGATAGAAAGATGCCCTCTTTAAAATGGGTCCCAGATAGAAAGTCTCTGTCTTCAAAATGGGCCCAATAGGTAGAGTCTCACTCTTTAAGAGGGGTTTCTGAAAGAAAGTCTCTATCTTTAAAAGAGTTCCCTGACGGTCAGCATCACTCTTTAAAAGCGTTCCCTGCTGGTGAGAGTCCCTCTTTAAAACTGTTCGCTGATGGCAAGATTCTCTCTTTAAAATGCGTCCCGGATGATGAGACACACTCTTTAAATGGGCTCCCTGATGTTGAGACTCCCTGTTTAAAAGGGGCCCATGATGGGGAGATTATCTCTTTAAGAGTGGTCCCTGATGCTGAAACACGCTCTTGAAAAGGGGTTCCTTTTGGTGAGACTCTCTCTTTAAAACACGTCCCTGCTGGCGAGACTCTCTCTTTAAAAGGGGTCTCTGATGGGGATGTGAAGGAATAGCCATATTCAGAAAAATACACCTTGCTATGAAATATTGTGACTTAATTAAACATGACAAACTGGGCTTGCAAATCTGAAAACCTCAGAAGCTGTAAACAGAATACAGGCTTTTGAGATAAAAATAGTTGTTGACACTCAAACAATAGCCTCATTGAAACAGAAGTTTAAAGTTTCCTGAAAGTCTGAAGCCTTGGAAATGAACACAATACCATACCCAGTTGAAGGTGTCTTGAACCAATACTTTGAAATAAAACAGAGAACATTAAATAAACATGTGCCTTTGTAAAAATGACATCAAGTAAAAGGAACACCTGCCATCAAATCATTTTTATGTTAAACTTTGAACACGGAGACAGGAGTTTGTGTTTATACCAACTGAGCTAAGAAGACAATGAGATACCCGGTTGAGGTGTTTTTAATTTACATATTGGAAAAAGATACAAAAAGAATACTTTCATAAATATGACATCACTAGATGCAACAGCCTTCACATTGTTTCTGTGTGGAACTTGGAACACCTAGGACACCCGAAGTCTGTAATACAACCAGCTGAGGTGACTTAAGAATTTAATAGAAGTCTTTCGTAAGAATGGCATCAAATAGACACATCTGTTACAACCGTTTTTTTATGATGAACTTGGAACACCTAAAGGAGGGGACATAATTCTACTAAAAACAAGCTGAACTAACTGTAAGAATAGAAGGGGTCAAAAGAAATGTGACTAGTGATAATTAACTTACATCAGCAGAAAACTTCAAAGGATATACCACTGAGAAAGAGTATAAATATATAACTTACAAATGGGAAGACAGAATTCGCTGGAAGGAGCAAACCTGTTCTCAGACTTAAGAGGCAAGCTCTGTAAGTTTTCAATTCTTTAAGACTCGGGTATCAAGGTATTTGATATTGCTGGATGTCCTGGAATAAGACTAAGTAAGAAATGTAAAAGTGTAGAGAAGTTAAGATTTGAGAATAAGGAGCACTGATGATAAGAATTGTAAGCTTTTTGTATTTTGAACTGTTAATGTTGCTACTGAATCACCAACTGTAACTACATCTTGGTTCTTTAATAAATCTGTATATTTTTTTAGAATTATCTCACACAGTACTTCTGTATCAAATTCGCGAACTCAATCTCTGTACACTCTTTGAAGAGGAGTTGCAGAATTCTGGGGGAGTTTTCCAAATCCTCATAATATCAGGAAGGTCACAGTCTAGCTAAACTTATTAAAAGTGCTATCTGGAGGACGGTAACATCTTCAGGTCGATCCTTTCCTATAGGGAGAGATAGTCTGGACCTCTAGACCCAATTAAGCGTCTCTAACTTTAGTTGAAGGTGAACGCCTGGGGAATACGGCTGATCCGGGGTAGCCCAAAAACGGCTAGAACTAATAATAATCCTTTCAGTTGGCGCCCAACGTGTGTGTTAACGAGTTGATACAGAACCTAAACTTATATTTATATCTATATCCATCTTGTAGATTGTTAAGTATAGATGGATGTTTTACTGACAGTGGTAATAAGACCCAGACTTACGTCTCTAGAGACAGCAAGTCCCTGATCAGGCCTTGTAAAACTTAAATCAGAACGCCCTCAATATACCATTGAGGCCTAGAACTTTCTTATAAAGTTCATATTAAAACCTAACCGAGATTAGGTCCTTAAGAAATGGCAAACCCTGTCGTAATTGGCCAAGTCTTTTTATTAGGAAATTCAAACGATTCCTTTATTAGGGGAAATAATTCTATCCCTTTACCTTCACAAAACCAAGTGATAGTTTTTGAAATAGGAGGCTTTGATGCTGATGGAGCAGTTAGAACTCATGGCACGATTGATGTTGATCCCCAGAATCAGTTGATACGGAATATCCAGTAGGATATTGAAACAAATATTCCAAATCCACTGAATTCCTTAATGATAACGTGCACACCTGCACAATTGGGAGGCCTAATGAACGGTGCCCAACAAGGTGGTGGCAACCATGGCAGAATAGTAGGACCAGGAGCTGCCTAGGCTCCCGGGGGACATGGATTCGGTTGAAGTCGAAGCTCATGATGAAATAAATGAGCAGAATCTTCGAGAAAAATATAGACAGCTTAGAATCCATTATAATCAATGCCGACAGGCACTAGCTCAATCATATCTAAATGCTGGTGGCGCAATGCTTACTGGTCCAGTAAGCCAAACCCAGCAACCACACATTGCTCCCCAAGGACAAGTAAACCTAAGCTCTATCTGCACAATATGTGGTAAGCCGGGAAACACCAGCCAGGAAAAAACCTGCTGGATTCTAACAAACCTTGATAAATTGGAAACCTCTTGCCAAGAATAAAATGCCCCACACCTGAGGCAACTACTGCAAATGATACTAAGTTCAGACTTAATTCCCCCATTAACAAATGGGTTAAATATACGCCTACGTTCTCACGGCAACTCAGGGAGGGCATGTAATGGGTTCCATCAAGGAAATACTCACTAATACCGCCACAACTAAAGGGCTGGTAGCTGCCTACAGATTAGGCAATGTACTTACACAGGATAACTGAGGCATTGTCCATGGTTGCCTGGCCAATCAATACCAAAATAAAGCCCTCAAACTTGCCTTTGAGGGGGTTTTAAACGATTATCGAAATAACCAACAAAGATGGGAAAATTTCAATCGCATTATCCAATTAAATCATTACCTCTTAGGTCTACCCCAAACTAAAACTATAATGAGATCAGAAACTAGGGATATAAAAACCGGAGAAGGTACCTTTTGTACTCAGAAACAAGGACTGTTTAGACCCAAGTCTCAAGTCCACCCCGCCCAGACACAAGCTCGTGGCTCGGGAACCCCCAAGAGGGTATTCCAGAAGGTTTACATCCGCAACTCGCCCACAATACGAGGAAGATTTATCCCCGGAAAGATAGGATAGAAGAGGGGCTAGATCTCAAAACGAAAGTGAAGGACAGTGGACTCCCTATGGGGATAGCTTTTACACTGGCCAAAACTATCAGAGAGCCATGAGGGGCTACCGGGAAATCCGAAATGGGGATCAAAACGATTCCCAGCAGAACCAACGTCCACCCCAACAGGAGGATCGTCAAGATAATAAACGGTCCGACAAACTCCGAAGGGATCTGGAAAACATGATACCCCCAAGAGGGAGGAACAAAAATCAGTTAAAATAATTAAAGACAAAGCACCAAATAAAACTCAGGATCCTGAGTATGGACAGTCCCAGGATTCAAGGCCTGGCATCCAGCCAGCGCCTCTTGAATTCCCCTATGCCCTGGCAAACTTACCCACAAACACACAAGTGAAGGCCCTGTTTGATACGGGAGCTGATAACACTGTCATAGATCCTGCAATTATAAAAACTAACAGGACAGATTTGGGAAGCCCAATTTGTTAAATACCAATAGGGGGATTCACACAAGACAAAATCAAAAAAAAATATTATTACAAAATACCTATTACCATATATGGATTCACGGTGACCCTAGATGTCGGACTGTTACCACAATTGGCCTGTTCCCTCATTATAGGACAACCAGACATGAAACATTACCTTAAAATTTCAACCAGATCTGTAGAAGCATCCGCAGACCAGGATGACAGGGAAAAACATGTTCGGACACAGCTTGATCGCACTTGCCTAGAGGGGGAGGCAAAGACCTCCTCGAGCAACTCCTTAATATATTATACCCTTATCTACAACGCCATCCAAATCAATGTGGAAAGATAAACATCAAATCCCACCCACTTGCTGCTGGCTGGAACAAACCTAAAAACCAGTGCCAATTCAGGACAACAAAGGAAAAATAGATCTTCTAACAACGCTCAAAGAACTAACACAACAAGGTGTCTTAATCAAAATGGCATTTAGAACGAATTCACCATTGTTCGGTGTTTCTAAACCAGATGGGAGTTGCAGATTATTAGTCGATTATACAGATTTAAATTAGATAACAGCCCCACATACTGCACAAAAGCAAAATTCCACAGCCCTTCTCTCTGGAATCACGAGGGAAAAATATAAATCTTGTATTGGTCCAGCAAACGGCTTCTGGTCACATCCAATCGAAAAAACTGATTGGCCAAAAACAGCGATGACTGGACCCAATGATTATCAGTACTGCTGGACCAGATTGTCCCAGGAATTTCAAAACAGCCCCGTTCTCTTTTCAGTCCACAAAATAGACCATTTAAAATACCTACCTAACGTCAATTCTTATGTGGACGATATATCTCTGTCACATGACAATCTCCAAGAGCACTTGAAAGTCATTGATAGTGTTTTATCCAGACTTACAACTGCTGGGTAATTAATCAACATAAAAAAGAGTCAACTAGTTAGGGAAGAGGTAGATTTTCTGTGCCTGCAAATAACTGGATTCGGTAGAGGACTAACTCAATTCTATAAAGAAAAATTATCCACCATTCAATATCCTAAAATTCTGAAAAATCTGCAAGCAAGTTTAGGACTCCTGAATTTTGCTCGATCCTTTACGCCAACCTTTGCCGAGCTCTCAGCACCCCTGTATGCTAGAGTGGGCGAAGCAGAAAAAGGACCATTCATATTTTCACCAGAGGATTACTCAAAATTGCAACAATTATGCCGAGAGGTACGAAAAGGCATAGACGTGGAGCAGATGGTCCTGCAAGTTCCCCTCAATATTCATCTCAGGTCATTACCTAAAATGGCAGTTGCAGTTTTCTATAATGAAAAGAACATAGTGCCCATTCAGTTCCATTTGTATAACTTTTTCAATGTCGAAAGGAGGTACATTAAAAAATAAATGTTCATGACTATAGTAGTCCAATGACTCATCAAGGCACGAACCCTTCTGGGAAATACCCCATTACCATCTATACTGAAATTACCGATTTAAGATCAGTATTGAGGATGGCCTCTGATGAAAAAAGAGCCATCCAGATCTGATATGATAAATGGGCAATCTTACTTGAATGATCCAACACTGATCATTAAATTCCTCTCCCCGGAAATGGACAGAGCTTATCCCCATCATGGAGAATGAGGATACGGAGCAGCGAATGAGACAAATACCTATGAGACCGCTTACATAATACCATCAAGTCATTTAATTTGATGGGTCGTTAATGACGATTAAACAAGGGACATCCCAACAATCCTCAGCTGGGATGGGGATAGTAGTAGTGACCTTTCGAGATTCCTATTCTTTTTATACAGAAGAATTACTGTCCATACCCTTTGGCCATAAGACAGCGCAGTATGATGAAGCTGCAGCACTACGGTATGCTTTAGAAAAGGCAGACCTTATTAAACCCACACGAATCTGTATGGATAGTGACTACCATAACAGAGGAGATAACCAAGATCTAGTTTTCTGGGAACAAACAAATTTTACCAATCATAATTGTAAACCCATAAAACATAAGTCATTGCGGGAAGACATTCTCCTTTCGAGAGTAGAGAAACAGAATTGTCAGGTGATTCATGTGAACGGGCATACCAATGGGAGAGTTCGCTCAAAAGGAAACAGTCTTGCAGACGAACAAGCGAAACGTTTAGTCGGCTTGACCCCCCCTCGAGAGGGGCCTGCCAATATTAATGTTATCACTAGGGCAGAACGGGCAGCTAATCAGGATGAGGAACTGATTCAGCTATTAGACCCAACAAAAGAGAGTCCACCAGGATATCCACCAAAGTACTTTTACTCGGAACCCGTACGGGTATTGTGCTAGTTAAGTTGCCCAAGGGAAACCGAGGAGTACCCCTGAGACACAAACGAGAACAGCTTGTAAAAGGAGCTCAAGAGGACATAAGTCAAGCACATTGTGGTGCCAGAACAACATTCTGCAAATTGACCTCCTTATCTTGGTGGCCAGGCATGCTTAATGCCTGTAAAACATACGTGGCAAATTGTGAGCCATGCCAGTTAACCAACAAGTCATCACTAATTAAGCCACCACCATTGGCTCCTGTGAAAGCTGATGAGTCAATGGGGAAAATTCTTTATTGACTTTATTGGACAACTTCCCCCGTCTTTGGGATACAGACATGTTCTCGTTTGTGTAGGTGGGTGCACTTTCTTCTGCTGGCTGGTCCCCACTAAAATTGTTTCAGAAAACGCACTAGCTAAGGCTTTTTCTAACATAATTACTGTAGCTGATGCACCCAAAATCTTACACTCCGATCAAGGCAGAGCCTTTGTCTCCAAGGTCTTCGAAGACTACTGCAAATAAAGGGGGATTGGGTTAGAGCACAGCACGCCACGTCATCCGCTATCAGTGGGGCTGGTGGAACGTAAAAACAAGAAAGTAAAACAGCTATTCGTCAAACTGTTGAGATTCAGGGGGAATAAGTGGACCACCGTTATTCCGAAGGTGCAGCTATCACTTAGTAATGTTCCCGCATCTGCATCAGGGACAGAGTCCCCTAAAACCCCATATTATCTGATGTGTGGAGTTGACATGAATACACCACTTACCCATAGTTATTTTATTGCCTCTGCACTCTCTGAGTCCTTGACCCGACAGTGACAGTTAGATTTTAAAAAGAAGTAAAAGAGGAGATTCATCAAATTGATCAGAGGATAAGGGAAGCAAAAAGGCAGAAACGATTGACAAACAATGCATGGAAACCCCTAGTAGGAGAATGGGTACAGGAAAAGAAGTTCGAGCAAAAACCTAGTTTAAGACCGAAGTGGAAAAAACCTGTTCAAATACATACTGTTATTAACGAAAGAACAGTTCAAATACATATTAATTAACCGAATGGCAAGCATATTCTTAAAACTGTCTCCATAGAAAATCTCAAAAGATGTCCTGCGGGATACCGAAATGGAGGAATAATACAAGGTGCAGTCGTACACTGTCTTTCAAGACCCAGCTTGGAGCATGACACAGGAAATGGATGCGATCGAACTACTGATGAAAGTCAGTCAGACGGTGTCGCCGACTCATCCACACGATGCTTGGCAAAGCCTCAGGAATTGGATTCGCGAAAATTAACAACTGAAACAAGGAAATATTAACGAGTTGCTTCAACGAAGGAGGAAGACATCGTGGATGAAGAAGGAATCAACTGAGTGCCTGGCAAGACCTTTATGAAAACAAGAATCAGTACACACACCGGATCGAAGGAACAGTGTGTGACCAGTGCTAGTGCGAGCAAGCACTGAGTGCGAGTCAGCAGAGAGTGCTGCGATTGGGTAAGTGTGACAGTTCTTTAATTGTTAGTTCTCTTTAAATCATTCTTGATAAGAGTACTTAAGCAGTTTAAGTGAAGGGTAAAAGTTAAATATTTGGGATTCTGTTGGTTGAAGAAGATTGGCTGCCTCATCAGCCAGTAGAAGGAGACTGAGGAGAGCAGCAGCAGCAGCAGAAGCAGAAGCAGAGTGGTGGTCTCCTTGACCAGGGAGAGGAGGAGGAACCAGAACCAGACTGCAGACCACCACCAACCCAACAACCACTCCAACTGAGGTGCCTGGAGAGAGAGGACAGGAGAGGAGAGGGAGAAGGAGAAAGGAAGGCCAAATAAACATCACCAGAGGAGGAGAGGCCTTTCCATAGTGCCTCCCCAATTGGCCTCCATTTTAGGAGAGGGAGAGAGGGGAGAAAAACAACACCAGCAACCATCATCTGCTTGGAAGGAGGGAGGAAGAAAAGAACAACTGCAGGTGAGTTTGTTTTGCAGGTGGGGGGAGGAAAGAAGAAAAGAAGAGGGCCGGAATATCCAAGGGGTGTGTGTGTGTGTGTGTGGCTTTTGAAAGAACTAGGCCGCACACACCACTAATTAAACACCCCTTCCCATTGCCTGACCTGGGACAGCTGGAGCTGCCTAGGTGAAGTCCCCAATTCAATTAACCTGATTGGGGCATCGTTAAGACCTGGTGCAGGACTGAGCCTGGGCATCTCTAGCTTTCCCAGGTGAAGACATCTTCTCCCCCCACCAGAAGACCACCGGAGAGGACTCTAATTTACATCGGAGAGTGCACCCCCTGCCAACACCCACCCACCCACCATCCTGAGTGGCGACCCTGCCCTTGTGGCTTCCCTCCTTCCCACCCCCACTCTCTCTCTCTTTGTCTCTTGTCTCTCTCTGCCTCTCTCTCTATCAGATAGGCACCTCAATTTACTTTTATTAATTGCCCATTGAGCAGAGGGGAGAAGGCCCCTCTCCTAATCCATTCAAATAAAGGGAGAGGTGTACCTTCAATTTAAGAGCTCCCTCTGCTCAGGGGAAAAAAAAAAACCCACAAAACCCAATGCCATTAACACCGTCAGGCCTGTGACTTGGGGTGAGTGTAGCCCTTAAAGACCCACCCATTATGGCGAGCACATCTTCGTCGGTGGCGGGGGCAGCGAGGACGTATGCGAGCGTAGCAGCTGCGGCCACGGCCGCAGCCACGAGTCCTCCTGTTACCCCGTCACCTTTTACCCTCCTTACGAGGACGAATGGGGTCAAGAGCTACACTCACCCCAACATGAGTATAGAGGCGTGTGTAAAAGCCATGGCTGGGGTTGTCGGCCCTTCAGCCATCGTTGCCGCCTCTAAAATGTACGGCAAGGCTGTGTTCTTCCTGGGGTCGGAGCGGGCGGTGTCCCTGGCCATCGAGAAGGGGCTCACCGTGGGCGGGACCTTCCTGCCGGTGGACCCCCTTGAGGCCACCGCGCAAAGGATAGTTATTTCCAACGTCCCGCCCTTTGTTCCGGGTGAGCTCCTCCTCCCCCACCTACGTCAACTGGGGGAGGTGAGGTCGGGGATCACACCCATCCACTCGGCTTCCGGGAAGCCAGCCTCCGGCACGTCTTCTCCTTCCGGCGCCAGCTTTTCATCCAGCTGGCGTGGGAGGAGGACGCGGACGGCGCGTTCATGGTGCTCCACGGGGGGACTGCCCATCGCGTCTTCTGGACCTCGGACGGCGTGCGGTGCTACGCCTGTAAGGGGGTGGGGCACGTCCGCAAAAACTGCCCCGCCTCCAAGGCCGCCACGACACCTGGCGCGGCCAGGGCTGGCGCCGCAGCACCCACTCCACCTGATACTACCCGCGCGTCGAAATCCACAGATGCGCGGTCGACGTCGGGGGCCAACACCATCACGGCCTCCAGCGGGGGGGAGGGAGAGCGTCCGAGGGGAAGGAAGGCGCTGAGAAAGACCAAACACCTAAGGGCGGATCCCCTCGTGGAGGAAACCACCGATTTGCCTGAACTCACGCCCGCGCTCATCGCGGAATTGACGGGGACGCGTGAGGCTGGGGGGGTCCTCGTGCCCGGGCACGTGACCGTGACCACAACTGCCAAGGCAGCTAAATCAAGACCTGCGGCCGGGCTCGGGCCCGAGGGGCCCAAGAAACCCAGTCATCGGAAGGGGGCAGACAGGGAGGCCCCAGCAGACATGGAGGCCTACCCCTCTCCGGGCCCCAACATGTTAAAAAGGAAGCTCTACCCCCAGGAGGAGGACAGAGAGGAGGAAGGTCCCTCCGCAAAAGGGGAGTCGTCGCCCGCCGCGGGTGCTGCGCCCCACCCCACCGCTGTCACCATCGTGCGCGATCGGCAGGGGTCTCCTGTCCCTCGGGAGGGTGAGACAGACAAGTCTGTCGCACCCGTGCCTCCCGGGGATGGGGAAGAGACCCTGCCCGTGGGTGGGTGCGCGGAACAACCCGCGGAATTAAATAAAAAAGGAATACCAGAACCGTTGCTCCTCGCCGGGTCGGGCGTCCTGGGGACTGGGGCGGGCGAGGCCAAAGAGGCCGGTACTGAGCCCGCCCACTACGACCCAGATATATCCCAGGGACTGCTCGAACTGGTCGAGGATTGTAATACGAATCCCCAGCCCGCTGGGTCGGAGGCTGGTGGCGGGGAGATAGAAAGCCCCCTGACTCCGTCTCTGACGTTGGCGCCGGACGTGCTAGAAGAACTGGGAATTTTTTACTCCCCAGTTTCTCCGGTCGCTCCGGCGCCTGAGGCAGAGGGGGGCCCCCGAACCGCTGCCGCCACCCGGCCCGGCGCCCCTGAAGGAGCCCAGGGTGGACTCCTCTGCCACCGATCCTGGGGGTGGGATCGTGACAGACGCGGGACCGGCCGGTGCGGCAGGGCCGTTCACTGCACCCCGTGCGACGGACTGGTTGGCCGCCGGTGACGACCTCCCAGAGGAGGACGGGGAGTCGGTGTTGGGCACTGAGGACGATTTGGAGTCCATCACCAGTGAGACGGTGGACGCCCTCGTGCCTCGCACCGCCTCTCCCTTCATCCCCGTAGGGAAACTCCGGGTTTTTATGGCCACGTGCCGGGGTCGTCATCATAAGATCCGGCTGGCCCTCGACAAATGGTCGGAGCTGGCGCTGCTCGTCCGGTCCGTCCGCGCCGCCATTAAAATCATGGGCGCGGACAAGGACGTAAACCGGGCCGAGCTGCGTCGGCTCAAGGCGTTCCACGCTGGGCTGCTGAGGGAGTGGCGGTCGTCAGTGACCGCGCTCCCTCCCCCCCGTTGGGTAGAGGTTGCACTATGCTTCTGAGATGAAGATAACCATAGCCAGCCTCAACATCAACGGCAGCAGGGAGGCGCGCCGTAGATTCAATAACTTCTCGGTCCTTCGGGACGGGAAATATGCAGGTGTGCTTCCTGCAAGAAACCCACACCGTTCCGGGAGACGAGGCCACGTGGCTCCTGGAGTGGCAAGGAGGTGTCAGCATGAGTCACCTCTCCAACAATTCCTGCGGGGTGGCCGTCTTGCTGGCCCCGCATTTTCAGCCGGGGATCTTGAGGGTCAAGGAGCACGTGCCGGGCCGCTTGCTCCAAGTCACTGTTCGCCTGGGAGGCGTGCCGCTCCATTTAGTGAACATCTACGCCCCCCAGTGCGCTTCTTCGGAGAAGTGTCCGCTCTTCTGGGCTCCATCGACGTGGGCGAGTGCGTCGTCCTCGGGGGGGATTTCAATTGTACCCTCGAGGTGCGGGACCGGTATGGTCCCCCGCGAAGCCCGGCGGTGATGGAGAAGTTGCAGGACCTGGTCGGGTCCTTCGACTTGGTGGACGTCTGGCGAAATCTCCATCCCGACTCCAGCGCCTTCACTTGGGTGGGGTCTGGAGGAGGGAGGTCCAGAATCGACTGCCTTTACATTTCCCGGGTGTACGTCTCCTGTGTTCCGGCAGTTTCCATGCTGCCGGTGCCGTGCACGGACCACCACCTGGTGTGGGCGGAGCTCGCTCCGCTGCGCGCGCGGGGGGAGGTCCGCGTACTAGCATTTTAACAACCTGCTGCTGGAGGACGCGCGGTTCCGGGATTCGTTTCGCCGGTTCTGGGCCGACTGGAGAAGGAAGCGGGGAGGCTTCCCCTCCTTGAGGCTATGGTGGGACGTGGGCAAGGCTCACGTCCGCGTCTTCTGTCAGGAGTACGTGAAGGGGTCGACCAAGAGGCGGGAGGCACGGGTCGGGCGATTGGAGAAAGAAGTGCTCGACCTGGAGTCCCGTCTCGGTCAAGTCGTCGAAGACCCGGCCCTGCGGAAGGTGTATGAAGAGAAGAAGGGCGCGCTGAAGGACCTGCAGTTAGTCGGGTCCCGAGGCGCGTACGTGAGGTCGCGGATCCAGTTCCTGCGGGACCTGGACCGCGGCTCCCCCTTCTTCTACTCGCTGGAAAAAAGACGGGGGGTCCGTAAGCAGCTCTTGGGGCTGCAGGCCGACGACGGATCTCTGGTCTCGGATCCGGAGGGCATCAGCGCGGAGGCCCGGGCCTATTACAGGGCTCTGTTCTCTTCGGATCCGTCCAGCGAGGATGTGCACAGAGTTTTGTGGGAGGACCTGCCGAAGGTCGGCCCGGAGGGCGCCGAGAATTTAGAAGCTCCGCTAAGCCTGGCGGAGCTGACCGGCGCCCTGCGCCAGCTCTCGAGGGGCAAGTCCCCGGGGCTGGACGGGCTGACCGTGGAGTTCCACAGGGCGTTCTGGGACGTCTTGGTGGACGACTACGCGCGGGTCCTGGGGGAAAGTCTGGCGACCGGGGAGATGCCCCTCTCTTGGCGCAGGGCGGTCATCGTCCTGCTGCCCAAGAAGGGTGATCTCCGCCTTCTTAATAACTGGTGCCCGGTCTCCCTCCTCAGCACGGACTACAAAATTTTCGCCAGGGCTATGTCTGCTCGCCTTGGCACCGTGCTGGCCCACATGATCCACCCCGACCAGTCCTACACGGTCCCGGGCCGGTCAATCCACGACAACATCCACCTGGTCCGGGACCTGGTCCACCATTCCCAGAGGGCTGGTCTGTCGGTCGCCTTCCTTTCCCTGGATCAGGAGAAGGCGTTCGACAGGGTGGATCCCGAGTATCTTTTCGGGACTCTGCGCGCATTCGGGTTCGGGACGCATTTCGTCGCCCGGATCCGACTTCTGTACGCCGCCGCGGAGTGTCTGGTTAAAGTTAACGGGTCTTTGACGGCGCCCCTTCGCTTCGGGAGCGGGGTGCGTCAGGGATGCCCCATGTCCGGTCAGTTATACGTCGTTTGCGTGGAGCCTTTCCTGCGCCTCTTGCGGAAGAGGTTGACGGGACTGGCTCTGCAAGGGCCGGGTGTGGAGGTGGTCCTCTCGGCTTACGCCGATGACGTACTCCTCGCGGTCACGGAACCCGTCGACTTGCGGAGGATGCGAGAATGCCAGCAGATTTACTCGGACGCATCCTCCGCCAAGATCAACTGGGAGAAATGTTCTGGATTCCTGGTGGGCCCATGGCAGGTGGACTCCCTGCCGGAGGAGTTCAGGACCTTTGCCTGGAGCACAACGCACCTCCTCTACCTGGGAGTCTACCTCAGCCCGGCCGAGGACGCCTGGCCGGCGAACTGGCAAGAGCAGGAGGCCAAAGTCACCGCTCGCCTAGGACGCTGGAGAGGACTACTCCGAGTGTTGTCCTACAGGGGTGGAGTGCTGGTCATAAATCAGCTGATGGCCGCCATGTTGTTGTACCGGTTGGTCACTTTGATCCCTCCCCCTGCGTTTGTCGCCAAGATGCAGAAGAAGCTCGTCGACTTCTTCTGGGACAAAAGGAAGCACTGGGTCTCTGCTGCGGTTCTGTGTCTCCTGCTTAGGGAGGGCGGTCAGGCGCTGGTGTGCCTTCGCACCCAGGCGGCGACTTTCCATCTTCAGACGCTGCAGAGATACCCATACGTGGAGAATCCTCCTTGGTGGCGTGCGCTGGCTACGTATTTCTTCCGCCAGCTGCACGGCCTCAATTACGACACGCAGCTCCTGTTCGTGAGAGTGGGCGGCACGTGTGCCAGCTTGCGGGAGCTGCCTTTCTTCTACCAGGAACTGCTTTTGGTTTGGAATAGCGTCGCCTCCAGGCGCAGTTCTCCCCCATCAGGAGCGGCGGCAGTCCTTCGGGAGCCGCTGCTCAGGAATCCGCACCTCCACGAACGCGGGTTCGGTCGTCTGGCGGAGGGCAGGGCTGTGACTAGAGTCGGGGACCTGCTCGATGGCAGAGGAGCGGGCTGGATGGCGGCAGAGGAGTTGGCGAGGCGCATGTCTTGGATCAACGTCCGGCTCGCGGTCAAAGCCATCGAGTCGCTAAAAGTGGCACTGGGCCCCGACTCCACTAGGTGTATCGAGGAGGCTCAAGCACGTGGGGCGATCCCGTCCGAGCTGACCCCCGTTCGGACGGAATTCCTTATCAGCGCCCGGCCCCGACTCCTCCCTCGGGAGCCGCCGCCTCACCACTTGAGCCTTCTCGGAGAAATGCCCTCCGTGCCCTTTCAACCCGCACGGAGGCGTTTCCAGTACGGGCTGCTCCTGCACACTCTCCAGTTTGCCATCTTCGTCTGCCGTCCGGACACGCCTTGGCGTACCATCTTGCCGTCCGGCGGAGGCGAAGGTCCCCAATGGAGGGCTCTCTAAGCGGGAGTCTTCCCTTGTTCTATTGGGGACTTGGCCTGGAGGGTGTTGCACGGAGCAGTCCCGTGCAATAGGCTGTTAAGTAGGTTTACGGACTCCAAGGCCGCTTGACATTTCTGCGGCCTGGAGGAGTCCGTGTTTCACGTTTACGTAGAGTGTGAGAGTTTGCAGCCCCTCTTTCATTACTTGAAGGGGCTGCTTCTCAATTTCTGGTTGCACTTCAGCCCCACGCTCCTGATCTACGGTCACGCGGTGTGGAGGGGAGCGGGCAGGTCGGAGGACCTCCTCGTGGGACTGCTCTTGGGCCTGGCTAAGAAAGCCATTAATTGGTCCAGGCAGCGGGTGGTCGAGGGGGTCATTCGGCCCGATTGCCTGCCTCTCTTCCGCGGCCATGTTCGCGCCCGGGTGGCCCTGGAGATGGCGCACGCGGTGTCCGCCGGCACGCGTGAGTTTTTCCGCGACCGGTGGGTGCCCCGGGGACTGGAGTGCATCGTCACCCCTGACTACCAAATTTTAATTTAATTTGTTAAGTTTCCTTTAAAGTTTTATTTCCTTACAGATAATTGATTGGTTTACATTAAAAGAGTAAGAAGAGTAAAACAAGTTTGCAATGCAGTAGGAGTACATTTGCACAGCAACAGTTGAAAACAGTTTTCTAATCAATCAGCAGGGGTGACTCATTTGGCTGTAAACAAACAAACAGTATAAAAAGACCAGTGCTAATGCGAGCAAGCACTGAGTGCGAGTCAGCAGAGAGTGCTGAGTTTGGGTAAGTGTGAGTTCGGGTGAGTGAAGTGTAGGGTGCTCTTTTCAAACTTTAACTCTGTGGGTTGCAGTTAATAAGGCCTTCCTGGTGCAGAGTGACTGTTGGTAAACTATTTAACTTGTGTAATTTAGAGGGATTGATTTAATTTAAATCCAATTAATTAGAGGGGTACTACCATCTATAATCGGGCAGAAAGTGTCCAAATCTAACAATAAAACAAATTAATTAATTACATAGGATGGAGCAGGTGATGTGTTACTGTTGTGAAATGTGGGAGCCGGTGTACCCCATTGAGGCTCACGGTGACTACATTTGTGACAAGTGTCTGCTGCTACAGGAACTCCAGCTCCGTGTTGATGAGCTGGAGTCTGAGCTTCAGAAACTGCGACACATCAGGAGGGGGAGAAGTACCTGGACTCTGTGTTTCAGGAGGTGGTCACACCTATGAAGTTAATTAATTCAGATGTAGCCCATGGTCAGGGACAGGACGGTGTGACTACGAGTGAGGCAGGTACGGGGATCCAGGAGGTAGTGTTGGAGGAGCCACAGCCCTTGCTCTAGTCCAACAGGTTCGAGGTTCTAACTCCCTGTGGGGACAGGAGCAGGGACTGCAGGGAGGATGAGTAACGTGGCCACAGCACCGTGGAACGGGGGGCCAATAAAGAGGGGGGAGTAAATAGAAGTGTTGTAGTGGTAGGGGCTAGTATTATTAGGGGAATAGATAGAGTTATCTGCAGCCGAGTGCGAGAGTCCCGTAGGCTGTGTTGCCTGCCCGGTGCCAGGGTTAAGGTCAACTCCTCTGGGCTGGAAAGAAACTTGCAGTGGGAGGGGGTGGATCCAGTTGTCGTGGTCCATGTATGTACAAACGACATCGATAGGACAAGGAAGCCGGTTCTGTTAAAGGAGTATGAGCAGCTAGGGGTCAAATAAAAAAAAACAGAACCTCAATGGTAATAATCTCTGGATTATTACCTGAGCCACGAGCGAATTTGGCTGGGACAAATAAAATTAGAGAGTTAAATGAGTGGCTCAAAAACTGGTGTGGTACAAATGGGTTTTGCTTCCTGGGACACTGGCACCAGTATTGGAGCTGGAGGGAGCTGTTCCGTTAGGACGGGCTTCACTTGGCCAGTGCTGGGACTAGAGTCCTGGCGGATCATACAACTAGGGCTGTAGAGAAGGCTTTAAACTTTCTAATGGGGGGGGGGGGGGGGGGAGGTTCCTAGAGAGCAAATAAAAATGAAAATAGAGAAGGTCATAGACTTAGGTAGCAGTAAGGAAATTAAAAACCAGAGTGTGTCAGGAAGGGGCAGAAGGTATGGAGTAAAAGGTAAAGTAATAAAAAGGGCAAAAGCAGGAACTAAGTGTCACAAAACATATTTGAAAGTTCTCTATCTGAATGCACGGAACATTCATAACAAAATAGACGAGTTAGAAACATAGAAACATAGAAAATAGGTACAGGAGTAGACCATTCGGTCCTTCGAGCCTGCACCGCCATTCAATGCGTTCATGGCTGAACATGCTACCTCAGTACCCCATTCCTGCTTTCTCGCCATACCCCTTGATCCCCCTAGTTGTGAGTGTTATATCTAACTCCCTTTTGAATATATTTAGCGAACTGGCCTCAACAACCTTCTGTGGAAGAGAATTCCATAGATTCACCACTCTCTGGGTGAAGAAGTTCCTCCTCAGCTCAGTCTTAAATGGCTTCCCCTTAATCCTTAGACTGTGACCCATGGTTCTAGTTTTCCCTAACATTGGGAACATTCTGCCCGCATCTAATTTGTCTAAACCAGTCAGGATTTTAAATGTCTCTATAAGATCCCCCCTCATTCTTCTGAACTCCAGAGGATACAAGTTCAGTTGACCCAATCTTTCTTGATATGTCAGGCCGGCCATCCCAGGAATCAATCTAGTGAACCTTCGCTGCACTCCCTCGATAGCAAGAATGTCCTTCCTTAAGTTAGGAGATCAAAACTGCGCACAATACTCCAGGTGTGGCCTCACCAAGGCCCTGTACAACTGCAGCATCACCTCCCTACTCCTGTACTCAAATCCCCTTACTATGAAGGCCATCATTCCGTTTGCTTTCATGACTGCCTGCTGCACTTGCATTCCCACCTTCAGTGACTGATGTACCATGACGCCCAGGTCTCGTTGCACCTCCCCTTTCCCTAATCTGCCACCATTCAGGTAATAGTCCGCCTCTCTATTTTTACCACCAAAGTGGATAACCTCACATTTATCCACATTGTACTTCATCTGCCGTACATTTGCCCATTCACCCAACCTGTCCAAGTCACTCTGTAGCCTCCTAGCATCCTCCTCATTGTTCACACTGCCTCCCAATTTAGTGTAATCCGCAAATTTGGAGATATTACAATTAATCCCTTCGTCCAAATCATTAATATATAATGTAAACAGCTGGGGTCCCAGCACCGAACCCTGCGGTACCCCGCTGGTCACTGCCTGCCATTCTGAAAAGTACCCATTTACTCCTACTCTTTGTTTCCTGTGTGCCAACCAGTTCTCAATCCACGTCAACACATTACCCCGAATCCCATGTGCTTTAACTCTGCTCACCAATCTCGTGTGGGACCTTGTCGAATGCCTTCTGAAAGTCCAAATACACCACATCTACTGGTTCCCCCCTGTCCACCCTATTGGAAACATCCTCCAAAAATTCCAGAAGATTTGTCAAGCATGATTTCCCTTTCACAAATCCATGCTGACTTGGACCTATCATGTCGCCACTTTCCAAATGGTCTGTTATGACATCTTTAATAATTGCTTCCATCATTTTACCCACGACCGATGTCAGGCTGACCGGTCTATAATTCCCTGCTTTCTCCCTCCCTCCTTTTTTAAAAAGAGGGGTTACATTGGCCACCCTCCACTCCATCGGAACTGATCCAGAGTCTAAGGAATGTTGGAAAATGATCGTCAATGCATCCACTATTTCCAAGGCCACCTCCTTAAGTACTCTGGGATGCAGACCATCAGGCCCCGGGGATTTTTCAGCCTTCAGTCCCATCAATTTCCCCAATACCTTTTCCCGACTAATAAGGATTTCCCTCAGCTCCTCCCTCTTACCAGATCCTCTGACCCCTTTTATTTCCGGCAGGTTGTGTGTGTCCTCCACAGTAAACACCGAACCAAAGTACTTGTTCAATTGATCAGCCATTTCCGTGTTCCCCATTACGACTTCCCCTGTTTCCGATTGCAGGGGACCTACGTTTGTTTTTACTAACCTCTTTCTTTTTACATATTTATAGAAGCTTTTGCAGTCCATTTTAATGTTCTCTGCAAGCTTCCTTTCATAGTTTTATTTTCCCTGCCCTAATCAAACACTTCGTCCTCCCCTGCTGAGTTTTGAAGTTCTCCCAGTCCCCGGGTTTGCTGCTACTTCTGGCCAATTTGTATGCAACTTCCTTGGTTTTAATAATATCCCTGATTTCCCTTGTTAGCCATGGTTGAGCCACCTTCCCTTTTTTATTTTTATGCCAGACCGGGATGTACAATGCTTGTAGTTCATCCATGCGATCTCTAAATGTCTGCCATTGCCCTACCACTGATAGCCCCTTAAATATCGCTTGCTAATTTAACCTCACCAATTCACGCCTCATACCCTCAAAGTTGCCCTTATTTAAGTTCTGGACCATGGTCTCTGAATTAACTCTTTCCTTCTCCATCCTAAATGTAGAACTCCAACATACTATGGTCACTCTTCCCCAGGGGGGCTCGTACCACAATATTGCTGATTAGTCCTTCCTCATTACACAACACCCAGTCCAGGATGGCCTCCCCTCGCGTTGGTTCCTCAACATATTGGTTTAGGAAACCATCCCTTAAACACTCCAGGAAATCCTCTTCCACCGTATTGCTTCCAGTTTGAGTAGCCCAATCTATATGCATATTAAAGTCACCCATGATAACTGCTGCGCCTTTTTTGCACGCACCTCTGATTTCCTGTTTCATACCCTCCCCCACCTCACTACTGCTGTTTGGAGGTCTGTACACAACTCCCACTAACGTTTTCTGCCCTTTGGTGTTCTGCAGCTCAACCCATATTGATTCCACATCCTCCAAGCTGATGTCCTTCCTAGCTATTGCATTAATCTCATCTTTAACCAGCAATGCTACCCCACCCCCTTTTCCTTTTATTCTATCCTTCCTGAATGTTGAATACCCCTGGATGTTCAGTTCCCAGCCTTGATTGTTCTGCAGCCACGTCTCTGTAATCCCAATCACATCGTATCCGTTAGCATCTATTTGCACAGTCAATTCATCCACCGTATTACGGATACTCCTTGCATTAAGACACAGAGCAGTTAGGCTTGTTTTATTAACATCCTTTGTCCTTTTAGACTTATGATTTAGTATGGCCCTTTGTGTTTCTTGCCTTTGTTTACTGGGCCTTCCCCTATTGTTTCTCACCCTTCTAACATTTGTTTCTGAATGCATATTACTTCCCCCTGTTTCGCTACATAGATTCCCATTCCCCTGCCATATTAGTTTAAATCCTCCCATAGATACATAGATACATAGAAGATAGGAGCAGGAGTAGGCCATCCGGCCCTTCGAGCCTGCTCCGCCATTTAATGAGATCATGGCTGATCCTCCAATTCAGTATCCCGTCCCCGCCTTCTCTCCGTAACCCTTAACCCCTTTTGCCTGTAGAAATATATCTAATTCCCTCTTAAATATATTTAATGAGCTGGCGTACACTGCCCTCTGTGGCAATGAGTTCCACAGGTTCACCACCCTCTGAGTGAAGAAATTCCCCCTCATTTCTGTCCTAAATGGTTTAGCCCTTATCCTTAAATTATGTCCTCTAGTTCTGTTCTCACCCGCCAAGGGAAACATTCCTTCTGCATCTAGTCTGTCTAGACCTGTCAGAATTTTATACACTTCTATGAGGTCCCCTCTCAATCTTCTAAACTCCAGTGTGTACATCCCTAAACTACATAGTCTCTCCTCATAAGTCAATCCCGCCATTCCTGGTATCAGCCTGGTGAATCGCCGCTGCACCCCCTCCATGGCAAGAACATCTTTCCTCAGATGAGGCGACCAAAACTGTACACAGTACTCGAGGTGTGGTCTCACCAGTGCCCTGTACAGCTGCAGCAAGGTATCCCTGTTCCTGTATTCCAACCCTTTTGCTATGAAGGCCAGCATACCGTTTGCCTTCTTGACCGCCTGTTGCACCTGCATGCGCGCCTTCAGTGACTGGTGTACAAGAACACCCAGGTCTCTCTGTACTTCCCCCTCTCCCAATTTATTGCCATTTAAATAATAATTTGCCCTCCCGTTCCTGCACCCAAGGTGGATAACTTCGCACTTGTCCACATTATAGTGCAACTGCCATTTATCCGCCCAATCACCCAGTCTGTCCAAATCGCTCTGGAGCTTCCTGGTCACCTCCTCTGAGCCCACCCCCCCTCCTAGTTTAGTGTCGTCTGCAAATTTGGAAATGCTGCATCCGACTCCCTGATCCAGGTCATTAATGTAAATTGTGAACAGCTGGGGACCCAGGACAGATCCCTGTGGTACACCACTTGTTACTGCCTGCCATTCAGAGAATGAGCCGTTTATTCCAACTCTCTGTTTTCTATCTGACAGCCAGTTCTCTATCCACGTCAATACTTTCCCCTTTATCCCATGAGCTTCAATTTTCCATGCTAATCTTTTATGTGGGACCTTATCGAAGGCCTTTTGGAAGTCCAGGTACACCACATCTACTGGCTCTCCCCCATCTATTTTACCAGTTACTCCCTCAAAAAATTCCAATAGATTAGTCAAGCACGATTTACCCTTTGTAAATCCATGTTGACTCTGTCCTATCCTGTCCCCATTTGCTAAGTGCTCCGCTATTTCATCCTTAATGATGGACTCCCGAACTGCTTTAGCAAATATTACCCCGAGGACATCGGTTCCAGTCCTGCCCAAGTGCAGACCTTCCCTTTTGTACAGGTCCCACTTCCCCCAGAACTGGTTCCAATGCCTCAGGAATTTGAATCCCTCCCTCCTGCACCACTGCTCAAGCCACGTATTCAATCTCACTATCCTGTTCTCTCTATTCTGATTAGCACGTGGCCCTGGTAGCAATCCAGAGATTACTACCTTAGAGGTCCTACTTTTTAATTTAGCTCCTAGCTCCCTAAATTCTGCTTGTAGGACCTCTTCCCGCTTTTTACCTATATCGTTGGTACCTACATGCACCACGACAGCTGGCTGCTCACCCTCCCTCTTCAGAATGTTCTGCAGCCGCTCCGAGACATCCTTGACCCTTGCACCAGGGAGGCAACATACCATCCTGGAATCTCGGTTGCGGCCACAGAAACTCCTGTCTGTTCCCCTTACAATTGAGTCCGCTATCACTATAGCCCTACCACTCTTTTTCCCGCCCTGCTGTGCAGCAGAGCCAGCCATGGTGACATGAAACTGGCTGCTTGTGCCTTCACCTGGTAGGCCATCTCCCCCAACCGTATCCAAAGCGGCATACCTGTTTTGGAGGGAGATGACCACAGGGGACTCCTGCACTACCTTCCTAATATTGCCCTGCTTCTTGGTCACCCATTCACTGTCTGTCCTAGCCTTTACCTGCGGTGTGGACAACTCACTAAATGAGCGATTCACCGAGTTCTCGGCATCGTGCATGCTCCAGAGTGAGTCCACCCGCAGCTCCAGCACCGCCATGCGGGCTGTCAGGAGCTGCAGCTGGACACACTTCCCGCACACGTAGTTGTCAGGGACACTGGAAGTGTCCCTGGTTTCCCACATGGCACAGGAGGAGCATGAAACGGGTCCGAGACTTCCTATCATGACTTAACCCTTACGTTACTTTATTACTAAAATTTTAACTAATTTATCTTAGGTCCAGGAGTTAAGTCCCTGAAAACAAAATCTAAAATCGAACCTACCTTTTAAATTCCCTCTACCCCTAAATGTTAGAGGAGGTGGGAGGGTGTGAGTCAATACTAGTGTACTCTTTTATATGGGCACTTAAACCAAATAGCTTTAAAATGAATAAAATTTTAAATGAAACTTAACAAATTAAATTAAAATTTGGTAGCCCGGGGTGACGATGCACTCCAGTCCCCGCGGCGCCCACCGGTCGCGGAAAATCTCAAGCGTGCCGGCGGACACCGCGTGCTCCCACTCCAGGGCCACCCGGGCGTGGACATGGCCGTGGAAGAGAGGCAGGCAATCGGGCCGAACGACCTCCTCGACCGCCCGCTGCCTGGACCAATTGATGGACTTCTTGGCCAGTCACTACTAGTGTAGTGTCTCGGGTTTAGCAACCGCTCCACCTATATACGGGTACCAATGAATTGGCGCCGCCCCCTGCCTTTGAAAAAGCCCGCGAAGCTCTTTCCCCGCTGGGGAAATAGGCCACGTAGGTGAGTTTAATGACTCACCTCAGGCCTCCGCCGCTCCAACCAGGTCCGCTCCTCCTTCCCCGCTGCCGACCGCTCTGTGGGAGAGAGAAAGAAAGGCTCCTCCTCCCACGCTGTCGACGCTGGTCGGAGGCCTACCTGATCCTCGGGCCTCCCTTTATTGACTCGCCGCCGCTCCCGCCGCTCCAACCAGGTCCGCTCCTCCTTCCCCGCTGCCGACCGCTCTGTGGGAGAGAGAAAGAAAGGCTCCTCCTCCCCCGCTGTCGACGCTGGTCGGAGGCCTACCTGATCCTCGGGCCTCCCTTTATTGACTCGCCGCCGCTCCCGCCGCTCCAACCAGGTCCGCTCCTCCTTCCCCGCTGCCGACCGCTCTGTGGGAGAAAGAAAGAAAGGCTCCTGCTCCCCCGCTGTCGACGCTGGTCGGAGGCCTACCTGATCCTCGGGCCTCCCTTTATTGAGTCGCCGCCGCTCCCGCCGCTCCAACCAGGTCCGCTCCTCCTTCCCCGCTGCCGACCACTCTGTGGGAGAGATAAAGAAAGGCTCCTCCTCTCCCGCTGTCGACGCTGGTTTCACAATTAGAGACCCCTTTTAAAGAGAGACTCTCACCATCAGGGACCCCTTTTATTGAGAGAGTCTCTCCATCAGGGACCATTTTAAAGAGAGAGACTTTCCATCAAGGATCACATTTACAGAGCGAATATTTCCATCACGGAACCCTTTTAAAGAGAATCTTCCTATTAGGGATACATTTTAAAGAGAGAGCCAAAACATCAGGGACCCCTTTTAAAGAGGGAGTGGCTCCATCAGGGACACCTTTCAAAGAGGGTGTTTCCCCATCAGGGACCAAATTTAAAGATAGAATCTCACCATCAGTGGCCCCTTTTAAAGAGGGAGTATCCCCGTTAGGGAGACCTTTTAAAGAGTGAGTGTCTCCACCAGCGACCACTTTTAATGAGCGAGTTTCAACATCAGGCACCCTTTTAAAAGAGGAAGTTTCAGCATCATTGACCGATGTTGCAGAGATAGGCCTCCTGATCGGGGACCCCTTTTAAAATGTGTGTCTCACTATCAGGGAGCCCTTTTAAAGAGGGATTCTTTTTATCAGGGAGCACTTTTAAAGTGTGATACTCATCATCAGGGATCCCTATTAAAGTGTGAGTCTCAACATCAGGGATCACTTTTAAAGAGGGTGTCTCACCATCAGGGACCCCTTTTAAAGAGAGAGTCTCCACCATCAGGGACCCCTTTTAAAGAGGGTGTCTCACCATCAGGGTCCCCTTTTAAGGAGACAGTCTCCTCTTCACAGTTCCCTTATAAAGAAAGAGTCTCAACGTCAGAGACGTTGTCTCAACATCAGGGATCCCTTTTAAAGTGGAAGTCTTTCTATCAGGGTGCACTTTTAAAGGGTGAGACTCATCATCAGGGATCACTATTAAAGTGTGAGCCTCACCATCAGAGACCCTTTTAAAAAGTGAGTCTCACAATCAGGGACCCTTTAAAGAGAGAGTCTCAATATCAGTGATCCCTTTTCAAAAGGGAGTCGTTCTCTTTAGGTTCCCTTTTATAGAGGGAGACTCACCATCAGATACCCTTTTGAAGAGGGAGCCTTTCTATCAGGGAGCTCTTTTAAAGAGAGTCTTACCGTCAGGGTCCCTTTTCAAAGAGTGAGTTTCACCATCAGGGACCACTTTTAAAGAGGGAGTCTCACCATCAGGGACCACTTTTAAAGAGAGAGTCTCGTCATCAGGGACCACTTTTAAAGAGAGACTCTCACCAACAGGGACCCCTTTTAACGAGAGAGTCTCACCATCAGGGACCACTTTTAAAGAGAGAGTCTCACCATCAGGGACCACATTTAAAGAGAGAGTCTAACCATCAGGGAATCCTTTTATAGAGGGAGTCTCACCATCAGGGAATCCTTTTAAAGACAGAGTCACACCATCAAGGACGCATTTAGTCCCAACATCAGGTATCCCTTTTAAAGTGGGAGTCTCACGATCAGGGACCCCTTTTAAAGAGTGAGTCTCACTATCAGGAATTCCTTTTAAAGAGGGAGTTTTTCTATTAGGGAGCACTTTTAAAGGGTGAGCCTCATCATCAGGGATCTCTTTTACAGAGGGAGCCTTTCTATTGGTGACCCCTTTAAATATATAGTCTCCCTATTAGGGTCCCATTTTATAGAGGGAGACTAACCATCAGGGACCTTTGTTAAAGAGGGCGTTTAACCATCAGGGATTCCTTTTAAAGAGAGAGTCACAACATCAGGGACGCATTTTAAAGAGGGATTCTCGCCACAGGGGACCCATTTGAAAGAGACTGTCTTTCTTTCAAGGTACCCTTTTAAAGAGGGAGGCTTTCTATCAGGGTCCCCAATTAAAGAGAATCTTTCTAGTCGGGACCACTTTTAAAGAGGATGTCTCACCATCAGGGACATCTTTTAAAGAGCGAGCCTTCCCATCAGGGACCCCTTTTAAATACGGAGTCTCACCATCAGGGATCCCTTTTAAAGTGTGATTCTCCCCATTTGGGACCCCTTTAAATAGGGAGTCTCCCCCATCAGTGACCCATTTTAAAGAGAGAATCTCACCATCAGGGCCCCCTTTTAAAAAGAGAGTCACTCCATCAGGGATCACTTTTAAAGAGGTTGTCTCACCATCAGCGATATCTTTTAAAGAGAGAGTCTCGCCATCAGGGACATCTTTTAAAGTGGGAGTCTCGCCATCAGGGACACATTTTAAAGGGGGAGTCTTTCTATCAAGGACCCATTTTAAAGAGAGAGTCTCACCATCAGGGAACCCTTTTAAAGATGTAGTCTCCTCATCAGGGATTGCTTTTAAATAGAGTTTCACCGTCAGAGACCCCATTTAAAGAGAGAATCTCACCATCAGGGATTCCTTTCAAAGATAGATTCTGATCTACAGAGACCCCTTTTAAAGAGGGCGTTCCATCATCAGGGTCATCGTTTAAAGAGGGAGTCCCACCCTCGGGAATCCATTTTAATGAGTGAGTCTCTCCATCATTGACCCCATTTAAAGAGGGAGTCTCACCATCAGGGGCCCCTTTTAAAGAGGGAGTCTCACCAATCGGGACCCCTTTTAAAAAGGGAGTCTCACTATCAGGGACCACTTTTAAAAAGGGAGTGTCACCATCAGGGACACCTTTTGAAGAGGGTGTCTCTGACGGAGAGACTCTCTCTTTAAATGGGATCCCTTATGGAAAGACTCGCTTTTTAAAAGGAATCCCTGATTGTGAGACTCTCTCTTTAAAAGGGATCCCTGATGGTGAGGCTCCCTCTTTAAAAGGGATCCCTGCTGGTGAGACTCCCTCTTTAAAGGATTCCCTAATGGTGAGACTTTCTCTTTAAAAGGGATCCCTAATAGAAAGACTCTTTCTTTAAAAGGGTCTCTGTTGAAGAGACTCCCTCTTTAAAAAGGCTCCCTGATAGAAAGACTGCTTCTTAAAAAGGGATCCCTAATGTGGAGTCTCACTCTTTAAAAATGATCCCAGATGGTAAGACTCAATCTTTAAAAGTGCTCCCTGATAGAAAGTCTCCCTCTTTAAAAGGGTCTCTGACGGAGTGATTCTCTCTTTAAAAGGGTTCCCTGATGGTGAGTCTCCCTCGTTAAAAGGGGTCCCTGATGGTGAGACTCCCTCTTTAAAAGGGATCCCGGTTGGCGAGTCTCACTCTTTAAAAAGTATCCCAGATGGTAAGCAGCACACTTTAAATGGGATCTCTGATGTTGAGATACACACTTTAAAAGGGCTCCCTGATATAAAGACTCCCTCTGTAAAAGGTTCTCTGACGAAGAGAGTCCCTCTTTAAAAGGGGTCCCTGATGGTGAGACTCCCTTTAAAAGTTGTACCTGATAGAATGACTCCATATTTAAAAGGGTTTCTGATGGTAAGACTCACCTTAAAAGGGATCCCTGAAAGAAAGACACATCTTTAAAAGGGTATCTGATGGTGAGAGTCCATCTTTAGAATGACCCCCTGATAGGAAGAATCCATTTAAAGGGTGAGTCTCACCATCAGGGTCTCCTTTTAAAGAGGGAGACTCACCATCAGTGGTCCCTTTTAAAGATGGAGTCTTAATATAAGGACCCCTTTTAAAGAGAGAGTCTCACCATCAGGGATCACTTTTAAAGAGGGAGTCTCACCAAAAAGATTCTCTTTTGAAAACAGAGTCTCACACTCGGGGACTCATCTTAAAGAGATTCTTACCATCAGGGACCCCTTTTAATGAGTGAGTCTCACAATCAGTGATCCATTTTAAACAGAGAGTCTCAAAATCAGGGACCCCTTTTAAATAGGGTGTCTTTCAATCAGGATCATCATAAAGCGAGAGTCTCCCCATTAGGGACACTTTAAAAGAGGCTCACCATCGGGCATCGCCTTTAAAGAGGGTGTTTCAGCATCAGAGACCCCCATTTAAAGAGAGAGTCTCTACATTAGGGATCCCTTTTAAAGAGGGAGTCGTTCTGTCAGGGATCCCTTTTAAAGAAAGTCTAACCATCAGGGACCCCTTTTAAAGAGGGAGACTCGCCATTGGAGACCCTTTTTCACTTTCGATCAAGGACCCCTATTAAAGAGGGAGACTTCCCATCAGGGACCCCCGTTTAAAGAGGGTTTCACTGTTAGGGTATCCTTTTAAACAGGGAGTCTCCCCATCAGGGACCCCTTTTATAGAGAGAGTTTCGCCATTAGGGACACTTTTAAAGAGAGTCTTACCATCACGGACCACGTTTAAAATGTGAGTCTCACCATCAGAGATCCCTTTTAAAGAGGCTGTATCCCCATCAGGGACCACTTTTAAAGTGGGAGTCTTAGCATCAGGGACCGCTTTTAAAGAGGGAGTCTCAGCATCAGTGACCACTTTTAGTGTGGAACTCGCCCCCACAGGGACCCCTTTTTAAAGAGAGTGTCACCGTCAGGGTCCCCTTTTAAAGAGGGTATCTCACCATCGGCGGCCCCTTTTAAAGATGGAGTCTCACCATCAGGCATCCCTTTTAAAGGAGGAGTCTTTCTATCAAGGAGCCCATTTAAAGAGGGAATCTTACCATCAGAAACCTTTCAAAGAGGGAGCTTTTTATCACTTTAATAGTGAGTCTCACCATCAGGGACCCATTTTAAAGAGAGTGTCTTTCTATCAGGGACCCCTTTTAAAGATTGAGTCTTACCCTCGTGGACCCATTTTAAAGAGAGATTCTTTCTATCATGGACCTCTTTTAAATAGGGCGTCTTTCCATCAGTGACCCCATAAAGAGAGAGTCTCTCCATTAGGATACATTTTGAAGAGGCATTCTCACCGTCAGGGACCACTTTTAAAAAGGGTGTCTCACCATCAGTGACCCCTTTTTAAGAGGGAGTGTCACCTCTAATGGAATAGCCATATTTCAGAAAAATACACCATGCTATGAACAGAATTCTAGTTTTCTTAAGACATAACAAACTGGGGTTAAAAATCTAAAAGCCTCAATGACAAAAGCCGTAAAAATAAAACAAAGGCTTCTGAGATACGATGAAGTGTTAACACAAAGCTTTAAACACAACGTAAGGTTTTTAAATGTTAAATGGTTATTGACACTGAGACAATGGCCTCATTCAAACAGTGGGTTGTAGGTTCCAAGGAGTCTGCAGTTTGGAACCAACACAATAGCAATGCCCAAGTAAAGTGTTAAAATATAACACTTCGAACAGGAACAGAGAATATTAAAGAATACATGTGCCTTTGATAAAAGTAACATCAAATGAAACAGGAAACACAATTATGTATATAACCAACTAAGATGGCTAGGAAAAAAACAGCATGGTTGAAGTGGTTTTCATTTACATAGTGTAAAAGATACCTACAGAAGACTTTGAAAATATTACATCAATAGATGTACCAAGCAATCACATTGTTCATGTGTTGAACTTGGAAGACAAGGAGACGCAAAGTCTGTAATAAAATCAGTTAAGCCAATATTAAGAATTGAATGGGAGACCTTCGTAAGAATGGCATGACATAGATACATCAGTAATAACCATATTTTAAGATAACTTTCGAAAACCTAAAGATAGAGACAGAATTGTGCAAGCTAACAGCTGAAGTAACAGTAAGAATAGAAAGAAGTCAACAGAGGTATGGCTAGAGATAATTAGCTTACATCAGCAGAAAACTTCAAAGAATATTCCATTAAAAAAGAGAATAAAAATAGAGCTTTTCAGATAGAACGTGAGAAGTCGCTGGAAAGGCAAGCGATTCTCAACTTCAGAGGAAGGCTCTAAGTTTTTAACACTTTGAGTCTCTGCTAATCAAGGTATTTGATTTCCGTGGTTATAATGGATTAAGAATAATTAATAATGTGGAAATGTAACGAAGTAAAGATTTTAGAATAAAAATCTCTGATAAGAAATTTAAGCAATTTGTATTTTGAACTGTTAAGGTTGCGACTGAATCAACAGGTGTTAGCAGAATGTCGGTTCTTTAATAAATTTATATATTTTTTTTGAATTGACTCACAGAATCATTTTGTATGAACCTCGCAAACTCAATTAATGTACACACTTTTGTGAGGATATGCAGAATTCTTCTAGGTTTTCCGGACCCTCATAATGTCAGGAAGGTTACAGTTTAGTTAACCTTGTTAAAAGTGCTATCCGGAGGATGGTAACATCTTCAGGTCGTTTCTTTCCTTTAGGGAGAGGTAGTCTGACCTTTAGACCCAATTAAGCGTCTTATAGGATTCGGCTACCGCTAACTTTAGTTGAAGGTGAACGGTCTGGGGTAGCCTGAAAAGGGCTAGGACTTGTAATTCTCCCTTCACATCATCAGGGAACCCTTTCAATGAGAGAGTATCCCGTAATGGAAACCTTTTACAGAAGAATTCGCACCATTAGATAACCTTTTAAAGAGGGAGTCTTTCAATCAGAGAACCCTTTTAAAATGAGTCTTGCAATCAGGGACCCCTTTTAAAGAGTGAGACTTACCATCAAAGATCCCTTTTAAAGAGGGAGTCTCACCGTAAGGGACACATTTTAAAGAGGGAGTCTCACCATCAGGGACCCCTTTTAAACGAGAGAGCTCACCTTTAGGGATCCCTTTTAATGAGGAAGTCTCACCATCAGATACCTCTTTTAAAGATAGGGTCTCACCATCAGAGACCCCTTTTAAAGAGGGTGTATCCCATTCAGGGACCCCTTTTAAACGAGAGTGTCTCTCCACTAGGGACCCCTTTTAAAGAGGGAGTCTCACCATCAGGGACCCCTTTTAAAGATTGAGACTCACCATCAGGGATCCCTTTATTAGAGAGAGTCTCACACAAAGGGACCCGTTTAAAGGGAGTGTCTCACACTCAGGGATTCCTTTTAAAGAGGACATCTCACCATCAGAGGCCCTTTTAAAGAGTGAGTCTTTCTTTCTTTCAAGGTCCCCTTTTAAAGAGAGAGTCTCCACATTAGGGATCCCTTTTAAATAAGATGTCTCACCATCAGGGATCCCTTTTAAATGTGGAGTCTTTCTATCAGGGAGTACATTTTAAAGTGAGTCTTACAATCAATGACCCCTTTTAAAGAGTGAGTCTCACCATCAGAGTCCCCGTTTAAAGAGAGGGTCTCTCCACTAGGGAACCCTTTTAACGATGGAGTTTCACCATCAGGGACCCCTTTTAAAAAGGGTGACTCACCATTAGGGACCACTTTTTAAGAGGGTGTCTAACCATCAGGGACCGCTTTTAAAGATGAAGTCTCACCATCAGCGGCCCATTTTAAAGAGAAAATCTTTCTATCAAGGACCCCTTTTAAAAAAGCGTCTTTCTATCAGGGACCCCAGAAAGAGAAAGTCTCCCCATTAGGGACACTAAGAATCTGTCTCACCTTTTGGTAGCCCTTTTTTAAGAGGAAGTTTCAGCATCAGGTACCCCTTTTAAAGAGAAAGTCTTTCTATCATAGATTCCTTTTAAAGAGAGAGTCTCCCAATTAGGTACCCCTTTTAAAAATGAGGTTAAGCATCAGAGATCCCTTTTAAAGAGAGAATTTCATCATCAGGAAGCACTTTTAAAGAGAGCCTTACCATCAGGGTCCCCTTTTACAGAGGTTCTCTCACCATCAGGGTCTCCATTTAAAGAGGGAGTCTCACCATTAGTGACCCCTTTTAAAGTGGGAGTCTCAAAATGAGAACCCCTTCTAAAGATGGGGTCCTACCATCGGGGAGCCCTTTTAAAGAGAGCATTACCATCAGGGTCCCCTTTTAAAAAGTGAGTCTCACCATCAGGGCTCCCTTTTAAAGAGGGAGTCTTTCTGTCAGGGAGCCCTGTTAAAGAATGTCTTACCATCAGGGACCCCTTTTAAAGAGGGAATCTTACCATCAGGGACCGCTTTTACAGATTGAGTCTCAACATCAGGGACCGTTTTTCAAGAGGGATCTTTACTTCAACGACCCCTTTTAAAGAGAGAGTCTCCCCATGAGGGATCCCTTTTAAAGAAGTAGTCTAACCATCAGGGATCCCTTTTAAAGCGGGAGTCTTTCTATCAAGGAGCCCGTTTAAAGAGGGTGACACCATCAAGAACCCTTTCAAAGAGGGAGCTTGTCTCTCACTTTTAAAATGAGTCTTACCATCAGGGACCACTTTTAAAGAGAGCATCTTTCTATCATGTAACCCTTTTAAAGAGTGTGTCTTACCCTCGGGGAACCATTTTAAATATAGTATTTCTATCATGGACCCCTTTTAAAGAGGGCGTCTTTCTATCATGGACCCCTTTTAAAGAGGGAGTCTCACCATTAGGGACCCCTTTTTAAAGATTAAGTCTCACCATCAGTGATCCCTTTTAAAGATAAAGTCTCACACTCAGGGAACACTTTTAAAGAGGGAGTCTCACCATCAGGGACCCCTTTTAAAGTGAAACTCTCACCATCAGGGACCGCTTTTAAAGAGAGAATCTCACCTTCAGAGACACTTTTAAAGAGGGAGTCTTTCTGTCAAGTATATCTTTTAAAGTGAGATTCTCACCATCAGGAAGCCCTTTGAAAGAGAGAATCATACCGTCATAGACGCTTTTGAAGATGAAGTTTTTCTTGCAGCGAGCCCTTATAAAGGGAGTGTCTCACACTCAGGGCCCACTTTTAAAGAGGGAGTCTCACCATCAGGGACCACTTTTAAAGAGAGCATCTCACAATCAGAGACCTTTTTAAAGATGGAGTCTTTCTTTCAAGGACCCATTTCAAGAGAGGGTCTCCCCATTAGGGATCCCTTTTAAAGAAGATGTCTCACCATCAGGGACCTCTGTTAAATTTGGAGTCTTTCTTTCAGGGAGTACATTTAAAGAGGGAGACTCACCATCAGAGACCCTTTTAAATAGGGAGTCTTTCTATCAGGTGGCCCTTTTAAAGTGAGTCTTACAGTCAGCGGCCCCTTTTATAGAGTGAGTCTCACCATCAGGGACCAATTTTAAAGTGAGAGTCTTTCTATCAGGGACCCCATTTAAAGAGGACGTCTTTCTATCAGGGACCCCATAGCGAGAGTCTCCCCATTAGGGAAACATTTTAAAGAGTCAGTCTCACCATCAGGGTCCCCTTTTAAAGAGTGTGTTTCAGCATCAGGGACTCCTATGTTCTGGTATATGTCTCAGTTGAGAAAGCCCTCAATGAGGGTGGCTAGAGGGGTTTCCCAGGAGGTCACACTGCAGATGTGTGTCAGGCTCCAAATTTCCAGAGCTGTGGTTATGCCTTCTAAAAGTTCCCCCAGACCTGTTACAACAAAGTCCTGCCACCTGCAATTGATGGCTGATCAAATCTCATATTTAAAGCTTGAGCTGCAGCTGAGAGTCAGCAATCCACTTGTGCTCCCGCCAGTTTTCACTGGAGTGTTTCCCATCAGGCGTGCTTCACGTGGTAAAAGGGTTAAAGTGCCTAAAATGGTTCAAAATGGCATTACTGAGCCTATTTAGGGATAGTTAAGAGCGTTAATGGCCTCTCGCGCCTCATGGAGGCGGGACGGAGTCGAGAATCCCGCCACCCATTTTGTCAAAATTGCGTGGAGGCGTGGTGGATTCGGGATGGGGTCGGGACCACTGAATCTGCTACTTTAACCCCCCACAGGCCTCCAAACACGACTCCACGGGTCATTCAAAATCCAGCCCATAGTCTCCCCATTAAGGACCCCTTTTAAAGAGGCTCACCATCAGGGACCACTTTTAAAAAGGGTGGTTAAGCATCATGGACTCTTTTTAAAGAGGGTGTCATTCAATCAGGGATCTCTTTTAAAGAGATAGTCTCCCCAATAGGGAAACCTTTTAAAGAGACTCACTATCAGAGACCCTTTTAAAGAGAGAGACTCACCATCACGGATCCCTTTTAAAGAGAGAGACTCACCGTCACAGACCTTTTAAAGATGGAGTCTTTCTATCAAGGACAACTTTTAAAGAGGGTGTCTCCCCATTAGGGACCCCTTTTAAATGGGGAGTCTCACTATCAAGGTCTCCTTTTAAAGAGGAAGTCTCACCATCAGTGGCCCCTTTTAAAGAAGGGAGTGTTAACATAAGGACCTCCTTTAAAGAGGGAGTCGCCCCATCAGGGACCAGCGCATATAATGCCGTCGGCGCAGGAGATACCCCCCAACCAGGGTCTACAGACAGAGGGTCAGCTTCCTCAACATGTCTGAGCAGCATTGCCAAAGGCGGCTCCGACTTTCGCGAGAGGTAGTGGGTGACATATGCGCAATGCTGAAACAAGATCTGGAGCCCAGAGGACCAGCTGGACGCCCCTTCCCAGTGGCCATCAAAGTGACCACTGCACTCAACTTTTTTGCCTCAGCCTCATTCCAGGGATCAGCGGCATCTACCAGGCGCCGCACACACCTGCATCACGCAGGTAAACGATGCCGACTTTGCCATCGCGCACAATCAGATCTATTTCAACAAGGATTAAACAAGTGTCACGGCGCGTGTGGTTGGATTAGCTAATCTGGCAGGCTTTCCAAGGGTGCAGGGCCTCTTTGACTGCACACATGTGGCCCGTAAGGCACCCCATCGCAATCCAGGTATTTTTGTCAATTGCAAGGGCTTCCATTCCCTCAACGTTCAGCTGGTGTGTGACCACAACAAGGAAGTTCTGCATGTCTGTGCCAAGTACCCTGGCAATTGCCATGACTCCTTCATACTGCGCCAGTCTAGTGTGCCTCCGCTATTCAGTCAGCTGGAACAACTTCACGGATGGCTACTTGGAGACAAGGGCCACCCCCTGAGGACGTGGTCAATCTCGCCGTTGAGGAGCTCATCCAACGCAGCGGAGGAGAGCTACAACTCCAGCCACATTTCCACCAGATCCATAATCGAGCAAACCATCGGTATGCTGAAGATGCGCTTGGAATGAGTGACCATAACAAGGTTGAATTCCAAATCCAATTAGAGGGTGAGAAGGTTGGTTCTCAAAAAAGCATACTGAGCTTGAATAAAGGAGACTATGATGGCATGAGAGCAGAATTGATTAAAGTGGACTGGGAAAATAGATTAAAGGGTAAGACGGTACATGAGCAGTGGTGATTATTCAAGGAGTTATTTTACAACTTTCAAAATAAATATATTCCACTGATGAAAAAAGGGTGTAAAAGAAATGACCGCCATCCATTGCTAAATAAAGAAATTAAAGAAAGTATCCAACTAAAAACAAGGACATATAAGGTAGCCAAAGTTAGTGGGAGGATAAAAGATTGGGAAGTCTTCAAAAGACAACAAAAAGTAACTAAAGGATTGATTAAGAAAGGGAAAATAGACTATGAAAATAAATTAGCAAAAAATATAAAAACAGAAAGCAAGAGTTTCTATAGTTATATAAAAAGAAAAAGGGTGGTTAAGGCAAACGTAGGTCCCTTAGAGGATGAGACCGGGAAATTAATGATGGGAAACTTGGAGATGGCAAAAATGCTGAACAAATATTTTGTTTCAGTCTTTACGGTAGAGGACACTAAGAATATCCCAACACTGGACAAACAGGGGGCTCTAGTGGGGGAGGAGCTAAATACGATTAAAATCACTAAGGAATTGGTACTCAGTAAGATAATGGGTCTCAAGGCGGATAAATCCCCTGGACCTGATGGCTTACATCCTAGGGTTTTGAGGGAAGTGGCAGTAGGAATTGTGGATGCTTTGGTAATAATTTTCCAAAACTCCCTGAACTCAGCAAAGGTCCCGGCAGATTGGAAAACTGTTAATGTAACACTCTTATTTAAAAAGGGTTGTAGGCAGAATGCTGGAAATTATAGACCAGTTATCCTAACATCTGTGGTGGGTAAAATGTTGGAGTCTTATTAAGGAGACAGTAACGGAACATTTAGATAAACATAATTTAATAAGACAAAGTCAGCATGGCTTTATGAAGGGGAAGTCATGTCTGAAAATTTGCTCGAGATCTTTGAGGACATAACGTACAGGGTGGATAAAGGGGAACCAGTGGATGTAGTGTATTTAGACTTCCAGAAGGCATTCGACAAGGTGCCACATAAAAGATTATTACTCAAGATAAAATTCACTGGATTGGGGGTTAAATTCTGGCATGGGTGGAGGATTGGTTATCTAACAGGAAGCAGAGAGTTGGGATAAATGGTTCATTCTCGGACTGGCAACCAGTAGCCAGTGGTGTTCCGCAGGGGTCGGTGCTCGGTCCCCAACTCTTTACAATCTATATTAACGATTTGGAGGAGGGGACCGAGTGTAACATATCAAAGTTTGCAGATGATACAAAGATGGGAGGGAAAGTAGAGAGTGAAGAGGACATAAAAAACCTACAAGGGGATATAGACAGGCTGGGTGAGTGGTCAGAGATTTGGCAGATGCAATACAATATTGTAAAATGTGAGGTTATGCACTTTGGCAGGAAAAATCAGAGAGCAAGTTATTATCTTAATGGCGAGAAACTGGAAAGTACTGCAGTACAAAGGGATCTGGGGGTCTTGGTGCAAGAAAATCAAAAAGTTAGTATGCAGGTGCAGCAGGTGATCAAGAAAGCCAATGGAATGTTGGCTTTTATTGCTAGGGGGATAGAATATAAAAACAGGGAGGTATTGCTGTAGTTGTATAGGGTATTGGTGAGACCGCACCTGGAATACTGCATACAGTTTTGGTGTCCATACTTAAGAAAAGACATACTTGCTCTCGAGGCAGTACAAAGAAGGTTCACTCGGTTAATTCCGGGGATGAGGGGGTGGACATACGAGGAGAGGTTGAGTAGATTGGGACTCTACTCATTGGAGTTCAGAAGAATGAGAGGCGATCTTATTGAAACATATAAGATTGTGAAGGGGCTTGATCGGGTGGACGCGGTGAGGATGTTCCCAATGATGGGTGAAACTAGAACTAGGGGACATAATCTTAGAATAAGGGGCTCCTCTTTCAAAACTGAGATGAGGAGAAACTTTTTCACTCAGAGGGTAGTGGGTCTGTGGAATTTGCTAGCCCAGGAAGCTGTGGAAGCTACTTCATTAAATAAATTTAAAACAGAAATAGACAGTTTCCTAGAAGTAAAGGGAATCAGGGGTTACGGGGAGCGGGCTGGAAATTGGACATGAGTTTGAGTTCGGATCGGTCAAGGCCCTCTGGTTGGCGGAGCGGGCCCAGGGGCCGAGTGGCCTGGTCCTGCTCCAACTTCTTGTGTTCTTTAGAGTTGAGGTTGGATCAGATCAGCCATGATCTCATTGAATGGCGGAGCAGGCTCGAGGGGCCGATTGTTCTACTCCTGCTCCTATTTCTTATGTTCTTATGTTCTTATGCTTGGATAGATCAGGTGGAGCCCTGCAATACTCAGCAGCCAGAGACTCCAGAATCGTCGTGGTTTGCTGTGCTCTTCACAACATGGCACAGTGTCATGGCTTACAGATGCCAGAGGAGCAACTGGCTCCTCACATAGCCTCTTCAGAGGAGGAGGAGGAGACGCAGGAGAAGGAGGAGGAGGAGAGAGAGAACGGACAAGTTGCAGAGGCCCCTCAACCAGTGGCAGCATTACGCGAGACCATAGCTGTCCGGAATGCAAGGAACGCACTCATCTTGGCCAGATTTGCTTAGCCTAGACAAGAAAGCACTTTTGCCTCGCAGCTTCTTACCAGAGCTACGACGATGGCCCATTCCCAGCGGATCCCTAACAATGTGACCACAATACTGACAATTGCAAGTTATCCTAAGGCCTCATTGTGGAAGTCCCATTAGCGAAATGACAGATGCCACAACTGCAGCTGTAGCCATCAGAGATTTTAATTAAAATTTAGACCTGATGGCTTTTTAACAATAAACATCAAAATACACCCAAGTGTCTACCCTTGTGACTACTTGTGCAGTTTCTTTCTCTGACGTGTGCTCCTACGTGGTGCTTCCACTGTGGCTTCAGCAGAAGTGAAGGCCCCCTGCTCACGTTGTTGCTGCTCCTGTCTCGACTCCTTTGGTGGGCGTCCTCTGGGGTTGCGATACTTCGAGGGCTCGGCAACAGTCTGCTGCTCCTGCGGCTGGGCAGGGGTTGAGACGCCAATCTCACTTGGGTGCTCTCTTTAAAATGGACATTGATACTGAAACAGCCTCTTTAAAAGGGGTCCCTGATTCTGACACTCCCTCTTTAAAAGTTACCTCTAATGGTATGACGCACTCTTTTAAAGTGGGGAGACTCTCACATTAAAAGGGGTCCCTTATAGAAAGACTCCATCTTTAAAAGGGGTCCCTGATAGAAAGTCTCTCTCTTTAAAAGGGGCCCCTGATGGTGAGACCCTCTCTTTAAAAGCGGTCGCTGATGCTGAAGCACACTCTTTAAAATGTGTCCCTAATTGTGAGACTACCTTTTAAAAGGGGTCCCTGATGTCGAGAATCTCACTTTAAAAGAGGTCCCTGATGGTGAGACTCCCTCTTTAAAAGGTCTCCCTGATCGAAGACTCCTATTTTAAAACGGTCTCTGATGGTGAGACTCCCTCTTTGAAAGGGCTCACTGATAGAAGGACTTCCTCTTTAATAGGGTCTCTGATGGTTAGACACTCTCTTTTACAGGTGACCCTGATGGTGAGACACACCCTTTAAAAGGGGTTACTGCTGGAGTTATTCTCTCATTAATAGGCATCCCTGACTAGGTTACTCCCTCTTTAAAGTGTTCCCTGATGGGGAGACTCCCTCTTTAAAAGATATCGCTGATAGTGAGACTTCCTCCTTAAAAGGGTCCCGGATGGTGAGACTCGCTCTTTAAAAGGTGTCCCTAATGGAAGACGCTAGCTTTGAAATGGGACCCAGACAGAAGACTCTCTCTTTAAATGGGTCCCCTGAGGGTGAGAGTTCCTCTTTAACTTGAATCATGATGGTAAGACTCACTCTATTAAAGGGATCCCCTGAAGGGATAATTGCCAGTCGTAGCACTTTTCGGGCTAACCCAGATAAGGCGTATTGCCCAGACGTTAACCTTAAGCTAAAGTTAGAGATAGCCGAATCCTAGAGAGGGTTAATTGTGTCTAAAGGTTCAGACTATCTCTCCCTAAAGGAAATGAATGACTTGAAGATGTTACCATCCTCCAGATAGCACTTTTAATATGTTTATCTAGACCGAAACCTTCCGGATATTATGAGGGTCCGGAAAAAACCCCAGAATTCTGCTATTCCTCACAAAAAAGCGATAAGAAATTGAGTTCTCGAGTTTGATACAGAAGTACTCTGTGAGACAATTCTAAAAATATATAGATTTATTAAACAACCGACATGTACTTAACAGTTGGTGATTTCAATCGCAACTTAACAGTTCAAAATTCAAATGGCTTACATTTCTTATCAGAGATCCTTATTCTCAAATCTTAACTTCGTTACATTTCCAAACTTCGTACATATTTATAATCCAGAATATCCATCAAAATCAAATAAAAGTAACTTTTGATCCCCGAGGCTCACAGGGATAAAAAGTTACAGAGCCTGCCTCTGAAGTTGAGAATCGCTTTGCCCCTTCCAGCGACTTCTGACTTCCTATCTGAAGCTCTATATTTTATACCATTTTTTGCAGTGGTATATTCTTTGAAGATTTCTGCTAATATAGCTAATTATCTCCATTCATCTTTCTGTTGACTTCTTTCTATTCTTACTGTCAATTCAGCTGCTAACTTGAAGAATTCTGTCTTACCTATAGGTGTTCGAAGTTATCATACAAAATGGTTATGACAGATGTATCAATTTGATGCCATTCTTACGAAGCTCTCCTATTGAATTCTTAAATTACTTTAACAGCTTGTATTACAGACTTCGCATCTCCTTGTGTTCCAATTTCAACACATAAACCATGTGATTACTTGATGCATCTATTGATGTAATATTTACCAAGTCCTCTGTTTTCACCTTTTACAATATGTAAATCAAAAACACTTCAATCGATTACTTGATTGTTTCCCCAGCCATCTAGTTGGTTATATTACAAAATTATGTTTCCTGTCTTTCATTTGATGTTACATTTACAAAAGCACATGTTTTTTTAATGTTCTGTGTTTCTGTTCGAAGTGTTAGTTTATAACACTTTAAACTGGGTATAACTATTGTGTTGTTTCCGAACTGCAGACTTCTTGGAACCTACAATCCTCTGTTTCAATGAGGCCATTGTCTCATTATCAATAACAAATTCATATTTCATAAGCTTGTATGATGTTTCCAGGTTTGTGACTCATCTTATCTCAGAAGCCTATATTTACAGCTTTGTGTCATTCAGGCTTTTAGATTTTGAAACCCAGTTTGTCATATTTTAAGAAAATCAGAATTCTGTTCATAGGATGGTGCATTATTCTGAAATATGTCTCATTCCTTTACACACTGATGGGGATACCCCCACTTTAAAAGGGGACTCTGATGTTGAAACACCCCCTTTAAAAGGGGTCGCTGATGCAGAGATTTCCTCTTTAAAATGGGTCCCTGGTGGAGAGACCCTGTCATTAAAAGGGGTCCCTGATGGGGAGAATCCCTCTTTTTAAGGGGTCGCTGATGGTGAGACTTCCTCTTCAATAGGAGTCCCTGATGGTGAGACTGCACATTTAAAATGTGTCGCTAATGGGAAGACTCTCACTTTAAAAGGGGTCCCTAACAGAAATACACCCTCTTTAAAATGGGGCACTGATAGTAAGACTCTCTCTTTAAAATGCGACCCGAGGGTGAGACTCCATCTTTAAAAGTGGTCGCTAATTGAAAGACTCTCTCTTTGAAAGGGGTCCCTGATGGTGAGACTCCCTCTTTAAAAGGGGTTCCTGATTGTGAGACTCCCTCTTTAAAAGAGATCCCTGAGGGTGAGATTCTCTCTTTAAAAGGGCTGCCTGATATAAAGACTCCCTCTTCAAAAGGGTCTCTGATAGTGAGACTCCCTCTTTAAAAGGGCTCCCTGATAGAAAGACTCACTTTAAAATGGTCACTGACGGTGAGACTCTCTCTTTAAAAGTGACCATGATGGTTATAATAACTCTTTAAAAGGGCTCCCTGCTGAAAAAACTCCCTCTTTAAAAGGGTCTCTGACGGTTAATTCTCTCTTTAAAAGTAATCCCCGAATGCGAGACTCTCTCATTAAAAGCGCTTCCGGACGGGGATACCACCTTTTTAAAAGGGGCCCCAGATGGTGAGACTATCTCTTTAAAAGGGGTCCCTGATGGGGAGACTCCCTCTTTAAAACGGATCCCTGATGGTCTGTCTCCTTCTTTAAAAGGGGTCACTGACCGTGAGACACTCTCTTTAAACGGGGTCCCAGATAGTGAGACATCCCCTTTAAAACGGGTCACTGATGCTGAGACACCCTCTTTAAAATGGTTCCCTGTTCGAAGACTCCCTTATTAAAAGGGTCTCTGATGGTGAGACTCCTTCTTTAAAAGGGGTCACTAATGGTGAGACTTCCTCTTTAAAAGGGGTCACTGATGGTGAGACTCCCTCTCTAAAAGGGGTCACTGATGGTGAGACTCCTTCTTTAAAATGGTTCCCTGTTCGAAAGACTTCCTTATTAAAAGGGTCTCTGATGGTGAGACTCTTTCTTTAAAAGGGGTCACTGATGGTGAGACTCCCTCTTTAAAATGGATCTCTGATGGTGAGAATTCCTCTTTAAAAGGGCTCCCTGATAGAAAGACTCACTCTTTAAAAGGGATCTCTGATGGTGAGGCTCTCTGTTTTATAAGTGGTCCCTGATGGTGAGACTGCCTCTTTGAAAGGGATCCCTGATAGAAAGACTCTCTCTTAAAATTGATTCCTGATTGTGAAACTGTCGTTTTAAAAGGGGTCCCTGATGCTGAAACTTCCTCTTTATAAGGGGTTCCTGATGGTGAGACTCCCTCTTTAAAAGGGCTCCCTGATAGAATGACCACCTCTTTATATTAGATCCCTTTTAGTGTGACATTCTTTAAAGGGAACTCTGATAGAAAGACTTACTTTTTAAAAGAGGGCCCTGACGGGGATACTCCCTTTTTTAAGATGCTCTTGATGGCGAGGCTCTCTATTTCAAAGGTGTCGCTCATGCTGAAACACACTCTTTAAAACGTGGCCCTGAGGTTAGACTCCTTCTTTAAATTGGTCCCTGATGGCGAGAATTCTCTTTAAAAGGGATCCCTGATGTTGAGACTCCCTCTTTAAAAGGGGTCCCTGAGTGTGAGTCTCTCACTTTAAAAGGGATATCTGATGGTGAGACTTACGCTTTAAAATGGGTCACTGATGGTAAGAATCTCTTTAAAAGCGTTCCCTGATACAAAGACTCCCGCTTTAAAAGGGTCTCTGATGGTGAGACTCCCTATTTAAAAGGGGTCCCTGATAGTGAGACTCATTCTTTAAAAGTGCTCCCTGATAGAAAGACAAACTGTTTAAAAGGGTCACTGACCGTGAGACGCTCACTTTAAAAGTGATCCATCTTTGTGAGACTCCCTCTTTAAAAGGGATCTCTGATGGTGAGACTCCCTCTTTAAAAGGAGTCCCTGATGGTTTGACTACCTCTTTTTAAAAGGGGTCCCTGATAGAAAGGCTCTCTCTTTAAAATTCATCCCTGATTGTGAGACTCTCTCTTTAAAAGGGGTCCCTGATGTTGAAACTTCCTCTTTTTAAGGGGTCCCTGATGGTGAGGCTCCCTCTTTAAAACGTTTCCCTGATACAAAGACACCCCATTTAAAAGGGCCCTCTAATAGAAAGACTACCTCTTTAAAAGGGATCCCTGATATTGAGACTCATTATTTAAACGGGGTCACTGATAGAAAGACTCTCTTTTTAAATGGGGTCCCTGACGGGGATACGCCCTCTTTAAAAGGGGCCCCTGATGGTGTGGCGCTCTATTACAAAGGCGTCCCTCATGCTGAAACACCCTCTTTAAAACGAGTCATGATGGTGAGACTCCTTCTTTAAAAGGGGTCGCTGATGGCGAGAATCTCTCTTTTAAATTGATCCTTATGTTGAGACTCCCTCTTTAAAAGGGGTCCCTGAGTGTGAGACTCTCTCTTTAAAAGGGATAACTGATAGTGAGACTTAAGCTTTAAAAGGGATCACTGATGATAAGACTCTTTTTAAAAGCGCTCCCTGATACAAATACACCCTCTTTAAAAGGGTCTCTGATGGTGAGACTCCCTATTTAAAAGGGCACCCTGATAGAAAGATCACCTCTTTGAAAGGGATCCCTGATAGTGAGATTCATTCTTTAAAAGTGGTCCCTGATAGAAAGACTCCCTCTTTAAAAGGGGTCCCTGACGGGGTTAATCCCTATTTAAAAGGGGCCCTGATGGTGAGGCTCTCTATTTCAGTGTGTTCCATCATGCTGAAACACATTCTTTAAAAGTGGTCCCTGATGGCGAGACTTACGGTTTAAAAGGGGTCACTGATGGTGAGACTCTCTTTAAAAACGCTCGCTGATAGAAAGACTCCTTCTTTAAAAGTGTCTCTGATGGTGTGAATCATTCTTTTAAAGGGTTCCCTGATGGTGAGTCTCTTTCTTTAAAAGTGGTCCCTGGTGGAGAGACTATCTCATTAAATGATGTCCCTGCCGGCATACTCCCTGTTTAAAACAGGTCCCTAATTGAGACACTCCCTCGTTTAAAGTTTTCCCTGATGGTGAGACTCTCTCTTTATAAGTTGAGCCTAATAGGAAGATTCTCTTTAAAAGATGTCCCTGGTAAAAAGAAGACTCTCTCTTTAAATGGGGCCCTAGATAGAAAGACTCCCTCTTTAAAAGTTTCTCTATTGTTGATACTCTCTCTTTATGAGGTTTCGGTAAACTCCCCCAGAATTCTTCATCTCCCCACCAAAGGAGCGTACAGAGATTGAGTTTGTGAGTTTTATACAAAAGTAAAATGTGAGACAATTCTAAAAATATATATATTTATTAAAGAAGCAACATGTAATTACAATAGTTTTTTCGATCGCAACATTTACAGTTTCAAAAGTAGTAAGCTTACAATTCTTATTATCAGATCCTTATTCTCAAATCTTAACTTCGCTACAGTTTTCCAGTTCTCAGTCTTTTTCTAGGCTATCCACCAAAATCAAATACAGTACAATACCTTGATCCCCGTGGTACAAAGAGTTGGAGACTTAAAGAGCCTGCCTCTGAAGCCTGAGAATCGCTTTGCCCCTTTACAGAGAGACTAACATCCCATTTGAAATTTCAATATTTATTCCAGTTTCCTGTGGTATTTCCTTTGAAATTTTCTGCTGATGTAAGCTAATTATCTCTAGTAATTTTTCTGCTGACCCCTGCTATTCTTACAGTCGGATCAGCTGGAAGCATTAAGAATTATGTCTCTACCCTAGGTGTTAAAGCTCAGCATAAATACGGTGTAACAGCAGGTGTCATCTCACCAAGAACTTTTGCTTGTGTCTCTTTACGAAGTGTAAATTAGAACACCTCAACCAGGGTGATCTATGCAATTCTTCAGTCACCAAAGCTGGTTGCAATACAGAATTATGTCTCTCCTCCGTAGGTGTTCCAAGTTTAACATAAAAACGATGTGACGGCAGGTGTTTATTTTACTTGATGTCATTTTTAGGAAGGCATATGCTTCTTAATGTTATGTGTTTCTTTCCGAAGTGTATTTAAGAGCACCTTAACAGCGTGCACCATTGACTTTTTTCGAAAGATTCAGAGATCAGGGCCTCCAACCTCATGTTTCAATAAGGTTATTGATTCAGATTCAACAACTTATCTTATCTCTATTACCAGAATGCTGTAACAGTTTTAGATTGTTGAAGCTTCCAGATTTCCAGACCGAGTTTGTCATGTTTTAATAACGCCAGCATTTATTTAATAGAATGGTGTATTTTTCTGAACAGGTATGGTTTATTCCTTCACAAGACTCTCTTTAAAAGGGCTCCATGACAGAAAGTCTCCCGCTTTAAACTGGTCTCTGAGGGGGAGTCTCTCTCTTTAAAAGGGGTCCCTGAGGGGGAGACTCACTCTTTAAAAGGTTTCCCTGATGGTGAGTCTATTTAAAATGTATCTCTAATTGGAAGATTCTCTTTAAAAGGGGTCCCTGATAGAAAGACACCCTCTTTGAAAGGGGTCCTTGATAGAACGACTTTCTCTTTAAAAGTGGTCCCTGATGTTGACTCTCTCTATTTAAAATGGGTCGCTGATGGTGAGACTCCTCGGTTAATTTGAGTCCCTGATGCTGAAACACCCTCTTTAAAAGAGGTACCTAATGGGGAGACACTCTCTTTAATGGGGTCCCTGATAGAAAGACTCTCTCTTTATATGGGCTCCCTGAAGGGCTGAGACCCTCTTTAAAAGGGGTCCCTATTGGTGACGCCTTCTCTTTAAAAAGGGGTCCCTGATGGAGAGACACCCTCTTTAAAAGGTGTCCCAGATGGAGAGACTCCATCTTCAAAAGGGATCCCTGATGGAGACATTCCCTCTTTAAAATGGTCCCTGCTGTTAAGTCTCTATCATTAAAAGTTGCCTCTAATAGGAAGATATCCTTTAAAAGGGGTCCCTGATAGAAATACACTCTCTTTAATGGTGTCCCTGATGGAAGACTCCCTCTTTAAAAGGAATCCATGATGGTGAGACTCCCTCTTTAAATCGGACCCCTTATGGTGAGATTCCCTCTTTGAAAGCGGCCCCTAATGGTGAGACTCCCACTTTAAAATCGGACCCTGACGGTGAAAGACTCCCTCTTTAAAAGGAATACATGATGGTGAGACTCCCTCTTTAAATCGGACCCCTTATGGTGAGATTCCCTCTTTAAAATCGGTCCCTAATGCTGAAACACCCACTTTAAAAGTGGTCCCTGATGGTGAGCTTCTTTAAAAGGATCCCCTAATGGGGAGAATCTCTCTTTATTAGTTGTCCGTGATTGAAAGACTATCTCTTTAATAAGAATCCTCGAGGGTGAGACTCGCTCTTTAAATTAGGTCGCTGAATGTGCGACTCTCTTTAAATGGTGTCCCTGATGGGGAGACTCCCTCTTTAAAAGGCGTCCCTGATGTTGAGACTATTTAAAAGGTGTCCCTAATCGGAAGATTCTCTTTAAAAGGGGTCCCTGTTAGAAAGACACCCTCTTTAAAAGGGGTCATTGATAGAAAGACACCCTCTTTAAAATGGGTCCCTGATTTTGAGACTCCCTGATTAATAGGATTCCCTGATGCTGAAACACAATCTTTAAAATGGGTACTAAATGGGGAGACACTCTCTTTAAAAGGGGTACCTGATAGAAAGACTCTCTCTTTAAATAGGATCCCAGATGGGGAGTGACCCTCTTTAAAAGGGGTCCCTGATGGGGATACAGTAAAGTGCTCCCTCAGTACTGCCCCTCCGACAGTGAACCGCTCACTCAGTACAAAAAACTCCGGCAGTGCAGTGCTCCCTCCGTACTGCCCCTCCGACAGTGCAGCGCTCCCTCCGTACTGCCCCTACGACAGTGCAGCGCTCCCTCAGTACTGCCCCTCCGACAGTGAAGCGCTCTTTAAGTACTGCCCCTCCGACAGTGCAGTGCTCCCTAAGTACTGCCCCTCCGACAGTACAGTGCTCCCTAAGTACTGCCCCTCCGACAGTAAAGTGCTCCCTCAGTACTGCCCCTCCGACAGTGAAGCGCTCACTCAGTACAAAAACCTCCGACAGTGCAGTGCTCCTTCCGTACTGCCTTCCGACAGTGCAGCGCTCCCTCCGTACTGCCCCTCCGACAGTGCAGCGCTCCCTCAGTACTGCCCCTCCGACAGTGAAGCACTCCGTAAGTACTGCCCCTCCGACAGTGAAGCGCTCTCTCAGTACTGCCCCTCCGACAGTGCAGCGCTCCCTAAGTACTGCACCTCCGACAGTACAGTGCTCCCTAAGTACTGCCCCTCCGACAGTACAGTGCTCCCTAAGTACTGCCCCTCCGAAAGTACAGTGCTCCCTAAGTACGGCCCCTCCGACAGTAAAGTGCTCCCTCAGTATTGCCCCTCCGACAGTGAAGCGCTCACTCAGTACAAAAACCTCCGACAGTGCAGTGCTCCCTCCGTACTGCCCCTCCGACAGTGCAGCGCTCCCTCCGTACTGCCCCTCCGACAGTGTAGCGCTCACTCAGTACTGTCCCTCCGACAGGGCAGCGCTCCCTCAGTACTGCCCCTCCGACAGTACAGTTCTCCCTAAGTACTGCCCCTCCGACAGTACAGTGCTCCCTAAGTATTCCCCTCCGACATTGCAGCACTCACTCTTTCAAAGGGCCCCCTGATAGAAAGTCTCCCTCTTTAAAATGGTCTCTGACGGTGTGACACTTTCTTTAAAAGGGATCACTGATGGTGAGAGTTACGCTTTAAAATCGGTCTCTGATGGTGAGACTTCCTCTTTAAAAGGGATCCCTAATGGGGAGCCTCTCTCGTTAAAATTGGTACTTAATGGTGAGACTCCCTATTTAAATGGGATGCCTGATGAGGAGACTCCCTCTTTAAAAGCGGTCGCTGATGGTGGGACTCTAACTTTAAAAGAGGTCCCTGATAGAAAGATGCCCTCTTTAACAGGGGTCCGTCACAGAAAGTTTTGCCTCTTTAAAAGGGGTCCGTGATGGAAAGACTCCCTCTTTAAAAGGGCTCATTGATGTGGAGATTCCATCTTTAAAAGGTATCCCTGATGCAGAGACTCTCTCTTTAAAAGGTATCTCTGATGGTGAGACTTCCTCTTTAAAAGGGATCCCTAATGGGGAAACTCTCTTGTTAAAGGAGACCCTGACGATGAGACTCTGTATAAAAAGGATCCCTGATGAGGGGGTTCTCTTTTCAAAATGTGTCCCTAAAAGGAAGATTCTCTTTAAAAGGAGTTCCTGATAGAAAGATTCCCTCTTTGAAAGGGGACCTTGATAGAAATACTATCTCTTTAAAATGGGGCCCCGAGGGTGAGACTTCCTATTTAAAAGGGCTCCCTGATAGAAAGACTCCGTCTTTAAAAGGGACTCTAATGGCGAGACTCCCTCCTTAAAAGGAATCGCTAATGGGGAGACTCTCTCTGTAAAAGCGGTCCCTGATTGTGTGACTCACTCTTTAAAATGTGTCGCTGATGGTGAGACTCTTACTTTACAAGGGGTCCATGATAGAAAGACGCCCTCTTTAAAGGGGGTCCTTGGTAGAAATACTCTCTCTTTAAAATGTGTCCCTGATAGGGAGACACCATCTTTAAAAGGTGTCCATGATGTATACACTCCCTCTTTAAAAGGGAGTCTGATGGCGAGATAACCTTTTTAAAGGAATCCCTAATGGTGAGACTCTCTCTTTAAAAGGGGTCACTGGCAGAAAGACTCTCTCTTTAAAAAGAGTGCCCGATGGGGAGACTCCCTCTGTAAAAGGGGTCCCTGATGCTGAGACTCCCTGTTTAAAATGTATCCCTGATGGTGAGACATGCTTTTTAAAAGGGAACCCTGATGGTGATACTCACTCTTTGAATGGGTCCCTGACAGTGAGACTCTCTGTTTATAAGTTGTCCCAGACGGTGAAAAACTCTTTAAAAGGGGTCCCTGATAGAAAGACACGCTCTTTTAAAGGCGTCCTGATGGCGAGCTTCTCTCTTTAAAAGAGGTCCCTGATCGAGAGACTCCATCTTTAAAAGAGGCCCCTGATGGTGAGACTCGCTCTTTAAAAGGGGTCACTGATGGGGAGACACGCTCTTTTAAAGGCGTCCTGATGGAGACAGTCCCTCTTTAAAAGGTGTCCCTGATAGTGAGCCTCTTTAAAAGGGGTCCCCAATGGGGAAACTCTCACTTTAAACGGGGTCCCTGATAGAAAGGCTCCCGCTTTAAAAGGAGTCCCTGACAGAGGTACTCCCTCTTTAAATGGTGAGACTCTCTCTTTAAATGGATCCCAAATGGGGAGACTCGCCCTTTAAATGGGGTCCCTGATAGCAAGTCTCTCTCGTTAAATGGGGTTCCTGATGTTGAGATTCCCACTTTAAAAGGTGCCCCTGATGGTAGGAATCTCTCTTTAAAAGTGGTCCTTGATGGTGAGACTCTCTCTCTTTAAAAGGTGTCCCTGATTGAGACACTTCAACTTTAAAAGGGGTCCCTGATGGAGACACTCCCTCTTTAAGAGAGGTCCCTGATGCTGAAACAGCCACTTTCAAAGATGTTTAACATGTGTCCCCGAGAGTGAGACTCCCTCTTAAAAAGGGGTCCCTGATAGAAAGACTTTCTCTTTAAAATGGGTGCCTGATGGTGAGACTCCCTCTTTAAAAGGGTTCCCTTATTGAGACACTCCTTTTTTAAAAGGTGTCCCTGATGGAGAGACCATCTCTTTAAAAGCGATCCCTGATGCTAAATCTCCCTCTTTAAAGGGGACCATGATGGTGACACCCAAATGATAAAACGGTCTCTGATTATGAGACTCCCTCTTTAAAAGTGATCCCTGATGGTGTGGTTCACTATTTAAAAGGGATCCCTGATGCTGAGACTCACTCTTTAAAAGGATTCCTGATTGTGAGATTCACTCTTTAAAATGGCTCCCTGATAGAAATTGGTCTTTGACTGCGAGTCATCATTTAAAAGGGATCCCTTATATTTAAAAGGGATCCCCAATGTGGAGATTCTCTCATTAAAAAGGGTCCCTGATCGTGAGACCCCATCTTTAAATGGGGTACCTGATGAAGAGAGTCCCTCTTTAAATGGGGTCTCTTATGAGGATACTTCCTCTTTAAAAGGGATTCCCTGATGGTGAAACTCTCTCTTTAAAAGGTGTTCCTAATAGGGAGATTCTATATTTCAAAGGGTCCCTGATAGAAAGACGCCCTATTTAAAAGGGGTCCGTGAGAGAATGACTCTCTGTTTAAAATGGGTCCAATAGGGTGAGACTTCCTCTTTAAAATGGGTCTCATTCTTTAAAATGGTCCTTGATGGTGAGACTCCCTTTTTAAAAGGGGTCCCTGGATACACTCCCTCTTTAAACGGGGTCCCTGATGGTGGGCCTCGCTCTTTAAAAGATGTCCCTGATGGTGAGACTTCCTGCTGGAAAGGGATCCCTAATGGGGAGTCTCTCTCTTTAAAAGGGGTCTCTGATGATGAGAATCTCTCTTTAAAAAGGGTCCCTGATGCTGAAACACCCTCTTTAAAAGGAGTCCCTGATTGTGAGACTCCCTCTTTAAAAGGAGTACCTGAAGGTGAGACTCTCTCATTAAAATGGGTCCCTGAAGGGTATAATCCCTTATTTAAAAGGTGCCCCTGATGTTGAAACTCTCTCTTTAAATGGGATCCCTTATGGTGAGACTCCCTCTTTAAAAGGGGTCGCCGATGCTGAAACATCCTTTTTAAAAGGGGTCCCTGATGGGGAGACTCCCTCTTTAGTGCTGCCCCGGATCAGGCATATTCCCCAGGCGTTCACCTTCAACTAAAGATTGAGGTATCCAAATACTAAAGACGCTTAATTGGATCTAATGTTCCAGACTACCTCTCCCTAAAGGAAAGGAACAAACTGAAAAAGTTACCATCCCCCAGATAGCAATTTTAATATGTTTAGCTAGAATGTAACATTCCGGATATTATGCGGTTCCGGAAAATTCCCCCAGGATTCTGCAACTCCTCAACAAAAAAGTGTACAGAGCTTGAGTTTGTGCGTTTGATACAGAAGTCCTAAGTGAGACAATTCTAAAAACATATAGATTTATTAAAGAACCGACAGGTAATTTACAGTTGATGTGTCGATCGCAGATTAACAGTTCCAAAAAGAGAAAGCTATACAATCTTATTATCAGAGATCCACTTTCTCAAATCTTAACTTCGCTACAGTTTTACAGTTCTTAAAATTTATTCCGGAGATCCACCAAAATCAAATATAGTACGGTTTAACCCTGAGGTACAAAGAGTTGTAGACTTACAGAGCCTGCCTCTGAAGTCGAGAATCGTTTTGCCCCTTTAAAGCGATCAATTATTCTATTTGAGAGTTCAATATTTATGCCCTTTTCCAGTGGTACCTCCTTTAAGGTTTTCTGCTGATGTAAGCTAATTATCTCGTCATTTTTCTGCTGACCCCTTCAATTTTTAGTCACCTCAGCTGGTAGCAAAGCAGACTCGTGTCTCTCCTCTAGGTGTTCCAAACTTATCATAAAAAACGGTGAAACAGCTGGTGTGTCTCGTTTGATGTCATTTTTACGAAGGCCTTCTGTTTGTGCCTCTTTACGAATTGTAAATTAGACACCTTGTACAGGGTGAAACTTTGTTTTGATTCCGAAAGGTTCAGCCTGTTGATTAAGTGTCAACAACTATCGTATCTCTATAGCCAGAATTATATCACAGCTTTAGATTGCTGAGGCTACCAGATTTCCAAACCCAGTTTGTCATGTTTTAATAAGGCCAGAATTCTTTCAGAGAATGGTGTATTTTTCTGAACAGGTTATGTGGCTTATTACTTCACAAGACTCCCTCTTTAATAGTAGTCACTGATGGTGAGACACCCTCTTTAAAAGGGATGCCTAATGGGGAGATTCTGTCTTTAAAAGTAATTCCTGATGCTGAGAATCTCTTTAAAAGGAAAACCTGATGGGGAGAGACCCTCTTTAAAAGGGTCCCAGATGATGAGACTCCCTCTGAAAGAGGAGTCTCTGATGCTGAAACACCCTCTTTAAAATGGGTCCCTGATGGTGTGAGTCAATCTTTAACAGGGGTCCCTGATGAAGAGACTCCCTCTTTAATAGAAATCCCTCATGCTGAAAGATTCTCTTTAAAAGGGTTTCCTGATGGTGAGATTCCCTCTTTAAAAGGTGTCCCTAACAGGAAGATTCTCTTTAAAAGGGGTCCCTGTTAGAAAGACTCCCCTTTTAAAAGGGGTCCATGATGGTGAGACTCCCTTTTTAAAAGTGCACCCTGATGGGCAAAAACCCTCTTTAAAAGGGGTCCCTGATGGAGAGACTCTCTCAATAAAAGGGGTTCCTGACAGGGAAACTCCCTCTTTAAAATGGTTCCCTGATGCTGAACCAGCTTCTTTGGAAGGACTTCTTGATGGTGAGACTCACTCTTTAAAAGTGGTACCTGATGGGGAGACTCATTCTTTAAATGGGGTCCCTAATTTGCGAAAACTCTCTCTTTAAAGGGGGTCCCTGATGGTGAGTCTTCCTCTTTAAAATTGTCCCTGATGCTAAGACTTGCTTTTTAAAAGGGATCCCTGATGGTGAGACTCACTCTTTGAATGGGTCCCTGACAGTGAGACTCTCTGTTTAAAAGTTGTCCCAGACGGTGAAAATCTCTTTAAATGTGGTCCCTGATAGAAAGACACGCTCTTTTAAAGGGGTCCTGATGGAGAGACTCCGTCTTTAAAAGGGGACCCTGATAGAAATACTCCCTCTTTAAAAGGGGTCCCTGATGGGGAGACTCTCTTTAAAAGTGACCTGATAGAAAGACGCCCTCTTTAAAAGGGTCCCTGATGGTGAGACTCCCTCTTTAAATGGGGTTCCTGAGGGTGAGACTCTCTCTTTAAAAGGGGAACCTGATAGAAATACGCCCTCTTTAAAAGTGGTCCCTGACAGGGTTACTCCCTTTTTAAAAGGGGTCCCTGATGGTGAGACTCTATCTTTAAAATGGGTCCAAATGGGGAGACTCCCTCTTAAAAGGGGAACCTGATAGATAGACTCTCTCTTTAAAAGCGATCCCTGATGCTAAACTACCTCTTCAAAGGGGACAATGACGGTGAGACTCACCTCGATAAAACGGTCTCTGATGATGAGACTACCTCTTTCAAAGTGATCCCTGATGGTGTGGCTCACTGTTTAAAAGAGATCCCTGATGCTGAGACTCACTCTTTAAAAGGATTCCTGATTGTGAGACTCACTCTTTAAAAGGGCTCGCTGATAGAAATGTGTCTGTGACGGTTAGAGTCTTCATTTAAAAGGGATCCCTTATATTTAAAAGGGATCCCCAATGTGGAGACTCTCTCATTAAAAGGGGTCCCTGATGAAGAGACTCCCTCTTTAAATGGGGTCTCTTATGAGGATACTTCCTCTTTAAAAGGGATTCCCTGATGATGAAACTCTCTCTTTAAAAGTAGTCCCTGATGCTGAAAAACCCTCTTTAAAAGGTGTCCCTAATAGGAAGTTTCTGTACTTCAAAGGGGTCTCTGATAGAAAGACGCCCTCTTTAAACGGTGTCCTTGAGAGAAAGACTCTCTGTTTAAAATGGGTCCACGAGGGTGAGACTTCCTCTTAAAAAGGGATATCATTCATTTAAAAGGGGTCCTTGATGGTGAGACTCCCTCTTTAAAAGTGGTCCCTGATGGTGGGGCTCGCTCTTTAATAGATGTCCCTGATGGTGAGTCTTCCTCTTTGAAAGGGATCCCTAATGAGGAGTGCCTCTCTTTAAAAGGAGTCTTTGATAATGAGAATCTCCTTTAAAAAGGGTCCCTGATGCAGAAACACCCACTTTAAAAGGCGTCCCTGACTGTGAGACTCACTCTTTAAAAGAGGTCCCTGATGGTGAGACTCCCTCTTTAAAAGGGTAACTTATGGTGAGACTCACTCTTTAAAAGGGGTCCCTGGTGTTAAGACTCTATCATTAAAAGGTGTACCTGAAGGGTATAATCCCTTTTTTAAAAGGTACCCGTGATGTTGAAACTCTCTATTTAAATGGAATCCCTTATGGTGAGACTCCCACTTTAAAAGGTGTCCCCGAAGCTGAAACACCCTTTTTTAAATGGGTCCCTGATGGGGAGAATCCCTCTTAAAAAGGGGTCGCTGATAGAGAAACTTCCTCTTTAAATGTGGTCCCTGATGGCGAGACACTCACTTTAAAAGGGATCCCTGATGGTGAGACTGAAGGGATGGTTACTAGTCCTAGCCGTTATAGTGCTGACCCGGATCAGGCATATTCCCCAGGCGTTCACCTTCAACTAAAGATTGAGGTATCCGAATACTAAAGACGCTTAATTGGATCTAATGTTCCAGACTATCTCTCCCTAAAGGAAAGGAACACCCTGAAAATGTTACCGTCCTCCAGATAGAAAGTTTAATAAGTTTAGCTCGAATGTAATGTTCCGGATATTATCCGGGTCCTGAAAATTCCCCCAGAATTCTGCAACTCCTCAACAAAAAAGTGTACAGAGATTGAGTTTGTGAGTTTGATACAGAAGTCTTATGTGAGAAAATTCAAACAATATATAGATTTATTAAAGAACCGACATGTAATTTACAGTTGATGTGTCAATCGCAGATTAACAGTTCCAAAAAGAGAAAGCTATACAATCTTATTATCAGAGATCCATATTCTCAAATCTTAACTTCGCTACAGTTTTACAGTTCTTAAATTTTTTTCAGGATATCCACCAAAATCAAATACAGTACTGTTGATCCCCGAGGTACAAAGAGTTATAGACTTACAGAGCCTGCCTCTGAAGTCGAGAATCGCTTTGCCCCTTTAAATCGAGCCAATCATTCTATTTGAGAGTTCAATATTTATACACTTTTCCAGTGGTATCTCCTTTAAGGTTTTCTGCTGATGTAAGCTAATTATCTCGTCATTTTTCTGCTGACCCCTTCAATTTTTAGTCACCTCAGCTGGTAGCAAAACAGACTCGTGTCTCTCCTCTAGGTGTTCCAAGCTTATCATGAAAAACGATGTAACAGCAGGTGTGTTTCATTTGATGTCATTTTTACGAAGGCCTTCTGTTTGTGCCTCTTTACGAATTGTAAATTAGACACCTTGTACAGGGTGAAACTTTGTTTTGATTCCGAAAGGTTCAGCCTGTTGATTAAGTGGCAACAACTAGCCTATCTCTAAAGCCAGAATTCTATCACAGCTTTAGATTGTTGAGGCTTCCAGATTTCCAAACCCAGTTTGTCATGTTTTAATAAGGCCAGAATTCTTTCAGAGAATGGTGTATTTTACTGAATAGGTTATATGGCTTATTCCTTCACAAGACTCTCTCTTTAATAGTGGTCACTGATGGTGAGACACCCTCTTTAAAAGGGATGCCTAATGTGGAGATCCAGTTTTTAAAAGGGATTCCTGATGTTGAGACTCTCTTTTTAAAAGGAAAACCTGATTGGGAGATTCTCTCTTTACAAGGGGTCCCATATGGTGCGACTCCCTCTTTATTATAAATCCCTCATGCTGAAAGATTCTCTTTAAAAGGGTTTCCTGATGGTGAGACTCCCTCTTTAAAAGGTTTCCCTAACAGTAAGATTCTCTTTAAAATGGGTCCCTGTTAGAAAGACTCCCCTTTTAAAAGGGGTCCATGATGGTGAGACTCCCATTTTAAAAGTGCACCCTGTTGGGCAAAAACCCTCTTTAAAAGGGGTCCCTGGTGGAGAGACTGTCAATCAAAGGGGTTCCTGACAGGGAAACTCCCTCTTTAAAAGGGTTCCCTGATGCTGAACCAGCCTCTTTAGAAGGGCTTCTTGATGGTGAGAATCCCTCTTTAAAAGTGGTACCTGATGTGGAGACTCCTTCTTTAAATGGGGTCCCTAATTTGCGAACACTCTCTCTATAAAGGGGGTCCCTGGTGGTGAAACATCCTCTTTAAAAGGGGTCCCTGATAGAAAGACACTCTCTTTAAAATCGACTCTCGAGTTTGAGACTCTCTCTTTAAAAGCGGTCCCTGATGGAGAGACATATACTTTAAAAAGAGGTCCCTGTTGCAGTAACTCCCTCTTTAAAAGGTATCCCTGATGGAAACACTCCCTCTTTAAACGGGTTCCCTGATGGCGAGACTCTACCTTTAAAATGTGTCCCGAATAGGAAGATTATCATTAAAAGGAGGTCCTGAAAGAAAGACATCCTCTTTAAAAGGGGTCTCTGATGGTGAGTCCGTCTCTTTAAAAGGGTTCCCTGATGATGAGATTATCTATTTAAAAAGGATCCCTGATGCTGAAACACCCTCTTTAAAACGGGACCCTGATAGAAAGTCTCCCTCATTAAAAGGTTCTCTGATGGTGAGACTCCCTCTTTAAATGGGAGCACCAATGTGTAGATTCTCTGTTTAAAAATGGTCTCTTATGGTGATTCCCTGTTTAAAAGGGGTCCCTGATTGTAAGACTCCCTCTTTCAAAGTATCTCTAACGCCCTCTTTAAGAGTGCTCCCTGATAGAAAGCAACCCTCTATAAAAGGGGTCCCTGAGAAAGACTCTCTCTTTAAAATCGGTTCTCGATGGTGAGAATCCATCTTTAAAAGATGTCCCTGATAGAAAGACTCTCTCTTTAAAAGTGGTGCAAGTTAGTGATACTCTCTCTTTAAAAGGCGACCATGACGGAGATACTCTCTCTTTAAAAGCTGTCCCTGATGTAGAGAATATCTCTTTAAAACTGTCCCTGATGCTGAAACTCCCTCTTTAAAAGGTGTCCCAAAAGTGGAGACACCATCATTAAAAGTTGTCCCTGATGGAGACACTCAATTCTTCAAAAGGTGTCCCTGATGGAGATACTCCATTTTTAAAAGGGGTCCCTGATGGTGAGACTCCCCCTTTAATAGGAGTCGCTGATACTGAAAAAAACGTCTTTAATAGGGGTCCCTGATGGTGAGTCTCGGTTATTAAAAGGGGTCCCTGACAGGGATACTCCTCTTTAAAAGGGGCCTCTGATGGTGAGACTCTCACTTTAAAAAGGGTCCCTGATTCTGAAACACTCTCTTTAAAATGTGTTCTTGATGGTGAGACACCCTCTTTATAAGTGGTCCCTGATGGTGTGACTCTCTTTTTAACATTGGTCACTGATGGTGAGACTCCTTCTTTCAAAGGGGACCCTGAGTGTGAAACTCCAACATTAATAGGGGACCCTGATGACGAGACTCACTCTTTAAAAGGGTTCCCTAATGGCGAGACTCTCTCTTAAAAAAGGAGTCCCTGATTGCGAGACACTCTCTTTCAAATGTGTCCCTGATGTTGAGACACCCTCTTTAAAAGGGATCCCTGATGGTGAAACTCCCTGTTTAAAAGGGATTGCGAATGGGGAAATTCTCTCTTTAAGAGGGGTCCTTGATGGTGAAACTCCCTCTTTAAAAGGGGTTCCTGGTGGACAGATTATCTCATAAAAAGGGGTCGCTGACAGGGATACTCCCTCTTTAAAAGCGGCCACTGATGGTGAGACCCTCTCTTTAAAAGGGGTCCCTGATGCTGGATCAACTTCTTTAAAAAGTGTTTGATGGGGAGACTCCCTCTTAAACGGGGTCCCCGATGCTGAAACATCCTCTTTAAAAGGAGTCCCTGATGGGGAGTCTCCCTCTTTAAAAGCGGTCCCTAATGGCAAGACTCTATCTTTAAAAGGGTCCATGATGGTGAGACTCCCTCTTTAAAAAGGATCCCTGATGGTGAGATTCCCTATTTAAATGGGGTCCCTGATGGTGAGACTCTCCCTTTAAAAGGGGTCCCTGATATCGAGACTCTCTCTTTAAAAGAGTTCCCTGGTAGAGAGAATCTCTCATTAAAAGGGGTCCCTGATGATGAGACTCCCTCTTTAAAAGGGTTCCCTGGAAGAGAGATTATCTCATTAAAAGGGGTACCTGATGGTGAGACTCTCCCTTTAAAAGGGGTCCCTGACCGCGATAGTCCCTCTTTAAAAGGGACCCCTGATGCTGAGACTATCTCTTTAAAAGCGGTCCCTGATGCTGAAACACACTCTTTAAAAAGTGTTCTCGATGGTGAGACACCCTTTTTGAAAGTGTTCCCTGATGGCGAGACTCTCTCTTTAACAGGGGTCAGATGGGTAGACTTTCTCTTCAAAAGGGTCCCGAATGCTGAAACACCATCTTTAAAAGGGGTCACTAATGGCGAGACTCTCGCTTAAAAAGTGTTCCCTGATGGTGAGACTCCCTCTTTAAAAGGGGTCCCTGAGTGTGCGATTCTCTCTTTAAAAGGGATCTCAGATGGTCATACTCAGTCTTTAAAAGGGATTCCTGATGGTAAGACTCACTCTTTAAAAGGGCTCCCTGATAGAAAGACTTCCTCTTTAAAAGGGATCGCTGAGGGTGAGACTCCCTCTTTAAAAGATGCCCCTGATGATGAGACACCCTCTTTAAAAGGCGTCCCTGATGGTGAGACACCCTCTTTAAAAGGCGTCCCTGATGGTGAGACTCCCTCTTTAAAACGGGTCCCTGATGCTGAAACACCCTCTTTAAAAGGTGTTCTCAATGATGAGACTCACTTTAAAAGGGGTCCCCTGATGGTGAGACTCTCTCCTTAAAACGGGTCCCTGCTGCTAAAACACCCTCGTTATAAGATGTTCTTGATGGTGAGAGTCCCTCTTTAAAAGTGGTACCAGATGGGGAGACTCCCTCATTAAAAGGATTCCCTAATGGCGAAATGTCTCTTTAAAAGGGGCCCCTGATAGAAAGACGACCTCTTTAAAAGTGGTCCCAGATAGATAGACTCTCTCTTTAAAATAGGTCCACGAGGGTGAGACCCTCTTTAAAAGGGGTCCCTGATGGTGAGACTGCTCTTTAAAAGTTGTCCCTGATGGAGAGACTCCATCTTGAAAAGGGGTCCCTGATGAGGAGATACCCTCTTTAAAAGGGGTCCCTGATGGTGAAACTCCCCTTTATAAGGGGTCCCTGTTGGAGAAACTTTCTATTTAAAAGCGGCCACTGATAGGGATACTGCCTCTTTAAAAGGGGGCCCTGATGGTGAGACTCTCTATTTAAAAGGGGTGCCTGATTCTGAAACACACTCTTTAAAACTGGTCCCTGATGGTGAGACTCCCTCTTTAAAGGGGATCCCTGATAAAGATTCCCTCTTCAAAAGTGTCTCCAACGGTGAGACTCTCTCTTTAAAAGCGATCCCTGATGATGAGACTCTCTCTATAAAAGAGGTCTCTGATGGTGAGACATCCTCTTTAAAAGGAATCCCTGATGTTGAGACTCCCTCTTTAAAAGGGGTCCCTAATAGAAACATAGAAGATAGGAGCAGGAGTAGTCCATTCGGCCCCTCAAGCCTACTCCGCCATTCAATGCGATCATGCTGATAAACCAAATTCAGAACCCTGTCCCTGCTTTCTCTCCATATACCTTGATCCCTTTAGCCTTAAGAAATATTTCCATATCCTTCTTGAATATATTTAATGAATTGGCCTCTACTGCCTCCTGTGGTAGAAAATTCCACAGGTTCACCACTCTCTGGGTGAATAAATTCCTCCTCATTTCTGTCCTAAATGGCTTACCTCTTATCCTTAGACTGTGACACCTGGTTACGGACTCCCCGACATCGGGAACATCCTTCCTGCATCTAGTCTGTCCAGTACTGTCAGAATTTTATAAGTTTCAATGAGATCCCCTCTCATTCTTCTAAACTCCAGCGAGTATAAGCCCAATCGACCCAATCTCTCCTCATACGTCATTCCTGCCATCCCAGGTATCAGCCTGGTGAATCTTCGCTGAAATCCTTCCATGGCAAGAACCTCCTTCCTCAGATAAGGCGACCAAAGCTGCACACAATACTCAAGATGTGGTCTCACTAAGGCCCTGTACAACTGCAGCAAGACATCCTTGTTCCTGGACTCAAACCCTCTCGCTACGAAGGCCAACATACCATTTGCCTTCTTAACCGCCTGCTGCACCTGCATGCTTAACTTCAGCGACTGGTGCACAAGGACACCCAGGTCTCCTTGCACTTCCCCTTTCTCCCAATCTATTGGCATTCAGATAATAATCTGCCTTCCTGTTTTTGACACCAAAGTGGATAACCTCGCATTTATCCACGTTATATTCCATTTGCCATGCTTCTGCCCAATCAACCAACCTGTCTAAATCATCTTGCATTTTCACGGCATCCTCCTCACAGCACACACGCCCACCCAGCTTTGTGTCGTCTGCAATCTTGGAGATATTACATCCAGTTCCCTTGTCTAGATCATTAATATATATTGTGAATAGCTGGGGTCCAAGGACCGATCCCTGCGGTACCCCACTAGGGGTACTCGGAAAAAGATCTGTTTATTCCAACTCTTTGCTTTCTGTCTGCCAACCAGTTCTCTATCCAAGTCAATACCTTGCCCCCAATCCCATGTGCCTTAACTTTACAAGGTAATCTCTTATGCGGGACCTTATGGAAAGCCTTTTGGAAGTCCAAATACACCACATGCACTGGTTCTCCCTTATCTATTTTACCAGTTGCATCCTCAAAAAATTCCAGTAGATTAGTCAAGCAGGATTTACCTTTTGTAAATCCATGTTGACTTTGTCCGATCCTGTCACTGTTTTCCAATTGCTCAGCTATTACATCTTTTATAATGAACTCTAGCATTTTCCCCACTACCGATGTCAGGCTTACCGATCTGTAATTCCCGTTTTCTGTCTACCACCTTTTTTGAATAGTGGGGTAACATTAGCCACCCTCCAATCCATGGGTATTGTTCCAGATGCCATCGAATGTTGGAAGATGATCAGCAATGCATCTACTATTTCTAGGGCCACTTCCTTAAGTACCCTAGGATGTAGATTATCAGGCCTGGGGGATTTATCGGCCTTCAATGCCGTCAATTTCCCTAACACCATTGCACTGCAAATACTGATTTCTTTCAGTTCCTCGCTTTCATCAGACCCTATGTTCCTCGACATCTCTGGGAGGTTATTTGTGTCCTCCTTTATGAAGACAGAACCAAAATATGTATTTAATTGGTCTGCCATTTCTTTGTTCCCCATTATAAGTTCCCCTGATTCTGACTGCAAGGGACCTACGCTTGACTTCACCAATCTTTTTCTCTTCGAATATCTGTAAAAACTTTTTCACTCAGTTTTTATGATCCCTGCAAGCTTACTCTCATATTCCATTCTCCCCTTCTTAATTAATCCCTATGTCCTCCTTTGTTGACTCCTGAACTATTCCCAATCCTCAGGTTTTCTGCTTTTTCTGGCCAATTTATATGTCCTCTCCTTGGTCCTTATGCTATCCCTAATTTCCCTTGTTAGCCACGGTTGAGTCACCTTTTTTGTTTTATTCTTATGCCAGACTGGGATGAACAAATTCTGTAGTTCATCCATGCGGTCATTGAAAATTTGTCATTGCCTATTCACCGTCAACCCTTTGAGTGACATTCCCCAATCAATCCTACCCAACTCGTGCCTCATACCATCGTAGTTTCATTTATTTATATTCAGGACTCTAGTCTCTGAATCTACTACTTCACTCTCAATCTTAATGATAAAAAGACTCTCTTTAAATGGGATCCTTGATGGTGAGACACCCTCTTTAAAAGGGGTACCCTGGTGGAGCGACTCTCTCAATTTAAGGGGTCCCTGAAGGGGATACACCATCTTTACAAGGGATCCCTGATGGTGAGACACCCTCTTTAAAATGGGTCGCTGATGGAGTGACCCCCTCTATAAAGGTTGCTCCTGATGGTGAGACTCCCTCTTTAAAATGGGACCCTGATGGTGAGACTCTCATTTAACGGGGTCCCTGATGGCGAGATTCTCTCTTTAAAAGGGGTCCCTGATGATGGGACACCGTCTTAAAAAGGGTCCCTGATGGAGAGACACCATCTTTAAAAGGGGAACCCTGATGCTGAAACACCCTCTTTAAAAGGGGTTCCTGATGGTGAGACTCCCTATTTAAAAAGGGTCCCTGATGTTGAGACACACTCTTTAGAAGGGATCGCTGATGGTGAGACTTCCTCTTTAAAGAGAGAGACACACTCTTTAAAAGGGATCCTTGATGGTGCGTCTCATTCTTTAAACGTGATTCCTGATGTTAAGACTCTGTCTTTAATGGGATCCCTGATGTTGAGACCCAATCTTTAAAAGGGATCCCTGATGGTGAGACCCACTCTTTAAAGGGATCCCTGATGGTGAAACTCTCCCTTTAAAAGTGCTCTCTGATGGAATGACTGCCTCTTTAAAAGTTCTTTGAAGGCGAGATTTTCTCTTTCCGAGGGATCCCTGATGAAGAGACTCTCTCGATAAAAGGGGTCTCTGATTTTGAGACTCCCACTTTAAAAGGGTTCCCTGATGCCGAGATTCTCTCTTTAAAAGATGTCCTTGATGATCAGGCACACTCTTTAAAAGGGGTCCCTGGTAAAGAGACACTCTCATTAAAAGGGGTCCCTGATGGAGAGAATCCCGCTTTAAAAGGGGCCCCTGATTCTGAAACTCCCTCTTTGAAATGGGTCCCTGATGGAAAGACTCTCTCTTTAAAAGGGTTACCTGATAGAAAGACTCTCTCTTTAAAATGTGTCCCCGAGGGTTAGATTCCCTCTTTAAAAGGGGTCACTGAGAGAAAGGGTTCACTGATAGGGAAACTGCCTCTTTAAAATGTGGTCCCTAATGGTGAAACTCCCTCTTTAAAAGGGGTCCCTGATGGTGAGACTCCCTCTTTAAAATGGTCCCTGATGGGGAGACACCCTCTTTCAAATGTGTTCCTGATGGAGACTCTCCCTCTTTAAAAGGGTTTCCTGATGGAGGATCTCTCTTTAAAAGTTGTCCTTAAAAGGAAGATTCTCTTTAAAAGGTGTCCCTGATAGGATGACTCCCTCTTTAAAAGGGGACCTGGATAGAAAGACTCTCTCTTTAAAATGGGCCCCCAAGGCTGAGATTCCCTATTTAAAAGCGGTCCCTGATAGAAAGACTCCCTCTTCAAAAGGGTCTCTGATTGCGAGACTCCCTCTTTAAAAGGAATCCCTAATGGGGAGACATCCCTTTAAAAGTGACCCCTGTTGGTGAGAGTCTCTTAAAAAGTGGTCCCTGATGCTGAAACACCCTCTTTATAAGGGATTCCTGATGGTGAGACTCTCTCTTTCAAATGGATCCCTGATGTATAGATGCCCTATTTAAAAGGGGTCCCTGATCGAAAAACTCTCTCTTTAAAACGGGTCCCTAATGTAGAGACACCCCCATTAAAAGGTATCCCTGATGCTGAGAATCTCTCTTTAAAAGGGGTCTCCTTAATTGTGAGATCCCCTCTTTAAAAGGGGTCCCTGATGGTGAGACTAACTGTTTAAAAGGGGACCCTGATGTTGAGATTCTCTCTTTAAAAGGGATCACTGATAGTGAGAGTCATTCTCTAAAAGGTGTCCCTGATGGTGTGACATCCTCTTTAAAAGCGGGCCCTGATGGCGAGATCTCTCTTTAAAATGGGTCCCTGATGTAGAGACTATCTCTTCAAAAACTGTCCCTGATGCTTAAACTCCCTCTTTAAAAGTGGTCCCTGATGGCGAGACGCCCTCTTTAAAATTGTCCCTGATGCGGAGAAACCCTCTTTAAAAGATGTCCCTGATGGTGAGACTCTCGCTTTAACAGGTGTGCCTAATAGGAAGATTCTCTTTAAAAGGGAAACTGACTTTTTAAATGGGGTCACTGATGGTGAGACTCCCTCTTTAAAAGGGGTCCCTGATGGGGAGACACCCTCTTTAAAAGGTGTCCCACATTGAGCCACACCCTCTTTCAAAGTGGTCCCTAATAGACTCTCCCTTTAAAAGGGGACCTTGATAGAAAGACTCTCTCTTTGAAATGGGTCCCAAAGGGAGAGACTCCCTAATTAAGCGAGCTACCTGACAGAAATACGCCCTCTTTAAATGCGTCTCTGATGCCGAGACTCCCTCTTTAAAAGCGTTCCCTAATGGTGATACTCTCTCTTTAAAAGGGGTCCCTGATAGAGAGACAGCTCACTTTAAAATAGGTCCCTGATGCTGAAACAACCTGTTTAAAAGGGGTCGCAGATGGTGGGACTCCCTCTTTAAATAGGGTCCCTAATAGGGAGACTCTCACTTTTAAATGGTTCCCTGATAGAAAGACTCCCTATTTAAAATGGGTCCCTGATGATGAAACACCTCTTTAAAACGGGTCCCTGATGGTTAGTCTCCCACTATAAAAAGGGGTCCCTGTTGGCGAGACTCCCTGTTTAAAATGGGTCTCTTTAAAAGTTCTCCCAGATGGAGACACCCCCTCTTTAAAACGTGCCCCTGATGGTGAGACCCTCTCTTTAAATGGTGTGCCTACTAGGAGAATTCTCTTTAAAAGGGGTCCCTGCTAAAATGGCCCTTGATATAAAAAAATCACGCTTTCAAATGGGTTCTCGAGGGTGACTCTCTCTTTAAAAGAGATACCTGATGGCGAGATTCTCTCTTTAAAACATGCCCCTGATGCTGAGACACCCTCTTTAAAAGGGGTCCTAATGGTGAGATTCTCTCTTTAAACGGGTTCCTGATGGAGAGACTATCTCTTTAAAAGCGGTCCCTGATTCTGAAACTCCCTCTGTAAAAGGGGTCCCTGGTGGAGAGACACTTTCATTTAAATGGGTCGCTGACAGGTAAAGTCCCTCCTAAAAGGTGCCACTGATGGTGATACTATCTCTTTAAAAGGGGTCCTTGATGGCGAGACTCTCTTTAAAAGAGATCCCTGATAGAAAGAGGCCCTCTTTAAAAGGTGTCTGTGATAGAAAGACTCCCTGTTTCAAAGGGGTCCCTGATGTGGACACTCCCTGTTAAAAAGGGATCCCTGATAGCCAGATTCACTCTATAAAAGGGGACCCTGATGGTGAGACTATCTCTTTAAAATGTGTTCCTAATGCTGAAACACCCTCCTTAAAATTATTCCCTATTATGGAAACTCTCACTTTTAAAAGGTTCCTGATAGAAAGACTCCCTCTTTAAAAGGGCTCCCTGATGGTGAGACACTCTCTTTAAAAGATGTCCCTGATATAGAGACAAACTCTTTAAAAGCGGTCCCTGATGTTGAAACTCCCTGTGTAAAAGGGGTCCCGGATGGTGTGACTCCCTCTTTAAAAGGGGTCCCTGGTGGATAGACTCTTTCATTAAAATGGGTCTCTGATGCTGGAACACCTTCTTTAAAATGGATTCCTTATGGGGAGACTCCCTCTTTAAAAGGGGTCCTTGATGGCGAGACTCTCTCTTTAAAATTCTCCGTGATAGAATGACACCATCTTGAAAAGTTGTCCCTGATGGAGACACTCCCTCTTTAAAAGGTGCTCCTGATGGTGCGACTCTCTCTTTAAATGGTGTGCCTAATAGGAAGATTCTCTATAAAAGTTGCCCCTAATAAAAAGAACTCTCTCTTTAAAAATGGCGTGATAGAAAGACTCTCTCTTTAAAATGGGTCCTCGAGGGTGACTCACTCTTTAAAAGGGTTCCCGGATAGTAAGAATTCCGCTTTAAAAGGGGGCCCTAATGGTGACTCTCTCTTTAAAAGTGATCCCTGTTGGTGAGACTCGCTCTTTAAAACGTGTCCTTAAAAGGGAGAATCTCACTTTTAAGGGTTCCTAACAGAAAGACTTCCTTTAAAAGGCGTCCCTAATAGTGAGATTATCTCTATAAACGGATTCATGATGTTGAGACTATCTCTTTAAAAGTGCTCCGTGATGCTGAACCTTCCTCTGTAAAAGGGGTCCCTGATGCTGAAACAACTTCTTTAAAATGGTTTCCTGATGGTGAGCCTCCCTCTTTAAAATGGGTTATTGATGGCGACACACTCGCTTTAGAATTGCTCCCTGATAGAAAGACACCCTCTTTAAAAGGGTTCCGTGATAGAAAGACGGCCTCTTTAAAAGGGGTGCTGATAGAAACACTATCTTTAAAAGGGGACCCTGATTGAATCATAGAAACATAGAAGATAGGAGCAGGAGTAGGCCATTCAGCCGCTCGAGCCTGCTCCGCCTTTGAATGAGATCATGGCTGATCATACAAATTCAGTACCCTCTCCCTGCTTTCTCTCCATATCCCTTGATCCTTTCAGCTTTGATAAATATATCTAACTCCTTCTTGAATATATTTAATTAATTGGCCTCTACTGCCTTCTGTGGTACAGAATTCCACAGGTTCACCGCTCTCTGGGTGAATAAATTCCTCCTCATCTCAGTCCTAAATGGATTACCCCATATCCTTAGAGTGTGACCCCTTGCTCTGGACACGCCGGCTATCAGGAACATCCTTCCTGTAACTAATCTGTCTAGTTCTGTTAGAATGTTATATTTTCAATTAGATCCCCTCTCATTCTTCTAAACTCCAGCGAGTATAAGCCCAATCGACCCAATCTCTCCTCATACGTCATTCCTGCCATAGCAGGTATCAGCCTGCTGAATCTTCGCTGCACTCCCTCCATGGCAAGAACATCCTTCCTCTGATAAGGCGACCAAAACTGCACACAATACTCAAGATGTGGTATCACCAAGGCCCTGTACAACTGCAACAAGACATCCCTCTTCCTGTACTCGAACCCTTTCGCTACGACGGCCAACATACTTTTGCCTTCTTAACCGTCTGCTGCACCTGCATGTTTACCTTCAGCGACTGGTGCACAAGAACACCCAGGTCTCGTTGGACTGGCCCTTCTCCCAATCTATTGCTAGTCAGATAATAATCTGCCTTCCTGTTTTTGACAACAAAGTGGATAACCTCGCATTTATTCACATTATATTGCATCTGCCATGATTCTGCCCAATCACCCAACCTGTCCAAATCATACTGGAGTTTCTCGGCATCCTCCTAACGCCACACACACCCACCCAGATTTGTGTCGTCTGCAAACTTGGAGATATTACATCCAATTCCCTCGTCTAGATCATCAATATATATTCTGAATAGCTGGGGTCCTAGGACCGATCCCTGCGGTACTCACTAGTCACTGCCTGCCACTTTGAAAAAGACCCGTTTATTTCAACTCTTTGCTTTCTGTCTGCCAACCAGTTCTCTATCCAAGTCAATACCAGAGTCTATCGAATTTTGGAAGATGACCAGCAATGCATCTACTGTTTCTCGGTCCACTTCCTTAAGTACCCTAGGATGTAGATTATCAGGCCCTGGGGAGTTATCGGCCTTCAATCCTGTCAATTTCCCGAACACTATTTCCATACAAATACTGATTTATTTCAGTTTCTCCCACTCATTAGATCCTATTTTCCCCGACATCTCTGGGAATTTGTTTCTGTCCTACTTTGTGAAGACAGAACTAAAGTATGTATTTAATTGGTCTGCCATTTCTTTGTTCCCCATTATAAGTTTCTCTGATTCTGACTGCAAGGTACCTATGCTTGACTTCACCAATCTTTTTCTCTTCACATATCTATAAAAGCTTTTACAGTCTGTTTTTATGTTCCTCGCAAGATTACTCTCATACTCTATTTTCCCCCTCTTAATTAAACCCTTTGTCATTCTTTGCTGAATCATATTCTGCTCCCAATCCTCAGGATTTCTGCTTTTTCTGGACAATTCATATGTCCTCTCCTTGGACCTTATGTTATCCCTAATTTCCCTTGTTAGCCACGGTTGAGTCACCTTTTTTGTTTTATTCTGATGCCAAACTGGGATGAACAAATTCTATGCGGTCATTGAAAATTTGTCATTTCCTATTCACCGCCTATATATTCCCCTTACAATAGAATTCCCTATCACTGTAGCTCTACCCATCTTTTTCCTCCCGTCCTGTGCAGTAGAACCACCCCTGGTGCCAGGAAGTTGGCTGCTGCTGCCTTCCCCCGATAAGCCATCCCCCTCAACAGTATCTAAAGCGGTATATCTGTTTGAGATGGGGATGTCCACAGGGGACTCCTGCACTACCTGGCTGCACCTACTACTCTGCCTGGTGTTCACCCATTCAGTTTCTTCCTGTGCAACCTTTACCTGCGGTGTGACCAACTGGTTAAATGTGCTATCCACGAGGTCATCAGAATCGCGAATGCTCCAGTATGCATTAATTCGCAGCTCCAGCGCCGCAATGCGGTCTGCCAGTAGCAGTAGCTGGATACACTTCCTGGACATATGGTCCTCAGGGACACAGGAAGTGTCCCCGATTTTCCACATAGTGCAGGAGGAGCATATCACGGCGCCGAGCTGTGTTGCCATGACTTACCCTTTAATTAATTGAACTTAAATTTAATCAAGTCAATCCCGTCAATTAAACTATAATTAAATGATGTAGGGCCCTTGCTTACCAACTGTCTCCGCTACACCACAAAGACCCTTTGTGGGCCTACCTGGTCGCTGCCGCCTTATACTGCCGCCGCCTCGCCGCTGTTGCTACACCCAGGTCCGTCGACTTTGTGGGCCTACCTGGTCGCTGCCGCCTTATACTGCCACCGCATCGCCACTGTTGCTCCACCCAGGTCCGCCGCCTCTATTGGCATACCTGGTCTGTGCCGCCTTATACTGCCGCCGCCTCGCCGCTGTTGCTCCACCCAGGTCCGTCGCCTCTGTGGGCCTACCTGGTCTGTGCCAACTTATACTGCCGCCGCCTCGCCGCTGTTGCTCCACCCAGGTCCGCCGCCTCTGTGGGCCTACCTGGTCTGTGCCGCCTTATACTGTCGCCACCTCGCCGCTGTTGCTCCACCCAGGTCCGCCGCCTTTGTGGGCCTACCTGGTCGGTGCCACCTTATACTGCCGCCGCCTCGCCGCTGTTGCTCCACCCAGGTCCGCCGCCTCTGTGGGCCTACCTGGTCGCTGCCGCCTTATACAGCCGCCGCCTCGCCACTGTTGCTCCACCCAGGCCCGCCGCCTTTGTGGACTACCTGGTCGCTGCCGCCTTTTACTGCCACCGCCTCGCCGCTGTCGCTCCACACAGGTCCGCCGCCTTTGAGTCAGCTAGTGCCAAACTCGCAGTTTAACACTCTGTTCCGATCTGCACTCTCTTTTTAAAATGTGTCCCCGATGGTTAGATTCCCTCTTTAATAGGGGTCCCTGATGGTGAGACTCTGTCTTTAAAAGGGGTTCCTGATGGTGGGACTATCTCTTTAAAATGGGTCCCTGATGGTGAGACTCCCTGTTTAAAAGGGGTCAATGATGGCGAGACTCTGTCTTTAAAAGGGGTCCCTGATTGTGAGAATCTCTCTTTAAACGGTCCGTCATGTTGAGATGCTCATTAAAAGGGGTCCCAGATAGAAATGCTCCCTCTTTAAAAGGGGTCCCTAATGGTTAGAGTCTCTCTTTAAAAGGGGACCCTAAGTGAAAGACTCTCTTTGAAAAATGTGTCCCCGATGGTTAGAATCCCTCTTTAAAAAGGGCCCCAGATAGAATGACTCCATCTTTAAAAGTGGCTCCTGATGGTGAGATTGCATCTTTAAAATAGGTCACTAATGGTGAGACTGCCTGTTTAAAAGGGGTCCCTGATGGCGAGACACTCTCTTTAAAAGGTGTCCCTGATTGTAAGACTCTCTCTTTAAAAGGTGTCACTGATGGAGAGACACCATCTTTAAAAGTGTCGCTCATAGTGACATTCTAATTAAAGGGGTCTCTGATGGTAAGACACTCTATTTAAAAGGGCTCCCTGATAGAACGACGCCCTCTTTAAAAGGGGTCCCTCATAGAAATATTCCCTCTTTAAAAGGGGTCCCTAATGGGAAGAGTCTCTCTATAAAAGAGGTCCTATAGAAATACTCCCTCTTTAAAAGGTGTTCCTGACGGTGAGACTCTCTCTTTAAATGTGGTCCCTGATGCTGAAACACCATCTTTAAAACGGATCCCTGATGGTGAGACTCCTTCTTTAGCAGGTTTCCAAAATGGGGAGACTCTCTCATTAAATGAGGTCCCAGATGGTAATACTCTCTCTTTAAAAGGGGTCCCTGATGGTGAGACTCCCTCTTTAAAGCAAGAGTGGCGAGGGAACAGAGGCGGCGATGAGCGATACTTAAGCTGAGCCCCGAGGCGGCTTACAAATCCAGGTTCCGGGAGAAGGAAGCAAAAAATATTCGTAGTGTGACGTCACCAAAGCGCAGGTAAGTGATTGGTTGGTGAGTGTTTTCATTCTCAATTTTTCTAAACTAAATTGTTGTGTTTTCTACGGTCTCTATGTGCAGCGGGGACTCCTGTTAAGTAAGGGCTCTTGAGTATATACTTAATTCCAGTGCAATTGCTGGGATCCATTGCATTTTAATTAATTAATTAATTAAAGGGTAGTTCATGGTAGAACTGCTCGGTGCTGTGACATGCTCTTCCTGCACTATGTGGGAAATCAGGGTCACTTCCTTTGTCCCTGACAACCATGTGTGCGGGGGGTGTATCAAGCTGCAGCTAATGACAGACCGCATTGCGGCGCTGGAGCTGCGGATGGATGCATACTGGAGCATTCGCGATGCTGAGGACATCGTGGATAGCACGTTGAGGGATTTGGTCACACCGCAGGTAAAGGGTGTACAGGCAGGAAGTGAATGGGTGACCACCAGGCAGAGTAATAGACTCAGGAAGGTTGTGCATGGGTCCCCTGTGGCCATCCCCCTCTCAAACAGATATACCGCTTTTGATATTCTTGCGGGAGATGGCTTATCAGGGGACGACAGCAGCAGCCAACTTCCTAGCACCTTAGTTGGTTCTGCTGCTCAGGATGGGAGGAAAAAGAGTGGGAGTGCTATCATGATAGGGGATTCTATTGTAAGGGGAATAGATAGGCGTTTCTGCGGCAGCAAACGAGACTCCAGGATGGTATGTTGCCTCCCTGATGCAAGGGTCAAGGATGTCTCAGAGAGCCTACAGAGCATTTTGGAAGGGGATGGTGAACAGACAGTTGTCGTGGTGCATATAGGTACAAACGATATAGGTAAAAAACGGGATGAGGTCCTAAAAGCAGAATATAGGGAGTTAGGAGGTAAATTAAAATATAGGACCTCAAAGGTGGTAATCTCAGGATTGCTACCAGTGCCACGTGCTAGTCCGAGTAGAAATAGAAGGATATTTCAAATGAATACGTGGCTAGAGGAATGGTGCAAGGGAGAGGGATTCAAATTCCTGGGGCATTGGAACCGGTTCTGGGGGAGCTGGGACCAGTACAAACTGGACGGTCTACACCTGGGCAGGGCCGGGACCAATGTCCTAGGGGGAGTGTTTGCTAGTGCTCTGGGGGAGGGTTTAAACTAAAATGGCAGTGGGTTGGGAACCTGAGCAGGGAGACAGAGGAAAGGGAAACAAGGATAAAAGCAAAAGATAGGAAGGCGAAAAACAAAAGTTGCAGTCAGAGAAAACAACGGTTTAATCAAACATGGCCACAGTAAATAGTAATTCTAATAGTTCTAAGAGCGTTAAAAAAACAAGCCTGAAGGCTTTGTGTCTTAATGCAAGGAGCATTCGGAAAAGTTGGACGAATTAGCTGCGTAAATAGAGGAAAACGAACAGGATTTGATTGGGATTACCAAAACGTGGCTCCAGGGTGTCCAAGGCTGGGAACATAATATCCAGGGGTACTCAATATTCAGGAAAGATAGGCAAAAAGGAAAGGGAGGTGGGGTAGCATTGCTGGTTAAAGAGGGGATTAACACAATTTAAAGGAATGTTATTAGCTCTGATGATGTGGAATCTGTGTGGGTTGAACTGAGAATTAACAAGGGGCAGAAAACTTTAGTAGGAGTGATATATAGACCACCAAACAGTAATGCGGAGATTCGGGATGGCATTAAAAGGGAAATTAGAGAAGCGTGCAATAAGGGCACAGCAGTCATCATGGGTGACTTTAATCTACATAGAGATTCGGCTAGCCAAATTAGTAACAATACTATGGAGGAGGAATTCCTGGAGTGTTTACGGGATGGTTTCCTGGACTAATATGTCGAGAAACCAAACAGAGATCAGTCCATCTTAGACTGGGTTATATGCAATGAGAAGGGATTAATTAGCAATCTTGTTGTGCGAGGCCCCTTGGGTCGGAGCGATCATAATATGATAGAATTCTTCATTAGGATGGAGAGTGAAGTATTTGACTCAGAGACTAGGGTCCTGAATTTAAATAAAGGAAACCACGATGGTATGAGGTGCGAGTTGGGGAGGACTGATTGGGGAATGTCACTCAAAGGGTTGACGGTGGATAGGCAATGGCAAACATTCAAAGACCGCATGGACGAACTACAGAATTTGTTCATCCCAGTTTGGCATAAGAATAAAACAAAAAGGGGGACTCAACCATGGCTAACAAGGGAAATTAGGGATAACATAAGATCCAAGGAGAGGGCATATAAATTGGCCAGAAAAGTAGTAACCCTGTGGATTGGGAGCAGTTTAAGATTCAACAAAGGAGGACAAAGGGATTAATTAAGAAGGGGAAAATAGAAAACGAGAGTGAGCTTGCAGGGAACATAAAAACTGACTGTAAAAGCTTTTATACATATATGTGAAGAGAAAAAGATTAGTGAAATCAAGCATAGGTCCGTTGCAGTCAGAATCAGGGGAACTTATAATGGGGAACAAATAAATGTCAGAACAATTAAATACATATTTTGGTTCTGTCTTCACAACGGAGGACACAAATAATCTCCCAGAGATGTCGAGGAACATAGGGCCTGATGAAAGGGAGAAACTGAAAGAAATCAGTATTTGTAGGGAAATGGTGTTCGGGAAACTGAAGGGATCAAAGGCCGATAAATCCCCAGGGCCTGATAATCTACATCCTAAGCTACTTAAGGAAGTGGCCCTAGAAATAGTAGATGCATTTCTGATCATCTTCCAACATTCGATGAAATCTAGAACAGTACCCATGGATTGGAGGGTAGCTAATGTTTCCCCACTATTCAAAAAGGGTGGTAGAGAGAAAACGAGGAATTACAGACCGGTAAGCCTGACATCGGTAGTGGGGAAAATGCTAGAGTCCGTTATAAAAGATGTAATAGCTGAGCACTTGAAAAACAGTGACAGGATCGGACAAAGTCAACATGGATTTACAAAAGGTAAATCATGCTTGAATAATCTACTGGAATTTTTTGAGGATGTAACTGGCAAAATAGATAAGGGAGAACCAGTGGATGTGTTGTATTTGGACTTTCAAAAGGCTTTTGATAAGGTCCCGCATAAGAGATTAGCGTGTAAATTTAAGGCACATCGGATTGGGGGCAATGTATTGACTTGGATAGAGAACTGGTTGGCAGACAGAAAGCAAAGAGTTGCAATAAACGGGTCTTTTTGCGAGTGGCAGGCAGTGACTAGTGGGGTACCGCAGTGATTGGTCCTTGGACCCAGCTATTCACAATATATATTAATGATCTCGACAAGGGAACGAGATGTAATATCTCCAAGTTTGCAGATGACACAAAACTGGGTGGGCGTGTGTGCTGCGAGGAGGATGCCGAGAAACTCCAGGATGATTTGGACAGGTTGGGTGATTGGGCAGAAGCGTGGCAGATGCAATATAACGTCGATAAATGCGAGGTTATCCACTTTGGTGTCAAAAACAGATTGCAGATTATTATATGAATGGCAATAGATTGGGAGAAGGGGAAGTGCAACGAGACCTGGGTGTCCTTGTGCACCAGTCGCTGAAGGTAAGCATGCAGGTGCAGCAGGCGGTTAAGAAGGCAAATGGTATGTTGGCCTTCATAGCGAGAGGGTTTGAGTACAGGAACAAGGATGTCTCGCTGCAGTTGTACAGGGCCTTGGTGAGACCACACCTTGAGAACTGTGTGCAGTTTTGGTCGCCTTATCTGAGGAAGGATGTTCTTACCGTGGAAGGAGTTCAGCGAAGATTCACTAGGCTGATACCTGGGATGGCAGGAATGACGTATGAAGAGAGATTGGGTCGATTGTGCTTATACTCGCTCGAGTTTAGAAGAATGAGATGGGATTTCATTGAAACTTATAAATTTCTGACAGGACAGGACAAACTAGATGCAGGAAGGATGTTCCCGATGATCGGGGAGTCCAGAAACAGGGGTCAGAGTCTAAGGATAAGGGGTAAGCCAATTAGGACAGAAATGAGGAGGAATTTCGTCACCCAGAAAGTGGTGAACCGGTGGAATTCTCTGCCACAGAAGGCAGTAGAGGCCAATTCATTAAATAGATTCAAGAAGGAGTTGGATATATTTCTTAAGGCTAAAGGGATCAAGGGATATGGGGAGAAAGCAGGGACAGGGTACTGAATTTGGATGATCAGCCATGATCGCATTGAATGGCGGAGCAGGCTAGAGAGGCCGAATGGCCTACTCCTGCTCCTATCTTCTATGATTCTATGATTCTATAAAAGGGATCCCTGATGTTGAGACGCCCTCTTTAAATGGGGTCCCTGATGGTGAGACTCTCTCCATAAAAGCTGTCCCTAATAGGAAGATTATCTTTCAAAGGTTTCCCTGAGAAAAGACTCCATCTTGAAAATGTGTTCCTGACGGGTATACTCCCTCTTCAAAAGAGGCCACTGAAGGTGAGACTATGTTTAAAAAGGGTCTCTGATGCTGAAACTCCTACTGTAAAAGGAGTCCCTGTTGGTGAGAATCCCTTCTTAAAGGGGTCCTTGATGGCGTGACTCTCTCTTTAAAAGGGCTCCCTGATAGAAAGACGCCCTCTTTAAAAGGGGTCCCTGATAGAATGACTCTCTGTTTTAAAGCGGTCCTTGTTAGAAAGACTCTCTCTTTAAAAGGGGTGCCTGATGATGAAACTGCCTCTTTAAAAGGGATCTCTAAAGGTGAGACTCCCTCTTTAAAAGTGTCCCTGATGGTGAGGCTCCCTCTTTAAAAGGGTTCCCTGATGGTGAGGCTCCCTCTTTAAAAGGGTTCCCTGATGGTGAGACTCTCTCGTTAAAAGGGGTCCCCGATGGAAAGCCTATGTCTTTAAAAAGGATCCCTGATGCTGAAACTCCCTCTGTAAAAGGTGTCCCTGATGTTCTGACACCCTATTTAAAAGGGTCCCTGATGATGAGACTCTCTCATTAAAATTGGTGCCTGATAGAAAAACTCCCTCTTTAAAAGTGGTCCTTGATAGACAGACTTTCTCTTTAAAAGGGGTTCCTGATAGAAAGATTCTCTCATTTAAAGGTGTCGTGGAGGGTGAGATTTCCTCTTTAAAAGTGCTCCCTGATAGAAAAACTCCATCTTTATTAAGGGTCCCTGACGGGTATACACCCACTTAAAAAGTGGCCCCTGATGGTCAGACTCTCTCTTTAAAAAGGATCCCTGATGCTGAAACTGTCTTTGTAAAAGGGGTCCCTGATGATGAGACTCCCTCCTTAAAGGGGTCCTTGATGTCGTGACTCTCTCTTTAAAAGAACCCCCTGATAGAAAGACTCCCTCTTTAAAAGGGTCTCTGATGAAGAGACACCTTCTTTAAAAGGACTCCCTGATATAAAAGCTCCCTCTTTAAAATGGATCCCAGATGGTAAGACTCACTATTTAAATGGGAACCCTGATGGTGAGACTCACTCTTTAAATGGGCTCCATGATAGAAAGACTCCCTCTTAAAAAGGGTCTCTGACGGTGTACTCTCTCTTTAAAAGCAATCCCTGATGGTGTGACACTCTATATAAAATGGGTCTCTGATGGTGAGACTGAAGGGATAATTACTAGTCCTAGCCCTTTTCGGGATACCCCAGATCAGGCGTATTCCTCAGACGTTCACCTTCAAATAAAGTTAGATATAGCCGAATCCTAGTGATGCTTAATTGGGTCTGAAGGTCCAGACTATCTCTCCCTAAAGGAAAGGAGAGACCTGAAGATGTTACCGATTCAGGATTGCACTTTTAATAAGTTTAACTAGATTGTAACTTTCCGGAAATTATGAGGGTCCGGAAAATCCCCAGAATTCTGCAACACCTCAATGAAGAATGTGCCCAGAAATTGAGCGCGAGTTGGATACAGAAGTACTCTGAGACAATTCTAAAAATATATAGATTTATTAAAGAACCGACATGTAGTTAACAGCTTATGAGTCAATCGCAACTTTAAAAATACAAATAGCTTACATTTCTTATCAGAGATCCTTATTCTCAAAACTTAACTTCGTGCAATAAGGGCACAGCAGCTTCCATGTGTGACTTTAATCTACATATAGATTGGGCTAACCAAATTAGTAACAATACTGTGGAGGAGGAATTCCTAGAGTGTATACGGGATGGTTTCCTGGGACAATATGTCGTGGAACCAACTAGAGATCAGGCCATCTTAGACTGGGTATTATGTAATGAGAAAGGATTAATTAGCAATCTAGTTGTGCGAGGCCACTTGGGGAGGAGCGATCATAATATGATAAAATTCTTCATTAAAATGAAGATTGAAGTAGTTGACTCAGAGACTAGGGTCCTGAATTTAAATAAATTAAACTACGATGGTATGAGGCACGAGTTGGCTAGGATGGCTTGGGTAACCTTACTTAACGTGTTGACGGTGGATAGGCAATGGCAAACATTTAAAGATCGCATGGATGAACTACAGAATTTGCTTCATCGCTGTTTGGCATAAAAACAAAACAAAAAATGTGACTCAACCATGGCTAACAAGGGAAATTAAGGATAGCATAAGATCGAAGGAGAGGACATATAATTTGGCCAGAAAAAGCAGAAAACCTGAGGATTGGGAGCAGTTTAGGATTCAGCAAAGGAGGACAAAGGGATAAATTGAGAGTGGGAAAATAGATTATGAGAGTAAACTTGCAGGGAACATAAAAAAAGAGTGCAAAAGCATCGATAGATATGTGAAGAGAACAAGATTGGTGAAGTCAAGCGTAGGTCCCTTGCAGTCAGAATCAGGGGAATTTATAATGGGGAACAAAGAAATGGCAGACCAATTAAATACATACTCTGATTCTGTCTTCAAAAAGGAGTACACAAATAACCTCCCAGAGATTTCGGGAAACATAGGTTCTAAAAAGAGGGAGGAATTGAATGAAATCAGTATTTGCAGAAATGGTGTTAGGGAAATTGATGGGACTGAAGGCCTATAAATCCCCAGGGCCTGATAATCTTTATCCTAGGGTACTTAAGGAAGTGGCCCTAGAAATAGTGGATGCATTGCTGGTCATCTTCCAAAAATTTATAGACTCTGGAACAGTTCCCATGAATTGGAGGATAGCTAAAGGTGGTAGCGTGAAAACGGGGAATTATAGACCGGTAAGTCTGACATCGGTATTGGGGAAAATGCTAGACTGCTTTATAAAAGATGGAATAGCAGAGCACTTGGAAAACAGAGACAGGATCGGAAAAAGTCAACATGGATTTACAAAAGATAAATCATGCTTGACTAATCTACTGGAATTTTTTGAGGATGTTACTGGTAGAATAGATAAGGGAGAAACAGTGGATGTGGTGTCTTTGGACTTTCAGAAGGCTTTTGATAAGGTCCCGCATAATAGATTAGCGTGCAAAGTTAAAGCACACGGGATTGGGGGGTAAGGTACTGTCTTGGATAGAGAACTGGTTGGCAGACAGGAAGCAAAGACTTGGAATAAACAAGTATTTTTCTGAGTGGCAGGCAGTGTCTAGTGGGGAACCGCAGGGATCGTTGCTAGGACCCCAGCTATTCACAATATATATAAATGATCTAGACGAGGGAACTAGATGTAATATCTCCAAGTCTGCAGACGACACAAAGCTGGGTGGGCGTGCGTGATGTGAGGAGGATGCAGAGAAACTCCAGTATGATTTTGACAGGTTGGGTGATTCGGCAGCTGCATGGCAAATGCAGGATAATGTGGATAAATGCGAGGTTATCCACTTCGGTGGCAAAAACAGGAAGGCAGATTATTATCTGAACGGAAATAGATTGGGAAAAGGGAATGTGCAACGAGACCTGGGTGTCCTTTTGCACCAGTCGCTGAAGGTAAGCATGCAAGTGCAGCAGGCGTTTAAGAAGGCAAATGGTATTTTGGCCTTCATAGCGAGAGGATTCGAGTACAGGAGCAAGGATGTCTTGCTGCAGTTGTACAGGGCCTTGGTGAGACAACACCTTGAGTATTGTGTGCAGTTTTGTTCAACTTATCTGATGAAGGATGTTCTTGCCATGGAGAGAGTGCAGCGAAGATTCACCAGACTGATACCTGGGTTGGCAGGAATGACGTATGAGGAGAGATTGGGTCGATTAGGCTTATATCGCTAGAGTTTAAATATATTCAAGAAGGAGTTAGATATATTTCTTAAGGCTAAAGGGATCAAGGGCTATGGGGAGACAGCAGGGACAGAGTACTGAATTTGAATGATCAGCCATGATCTTATTAAATGGCGGAACAGGCTCGAGGGGCCGAATGGCCTACTCCTTCTCCTATCTTCTATGTTTCCATGTTTCTACATTTCCACTCTTCTACTTATTCTTAATCCAGAATATCCACCAAAATCAAATAAAAGTACCTTTTGATTCCCGAGACTCAAAGAGTTAAAAACTTACAGAGCCTACCTCTGAAGTTGAGAATCGCTTTGCCCCTTCCAGCGACTTCTAACTTTCTATCTGAAAGCTCTATGTATTATACTCTTTTTGCAGTGGACTATTATTTGATGATTCCTGCTGATGTAAGCTAATTATCTTCAGTCTTATCTCTGTTGACTTCTTTCAATTCTTACTGTTAGTTCAGCTGTTAACTTGCAGAATTCTGTCTCTACCTTTAGGTGTTCATGTCTTATCATAAAATGTTTTGACAGTAGTTTTTTAATTTGATGCCATTCTTGCGAAGGTCCTATTGAATTCTTAAATTACTTTAACTGCTTGTATTACAGACTTCTCGTCTCCTTGTGTTCCAAGTTCAACACATAAACAATGTGATTGCTTGGTAGATCTATTGATGTAATATTTACAAAGTCCACTGTTTGTACCTTTTACTATATGTAAACCAAAAATACTTCAACCGAGCACATAATTATTTCCCCAGCCATCTTAGTTGGTTGTTTTACAAACTTATTTTTCCTGTCTTTCATTTGATGTTACTTTTACAAAGACACGTGTTTTTTTAATTGTCTGTGTTTCTGTTCGAACTGTTGGTTTTTAAAACTTTAAACTGGGTATAGCTATTGTGATGGTTCCAAAGTGCAGTCTCCTTGAAACCTACAACCCTCTGTTTCAATGAAACCATTGTCTCAGTGTTTACACCCAATTTCCATTTCAAAAGCTTGTATGGTGTTTACAGCTTTGTGTGCTCATCTTATCTCAGAAGACTGTATTTACAGCTGTCTCTCGTTGAGGGTTTTAGATTTTTAAACACAGTTTGTCATATTTCAATAAAGGCTGAATTCTGTTCATAGGATGGTGTATTTTTCTGAAATAAGGCTCTTTCCTTTAGAAGACTTCCTCTTTAAAAGGGATCCCTAATAGGGAGACTCTCTTGTTAAAAGGGATCCCTGATGGTTAGTCTTCCTCTTTAAAAAGTTTCTGACGTTGAGACTCTCTCTTTAAGAGCGATCCCTGATGGTGTGACTTTCTCTTTAAAGGATGTCCCTGATAGTGAGAATCCCTCTTTAAAAGTGGTCCCTGATGGTGAGACTCACTCTTTAAAAGGGGTAATCATGGTGTGACTCGCTCTTTAAAAGGGGTCCCTGGTGGAGAGATTCTCTGAATAAAAGGGGTCCCTGAAGGGGATACACCCTCTTCAAAAGGGGTCCCTGAAGGGGATACACCCTCTTCAAAAGGGGCCCCTGATGGCGAGACCCTCTCTTCAAAAGGGGCACCTGATGGCGAGACCACCTCTTTAAAAGGGGTCCCTGATGGTGAGCCTCTTCAAAAGGAGTCTCTAATGGGGAGACTCTCTCTTTAAAAGGGGTCCCTGATAGAAAGGCGCCCTCTTTAAATGGGGTCCCTGATAGAAAGACTGTCTTTAAAAAGAGGCCCCGAGAGTAAGACGCCCTCTTTAAAATGTGTCTCTTATAGAAAGACCCCCTGTTTAAAAGAGGTCCCTGATTGTGAGACTCCCTCTTTAAAGGGGTCCCTGATGGTGAGACTCCTTCTTTTAAAGTGGTCCCTGATGCTGAGACTTCCTCTTTAAAAGGGGCCCCTGATGGTGAGACACATTCTTTAAAAGGGATCCCTGATAGAAAGACTCTCTCTTTAAAAGGGGTCACTGTGTGAAGGAAATAGCCATATTTCAAGAAATATATCATCCTATAAACAGATGTGATAATATTAAAACATGACAAACTGGGGTTAAAAATCTAAAAGCCTCAACGACACAAGCCGTAAAACAGAAAGACATGCTTCTGAGATAAAGATCAGTTGTTAAAAAAGTTTTAAACATCACAAGCTTTGAAATGGGAAATGTTTGTAAATACAAGACATGGCCCTGTTGAAACAGCAGGCTGGAGGTTCCTCTGTGTCTGAACATTGAACCAATACAATGGAATGACCCAAGTAAAGTGTAAAAATCCAACACTTCGAAGAAGTGCACAGAACATTAAAAAACCAAGTGCCTTTGAAAAAATGACATCAATTAAAATAAATACCTGCCATAAAATAGTTTTATGTTAAACTTAGAAACAGGAGTCATAGTTCTTAATATAACCAATTGAAGTAAATAAGAAATGCAAAGGCACCCTAGATGAAGTGTTTTTGAATTACAAATTGTAAAATGTACCTACAGAGAGACTTTGTAGATGTTACATCAATAGATGACATCAAGCAATTGCATTGTTTATGTGTTAAACTTAGAACATAAGGAGACAGGAGTCTGTGTTTCTAACAGCAGAGGTGATTTAGAAATTCAATAGAAAGACTTCCTAAGAATGGCATCAAATAGATAAATCGATAATAATCAGTTAGAGTAGTGTTAGAATTGAATGGAGAACCTTCGATAAGAATCACATCAAATAAATACGACTGTCACATTGTTATTTTATGATGGTTTTTGGAACACCTAACGTTAGAGACACAAGGCTGGTTGCAACAGTTGCAACGACAGTAAGAATAGAAAACAATTCAATAGAGTATCACTAGAGACAATTAGCTTACATCAGCAGAATACTTCAAAGAAAATACCACTAAGAGCTTTTCAGATGAAAAGTCTGAATTCGCTGGAAGGGCAAGCGTTTGTCAACTTCACAGGCAGGCTCTGTAAGTTTACAACTCTGAGTCTCGGGTAATCAAAGTATTTGATTTTGGTGGATATTCTGGATTAAGAAATAAGTAGAAGTGTGGAAATGTAACAAAGTTATGATTTGAGAATAAGAATCTCTGATAAGAAATGTAAGCTATTTGTATTTTGAACGTTTAAAGTTGCAATTGCCATAACAGATGTTAACTAAATGTCAGTTTCTTTAACAAATCTATATATTTTTAGAATTGTCACGCAGAGCTTTTCTGTATAAACTCGAAAACTAAATTTCTGTACACTCAAAGGTTTTGCAGAATTCTGGTAGGGATTCCGGAACCTCATAAGATGAGAAAGGTTACAGCCTAGTTCAACTTGGTAAAAGTGCTTTCCAGAAGACAGTAACATCTGCACGTCGTCCCTTTCCTTTAGGGAAAGATAGTCTGACCTTTAGACCCAATTAAGCGTCTTATAGAATTCGGCTCTTTAACTTTAGTTGAAGGTGAACGTCTGGGGAATACGCCTGATCTGGGGTAGTCCGAAAAGGGCAAGGACTTGTAATTATCTCTTTACCTGCTGCAGAGTCTTTCTCATTAAAATGGGTCCCTGAAGGTGATAAACCCTCTTGAAAAGGGGTCCCTGATGGTGAGACTCTCTCTTTAAAAGGGGCCCCTGATGGGGAGACTTCCTCTTTAAACGGGGTTTCTGATGTTGAGACTCGCTCATTAAAGGGGTCCCTTATTGTGCGACTTCCTCTTTAAAAGGTGTCCCTGATGTTGAGATTTCCTCTTTAATCGGATTACCAGATGTTGAAACATTCTCTTCAAAAGGGGTCCCTGATGGTGAGACTGCCTTTTTAAAAGGGGCCCCTGATGGTGAGACTCCATATTTAAAGGGGTACCTAGTGCAGAGTCTCTCTCATTATAAGGGGGCCATGAAGGGGATACTCCCTCTTCAATAGGGGTCCCTGATAGTGAGAGCCTCTCTTTAAAATGGATCTCTGATGGTGAGCCTTCCTCTTTAATAGATGTCCCTGATGATGAAACAACCTCTTTAAATGGGTTCCCTGATGTTTAGACTGCCTCTTTAAAATGTATCCCTAATGGGGAGACTCTCTCTCTATGGTGTCCCTGATAGAAAGATGGCCTCTTTAAAAGGGATCAGTGATAGAAAGACTCTCTCTTTAAAATGGGTCCCCGAGGGGGAGACTCCCGCTTTAAAAGGGGTCCTTGACAGAAAGACTCTCTCTTTAAAAGAGATCCCTTATGATGAGACTCCCTCTTTAAAATGTTTCCATGAAGGAACCACTCCATCTTAAAAAGTGGTCACTGATAGAAAGATTCCCTCTTTAAAATGGGTCCTTGATAGTCAGACTTTCTCTTTAAAAGGGGTACCTGATGGTGAGAGTCTCTTTATAAGGGTCCCTGATGGTGAGAATCCCTCTTTTAACGGAGTCCTTGATGGTGTGACTCACTCTTTAAAAGGGTTCCTTGATGGTAAGACTCTTTCAAAGGGGATCCTGATGATGAGACTCACTTTTAAAAGGGTTCCCTGATGGTAAGACTCTTACAAAGGGGATCCTGATGATGGGACTCCCTCTTTGAAAGCGGTCCTAGATGGGGAGACAACCTCTTTAAAATGTGTCCCTGATTGAGACGCTCATTCTTTAAACGGTGTACATAATAGGAAGATTCTCTTTAAAAGGGATCCCTGCTGGAAAGTCTCAATCTTTAAAATGGGTCGCCAAGGGTGAGACTCAATATTTAAACGGGCTCCCTGATAGAAAGACTCCCTCTTTAAAAGGGTTTTCTGATGTTGAGACTCCCTCATTAAAGGGGTCCTTTTTGGTGAGAAACCTTCTTTAAAATGGGCCCCTGATGGTGAGACTCCCTCTTTAAATGGGGTCCCTGATGTTGAGACTCCCTCTTTAAAATTAGACCCTGACGGTGAGATTCTCTTTAAAAGCGGTTCCTGATGGCGAGACTCCCTCTTTAAAGGGGTCCTTATGGTGAGACACCTTCTTTAAAATGGGCCCCAGAGGGTGGGGCTCCCTCTTTAAAAGAGGTACCTGATGTTGAGAATCACTCTTTAAAAGGGGCCCCTGATGTTGAGACTCTCTCTTTAAAAGGGATCGCTGATGGGGAAACACTCTCTTTAAAATGGGTCCCTGATGGGGAGACTCCCTCTTTAAAAGGGGTCGTTTAAAGTGAGACACCCTTTTTAAAAGGGCCCACAGATGGTGAGATGCAATTTAAAAGGGGCTCCTGATGGAGAGAATCTCTTTGAAAGATTTCCTGATGGTGAGACTCGCTCTGTAAAAGGGTTCCCTAATGTTCACTCTCCCACTTTAAAAGCGGCGTTTGATGGTGAGACTCTCTCTTTAAAATTGGTCCCTCATGTTGAGTCTCCCTCTTTAAAAGTTATCCCTGATAGAAAGACTCTCTCATTAAAAGCTGTCCCTGATGTTGAGACTCTCTTTTTAAAAGGGGTCCCTGATGGGGAGACTCGCTCTTTAAAAGCGGACCCTGATGCTGAAACTCCCTCTTTAAAAGGGGTCCCTGATGATGAGACTGCCTCTTTAAAAGGGGCCCCTGATGGTGAGACTCGCTCTTTAAAAGCGGACCCTGATGCTGAAACTCCCTCTTTAAAAGGGGTCCCTAATGGTGAGACTCCCTTATAAAAAGGGAGCCCTGGTCGAGAGATTCTCTCATTAATAGGGGTCGCTGATGGTGAGAATCCCTCTTTAAAAGGGAATCCTGATGGTGAGATACCCTCTTTAAAAGCGGTCCCGAATAGGAAGATTCTATTTAAAAGGGGACCCTGATACAAAGCCTCCCTCTTTAAAAGGGGTCCTTGAAAGAAAGTCTCACTCTTTCAAATGGGTCCCTGATGGTGAGACTCCCTCTATAAAAGGGGACCCTAATGGGGAGACTCCCTCTTTAAAAGGGGTCCCTTATGGTGAGACACCCTCTTTAAAAGGGGTCCACGCTGGTGAGACACCCTCTTTAAAAGTGATCCCTGATGGTGAGACTCACACTTTAACAGGGCTCCCTGATAGAAAGACTCCCACTTTAAACGGGTCTCTGACGGTGAGACTTCCACTTTTAAAGATGTCTCTGATGGTGAGACTCCCTCTTCAAAATATTTCCCAGATGTTGAGACTCTTTCTTTAAAAGGGGTCCCTGATGGTGAGACTCCCTGTTTAAAAGGGGTCCCTGATGGGGGAGACTCCATCTTTAAAGGGGTCCCGAATGGGGAGACTCTCACTTAAAAAGGGGTAACTGATAGAAAGATGCCCTCTTTAAAATGGGTCCCCGACAGGAACACTCTCTTTTAAATGGGTCCGTGAGGGTGAGACTCCCTCCTTAAAAGGGGTCCCTGATGGTGAGACTCCCTCTTTAAAAGAGTTCCCTGATGGTTAAACTCACTCTTTTAAAGGGGTACCTGATGGTGAGTCTCCCTCTTTAAAAGGGGTCCCTGATGGTGAGATTCCCTCTTTAAAAGCGGTTCCTGATGGTGAGACTCACTCTTTAAAAGCGGTCCCTGATGGTGAGACTCACTCTTTAAAAAGGATCCCTGTTGGTGAGACTCACTCTTACAACCGATATTTATGATGAACCTGAAACACCTAAAGGAGAGACACGAGTCTGCAAGCTAGCAGCTGAAATAATTGTAAGAATAGCAGGGGTCAACAGAAAAATGAATAGTGATAATTAGCTTACATCAGCAGAAAACTTCAAAGGATATACCACTGAACTTTCCAATGGGAAGACAGAATTCGCTGGAAGGGGCAAAGCGATTATCAGCTTCAGAGGCAAGCTCTGTAAGTTTTCAACTCTTTGAGTCTCGGGAATCAAGGTATTTGATTTTGGTGGATGTCCTGGAATAAGACTAAGTAAGAAATGTAAACATGTAAAAAGTTAAGATTTGAGATAAAGGATCTCTGATAATAAGAGTTGTCAGTTTTTGTATTTTGAACTGTTAATGTTGCGACTGAATCACCAACTGTAATTGCCTGTTGGTTCTTTAATAAATTGTCTCAAATAATACTTCTGTATCAAACTCACAAACTCATTCTCTGTATGCTCTTTCGTGAGGAGTTGCAGAATTCTGGAGGAGTTTTCCGGACCCTCATAATATCCAGAAGGTTACAGTCTAGCTAAGCTTATTGAAAATGCTATCTGGAGGACGGTAACATCTTCAGGTTGTTCCTTTCTTTTAGGGAGAGATAGTCTGGACCTTTAGACCCAATTAAGCGTCTTTAGGATCCGGCTACCTTTAGATTTAGTAGAAGGTGAACGTCTGGGGAATATGCCTGATCCGTAGTAGCTCGAAAGGGGCTAGGACTACTAATTATCCTTTCACACGAGGGTGAGACTCCTTTTTTTAAAGGGGTCCCTGATAGAAAGACACTCTCTTCAAAAGGAGTACCTGATGGTGAGACCTCATCTTTAAAAGGGGTCCCTGATGTTAAGACCCCCTCTTTAAAAGGGGCCCCTGATGGTGTAATTCTCTTCTTAAATGGGATCCCTGATGGTGAGACTATATCTTTAAAAGGGGTCCCTGATGGCGAGACTCGCTCTTTAAAAAGTTTCCCTGATGGTGAGACTCACTCTTTAAAAGAGTTGATAACACTCCCTTTAAAAGGCTCCCTGATAGAAAGGCTCCCTCTTTAAAAGGATCTCTGATGTTGAGACTCCCTCTTTAAAAGGGCTCCCTGATAGAAAGTCTCCCTCTTTAAAAGGGATTCCTGATGGTGAGACTAACTCTTTAAAAGTGGTCCCTGATCGTGGGACACTCTCTTTAAAATGGGTCCTGACGGTGGGACTCCCTCTTTAAAAGGATTCCCTGATGGTTCGACTCTCTCTTTAAAAGTGGTCCCTAATAGAAAGACTTTCTCTTTAAAAGTGGTCCCTGATGGTGAGACACTCTCTCGTTAAAAGGGGTCCATGTTGGTGAGAGTCTCTCTTTAAAAAGATATCTCTGAAAGGGAATTTCCCTCTTCAAAAGGGGTCCCTGATGTTGAGACTTTCTCTTTAAAAGGAGACCCTGATCGTCAGACTCCATCTTTAAAAGGGATCTCTGACGGTGAGACTGTCTCTTTAAAAGATGTTCCTGATGATGAGACTCCCTCTTGAAAGGGGTTCCTGATAGAAAGTCTCCCTCTTTAAAAGGGTCTCTGATGGTGAGACTCTCTCTTTAAAAGTGATCCCTGATGTTGAGACTCCTTCTTTAAAAGGGGTCCCCGATGGTGAGACTTTCTTTTTAAAGGGATCCATGATAGTGAATATCCCTCTTAAAATTAGGACTGATGGGGAAACATCCTCTTTAAAAGGTGTCCCTGATGGAGACACTTCCTCTTTAAAAGGGCTCCCTAATAGAGAGACTCTCTCTTTAAAATGTGCCCCTAATAGAAAGATTATCTTTAAAAGTATCCCTGACAGAAAGACTCCCTCTTTAAAAGGTGTCCTTGATAGAAAGACTCTCTCTATAAAATGGATTCTCGAGGTTGACACTCCCACTTTAAAAGATGTCCCTGATGATGAGACACCTCTTTAAAAGGGGTTCCTGATTATTAAACATCCTCTTGAAAAGGGGTCCGTGATAGAAAGTCTCCATCTTTAAAAGGATCTCTGATGGTGAGACTCTCTCTTTAAAACTGATCCCTGATAGTGAGACTCACTCTTTAAAAGGGTCTTTGACGATGAGACTCCCTCTTTAAAATATGTCTCTGATGGGGAGACTCTCTCTTTAAAATGTGTCCCTGATGGTGGGACACAATCTTTAACATTGGTCCATGATGTTGAGACTCCCTCTTTAAAGGGGACCCTGTTGGAGAGACTCTCTCATTAATATTGGTCCCTGAAGTGGATACACCCACTTTAAAATTGGACCTTGATGGTGAGACTCTCTCTTTAAAAGTGTTCTCTGATGGAGAGACTTCCTTTTTAAAAGGGATCCCTGATGGTGACACTCCCTTTGTAAAAGCGGCCCCTGTTGGTGAGATCTCCTCTTTAAGAGGGACCCCTAAAGGTGAGACTCTCGCTTCAAAAGTGGTCCCTGATGGAGAGACTCGCTCTTTAAAAGGGACCCCTTATTGTGAGACTACCTCTTCAAAAGGGGACCCTGATGGTGAGACTCTTTTTAAAAGGTGACACTGATGGAGACACACCCTCTTTAGCAGGGGTCCCTGATGGTAAGACTCACGTTAAAAGGGCTCCCTGTTAGAAAGACTCCCTCTTTAAAAGGGGATGCTGATAGCGAAACTCTTTCTTTAAAAGGGGTCCCTGTTAGGGAGACTCCCTTATTAAAAGGGGTCCCTAATTGTGCGACTTCCACTTTAAAAGGTGTCCCTGATGGTGAGATTCCCTCTTTAATCGGATTACCAGATGCTGAAACATTCTCTTCAAAAGTTGTCCCTGATGATGAGACTGCCTTTTTAAAAGGGGCCCCTGATGGAGAGACTCCATATTTAAAGGGGTACCTAGTGGAGAGACTCTCTCATTATAAGGGGGCCATGAAGGGGATACTCCCTCTTCAATAGGGGTCCCTGATAGTGAGAGCCTCTCTTTAAAATGGATCTCTGATGGCGAGCCTTCCTCTTTAATAGATGTCCCTGATGCTGAAACAACCTCTTTAAATGGGTTCCCTGATGTGAGACTGACTCTTAGAATGTATCCCTAATGGGGAGACTCTCTCTCTATGGGGTCCCTGATAGAAAGACGGCCTCTTTAAAAGGGATCACTGATAGAAAGACTCTCTCTTTAAAATGGGTCCCCGAGGGGGAGACTCCCGCTTTAAAAGGGGTGCTTGACAGAAAGACTCTCTCTTTAAAAGAGATCCCTTATGGTGAGACTCCCTCTTTAAAATGTTTCCATGAAGGAACCACTCCATCTTAAAAAGTGGTCACTGATAGAAAGATTCCCTCTTTAAAATGGGTCCTTGATAGTCAGACTTTCTCTTTAAAAGGGGTCCCTGATGGTGAGAGTCTCTTTATAAGGGTCCCTGATGGTGAGACTCCCTCATTTAACGGAGTCCTTGATGATATGACTCACTCTTTAAAAGGGTTCCCTGATGGTAAGACTCTTACAAAGGGGATCCTGATGATGAGACTCCCTCTTTGAAAGTGGTGCTAGATGGGGAGACAACCTCTTTAAAATGTGTCCCTGATTGAGACGCTCTCTCTTTAAACGGTGTACATAATAGGAAGATTCTCTTTAAAAGGGGTCCCTGATAGAAAGTCTCAATCTTTAAAATGGGTCGCCAAGGGTGAGACTCAATATTTAAACGTGCTCCCTGATAGAAAGTCTCCCTCTTTAAAAGGGTGTCTGATGGTGAGACCCTCTCTTTAAAAGGGTGTCTTATGGAGAGACTCCCTCTTAAATAGGGATCACTAATGGGGAGACTCTCTTTAAAAGGGGTCCCTGAGGGAGAGAAATTCTCTTTAAAAGGTTTCCCTGATGGAGAGACTCCCGCTTTAAAAGTTGTCTCTCATGGTGAGACTCCCGCTTTAAAAGGGACCCCTGATGGTGAGTTTATCTATTTAAAAGAATTCCTTGATGGTGAGATTCCCTCTTTAATAGATTTCCCTGATGAAGTGTCTATCTCATTAAAAGCGGTCCCTGATGCTGAAACAGCTTCTGTAAAAGGGGCCCTGATGATGAAACTCCCTCTTTAAAAGGGGTCTCTGATGGTGAGACTCTCTCTTTAAAAGTTGTCAATGATGCTGAAACACCCTCTATAAAGGTATCCCTGATGGTGAATCTGTCTCTTTAAAAGTGGTCTCTGATGGTGAGACTGAATCTTTAAAAGGGGTCCCTGATGGTGAGACACCATCTTGAATAGGGGTCCCTGATGGAGAGACTCCCTCTTTAAAAGATCTCTCTGATGTCGAAACTCTCTCTTAAAAAGGGCTCCCTGATAGAAAGAATCCCTCTTTAGAAGGGTCTCTGATGGTGAGACTCGCTCTTTACAATAGCTCCCAATAGAAAGACTCCCGTTTTAAAAGGTATCCCTGATGGTGAGTCTCTATCTTTAAAATGTATCACTGATGGTGAGACTCCCTCTTTAAAAGGGGTCCCTGATGGTGAGACTCGCTCTTTAAATGTTGTCCCTGATGGTGAGACACCCACTTTAAAAGAGGTCCCTGAAAGGGATACGTTCTCTTTAAAATGGGTCCCTGATGGTGCGACTCTCTCTTTAAATTGATTCTCTGAATGTGAGACTCCGTCTTTAAAAGAGGTTCTGAAGTTAAGACTTTCTCTTTAAAAGGGATCCCTGATGGTGAGACTCCCTCCTAAAAATTGGTCCCGGATGGTTAGACTGTCTTTAAAAGGAAACCCTGATAGAAAGACTCCCTCATTAAAAGTGTAGCTGATGGTAAGACTCCCTAATTAAAAGGGCTCCCTCAGAGAAAGACTCCCTCTTTAAAAGAGGTCCCAGATGGTAAGACACACCCTTTAAAAGGGTTCACTAACAGAAAGACTACCTATTTAAAAGGGTCTCTGATGGTGAAACTCCCTCTTTAATCAGAGTCCCTGATGCTGAAACATCCTCATTAAAAGGGGTCCCTGATAGAGTGTCTCCCTCTTGAAAACGGGTCCCTGATGATGAGGCACCCTCTTTAAAATGGGGCCCTGTTTGGAGAGACTCTCTCATTAGTAGTCGTCCCTGAAGGGGATACCTCCTCTTTGAAAGGGGACCCTGATGGTGAGACTCTCTCTTTAAATGGGGTCTCTGATGGGGAGATGACCTCTTTAAAAGGGATTCCTGATGTTGACTCTCCCTTTTTAAAAGGGTCCCCTGATGGTGAGACTCCCTCTTTAAGAGGGGCCCGTAAAGTTGAGACTCTCTTTTTAAAAGGTGTCACTGATGGTGAGACTCCCTCTTTAAAAGGTGTTCCCTGATGGTGAGACTCCCTCTTTAAAAGTGCCCCTAATGGGGATACTCTCTCTTTATAGGTTCCCTGATAGAAAGACACCCTCTTTAAAAGGGGTCCTTGATTGAAAGTCTCTCTTTTTAAAGGTGTCCCTGATGGTGAGACTCCCTCTTTAAAAGAGTTCCCTAATGGTGAGACACACTGTTTAAAAGGGGTCCCTAGTGGAGAAACTCTCTCATTCAAAGGGTTCCCTGAAGGGGATACTCCCTCTTTAAAAGCGGTCCTTGATGGTGAAACCCTCTCTTTAAAAGGGGACTCTGATTGTGAGACTACCTCTTTAAAAGTGTCCCTAATGGGGAATCTCTCTCTTTATGGGTACCCTGGTAGAAATAAGCCCTCTTTAAAAGGGGTTCTTGATTGAAAGACTCTCTCTTTAAAATGTGCCCCTGTTGGTGAGACACCCTCTTTAAAAGGGTTCCCTGATAGAAAGTCTCTCACTTTAAAAGGTGTCCCTGTGGGTGAGGCTCCCTCTTTAAATGAGGTCCCTAATGGTGAGGCTACATCTTCAAAAGGGGTCCCTGGTGGAGAGACTCTCTCGTTAGAAGGGGTCCCTGAAGAGGATACTCCCTCTTTAAAAGGGCTCCCTGATGGTGAGACCCACTCTTTAAAAGGGATCTCTGCTGGTGAGACATCTTCTTTAAAAGGGTTCCCTTATGGGGACAATATCTCGTTAAAAGGGATCCTCCATTTTAAGAATCCCTTTTTCAAAATGTGTCCCTGATGGTGAGACTCCCTCTTTAAAAGATGTCCCTGACGGGGATACACCCTCTTTAAAAGGGGTCCCTGATGTTGAGACTCTCTCTTTAAATTGGTCTCTGATGGTGAGACTCCCTCTTTAAAAGGACTCCCTGATAGAAGAATCCCTCTTTAAAAGTTTCTCTGATGTTTAGACTCCCTTATTAAAAGGGCTCCCTGGGAGAAAGACTCCCTCTTTAAAAGGAATCCCTGAGGGTGAGACTCACTCTTTAAAAGAAAATCCCTGATGGAAAGATTCACTGTTTAAAAGGGCTCACTGATAGAAAGACTGCCTCTTTAATAGGCTCTCTGACGGTGAGACTCACTCTTTAAAAGGTGTCTCTGATGGTGAGACTTCCTCTTTAAAAAGCATCCCTAATGGGGAGAATATCTTGTTAAAACGGATCCCTGATGGTGAGGCTCCCTCTTTAAAAGGGGTCCCTGATGGTGAGACTCCCTCTTTAAAAAGGATTCCTGGTGGTGAGGCTCCCACTTTAAAAGGTGTCCTGATGGGGATACCCCCTTTTTAAAAGTGGTCCCTGATGGAGACACTCTTTCTTTAATAGGGGTCTCTGATGCAGACACTCCCTCTTTGAAAGGGGACGCTGATGGAGTCTCTCCCTCTTTAAAAGGGGTCCCTGATGGAGGCACTCTTCTTTAAGAGCGTTCCCTGATGCAGAGACAATCCCTCTTTAAAAGGGGTCCCTGATGGAGAAAAACTTTCTTTAAAAGGTGCCCCGGATGGAGAAACACCCTCATAAAAAATGCTCCCTAATGGAGACACTCCCTCTTTAAAAGGGATCTCTGATGGTGAGACTCCCTCTTTAAAAGGGGCCCCTGATTTTGAGACAGCCTCTTTAATAGGAGTCCCTGATGCTGAAATACCCTCTTTAAAATAGGTCCCTCATGGGGAGACTCTCTCTTTAAAGGATTCGCTGATCGAAAGACGCCCTTTTTAAAAGGGGTTCCTGATAGAAAGACTCCCTCTTGAAAAGAAGTCCCTGTTGGAGAGACTCACTCAAAAAGAGTGGTCATTGAAGGGGATACACCAACTTTAAAAGGGGAACCTGATGGTGACACTCACTTTTTAAAAGGCGCCCCTGTTGGTGAGACCCCCTTTTAACAGGGGCCCCTAAAGGTGAGACCAACTCTTTAAAAGGGGTCCCTGATGGTGATTATGCCTCTTTAAAAGTGTCCCTAATGCAGAGACTTTCTCTAAATGGTTTCCCTGATAGAAAGACGCCCTCTTCAAAAGGGGTCCTTGATAGAGAGACTCTCTCTTTAAAATGGGTCCCTGATGGTGAGACACCCTCTTTAAAAGGTGTCCCTGATAGAACGTCTCGCTCTTTAAAAGGGGCCCATGATGGTGAGACTCAGGGGTAGAAATTAGGTCGCGCCCCATTTGGGGCGCAAATATCGTCCGGACGCAAATATTAGCGCCTGGCGCTAATTATCGGCACTGACAGGAAACTTCACTTTTACCGCCCCGGGAGGTGAGTGGAGTGCTAAAGTAGGCGCTGCACACCTCTCTTAAGGTTCAAAGGCCAAGGAGTGAGGCGCTACCTCAGCGCACGAGCGCAGCGCAGCTGCTGCCAGTTAGCGAGGGAACACAGACACACTGGCGCCGGACACTTCTTAAAGCGGGGGGGGCCACTTGCTCCCCAGCCACACCCTGCTCATTGCAGCCTTGAATCTCAGCCTGGAGAGACCTGTAATCCATTTTGCTGCCAAGCATGGAGAGGGTGAGAGAACGCGCTCATCGCTTCACCGAGCGGGCCTTGGATGCTCTGGTTGACGCAGTGGAGTGCAGACGATGCATGCTGTTCCCGGAGAGTGGCAGGAGGCCTTTGCCACGCGAGTTCAGAAGAGTGTGGAGGGAGGTGGCTCAGAGCGTCTCCTCCAGGAGCATGGTGCCCAGGACCCATGTTCAATGCCGCAAAAAGTTCAACGACCTCACCGGGTAGTCAGGGTGAGTGGCTTTTTCTCAATACCTCTCCATCCCTCCATCTCAACCTCACTCTATGGCCAGAGGGTCTTAAAACCCCAATGCACAACACTCATCCAACACCTATGGCCCTTTCATCAAACACACACACACATTCCACACTTTGCATACAGTAAGGGCTATTCACCTATGGGAGGCACATCAGGCAAGACCATGGCTGTATATTGTTAGGGCTATTCACCTATGGGAGGCACATCAGGCAAGACCATGGCTGTATATTTACTCAGATGCTGTCCTTTTTCTTGCAGGCTAAGCTGGCTCATAATCGGAGACAGCAGCAACGGACGGGTGGAGGGCGGCTTCAGCTGCAACCCCTCAGCGATCTGGAGGAGCGCGTCCACAGGATTGTGGCAAGCCGGGTGATCGGTCCCGTCGCCACTGGAGACGCCGACCCCGTTGTGGACAGCAATGGTAAGGTCATCACCTTTTTGTCCTCTGTCCTTCCACTTGTCCCTCACAATACCAGCCTTTGACACTTTCAATCCAACTTGCTAACTCGTTGCACTTATTCCTCCCTTACTGCCACCCTGTCCTCACGCTAAAGCCACTCTTGTACCTCCCTGCTTTCAGATGGTGATTCACCAGCTGAGGAGACGGGCCCTGAAGCTGCCACTGGGAGTGATGCTGCAGCTGAGGAGGAAGAGGAAGCCGGACCATCAGTGCCACCCTCTCCCGAGGAAGCCCATGCGCACACTGGGAACACGCCTTCCCCGGAGGGGAGCAGGGGGGAAGGGGCTGATGATGGTGAAGCTCCAGGACCCAGCGGGCTGCAGCAACGCCATGGGGGGGGTAGGGAAGAACGGGGGCCTTCTCCCCAGAGGGAGAGTATGCCAGACACTCCTACTGCAATGGACGCAGAGGAGGAGCGGCTGATTGCAGAAATGAACACCCAGGCGGTGGGCATGCACACTGAGCTCATGGGTGCAGTGGGAAGGGTGCCCGATTGCATTGAGTCACTGGCAAGGAGTGTGGAGCACTTCGCTGTAGCACAGGCGGATGCCACACTAACGCTTAGTGCTGCAATTCAGTCACTGGCTGCCGTGATCCCACCTCTGACTGCTCTCATACAGACTCAGATGGAGGCCACGCGAGCACAGACTGCTGCCAACCTCGATGGTTCGTGCACATGTCCCCGGGGCTGTCACCGCGCCGCAGCAGGCCAGCAATCTGTTCTCCGGCAAATTGCTCCGGATGCTGAAGTGCTGCCCCGTGGGAGTGCCAGTGTGTCGGGCGAGCAGGGAGTTGCTGGCCTCTCTCACGATGACAGCATTCCTGCTGCCAACACTGTCACTTCTCCACTGCACTTGCCACCGCCTGTAGGACAGACTGCTGCCGCCCATGCAGAGTTGGTGCAGTCTGCAGCCGGGCCCTCCAGGCCCAGAAGTGGTCGAGGCCGTCCTTCAGGGGCATCTGCAGTGTCAGGGTCTGACGAGCAGCAGCCTTCCACCAGCCTTGCTGCAGCCACTGAGGTCCCATTACGGAGGAGCAGTAGGGTTAGAAGGGGGGAAGTGCGCAAGGGAAGGAGATCACCCTCGAAGGGCAAAAAGTAGGAGGTGTGCCAAAATGCTGGTCATTTTTTTATTAAAGGCCGAGGTTCATGGTCCAACTTTTGTTTAGTGTTTTGGACATTATCTCCAGGTTGTGAGAACCAGTTATGTTATTGACTGTTTTTTTGTGTTTATTTCTATGAGTTTGTCATGAGGAATTGACACACAATGAGTTTGTAAAATAAATAAGTTTCTGTATTCAAAATATACATGGCTGGTGGTTGGAATTATTGGTGCCTTGGCCGGCTTAGGGGTTGCGTGCTGGGTTGATTAGTGTTTGTAGCAATGGCAGGGGCCCTAGAAGCGGCTTGCTATTAGTCGTTGACGGACGGCCCTTGCAGTTTGACCATTGTGGGCCGCCCTCCTGCCTTGGTGCTGCTGATGATCATCGTCCTCGTCCTGTTCCTCCTCTTCCTCCTCCTCCTCTGGTGGTGCTACAAGGCCTGGTGGCATTGGCTGGGTCCTGAGGATTGCCATGTTGTGCAACATGCAGCACACGACTACGAAGTTCGAAACTTGCTCAGGCGAGTACTGCAGGGCTCCTCCGGAATGGTCCAGACAGCGGAACCGTTGTTTCAGCACGCCGATTGTGCGCTCAATAATGTTCCTGGTTGCTTGATGGCTTTCATTGTACAGCAGCTCAGCAGGGGTGTTTGGCGTACGGAGCGGTGTCATCAGCCAGATGCTCACTGCGTACCCCTTGTCCCCCAGAAGCCAACCAACTGGCTGATGCGGTGCCTCGAAAACTTCTGCCACAGTAGTCTGGCGCAGGATGAAAGCATCGTGGCAGCTGCCCGGATAGTGGGCATTGACAGCGAGTATCACCTGTCTGTGGTCACAGACCAACTGCACATTCAAGGAATGGAACCCCTTTCTGTTCCGGAACTCCTCTGCATTCTCTCGCGGAGCACGCAAAGCCACATGCGTGCAGTCAATGGCGCTCTGCACCATGGGGAAGCCTGCTACCCTCGCAAAGCCCAGAGCACGGTCACGCTGCTTGTCTGGGGTCATAGGGAAAGAGATGAAGTCTCGTCTCCTTCTGAAGAGGGCATTGGTGACCTGCCGGATGAAGCGATGCACCGCAAACTGGGAGATATTGGCGAGGTCCCCAACAGCAGCTTGGAATGAGCCAGTGGCGTAGAAGTTCAAAGCCACTGTGACCTTCACTGCCACCGACAGAGACGTCCTGGACCTCAGCTGAGGCTGCAGATCTGGCTGCAGCAGGTGGCAGAGCTCAGTGACCACCTCCTTGCTGAATCGCAGCCTTCGCAAACACAGCTCATCGGACATATGGATGTAGGAGAGCTGTTCACGATATACCCTGGGAGGGTAAGCTCTCCTGTACATGCACCTGATGGCCCTCCTCCGTCTGGCCATCATTGCCACTCTCTGTCTGTGTCTCAGTATCCTCCGATTCAGCTGGAGCAGGACGACGCCCCCAATCATTGCAGCCCCCATATTCTCTTTGCCAGAAAAGTAATGAGGTACAGCAACTAAAGTAGCAACAAAGTTAGGATGAACTAGGCAAAACTACCTCACAAAGCGTTGAGTCAATGTAGAAGTCTCTCTCTCTCTCTCTCCGAATCTCTCTCTCTCTCTCAGAACGAGTGGTGCATAAATGTCGACCACAGAAAAAGACAGGAAGAGGCCCCCTTTAAATAGCACCCCCCCAGCCGCACACCGATTGATAACGTTCCAGTCTTCCGGTCGTTGGAAGCGCCAGGCGGTAAGGCACAGGGCGCCACTCAATTTCCGCTCCGGGGCGCCCCAAGGGCGTTGCACCATGGAATGACGTCACAATCTGCGCGCGCAGGTGGTCGCAGCGGTAAGTTTTAACGCCGCCGCACAATCTCAAGTTAAGTTCTCGAGCGGCGCAAGCAGCGCTGCGCCCGGGCGTTAGCGGCTTAACGCCCCATTAGCGCCCTCTTAAGGCGCTAACGGGAGGCGCAACCAAGTGAATTTTTACCCCTCAGGCTTTAAAAGGGGTCCCTAGTGGAGAGACTCTCTCATTAAAAGTGGACCCTGATGGGGATATTCCTTCTTTAAACGTGGTCCCTGATCTTGAGACCCTCTCTTTAAAAGGGAACTCTGATGGTGAGACTTGCTCATTAAAAGAGATCCTAACTGTGCGACTCTCTCGTTTAAAAGGGGTCCCGTATGGTGAGACTCCTTCTTTAAAAGGGATCTCTGATGTTTAGACTTCCTCTTTTTATAGAGTCCCTGATGCTGAAACACCCTCTTTAAATGGGTTCCCTAATGGTGATACTGCCTCTTTAGAATTTGTCCCGAATGGGGAGACTCTCTCTCGATGGGGTCCCTGATAGAAACGCGAACTCTTTAAAAGGGATCCCTGATAGAATGACTGTCTCTTTAAAATGGGTCCCCGAGGGTGAGACCCCCTCTTTAAAAGGGCTCCTTGACAGAAAGACTCTCTCTTAAAAGAGATCCCTTATGGTGAGACTCCCTTTTTAGAATGGGACCCTGATGGGGAGACTCCCTGTTTTAAAGCTTTCCTGATGGAGCCACGCCCTCTTTAAAAGTGGTCCCTGATAGAAAGATTCCCTCTTTAAAAGGGGTCCTTGATAGTCAGACTTTCCCTTTAAAAGGGATCCCTAATGGTGAGACTCTCTTTAAAATGGGTCCCTGATGTTAAGGCTCCCTCTTTAAAAGGGGTCCCTGATTGTGAGACCCCCTCTTTTAAAGGAGTCCCTGATTGGGAGTGTCTCTCTCTTTAAAAAGGTGCCCTAAAAGGAAGGTTCACTTTAAAAGGGGTCCCTAATTGTGAGACTCTCTCTTTAAAATTGGTCACTGATTTTGAGACACCCTCTTAAAAGGGGTCACTGATAGTGAGACTCACTCTTTAAAAGGGTTCCCTGATGGTAAGACTCTCTTTAAAAGGGCTCCCTGATAAAAAAAATACTCCCTCTTCAAAAGTGTCCCTAATGGGGAGACTCTCTCTTTATGGGTACCGTGATAGAAAGATGCCCTCTTCAAAAGGGGTCCTTGATAGATAGACTCTCTTTTTAAAATGGGTCCCTGATGCTGAAACTCCCTCTTTAAGAGAGGCCCCTAAAGGAGAGACTCTCTCTTTAACAGGAGTACCTCATGGTGAGACTACTTCTTTAAAAGGGACCCCTTATGGTGAGACTCCCTCTTTTAAAGGGACCCCTGATGGTGAGACTCCCTCTTTAAAAGGGGAACCTGATGGAGTGACTCTCTTTAAAAGGGGTCCCTGTTGGGTAGAATCCCTCTTAAAAAGTGGGCACTGATGATGAGACTCCCTCTTTAAAAGGCGTCCCTGTTGGGGAGACACCCTCTTCAAAAAGAGACACACCCTCTTTAAAATACCTACCTGATACAAAGACTCCCTCATTTAAAGGCGTCCCTGATGGGGAGACACCCTCTTCAAAAGGAGACACACCCTCTTTAAAATACCTACCTGATACAAAGACTCCCTCATTTAAAGGGTACCCTGATGGCGAAACTCTCTCTTTAAAAGGGGTTCCTGATGGTGCGACTCGCTCTTTTAAAGGGATCCCTGATGGTGAGATTCACTCTTTAATCGGAATCCCTAATGCTGAAACATCCTCTTCAAAATGTGTCCCTGTTGGTGAGACTGCCTCTTTAAAAGTGTCCCTAATGGGGAGACTCTCTCTTTATGGGGTCCCTGATAGAATGATGCCCTTTTTAAAAGGGGTCCTTGATAGAAAGACTCTCTCCTTAAAATGGGCCGCTGATGGTGAGACACCATCTTTAAAAGGGGTCACTGATGGTGAAACTCCATCCTTAAAACGGATCCCTGATGGTGAGAACCTCTCTTTAAAAGGTGACTCTGATGGTGAGAATTCCTTTTTAAAAGTCATCCCTAATGGTGAGACTCTCTCGTTTAAAAGTGATCCCTGATATGCAGGCTCCCTCTTTAAAAGGTGTTCCATATGGTGAGACGCCCTCTTTAAAAGCGATCATTGAGGTGAGACTTCTTTAAAAGGGTTCCCTTATGGGGAGACTCTCTAGTTAAAAGGGGTCTCTGATGGTGAGACTCACTCTTTAAAAGGAGTCGCTGATTGTAAGACTCACTTTAAAAGGGCTACCTGATAGAAGCACTCCCTCTTTAAAAGGGTCTCTGATGGTGAGTCTCCCTCTTTAAATGTACTCCCTGAAAGAAAGACTCCGCATTTAAAAGAGATCCCTGATGGTGAGACATCTTCTTTAAAAGGGATCCCTAATGGGGAGACCCTCTCTTGAAAGGGGGCCTTGAAAGAAAGACTCCATCTTTAAAAAGGTCTCTGATTGTAAGATGCTCCCTTTAAATGTGTTCCCTGATGGTGAGACTCCCTCTTTAAAAGTGGGCCCTGAGTGTGAGACACTCCCTTGATAAGGGCTCCCTGTAAGAAAGACTCCATCTTTAAAAGCTTCTCTGACGGTATGATTCTCTCTTTCAAAGGGCTTCCTGATGGTGAGAATCTCACTTTAAAAGATATACTTGAAAGAAAGACTCCCTCTTTAAAAGTGTCTCTGAATGTGAGATTCTCTATTTAAAAGTGTTCCCTGAGTGTGAGATTCTATCTTTAAAAGGGATCACTGATGGTGAGACATAATCTTTAAAAGGGCTGCCCGATGGTAAGACTCCATCTTTAAAAGGGGTTCTCATGTTGAGACTCGCTCTTTAAAAGGGGTCACTAATGGTGAGACTCTCACTTTAAATGGGGTCCTTGAAAGAAAGTCCCCTCTTTAAAAGGGTCTCAGATGGTGTGATTATCTCTTTAAAAGGGGCCCCTGATGGTGAAACTCCCTCTTTAAATGGAGACCCTGATGGTGAGAGAATCTCTGTAAAAGGGGACACTGATGGTAAGGCTCTCTTTAAAAGTGCTTCCTGATGGTGAGATTCTCTCTTTAAAAGGGATCTCTGATGCTTAACCACATTTTTAAAAGGGGTACCTAATTGGGAAACTCTCTCTTTAAAAGGAATCTATGATAGAAAGACTTTGGGGTAAAAATTCAGTTGGTTGCGTATCCCGTTAGCGCCTTAAGAGGGCGCTAATGGGGAGCAAAGCCGCTAACGCCCGGGCGCAGCGATGTTTGCGCCGCTCGGGAACTTAACTAGAGATTGTGCGGCGGTGTTATACTTTACCGCTGCGACCACCTGCGCGCGCAGATTGTGACGTCCTTGTGGCGCCCCGGAGCGGAAATTGAGTGGCGCCCCCTGCCTTACCGCCTGGCGCATCCAACGACCAGAAGACTGGAACGCTATCAATCGCTGTGGGGCTGGGGGTGGCGCTATTTAAAGGGGGCCTCTTCCTGTCTTTTATTGTTGGTGGCATTTTTAAACTACGCATTCTGAGAGAGAGAGGGAGAGACTTCTGGAGAGATTCAACGTTGTGTGAAGGAGTTTTGGGTAGTGAGCAGCACTTTGCAGGTTCATTTTGATTTGCCATTCCTTGTATCGATTTAGCAGAGACTGTGGGAGCTGCACTCTGAGTTCTTTGCCTGGTACTCTCCACTGTTCTTTCCAGCACATTTGATGTGCAAGTCTCTCCAGGCCGAGATTCAAGGCTGCAATGAACAGGATGTGGATGGAAAGCAAGATTAACCATCCCCTTTAAGAACTGGCCCGTGCCATTGTGTGTGTGTTCCATTGCTGACTGACATTACATGAGCTTCGCCAGCGCTCTGAGTTAGCGCCTCACTCCTTGGCCTTTGCGCCTTAAGACAGGTGTGCAGCGCCTGATTTAGCGCTCCACTCAGCTCCCGGGGCGGTAAAAGTGAAGTTTCCAGTCAGTGCCGATAATTAGCACCAGGCGCTAATATTTGCGTCCAGACGATATTTGCGCCCCAAATGGGGCGCAACCTAATTTTTACCCCTTTCTCTTTAAAAGGGGTCCTTGAAAGAAAGAAAGACTCACTCTTTAAAAGGGACTCTGATGGTGAGATTTCCTCTTTAAAAGGAATCCCTGAGTGTGAGACACACCCTTTAAAGGGGTCCCTTTGTGTGAGACTCTCTCTTATAAAGGGATCCCTGATGGTGAGTCTCAATCTTTAAGAGGGGTCCCTGATGGTGAGACTCCCTTTTTAAAAGGGGTCCCTAGTGGAGAGACACTCTCGTTGAAAAGGGGTCCCTGAATGGGATACACCCTCTTTAAAAGGGGTCTCTGATGGTGAGCCCCTCTCTTTAAAAGAGGTTTCTGATGGTGAGACTTCCTCATTAAAAGGGATCCCTAAAGGTGAGCCTCTCTCGTTTAAAAGTGGTCCCTGATGGTGATACTCCCTCTTTAAAATGTGTCCCTTATGGTGAGACTCCCTCTTGAAAAGGGATCTCTGATGGTGAGTCTCACTCTTTAAAAGGGGTCCCTGATGGTAAGACTCATTTTAAAAGGGTTCTCTGATAGAAAGACTCCCTCTTTAAAAGGTTATCTAATGGTTCGAATTCTTCTGTACATGTTTTCCATTATAGGGATACTCTCTCGTTAAAAGGGCTCCCTGATGATGTGAAGGGAGAATTACATAAGGAACCAACTCGGGAACAGGCTATATTGGACTGGGTACTGTGCAATGAGAAGGGACTAATTAGTAATCTTGTTGTACGGGGACCCTTGGGTCAGAGCGATCATAACATGATCGATTTCTCACTCGAAATGGAGAGCGAAGAAATTGACTCAGATACTAAGGTCCTGAATTTAAACAAGGGGAATTATGATGCCATTAGACGGGAACTGAGTAGGTCTGATTGGACAACGTTCCTGGGAGGACTGGAGGTAGATAAACAATGGCAAGCATTTAAAGATAGAATGACAAAATTGCAAAAATTGTTTATACTAATCTGGCATAAAAGGAAATCTAAAAAGGTAACTCAACCGTGGATAACAGGGGAGATTAGAGACAGCATAAAATCCAAAGATAGGGCGTATAAAATAGCCAAAAAAAGCGCCAGAGCGGAAGATTGGGAACAGTTTAAGATAGAGCAAAGGAGGACAAAGGGCTTAATCAAGAGGGGCAAAATAGCTTAAGAAAGCAAGCTGGCGGAAAATATAAAAACTAACTCCAAAAGCTTTTATAAGTATATCAAGAGGAAAAGACTGGTGAAAACCAAAGTTGGCCCATTGCAGTCAGATACGGGGGAATATATAACGGGAAATAAGGAAATGGCAGACCAACTAAATGCATACTTTGGGTCAGTCTTTACGAAGGAAGACACAAAAAACCTCCCTGGGATATCGGGAAAAATAGGGACATTTGCAAAGGAGGAACTGACGCAAGTCAATATCTCTAAGGATATGGTGTTAAGGAAGCTAAAGGGATTGAAGGCGGACAAATCCCCAGGGCCTGATAACATGCATCCTAGGGTGCTGAAGGAGGTGGCCCTAGAGATAGCGGATGCACTAAGTATGATTTTTCAGAATTCATTAGACTCGGGAACATTGCCCATGGATTGGAGGGTAGCTAACGTTACCCCACTATTCAAAAAGGGGGGCAGGGAAAAAGCAGGTAATTACAGACCTGTAAGCCTTACATCAGTTGTGGGCAAAATGCTGGAGTCCATCATTAAGGATGAAATAGCGGAGCACTTAGCAAATGGGGACAGGATAGGACAGAGTCAACATGGATTTACAAAGGGTAAATCGTGCTTGACTAATCTATTGGAATTTTTTGAGGGAGTAACTGGTAAAATAGATGGGGGAGAGCCAGTAGATGTGGTGTACCTGGACTTCCAAAAGGCCTTCGATAAGGTCCCACATAAAAGATTAGCAGGGAAAATTGAAGCTCATGGGATAAAGGGGAAAGTATTGACGTGGATAGAGAACTGGCTGTCAGATAGAAAACAGAGAGTTGGAATAAACGGCTCATTTTCTGAATGGCAGGCAGTAACGAGTGGGTTACCACAGGGATCTGTCCTGGGTCCCCAGCTGTTCACAATTTACATTAATGACCTGGATCAGGGAGTCGGATGCAGCATTTCCAAATTTGCAGACGACACTAAACTAGGAGGGGGGGTGGGCTCAGAGGAGGAGACCAGGAAGCTCCAGAGCGATTTGGACAGACTGGGTGATTGGGCGGATAAATGGCAGATGCACTATAATGTGGACAAGTGCGAAGTTATCCACCTTGGGTGCAGGAACGGGAGGGCAAATTATTATTTAAATGGCAATAAATTGGGAGAGGGGGAAGTACAGAGAGACCTGGGTGTTCTTGTACACCAGTCACTGAAGGCGAGCATGCAGGTGCAACAGGCGATCAAGAAGGCAAACGGTATGCTGGCCTTCATAGCAAAAGGGTTGGAATACAGGAACAGGGATACCTTGCTGCAGCTGTACAGGGCACTGGTGAGACCACACCTCGAGTACTGTGTACAGTTTTGGTCGCCTCATCTGAGGAAAGATGTTCTTGCCATGGAGGGGGTGCAGCGGCGATTCACCAGCCTGATACCAGGAATGGCGGGATTGACCTATGAGGAGAGACTATGTAGTTTAGGGATGTACACACTGGAGTTTAGAAGATTGAGAGGGGACCTCATAGAAGTGTATAAAATTCTGACAGGTCTAGACAGACTAGATGCAGAAGGAATGTTTCCCTTGGCGGGTGAGAACAGAACTAGAGGACATAATTTAAGGATAAGGGTTAAACCATTTAGGACAGAAATGAGGGGGAATTTCTTCACTCAGAGGGTGGTGAACCTGTGGAACTCATTGCCACAGAGGGCAGTGTACGCCAGCTCATTAAATATATTTAAGAGGGAAATAGATATATTTCTACAGGCAAAAGGGGTTAAGGGTTACGGAGAGAAGGCGGGGACGGGATACTGAATTGGAGGATCAGCCATGATCTCATTAAATGGCGGAGCATGCTCGAAGGGCCGGATGGCCTACTCCTGCTCCTATCTTCTATGTATCTATGTATCTATGTATAAGAACATAAGAAATAGGAGCAGGAGTAGACCAATCGGCCCCTCGAGCCTGCTCCGCCATTCAATGAGATCATGGCTGATCTGATCCAACCTCAACTCTAAAGAACACATGAAGCAGGAGCAGGACCAGGCCACTCGGCCCCTGGCCCGCTCCGTCACCCATAGGGCCTTGACCGATCCGAACTCATACTCATGTCCAATTTCCAGCCCGCTCCCCGTAACCCCTGATTCCCTTTACTTCTAGGAAACGGTCTATTTCTGTTTTAAATTTATTTAATGAAGTAGCTTCCACAGCTTCCTGGGGTAGCAAATTCCACAGACCCACTATCCTCTGAGTGAAAAAGTTTCTCCTCATCTCAGTTTTGAAAGAGGAGCCCCTTATTCTAAGATTATGTCCCCTAGTTCTAGTTTCACCCATCATTGGGAACATCCTCACCGCGTCCACCCGATCAAGCCCCTTCACAATCTTATATGTTTCAATAAGATCGCCTCTCATTCTTCTGAACTCCAATGAGTAGAGTCCCAATCTACTCAACCTCTCCTCGTATGTCCACCCCCTCATCCCCGGAATTAACCGAGTGAACCTTCTTTGTACTGCCTCGAGAGAAAGTATGTCTTTTCTTAAGTATGGACACCAAAACTGTATGCAGTACTACAGGTGCGGTCTCACCAATAACCTATACAACTGCAGCAATACCTCCCTGTTTTTATATTCTATCCCCCTAGCAATAAAAGCCAACATTCCATTGGCTTTCTTGATCACCTGCTGCACCTGCATACTAACTTTTTATTTTCTTGCACCAAGACCCCCAGATCCCTTTGAACTGCAGTACTTTCCAGTTTCTCGCCATTAAGATAATAACTTGCTCTCTGATTTTTCCTGTGAAAGTGCATAACCTCACATTTTCCAATATTGTATTGCATCTGCCAAATCTCTGCCCACTCACCCAGCCTGTCTATATCCCCTTGTAGGTTTTTTATGTCCTCCTCACTCTCTACTTTCCCTCCCATCTTTGTATCATCTGCAAACTTTGATATGTTACACTCGGTCACCTCCTCCAAATCGTTAATATAGATTGTAAAGAGTTGGGGTCCCAGCACCGACCCCTGCGGAACACCACTGGCTACTGGTTGCCAGTCCGAGAATGAACCATTTATCCCCACTCTCTGCTTCCTGTTAGATAACCAATCCTCCACCCATGCCAGAATATGACCCCCAATCCAGTGATTTTTTATCTTGAGTATTAATCTTTTATGTGGCACCTTGTCGAATGCCTTCTGGAAGTCTAAATACACTACATCTACTGGTTCCCCTTTATCCACCCAGTACGTTATGTCCTCAAAGAACTCGAGCAAATTTGTCAGACATGACTTCCCCTTCATAAAGCCATGCTGACTTTGTCCTATTAAATTATGTTTATCTAAATGCTCCTTTACTGTCTCCTTAATAATAGACTCCAAAATTTTACCCACCACAGATTACAAGTCCTAGCCCTTTTCAGGCTACCCCAGATCAGGCCTATTCCCCAGACGTTCACCTTCAACTAAAGTTAGCGGTAGCCGAATCCTATAAGACGCTTAATTGGGTCTAAAGGTCAGACTACCTCTCCCTAAAGGAAAGAAACGACCTGAAGATGTTACCATCCTCCGGATAGCCCTTTTAACAAGGTTTACTAAACTGTAACCTTCCTAACATCATGAGGGTCCAGAAAACCTATCAGAATTCTGCATCTCCTCACAAAAGTGTGTACAAAAATTGAGTTTGCGAGGTTGATACAAAATTATTCTGTGAGACAATTCTAAAAAATATATAGATTTATTAAAGAACCGACATTCAGCAAACAGCTGTTGATTCAGTCGTAACCTTAACAGTTCAAAATACAAATTGCTTAAATTTCTTATCAGAGATTCTTATTCTAAAATCTTAACTTCGTTACATTTCCACACCTCTAATTATTCTTAATACAGAATATCCACGAAAATCAAATACCTTGATTAGCAGAGACTCAAAGGGTTAAAAGCTTATAGAGCCTGCCTCTGAAGTTGAGAATCGCTTGCCTTTCCAGCGACTTCTGACTTTCTATCTGAAAAGCTCTATTTTTATTCTCTTTGTTAATGGTATATTATTTAAAGTTTTCTGCTGATGTAAGCTAATTATCTCTAGCCATACCTCTGTTGACTTCTTTCTATTCTTACTGTTACTTCAGCTGTTAGCTTGCAGAATTATGTTTCTATCATTAGGTGTTCGAAAGTTATCTTAAAATATGGTTATTACTGATGTATCTATTTGATGCCATTCTTACGAAGGTCTCCCATTCAATTCTTAATATTGGCTGAACTGCTTTTATTACAGACTTTGCATCTCCTTGTGTTCCAAGTTCAACACATAAACAATGTGATTGCTTGGTACATCTATTGATGTATTTTTTTCAAAGTCTTCTGTAGGTATCTTTTACAATATGTAAGACAAATCCACTTCAACCAGGGTGTTTTTTTTCCTAGCCATCTTAGTTGGTTATATACGTAATTGTGTTTCCTGTTTCATTTGATGTTACTTTTATCAATGTCACATGTATTTTTTAATATTCTCTGTTCCTGTTCAAAGTATTATATTTTAACACTTTACTTGGGCATTGCTATTGTGTTGGTTCCAAACTGCAGACTCCTTGGAAAGTACAATCCTCTGTTTCAATGAGGCCATTGTCTCAGTGTCAATAACCATTTCTCATTTCAAAAGCTTACCTTATGTTTAAAGCTTTGTGTTAACACGTCATCTTATCTCAGAATCCTCTATTTCTGTTTACGGCTTTTGTCGTTGAGGCTTTTAGATTTTTAACCCCAATTTGTTATGTTTTAATAAAGCTAGAATTATGTTCATACCATGCTGTATTTTTCAGAAATATGGCTATTCCATTAGAGGTGAGACTCCGTCTTTAAAAGGGGTCACTGATGGTGAGACACCCTCTTTAAAAGGTATCCCTGAGTGTGAGACTCTCTCTTTAAAAGGGGTCCCTGATGTTTAGACCCCCTCTTTAAAAGGGATCCCTGATGTTGTGTGTGCCTCTTTAAAATGTATCCTAATGGGGAGACTCTCTCTTTATGGGGTCCCTGATAGAAAGACGCCCTCTTTAAAAGGGGTCCATGATAGAAAGAATATCTCTTTAAAATGGATCCCCGAGGGTGAGACTCAATCTTTAAAAGGGGTCCCTGATAGACAGACAGTCTCTTTAAAATGGGTCCCTGATGGTGAGACTCTCTCTTTAAAAGGGATCCCTGATGATGAGACTCCAACTTTAAAAGGGGCCCCCGATGGTGAGATTCCCTCTTTAAAAGGGACCCTGACGGTGATACTCTTTAAAAGGGTTCCCTTTGGGGGCGACTTCCTCTTTAAAAGTGGTCCCTGATGGTGAGACTCCCTCTTTAAAAGTGATCTCTGATGGTGAGACTCACATTTTAAACGGGGTCCCTGATGGAGAGACTCCCTCTTTAAAAGTGTCCCTGATGGCGAAACTCTCTCTTTGAAAGGGGACCCTGATGGTGGGACTCCATGTTTAAAAGGTGTCCCTGAAGGTGAGACTCCATCTTCAAAAGTATACCCTAACAGTGAGACCATCTTTAAAATTGGGTCCCTGATGGGAAGATACCTCTTTAACAGGGGTCCTTGATAGAAAGTGAAAAAGGTTCTCCGATGGTAAGACTCACTCTTTTAAAGGGTATCCCTGATGGAAAGACTTTCTTTCAAAGGGATCCCTGATAGAATGACTCCTTCTTTAAAAGGGATCCCTGATGTAGAGACTCTCTCTTTAAATGGGGTCTCTAATGCTGAAACACCCTCTTTAAAGGCGATCCCTGATGGTGAGCCTCTTTAAAATGTGTCCCTGATAGAAAGACTCCCTCCTTAAAAGGTCTCTGACGATGAGTCTCTCTCTTTAAAAGGGATCCGTGATGGTGGGACTCTCTCTTTAAAAGGGGTCTCTGATGGTGTGCCTCTTTAAAAGTTGTCCCTATTGGGGAGACAATCTCTTTAAAAGGGTTCCCTGATAGAAATACACACTTTTTAAAAAGATTCCCGGAGGGAGAGACTCCCTCTTTAAAAGGGCTCCCAGATAGAAAGATTGCCTCTTTAAAAGGGATCCCTGATGATGAGACTCCCTCTTTAAAAGGGACCGCTGATGGTGAGACTCTCTCTTTAAAAGCACTCCCTGATAGAAAGACTCCCTCATTAAAAGTGATCCCTGATGGTGAGACTTCTTCTTTAAAGTGGATCCCTAATGGGGATATGCTCTCTTTAAATGGGGTCCCTGATACTGAGACTTCCTCTTTAAAAGGGGACCCTAATGGAGAGACCCCCTGCTAGAACGAGTCTCTCTTTAAAAGGGGTCCCTGATGTTGAGACTCCCTTTTTAAAAGGGGTCCCTAATGGTGAGACACCCTCTTTAAACGGGTTCCCTAATGGGGAGACTCTCTCGTTTAAAAGGTCTCCCTGATGGTGTGAATCACTCAGTTAAAGGGATCCCTGATGTTGTGACTCACTCTTTCAAAGGGCTCCCTGAAAAAAGGACTCTCTCTTTAAAAGGTGTCGCTGATGGTGAGACTCCCTCTTTAAAAGGGATCGCTGATAGTGAGACTTCCTCTTTAAAAGGGATCCCTGATGGCGGGGCTCCCTCTTTAAAATGTGTCCCTAATTGGGAGAATCTCACATGAAAGGAATCCCGAATAGAAAGACCCCCTCTTTAAAAGGACCCTGACATAAAGACTCTCAATTTAAAAGGGGTCCCCGAGAGTGAGTCTCCATCTTTAAATGTAGTCCCTGATAGAAAGACTCCCTCGTTAAAAATGTCACTGATGGTAAAAAAGCTCTCGTTAAAAGTGGTCCCTGATGTTGAGACTCTCTCTTTAAAATGGTTCCCTGATGGTGAGCGACTCTCTTTAAAAGGGGTCCCTGATAGAAAGACTCCCTCATTAAAAGGGTCACTGATGTTGAAAAGTTCTCTTTAAAAATTATCACTGATTGTGAGACTCACCCTTTAAGAAGGGGTCGCTGATGGTGACATTTCCTCTTTCAAAGGGGTCCCTGATGGTGAGATTCCCTTTTGAAAAGGGCTACCTGATAGAAAGACTCCCTCGTTAAAAGGGTCTCCGATAGTGAGACTCCCTCTTTAAAAGGGCTCCCTGATAGAAAGACTCCCTCTTTAAAAGGGTCTCTGACATTGAAACTCTCTCTTTAAAAGGTGCCTCTGATGCTAAGACTCCCTCTTTAAAAGGAATCCTTGATGCTGGAACACCCTCTTTCAAAGTGGTCCCTGATGCTGTGACTTCCTCTTTAAAGGGGTCCCTGATGTTGAAACACACTCTTGAAAGGGGTCCCTGATGCTGTGACTGCCTCTTTAATGGGGTCACTGATGGTGAGACTCTCACTTTAAAAGCGGCCCTTGATAGAAATTATCCATCTTTAAAAGAGTCTCTAATGGTGAGACTCCCTTTTTAAAAGTGCTCCCAGTTTATAATACTCCCTCTTTAAAAGGGTCACTGACGGTGAGACTCTCTCTTGAAAACTGATCCCTGATTGTGAAACTCTCTCGTTTAAAGGGGTCCCTGATGGTAAGACTTCCTCTTTAAAAGGTGTCCCTGATGGTATGACTCCCTCTTTAAAATGGCTCCATGTTAGAAAAGCTCCCTCTTTAAAAGGTTCTCTGATGGTGAGACTCAATCTTTAAAATGGCTCCCTGATAGAGAGACTCCCTCTTTAAAAGGGATCTCTGATTGTGAGAATAATGCTTTAAAAGGGCTCCCTCATAGAAAGACTCCCTCTTTAAAAGAGATCCCTGATAGTGAGACTCTCTCTTTAAAAGGGGTCCCTGATGTTGAGAATTCTTCTTGAAAAACAGTCCCTGATAGAAAGACTCTCTCTTTAAAAGTGATCCCTGATTGTGAGACTGCCTCTTTAAAATGGGTCCCTGATGGTGAGACTTTCTCTTGAAAAGGGGTCCCTGATGGTGAGACTCCCTCTTAAAAACGGCTCCCTGATACAAAAATGGGGCCCCAAGGTGAGACCCCCTATTTTAAAGGGTTCCTTGATAGAAAGACTCCCTCTTGAAAAGGGACTCTGAATACGAGAATCCCTCATTAAAAGTAAACCCTAATGGAGGCGACTCTCTATTTAAAAGCGGTCCCTGGTGGTGAGACTCTCTCTTTAAAAGGGTCACTGATGTCGATACAGCCTCTTTAAAAGTGACCTCTAATGGTGAGACTCACTATTTTAAAGTGGTCCTTGATGGTGAGACTCTCTTTAAAAGGGCTTCTGAAAGAAAGAGTCCCTCTTTAAAAGGGTCCCTGATGGTGAGACTACTTCTTTAATAGGAGTCGCTGATGCTGAAATATCCTTTTTAAAATGGGTCCCTGTTTATGAGTCTGCCTCTTTAAATGTGTCCCTAATGGGGAGACTCTCAGGTGAAAAGGGGTCCCTGATAGAAAGATTCCATCTTTAAAAGGGGACCCTGATGGTGAGACTCTATCTTTGAAAGCGGTCCCTGATGCTGAAGCACACTCTTTAAAATGGTTCCCAATTGTGAGACTACTTTTTAAAAGGGGTCCCTGATGTCGAGACTCTCACTTTAAAAGAGGCCCCTGATGGTGAGACTCACTCTTTAAACGGGCTCCCTGATCGAAAGATTCCTATGTTAAAACGGTCTCTGATTGTGAGACTCCCTCTTTAAAAGGCTCAATGATAGAAGGACACCCTCTTTAAAAGTGTCCCTGATTGTTAGACTCTTTCTTTAACAGTTGTCCTGATGGTGAGACACTCCCTTTAAAAGGGGTTCCTGGTGGAGTTATTCTCTCATTAAAATGCGTCCCTGACTGGGTTACTCCCTCTTTAAAAGTGTTCCCTGATGGGGAGACTCCCTCTTTAAAAGAGATCGCTGATAGTGAGACTTCCTCCTTAAAAGTGTCCCTGATGGTGATACTCCTCTTTAAAAGGTGTCCCTAATGGGTAGACGCTCACTTTGAAATGGGACCATGATAGAACGACCCCCTCTTTAAAAGAACCCAGACAAAAAGACTCTCTCTTTAAACGGGTCCCCGAGGGTGAGTCTCCATCTTTAAACGGGGTCCCTGATAGAAAGACTCTCACTTTAAATGGGTCACCTGATGGTGAGACTTCCTCTTTAAAAGTGAATCTTGATTGTAAGACTCACTCTGTTAAAGGGATCCCTTGAAGGGATAATTACCAGTCGTAGCACTTTTCGGGCTACCCCAGATAAGGCAATTTGCCCAGACGTTCACCTTCAACTAAAGATAGAGATAGCCGAATCCTAGAGACGCTTAATTGAGTCTAAAGTTTCAGACTATCTCTCTTTAAACGAAAGGACCGACTTGCCGACGTTACCGTTCTCCAGATAGCACTTTTAATAAGTTTAAATAGACAGCAAACTACCGGATATTATGAGGCTCCAGAAACCCCCACAGAATTCTGCAACTCCTCACAAAAGAGTGTACAGAAATTGAGTTTGCGAGTTTGATACAGAAGTACACTGTGAGACAATTCTTAAAATATATAGATTTATTAAAGAACCGACATGTAATTTACAGTTGGTGATTTCAATCGCAACTTTACAGTTCAAAATACAAATAGCTTACATTTGTTATCAGAGTTCCTTATTCTCGAATCTTAACTTTGTTACATTTCCTCACTTCGTACTTATTTATAATTCAGAATATCCACCAAAATAAATTAATTACCTTTTTGATCCCCGAGACTCAAAGATTTAAAAACTTACAGAGCCAGCCTCTGAAGTTGAGAATCGCTTTGCCCCTTCCAGCAACTTCTGACTTACTATCTGAAAGCTCTATATTTTATACCCTTTTTGCAGTGGTATATTCTTTGAAGTTTTCTGCTAAAGTAAACTAATTATCTCCAGTCATCTTTCTGTTGACTTCTTTCTATTCTTACTGTCAATTCAGCTGCTAACTTGCAGAATTCTGTCTCTATCTTTATGTCTTCGGAAGTTATCATACAAAATGGTTATGACAGATGTATCTATTTGATACCATTCTTACAAGGTCTCCTATTGAATTCTTAAATTATTTTAACTGCTTGTATTAACAACTTCACGTCTCCTTGTTTTCCAAGTTCAACACATAAACCATGTGATTACTTGATGCATCTATTGATGTCATATTTACAAAATCTTCTGTATGTACCTTTGACAATAAGTAAATCAAAAACACTTCAATCGAGTGCTTGATTGTTTTCCCAGCCATCTTAGCTGGTTATATTACAAACTTATGTTTCCTGTCTTTCATTTGACGTTACTTTTACAAAGACACACGGTTTTTTAAAGTTCTGTGTTTCTGTTCGACGTTTTCGTTTTTAACACTTTAAACATTGGTACAGCTTTTGTGTTGGTTCCAAACTGCAGACTTCTTCGAACCAAAAACCCTCTGTTTCAATGTGGCCATTGTCTCAGTGTCAATAGCCTATTCCCATTTCAAAAGCTTGTATGGTGTTTACAGCTTTCTGACTCATCTTATCTCAGAAGCCTGTATTTACAGCTTTGTGTCGCTGAAGCTTTTAGATTTTCAAACCCAGTTTTTCATATTTTAATAAAATCAGAATTCTGTTCATAGGATAGTGTTTTTTTCTGAATTATGGCTCATTCCTTTACACCCCACTCTTTACCAAATGATGAGCTTAAAACATCAGGGCAGAGTTTGGTCAATGATACCTAATCAGGTTTCAAGAGCATTTTAATTTCACGAGATTTACAATCATGTGCTACATGAAAATCCCTTTTAAGTCATCCTAGGACAATGTTTTGCCTTATTTTTAAATTGAACACAATTTAAAAGGATGATAGTACATCGTCATGCGAATAGCGAAACAACATGTACTTAGTATGTCCAATCGGCAGATGTATGTTCTGTTGAGGTGAGTTATTCATACGAGTGAGGGGACGTCATTTGAAACTAGTTGAATCTTGACACACTGTTCCTTCGATCCGGCGTGTGTACAGATGCGTGTTTTCGTAAAGGACTTGCTAGGCACTCAGTTGATTCCTTCTTCATCCGCGATGTCTTCCTCCTTCGTTGAAGTAACTCATTCATATTTCCTTGTTTCGGTAATCACATTTCGTGAATACAATTCCTGGTGCGTTGCCAAGCAATGTGCAGAGGAGCCGGCAACACCGTCTGACTGACCATCGTCAGTAATTCGATCGCATCCATTTCCTGTGTCGTGCTGCAAGCTGGGTCTTAAAACACAGTGTACGACTGCACCTTGTAATCTTCCTCCTTTTTGGTATCCCGCAGGACATCGCTTGATATTTTATATGGAGGCAGTTTTAAGAATGTGCTTGCCATTCGGCTGGTTAATATGTATTTGAACTGTTCTTTCGTTAATAACCGAATGTATTTGAACAGGTTTTTTCCACTTCAGTCTTAAACCAGGTTTTTGCTCGAAAACCTCTTCCTGTACCCATTCTCCTACTATGTGTTGCCATATTTTATTTGTCAATTTTTCCTGCCTATTTGCCTCCCTTATCCTCTGATCAATTCGATGAATCTCCTCGGTACCTTCTTTTTTTTAAATCTAACTGTTGCTGTCGTGTCACAAACTCAAATGTGTAGAGGCAATAAAAGAACTATGGGTAAGCGGTGTATGTTTCTCAACCCCATACATCAGATAATATGGAGTTTTAGGGGACACTCTCCCTGATGCAGATGCGGGCACATTATTGAGTGATAGCTGTACCTCCGGAATGATGGTGGTCCAGTTCTTCCCCCTGATTCTCAAAAGTTTGACCAGTAGCTTTATTACTTCCTGGTATTTATAGTTCCACCAGCCCCGCTGATTGCGGATGACGTGGCATGCTGTGCTCTAAGCCAAGCCCCCTTTTTCACAGTAGTCTTTGAAGACCTTGGATACAAAGGCTCCGCCTTCAACGGATTTTGGGTGCACCAGCTACAGTATTTATATCAAAAATAGGCCTGGCAAGTGTGTTTTCCAAAACAGTTTTTGTGGGTATCAGCCAGCAGAAGGAAGTGCATCCATCCACTCAAACGAGAACATGTCTATATCCCAAAGACGGGTAGAGTGGTCCAATAATTTCAATAATTAATTTTCCCATTGGCTCATCAGCTTTCACAGGAGCCAGTTTTGGTGGCTTAATTAGTGGTGAGTTATTGATCAAATAGCATGGCTCACAATTTGCCACGTATGTTTTTCAGGCTTTAAGCATGCCTGACCACCAATATATGGAGGTCAATTTGCAGAATGTTGTTCTGGCACCACAATCTGCTTGACTTATGCCCTCGTGAGCTTATTTTAGAAGCTGTTCTCGTTTGTGGCTCGGGGGTAATTGTCGGTTTCCCTTGGGCAACTTAACTAGTACAATACCTGTAGGGGTTTTCCGAGTAAAAGTACTTTGGTGGATATCCTGGTGGTTTCTCTGTTATCGGGTCTAATAGCTAAATCAGTTCCTTATCCTGATTAGCTGCCCGTTCTGACTTAGTGCTCACACTAACATTGGCAGGCCACTCTCGAGGGTTTGTCAAGCAGACCGAACGTTTCGCTTCTTCGTCAGCAAGGCTGTTGCCTTTTGATTGTACTATCTCAGTGGTATTCCCGTTTACTTGAATCACCTGACAATTCTGTTTCTCCATCTCGAACGGAGAATTTCTTCCCACGGTGTGGTTTTAATAAAGTCTGCCTTCTCTAAAGCATACCGTAATGCTGAAGATTGTTGGGATGTCCCTTTTTCAATCGTCATTGACGTTCCATCACAGTCAATAACTTGATGGTATTCTGTTAGGGGTCTCATAGGTATTTATCAATTCCCTCCTCCGTATCATCATCCGCCATGATGGGGAGATGCTCAATCTTTCCACCTTAATTTAGATGGCGTTGTCGATAATGGTAGTATCTATTAATGAGTTGCTCGAGGAGGTCTTTGCCTCCCCCCTCCGGGCAAGTTCGATCAAGTTGTGTTCGAACATGTTTTTCCCTGTCATCCTGTTCTGTGTATGCTTCTAAGGATCTAGTTGAAATTTTAAGGTAATGTTTCATGTCTGGTTGTCTATAATGAGGGAACAGCCCAATTGTGGTACCAGTCCTACATCAAGGGTCACCGTGATTCCATATATAGTAATAGGCATTTTGTAAAAAATAATTATTTTGGTTGAGAGGTCTTTTGGTCTTTTACAAATGGTCTTTTACAAATTGGGCTTCCCAAATCTGTCCAGTTAGTGTTTATAATTGCAAGATCTATTAAAGTGTAATCAGCTCTGTTGTCAAACAGAGCCTTCACTTGTGTGTTTGTGGGCAAGTTTGCCAGGGCATAGGGGAATTCAAGAGGCCCTGGCTGGGTGCCAGGCCTTCAATCCTGGGACTGTTCATCCTCAGGATCCTGACTTTCATTTGCTGCTTTGTCTTTAATTATTTTAATGATTTTTGTTCCTCCCTCTTGGGGGTTTCATATTTTCCAGATCCCTGAGAGGGTTTGTCGGACCGTTTATTATCTTGACGATCCTCCTGTTGAGATGCACGTTGGTTCTGCCGGGAATCTTTTTGATCCGCATAACAGTTTTCCCGGTATCCTCCCACGGCTCTCTGATAAATTTAGCCAGTTTAAAAGCTGTCCCCATAGGGAGGCCACAGTCCTTCACTTTCCTTTCGAGGTCTAGCCCCTCGTCTATCCCATCTTTCTGGGGAGAAAAGTTTCTCGTATTCTGGACGAGTTGGTGTTGTTACGTTTCTGGAATACTCTCTTGGGGTTCACTAGCCACGAGTTTGTGTCTGGGCGGGGTGCATTGAGACTTGGGTCTATACAGTCCTTGTTTCTGAGTACCAAATCTACCTTCTCCGTTTTTTATATCCCTAGTTTCTGAACACTTTATAGGTTTAGTTTGGGGTAGACCTAAGAGGTCATGATTTAATTCGATATTGCGATTGACATTATCCCATCTCTCTTGGTTATCTCGATAATCATTTAGAGCACCCTCACAAGCAAGTTTGAGGGCTGTATTCTGGTATTGTTGGTCAGGCAACCATGGACAAAATCCCAGTTATCCTGTGTCAGTATTTGCCTAATCTGTAAGCAGCTACCAGCCCTTTAGTTGTTGCTGTATTAGTGAGTATCTCCTTGATGGAACCCATTTCCTGCCCTCCCTGAGTAGCTTTGAGAACATAAGCGGATATTTGAACCCAGTTGTTACACTGGTTTAATGGGGGAATTAAGTTTGATCTTAGTATCATTTGCAGTATTTGCCACAGCTTTTGGGCATTCCAATCTTGGCAGCAGGTTTCCAATTGATCAAGGTTAGTTAGAATCCAGCAGGTTTTTTCCTGGCTGGTGTTTCCCAGTCTACCACACATTGTGTACAAAAGTGAGAAGTCGCACAACACCAGGTTAAGTCCAACAGTTTTATTTGAAATCACAAGCTTTCGTAGCGGCTCTCCTTCGTCAGGTGCCGCTCCGAAAGCTTGTGATTTCAAATAAAACTGTTGGACTATAACCTGGTGTTGTGCGACTTCTCACTTTTGTCCACCCTAGTCCAACACCGGCATCTGTGCATCATGGACACATTGTGTCGATAGAGCTCAGGTTTATTTGACCTAGGGGCACAATTTGGTTTGCTGGGGTTAGTTTACTCGACCATTAATCATTGCGCCTCCAGCATTTTGTATTTGCTGGGGTTAGTTTACTGGACCATTAATCATTGCGCCTCCATCATTTAGATAAGAGTGAGCGAGTGCCTGTCGGAATTGATTAAATTGAATTCTAAGCTGTCTATATTTTTCTCGAAGATTGTTGTCATTTATTTCATCGTGAGTTTGCCACCTTACCCGGAGTCCATGTCCCTTAGCACCACAGGCTGCTCTGGGTCCTGCTATTCGGCAATGGTTGCCACCAGCTTGTTGGGCGCCGTTCATTAGCGCTCCCAATTGTGCAGGTGTGCACCTTATCATTAAGGAATTTATTGGATTTGGAGTATTTGTTTGATTATTCTACTGGATATTCTGTATCCCCTGGTTCTGGTGATCAACATTAATCGTGACATGAGTTCTAACGGCTCCTTCGGCATCAAAGCCTTTTATTTCAAAAATTATCACTTGGTTTTCCGGAGGTACACGCATAGGATTATTTTCCCTAATAAAGCAATCGTTTGAATTTTCTAATAAATATAATTAGGCAATTCCGACAGGGTTTACATTTTGTCAGGACCTAACCTCGGTTACTTTTTAATATCAACTTTATAAGAAATTTCCAGATCTCAATGGTATATTGAGGGAGTTCTGAGTTAAGTTCTACAAGGCCTGATCAGGGACTTGTCGTCTCTAGAAACTTAAATCTCGGTGTTAGTCAGTAAACACTCCTTCTATACTTATAAATCTGCAAGATGGATAGAGTTATAAATATAAGTATATGTTATGTATCAAGTCCTTAACACACACGTTGGGCACCTACTCAAGGTATAATTACTAATCGTAGCCCTTTTCAGGCTACCCCAGATCAGGCTTATTCCCCAGAAGTTCACCTTAAACTAAAGTTAGAGAAAGCCTAATCCTAGAGACGCTTAATTGGGTCTAATGGTTCAGACTATCTCTCACTAAAGAAATTAATGACTTGAAGATGTTACCATCATCCAGATAGCACTTTTAATAAGTTTATCTAGACCGTAATCTTCTGGATGTTATGAGGGTCAGAAAACAACCAAGAATTCTGCTTCTCCACACAAAAAACGTGTAGAAATTGAGTTCCCGAGTTTGATACAGAATTACTCTGTGAGACTATTCTAAAAATATATAGATTTATTAAACAACCGACATGTACTTAGCAGCTGGTGATTTCAATCCCAACTTTAGCAGTTCAAAATTGAAATGGCTTACATTTCTTATCAGAGATCCTTATTCTCAAATCTTATCTTCGTTACATTTCCAAACTTCGTACATATTTATAATCCAGAATATCCATCAAAATCAAATAAGATAACCTTTGATCCCCGAGACGCAAAGAGATAAAAAGTTACAGAGCCTGCCTCTGAAGTTAAGAATCGCTTTGCCCCTTCCAGCGACTTCTGACTTCCTATCTGAAAGCTCTATATTATATACCCTTTTTTGCAGTGGTATATTCTTTGAAGATTTCTGCTGATGTAAGCTAATTATCTCCATTCATCTTTCTGTTGACTTCTTTCTATTATTACTGTCAATTCAACTGCTAACTTGCAGAATTCTGTCTCTATCTTTAGGTGTTCGAAAGTTATCATACAAAATGGTTATGACAGATGTATCAATTTGATGCCATTCTTACGAAGTTCTCCTATTGAATTCTTAAATTACTTTAACTACTTGTATTACAGACTTCGCATCTCCTTGTGTTCCAATTTCAACACATTAACCATGTGATTACTTGATGCATCTTTTGATGTAATATTTACCAAGTCCTCTGTTTTTACCTTTTACAATATTTAAATCAAAAACACTTCAATCGAGTACTTGATTGTTTCACCAGCCATCTTAGATGGTTATATTACAAACTTATGTTTCCTGTCTTTAATTTGATGTTACTTTTACAAAGACACATGTTTTTTTAATGTCTGTGTTTCTGTTCGAAGTGTTAGTTTATAACACTTTAAACTGGGAATAGCAATTGAGTTGGTTCCAAACTGCAGTCTTCTTGAAACCTTGTATGGTGTTTCCAGCTTTGTGATTCATCTTATCTCAGAAGCCTCTATTTACAGCCTTGTGTTATTCCGGTTTTTAGATTTTTAAAGCCAGTTTGTCATATTTTAATAAAATCAGAATTCTGTTCATAGGATGGTATATTTTTCTGAAATATGTCTCATTCCTTTACACCCTGACGGGGATATCCCCATTTTAAAAGTGGACACTGATGCTGAAACACCCCCTATAAAAGGGGTCGCTAATGCAGAGATTTCCTCTTTAAAAGGGGTCCCTGGTGGAGAGACCCTGTCATTAAACCGGGTCCCTGACGGTGATACACCCTCTTTAAAAGGGGACCTGATGGCGAGTCTCTCTCTTTAAAAGGGGTCCCTGATGGGCACACTCCCTCTTTAAAACTGGACGCTGTTGGTGAGACTTCCTCTTTTAAAGGGGTCCCTTCAGGTGAGACTCCCTCTTCAATAGAAGACCCTGATGGTGAGACTGCCTCTTTAAAAGGTGTCGCTAATGGGGAGAATCTCTCTTTAAAAGGGGTCACTGATAGAAAGACGCCCTCTTTAAAAGCGGTCCCTGATAGTAAGACTCTCTCTTTAAAATGGGTCCCCGAGGGTGAGACTCCATCTTTAAAAGGGGTCCCTAATTGCAAGACTCTCTCTTTGAAAGGGATCCCTGATGGTGAGACTCCCTCTTTAAAAGGGATTCCTGATTGTGAGGATCCCTCTTTAAAAGGGATCCCTGAGGGTGAGATTCTCTCTTTAAAAGGGCTGCGTGATAGAAAGACTCCCTCTTCAAAATTCTCTCTGATAGTGAGACTCCCTCTTTAAAAGGGCTCCCGGATAGAAAGACTCACTTTAAAATATCTCAGATGGTGAGACTCTCTCTTTAAAAGTGATCCCTATTGGTGAGACTCACTCTTTAAAAGGGCTCCCTGATAGAAAGACTTCCTCATTAAAAGGGTCTCTGACGGTGAGAGTCTCACTTTAACAGTGATCCCTGAATGCGAGACTCTCTCTTTAAAAGGGGACCCAGATGGTGAGACTTCCTCTTTAAAAGGGTTCCCTGATGGTGAGACTCCCTCTTAAAAAAGGAGTCCCTGATGCTGAAACATCCTCTTTAAAAGGGTTACCTGATAGAAAGACTCCCTCGATAAAAGGTATCACTGATGGTGAGACTCACCCTTTTAAAGGAAACCCTGATTGTGAGACTCATTCTTTAAAAGGGATCCCTGATAGAAATACTCCGTCTTTAAAAGGCTCTCTGATAGTGAGACCTACTCGTTGAAAGGGCTCCCTGATAGAAAGAATCCCTCTTTAAAAGGTATCCCTGATGGTGAGACTCACACTTTTAAAGGGAACCCTAATTGTGAGACTCATTCTTTAAAAGGGCTCCCTGATAGAAGGAATCCCTCTTTAAAAGGGTCACTGACCGTGAGACAATCTCTTTAAACGTGATCCCTGATTGTGAGACTCTTTCTTTAAAAGGGGTCCCTGATGGTGAGACTCCCTATTTAAAATGGTTCCCTGTTAGAAAGACTCCCTCTTTAAAAGGGTCTCTGGTGGTGAGACTCATTCTTTAAAAGGCCTCCCTGATAGAAAGACTCACTCTTTAAAATTGATCTCTGATGGTGAGACTTCCTCTTTATATGGGGTCCCTGATGGTGAGACTCCCTATTTAAAAGGGCTCCCTGATAGAAAGACCACCTCTTTAAAATGGATCCCTGATAGTGAGACTCATTCTTTAAAGGTATCCCTGATAGAAAGACTCACTTTTTAAAAGGGGTCCCTGACGGGGACACTCCCTCTTTTAAGGGGCCCCTGATGGCGAGGCTCTCTATTTCAAAGGCGTCCCTCATGTTGAAACACACTCTTTAAAACGTGTCCCTGATGGCGAGACTCCTTCTTTAAAAGGGGTCCCTGATGGCGAGAATCCCACTTTAAATGGGATCCCTGATGGTCAGACTCTCTCTTTAAAAGGGATATCTGATGATGAGACTTAAGCTTTAAAAGTGGTGACTGATTGAAGAATCTCTTTAAAAGCGCTCCCTGAGACAAAGACTCTCGCTTTAAAAGGGTATCTGATGGTGAGATTCATTCTTTAAAAGGGCTCCCTGATAGTGAGATTCTTTAGCAGGGGTCCTGATAGAAAGACTCTCTTTTTAAAAGGCGTCCCTAACGGGGATACTCCCTCTTTAAAAGGGGGCCTGATGGTGAGGCTCTCTATTTCAAAGGGGTCCCTCACGCTGAAACACCCTCTTTAAAACGGGTCCCTGATGGTGTGTCTCCTTCTTTGAAAGGGGTCACTGACGGCGAGACTCTCTCTTTAAAAGGGGTCACTGATGGTGAGACTCCCCTTTAAAAGGTCTCCCTGATAGAAAGACTCACTCTTTAAAAGGGTTCTCTAATGGTGAGACTCTCTCTTTATAACTGGTCCCTGAGGGTGAGACTGCCTCTTTAAAAGTGGTCCCTGATAGAAAGACTCTCTCTTTAAAATTGATTCCTGATTGTGAGACTCTCTTTTTAAAAGGGGTCCCTGATGGTGAGACTACATCTTTAGAAGGGCTCCCTGATAGAAATAACACCTCTTCAAAATGGATCCCTGATATTGACACTTATTCTTTAAAGGGGTCCCTGATAGAAAGACTCACTTTTTAAAGGGGTCCCTGACGGGGATACTCCCTCTTTTAAGGGCCCCTGATGTTGAGGCTCTCTATTTCAAAGGCGTCCCTCATGCTGAAACACACTCTTTAAAACGTGTCCCTGATGGTGAGACTCCTTCTTTAAAAGGGGTCCCTGATGGCGAGAATCTCTCTTTAAAAGGGATCCCTGATGGTGAGACTCCCTCTTAAAAAGGGGTCCCTGAGTGTGAGACACTCACTTTAAAAGGGATATCTGATGGTGAGACTTAAGCTTTAAAAGGGATCACTGATGGTGAGAGTCTCTCTTTAATATCGATCTCTGATGGTGAGACCTCCTCTTTAAAAGTGATGCCTAATGGGGAGCCTCTCTAATTAAAATTAGTACCTAATTGTGAGACTCCCTCTTTTAATGGGGTGCCTGATAGTGAAACATTCTCTTTAAAAGGGGTCCCTGATAGAAAGACTGTCTTTTTAAAAGGGGTCCCTGACGGGGATACTCTCTCTTTAAAAGGGGCCCTGATGGTGAGTCTCTCTACTTCAAAGTGGTCCCTCATGCTGAAACACCCTCTTTAAAACGGGTCCCTGATGGTGAGACCTTCTTTAAACGCGGACCCTGATGGTGAGGCTCTCTATTTCAAAGTGGTCCTTCATGCTGAAACATCCTCTTTAAAACGGTTCCCAAATGGTGAGACCTTCTTTAAAAGGGGTCCCTGATGGCGAGACTCTCTTTAAAGGGATCCCTGATGGTGATACTTACGCTTTTAAAGGGGTCACTGATGTTAAGACTCTCTTTAAAAGCGCTCCCTGATAGAAAGACTCCCTCTTTAAAAGTGTCATGATGATGTGACTCATTCTTTAAAAGGGGTCCCTGGTGGAGAGACTCTCTCATTAAATGATGTCCCTGCCGGGGATAATCCCTCTTTAAAACAGGTCCCTGATGGTGAGACTCCCTCTTTAAAAGGGGTCTCTGATGACGAGACTCCCTCTTTAAAAGGGGTCCCTGATTGAGACACTCCCTCTTTAAAAGTGTTCCCTGATGGTGAGACTCTCTCTTTATACGGTGAGCCTAATATGAAGATTCTCTTTAAAATGTGTCCCTGATAAAAAAGACTCTATCTTTAAATGGGGCCCTAGATAAAAAGACTCACTCTTTACAAGTTTCTCTATTGTTGAGACTCTCTCTTTATGAGTGTCCGGTAAACTCCCCCAGAATTCTTCAAGTCCTCACCAAAGAGCGTACAGAGATTGAGGTTGTGAGTTTGATACAGAAGTAAAATGTGAGTCAATTCTAAAAATATATAGATTTATTAAAGAAGCGACATGTAATTACAATAGGTTTTTCGATCGCAACATTATCTTAGTGTCGGGTTGAGGTCCTGGTCTTCAAACACTCTCTTCCTCAGGCGACCGAAAGCTGCACTGGCACACTGATGGCAGTGTTTGACTTCGTCATCGACGTCTGCCCTTGTTGACAGTAGGGTCCCGAGGTATGGAAAGTGGTCCACGTTGTCCAAGGCCTTGTCGTGGATTGTGATAATCGGGGGGCAGTACTGTGTGGCGGTGGCAGGTTGGTAGAGGACCTTTGTCTTACGGATGTTTAGTGTAAGGCCCATGCTCCCGTACACTTCAGTGAAGATGTTGACGATGGTTTGGAGTTCGACCTCCGAGTGAGCGCAGACGCAATCGCCGTCTGCATACTGTAATTCGACAACAGATGCTTTATAAATATATTAAGAGTAAGAGGATAACTAAAGAAAGGGTAGGGCCTATTAGAGATCATAGGGGTAATCTGTGTGTTGTGGCGGGAGTCGTCGGTAGGGTTCTTAATGAATAATTTGCGTCTGTTTTCACAAAGGAGAGGGTCGAAGCAGACATTACTGTCCGGGCGGAGGAGTGTGAAATATTAGATGAAATAAACATAGTGAGAGAGAAAGTATAAAGGGGTTTAACAGTTTTTAAAGTTGTTAAATCCCCAGACCCGGATGAAATGTATACCAGTCTGTTAAGCAAAGCAAAAGAGGAAATAGCAGAGGCCCTGAAAATCATTTTTCAATCCTCTCTGGCTTCAGGTGTGGTGCCGCAGGACTGGAGGACTGCTAATGCGGTACCCCTGTTTAAAAAGGGAGAAAGGGTAGACCGAGTAATTACAGGCCAATCAACCTAACCACGGTGGTGGGAAAATTATTGGAAAGAATTCTGAAGGACAGGATAAATCATCATTTCGAAAGACACGGATTAATCAAGGATAGTCAGGACGGATTTGTTAAGAGAAGGTCGTGTCTGACAATCTTGATTGAATATTTTGAGGAGGTAACAAAGAGGATAGTTGAGGGTAGTGCGTTTGATGTCCTTTATAGGGACTTTAGCAAGGCTTTTGTTAAGTTTCCACATGGCAGACTGGTCACGAAGTTAAAAGCCCATGGGATCCAGGGCAAAGTCTCAAGTTGGATTCAAATCTGGCTCGGAGACAGGAAGCAGAGAGTAATGGTTGATGGTTGTTTCTGTGACTGCAAGGCTGTTTCCAGTGGGGTTCCGCAATGCTCAGTGCTAGGTCCCTTGCTTTTTGTGGTATATATTAATGATCGAGTCTTGAATATATGGGGTATGGTTAAGAAGTTTGCAGATGATAATAAAATCGGCTATGTGGTTGATACACTACAACAGCGGTTCCCAACCTTTACCTTTATGTGGACCACTACATCGTCATCAAAAGCTTTTGCGGACCACAACGTTAGCAAGCCGTTTAAAACATTTTGTGAATAATATCACAACTTACCTCTGGCACTATTATTAACCTTCTCTTCACTTGCCATGTTCAATGTGAAGTTGTTTTTCGCCATTCTGTTGCAGTTTTTACACTCTTGTCTTGCCTTCTGGTTTTGAAGCCGCCTGAATTCTGTGCCCTTTACCGTCATGGCATAAATCCCTTTTTCTCTTCTGGATGAATTGTTTACTAGTTCCGTTGAACGAGGCTGGACTGTAATGACGCTCTATACCTCTGCTTTGCATGGGTACACGCATTCAGAATCACCTCCTTGAAGGAACTCCATAGAAGTACAGCAACAACCACCGCATCGAGTTTAAACACTACCCACATTCTATCTGTCCTGCCTGCCAATACTTCAAACCCTTTTGTTTCACTGGAACCCATCAGGTCTGTATAAGCTCCCTCTATTTCGAAAGCTGTAGCACTGTTTCATGAAACGAACCCTTGTGTCACTACAGCACAGGCTCAGCGATGCTTGATCTGTCTAATTCCCCTCTGTCTCTCCTGACTAACACATGACACCGGAAGTATTTCAGAAAGTGGTACAATTGACACAGTATTGGGGACTCCAGGACAATCCTGGAGGGGTGTGTAAAACATGTTTTGAAATGAGCTGGAGAGAAATGTGAGGTGACGAGTCTCTTGTGGCAGACTGAGGAGAGGGTCTGTACATTGAATGGGAACATGTCAAAAAGAGCCAGAAGGGTTAGGGATTCAGAAACACAAACCTCACCGAAGGGTTACTTCCTCCCCGCCTGTTCCGAATTTTTGCCAGACACGTTTCAGGTTTAACATGGATGGTGTGTTCATTATCTGTACAATAACTCTGTGACCCAGTGTGAGAAGTAAAACACAAACCGCACAGCGCGGGGCTCTGACAATCCGGGCAGCTTTTCTCACAGTTATTGAGAGCGTGGTGCTAATATCGCTAAGGGCACGGGTTTAATCCCTGTACGGGTCATCAGCAGTTTATTTCTCACCTTTTCGGTTTCTGCTGACATTGAAAATACAGACTTTACAAAAAATCTCCACAAACTGTTCGGGGGAAATGATTTTCAATAACATCCATTTCACCTTTGAACTGGGCGGAGCAACACATCTTTCAGTTTATTTGCCTTTCTTCGGTTTTCTGATCAACGTTTAACTCGCGGCCTGTTCCCGTTAATGGTCACAAGCAGTAACAGACAGTCAGAGCGTGTCTGACCGCCCCGAGATGTGTAAAAGGCATCAGGTTAGGACAAATGCATCAAATCAAATGTTCACCCGGCACCGAGATAGACAAAAACCAGTGAAAGGGGCAGAAGGAGACAGAGAAATAACAGCTAAATACAGCCAATAGAAATAGTTTTCATCCTTGATGTCTCTCTCTATTCAAACCCAACCCTTCAGTGGCGAATAAAAGAGTTCAGTTTAATTCGAAAGTTTGAGAAAATTTCCCAAAGAAAGAGACACTAAAATATCTTAAAGCCGCCGAATCCCAACTGTACTATTTCGGCCTCGCATCAAAGTGATTTTCGTGTCATTCTTTTAAAGAAACTCTAATCCCTTCTGCTCATTAATCACTTCGGGGGAATGGGACCCGACCAGATAGAGTCATAGAGTCATAGAGTTATACAGCGCAGAGAGAGGCCCTTCGGCCCATCGTGTCTGCACCGGCAATCAAGCCCGATCTATTCTAATCCCATTTCCCAGCACTTGTTCCGTAGCCTTGTATGCTATGGCATTTCAAGTGCTTAGCTAAATGTTTCTTTAAATGTTGTGAGGGTTCCTGCCTCTACGACCCTTTCAGGAAGTGAGTTCCAGATTCCAACTACCCTCTGGGTGAAAAGGTTTTTCCTCAAAACCCCTCTAAACCTCCTGCCCCTTACCTTGAAACTATGCCCCTGGTTATTGACCCCTCTACTAAGGGGAAAAGTTACTTTCTATCTACCCTACCTATGCCCTTCATAATTTTGTACAGCTCAATCAGGTCCCCCCTCAGCCTTCTCTGCTTCAAGGAAAAGAACCCCAGTCTGTCCAGTCTCTCTTCATTGCTGAAACGCTCCAGCCCAGGTAACATCCTGATGGATCTCCTCTGCACCCTCTCTAATGCAATCACATCCTTCCTATACTGTGGCGACCAGAACTGCACACAGTATTCCAGCTGTGGCCTAACTAGCGTTTTGTACAGCTCCATCATAAACTCCCTGCTCTTATTTTCGATGCCTCGGCTAATGAAGGCAAGTATCCCATATGCCTTCTAACCACCTTATCTACCTGTCCTGCTGCCTTCAGGGATCTATGTACATGCACATCAAGGTCCCTCTGATCCTCTGTCCTTCCTAGGGTCCTACCATTCATAGTTTATTCCCCTGCCTTCTTAGTCCTCACAAAATGCATCACCTCACACTTTTCAGGGTTAAATTGTATTTGCCACTGTTCTGCCCATCTGACCAACCCGTCTACATCGTCCTCTAGCGTGAGGCTTCCCTCTTCGCTATTTACAACTGCACCAATTTTCGTGTCATCTGCGAACTTACTGATCATACCTCCTACATTCATATCTAAATCATTAATGTACACTACAAACAGCAAAGGACCCAGCACCGATCCCTGCGGTACACCACTGCACACAGTCTTCCAGTCACAAAAACAACCTTCGACCATCAGCCCTCTGCCTCCTGCCACTAAGCCAATTTTGGATCCGATGTGCCAAATTGCTCTGCACGCCATGAGCTCTTACCTTACTGACCAGTCTCCCATGCGGGACTTTTCAAAAGCAGTACTGAAGTACATGTAGACTGCATTAACTGCACTAACCTCATCCAGACACCTAGTCAGCCCCTCGAAAAATTCTATCAATTTGGTTAGACTTGATCTCCCCCTTACAAAGCCATGTTGATTATCCTTGATTAAGCCTTGCCTCTCCAATTGGAGACTAATTTTGTCCCTCAGAATTTTTTCCAATTATTTCCCTACCACTGATGTTAGGCTCACTTGACTGTAATTATTTGGGTTATCCCTACTACCCTTCTTAAATAATGGTACTAAGTTAGCTGACCTCCAGTCCTCTGGCACCTCCCCTGTGGACAGTGAAGTTGTGAAAATTTGTGTCAGAGCAACTGCAATCTCCTTCCTTGCCTCACATAGCAGCCTGAGTTACATCTCGTCTGGGCCTTGGGATTTATCCACTTTTAAGCCCACTAAAACCGCTAGTACCTCCTCCCTCTCAATGCTAATTTGTTCAAATATATCACAATCCCCCTGCCTGATTTTCATTCTTACATCATCCTTCTCCACAGGGAACACAGATACAAAATATTCATATAAAACCTCACCTACATCTTCCGGCTCTACACACAGATTGCCACTTTGGTCCTTAATGGGCCCTACTCTTTCCCTGGTTATCCTCTTGCCCTAATATACTTATAAAACACCTTGGGATTTTCCTTTACTTTGACCGCCAGCGTTTTTTCATGCACTCTTCGCTCTCCAATTTCTTTTGTAAGTACCCCCCTGCACTTTCTATACTCCTCTCGGGATTCCACTGTTTTTAGTCGTTTGTATCTGCCAAGAGCCTCCCTTTTTTCCGAATCCATTCTTGTATATCCTTGAAATCCAGGGTTCCCTGGCCTTGTTGGTCCCACACTTGACCTTATTGGGAAAATGTTGGCGCTGTACTCTCTCTATTTCCTTTCTGAATGACTTCCACTGCTCTGATGTGGATTTTCCTAAATGTAGCTGATCCCAGTCCACCTTGGGCAGATCCTGCCTTATCATATTAAAATCGGCATTCCCCCAATTTAGAAGCTTTACTTCCGGTCCATCTTTGTCCTTTTCTAGGATTACCTTAAATCTCACCGAATTATGGTCAACTGTCACCAAAATGTTCTCCTACATAGAAACATAGAAGATAGGAGCAGGAGTCGGCCATTCGGCCCCTCGAGCCTGCTCCGCTATTTAATGAGATTATGGCTGATCATGCAAATTCAGTACCGCCTCCCTGCTTTCTCTACATATCCCTTGATCCCTTTAGCCTTAAGAAATATATGTAACTGCTTACTGAATGTATTTAATGAGTTGGTCTCAACTGCCTTCTGTGGTACTGAATTCCACAGGGTCACCATCCCTGTGTGAAGAAATTCCTCCTCATCTCAGTGATAAATGGCTTACCCCTTATCCTTAGACCGTGACCACTGGTTCTGGACTCCCCCACCGTCGCTAACATCCTTCCTGCATCTAGTCTGTCCAGTCCTGTTAGAATTTTATAAGTTTCAATGAGATCCCCTCTAATTCTTCAAAACTCCAGCGAATATAAGATTAATCGACCCAATCTCTCTTCAAATGTGAGAAGTGGCACAACACCAGGTTATAGTCCAACAGCTTTATTTGAAATCACAAGCTTGTGGTGAGCAGCAGCAGCAGAGTGGTGGTCTCTGTGAGCAGGAAGAGGAGAAGGAGAAGGAGACCAGACAGCAGGCCACCACCAACCCACAACCAACAACCACAACTGAGGTGCCTGGAGAGAGAGGACAGGAGAGGAGAAAGAAAAGAAAGGAAGGCCAAGGCCATTAACAACAGAGGAGAGGCCTTTCCACACTGCCTCCTCAATTGGCCTCCATTTTAGGAGAGGGAGAGAGGGGAGAAAAACAACACAACATCCATCATCTGTTTGGAAGGAGGAAGGAAGGAAAGAACAACAGCTACAGGTGGGTGTGATTCTGGTGCACTCTCCCAGAGACTTTGTTTTGTAGGTGGGGGGAGGAAAGAAGATAAGAAGAGGGCCGGAACATCCAAGGGGTGTGTGTGTGTGTGTGTGTGGCTTTTGTAAAAGCTAGGCCGCACACACCATATTAAACACCCCTTTCCCATTGCCTGACCTGGGACAGCTGGAGCTGCCTAGGTGAAGTCCCCAATTAATTTAATATTATTGGGCATCGTTAAGACCTGGTGCAAGACTGAGCCTCGGCATCTCCAGCTATCCCAGGTGAAGACATCTTCTCCCCCCACCAGAAGACCACCACCACCAAAGACTTTTATTACATCGGAGAGTGCACCCCCCTGCCAACACCCACCCACCCACCATCCTGAGTGGCGACCCTGCCCTTGCGGCTTCCCTCCTTCCCACCCCCCCTCTCTCTCTCTCTTTGTCTCTTGTCTCTCTCTGCCTCTCTCTCTAAGAGGCACCTCAATCTATTTTAATTAAGTACCTATTGAGCAGAGGGGAGAAGGCCCCTCTCCCAATTAATTCATATAAAGGGAGAGGTGTGCCTTCAATTTAAGAGCTCCCTCTGCTCAGGGGAAAACAAAAACAAAAAACCAGAGGCCATTAACACCTTCAGGCCTGTGACTTGGGGTGAGTGTAGCCCTTAAAAGACCCGTCCATCATGGCGAGCACATCTTCGTCGGTGGCGGGGGCAGCGAGGACGTATGCGAGCGTGGCAGCCGCGGCCACGGCCGCAGCCACGAGTCCTGCTGTTACCCCGTCACCATTTACCCTCCTAACGAGGAAGAATGGGGTCAAGAGCTACACTCACCCCAACATGACTATAGAGGCGTGCGTTAAAGCCATGGCTGGGGTTGTCGGCCCTTCAGCCATCGTCGCCGCCTCTAAAATGTACGGCAAGGCTGTGTTCTTCCTGGGGTCGGAGCGGGCGGTGTCCCTGGCCATCGAGAAGGGGCTCACCGTGGGCGGGACCTTCCTGCCGGTGGAACCCCTTGAGGCCACCGCGCAAAGGATTGTGGTTTCCAACGTCCCGCCCTTTGTTCCGGGTGAGCTCCTCCTCCCCCACCTACATCAACTGGGGGAGGTGAGGTCGGGGATCACACCCATCCCGCTCGGCTTCCGGGAAGCCAGCCTTCGGCACGTCTTCTCCTTCCGGCGCCAGCTTTTCGTCCGGCTGGCGCGGGAGGAGGACGCGGATGGCGCGTTCACGGTGCTCCACGGGGGGACCGCCCACCTCGTCTTCTGGACCTCGGACGGCGTGCGGTGCTACGCCTGTAAGGAGGTGGGGCAGGTCCGCAAAAACTGCCCCGCCTCCAAGGCCGCCACGACACCTGGCGCGGCCAGGGTTGGCGCCGCCGCCCCCCCTCCCCCTGATACAGTCCGCGCGTCGACGGCGACGGATGCGCGGTCGAAATCGGAGGGCAACACCACCACGGCCTCCGGCGGGGGGGAGGGAGAGCGTCCGGTGGGAAGGAAGGCGTGTAGGAAAAATAAACATCTAGGGGCGGATCCCCTCGCGGAGGAAACATCGGAGTTGACCGAACTCACGCCCGAGTACATCGCGGAGTTGGTCGGGACGCATGAGACTGGGGGGGTCCTCGTGCCCGGGCCCGTGACCGTGACCGCAACTGCTGAGGCAGCTAAAGCAACACCTGCAGCCGGGCTCGGGCCCGAGGGGCCCAAGAAACCCAGTCGTCGGAAGGGGGCAGAGAGGGAGACCCCAGCAGACATGGAGGCCTCCCCCTCTCCGGGCCCCAACTTGTTAAAAAGAAAGCTCCGCCCCCAGCAGGAGGACTGCGAGGAGGAAGGTCCCTCCGCAAAAGGGGGGCAGTCGCCCGCAGCGGGTGCTGCGCCCCACCCCACCACCGTCATCGTCGCACGCGATCGGCGGGGGTCGTCTGTCCCTCGGGAGGGTGAGACAGCCGAGTCTGTCCCACCTGTGCCTCCCGGGGATGGGGAAGAGACCCTGCCCGTGGGGGGGGGGGGCGCGGAACAACCTGCGGAGGGAAATGTAGTTCCGGAACCGTTGCTCCTCGCCGGGTCGGGCGTCCTGGGGACTGGGGCGGGCGAGGCCAAAGAGGCTGAAGCCGAGCCCGCCTTTTATAACCCAGACATCTCCCAGGGACTGCTCGACCTGGTGGAGGAGTGTAGCAATCCCCAGCCCGCTGGGTCGGAGGTTGGTGGCGGGGAGACGGAAAGCCCCCTGACTCTGTCTCTGTTGTTGGCGCCGGACGTGCTGGAGGAATTAGAGATTATTTTCTCCCCGGTTTCTCCGGTCGCTCCGGCGCCTGAGGCGGGGGGGGGGCCTGAACCGCCGCCGCCTCCCGGCCCGGCGCCCCTGAAGGAGCCCAGGGTGGACTCCTCTGCCACCGATCCTGGGGGTGGGATCGTGACGGAGGCGGAGCCGGCCGGTGCGGCCGAGCCGTTCGCTGCACTCCGTGTGACGGACGGGTTGGCCGCCGGTGACGACCTCCCGGAGGAGGACGGGGACTCGGTGTTGGGCAACGAGGACGATTTGGAGTCCATCAGCAGCGAGGCGATGGACGCCCTCGTGCCCTTCACCGACTCTCCCCTCATCCCCGTAGGGGAACTCCGGGATTTTATGGCCATGAGCCAGGGTCGTCACAAGAAGATCCGGCTGGCCCTCGACAAGTGGTCGGAGCTGGCGCTGCTCGTCGTGTCCGTCCGCGCCGCCGTTAAAATCATGGGCGCGGACAAGGACGTTGGCCGGCTCGAGCTGCGTCGGCTCAAGAGTTTCCACACTGGGCTGCTGAGGGAGTGGCGGTCGTCAGTGACCGCGCTCCCTCCCCTCCGTTAGGTAGAGGTTGCACTATGCTTCTGAGATGAAGATAACCATAGCCAGCCTCAACATCAACGGCAGCAGGGAGGCGCGCCGTAGATTCAATAACTTCTCGGTCCTTCGGGACGGGAAATATGCGGTGTGCTTCCTGCAAGAAACACACACCGTTCCGGGAGACGAGGCCACGTGGCTCCTGGAGTGGTAAGGAGGGGTCAGCATGAGTCACCTCTCTAACAATTCCTGCGGGGTGGCTGTCTTGCTGGCCCCGCATTTTCAGCCGGAGATCTTGAGGGTCAAGGAGCACGTGCCGGGCCGCTTGCTCCAGGTCACTGTTCGCCTGGGAGGCGTGCCGCTCCATTTAGTAAACGTGTACGCCCCCCGGACCGGTGTGCAGCAAGTGCGCTTCTGCAGAGAAGTGTCCGCTCTTCTGGGCTCCATCGACGTGGGCGAGTGCGTCATCCTCGGGGGGGATTTCAATTGTACCCTCGAGGCGCGGGACCGGTCGGGTCCCCCGCGAAGCCCGGCGGCGATGGAGAAGTTGCGGGACCTGGTCGGGTCCTTCGACTTGGTGGACGTCTGGCGAAATCTCCATCCCGACTCCAGCGCCTTCACGAGCGTGAGGTCTGGAGGAGGAAGGTCCAGAATCGACCGCCTTTACATTTCCCGGGCGTACGTCTCCTGCGTTCCGGCGGCTTCCATGCGGCCGGTGCCGTGCACGGACCATCACCTGGTGTGGGCGGAGCTCGCTCCGCTGCGTGCGCGGGGGGGGTCCGCGTACTGGCATTTTAACAACCTGCTGCTGGAGGACGCGCGGTCCGGGATTCGTTTCGCCGGTTCTGGGCCGACTGGAGAAGGAAGCGGGGAGGCTTCCCCTCCTTGAGGCTATGGTGGGACGTGGGCAAGGCTCACGTCCGCGTCTTCTGTCAGGAGTACGCGAAGGGGTCGACCAAGAGGCGGGAGGCCCGGGTCGGGCGATTGGAGAAAGAAGTGCTCGACCTGGAGTCCCGTCTCGGTCAAGTCGTCGAGGACCCGGCCCTGCGGAAGGTGTACGAAGAGAAGAAGGGCGCGCTGAAGGACCTGCAGCTGGTCGGGTCCCGAGGCGCGTACGTGAGGTCGCGGATCCAGTTCCTGCGGGACCTGGACCGCGGCTCCCCCTTCTTCTACTCGCTGGAAAAAAGACGGGGGGTCCGTAAGCAGCTCTTGGGGCTGCTGGCCGACGACGGATCTCTGGTCTCGGATCCGGAGGGCATCAGCGTGGAGGCCCGGGCCTATTACGGGGCTCTGTTCTCTTCGGATCCGTCCAGCGAGGATGCGCGCAGAGTTTTGTGGGAGGACCTGCCGAAGGTCGGCCCGGAGGGCGCCGAGAATTTAGAAGCTCCGCTAAGCCTGGCGGAGCTGACCGGCGCCCTGCGCCAGCTCTCGAGGGGCAAGTCCCCGGGGCTGGACGGGCTGACCGTGGAGTTCCACAGGGCGTTCTGGGACGTCTTGGGGGACGACTACGCGCGGGTCCCGGGGGAAAGTCTGGCGACCGGGGAGATGCCCCTCTCTTGGCGCAGGGCGGTCATCGTCCTGCTGCCCAAGAAGGGCGATCTCCGCCTACTTAAGAACTGGCGCCCGGTCTCCCTCCTCAGCACGGACTACAAAATTTTCGCCAGGGCTATGTCTGCTCGCCTTGGCACCGTGCTGGCCCGTATGATCCACCCCGACCAGTCCTACACGGTCCCGGGCCGGAGTATCCACGATAACATCCATCTGGTCCGGGATCTGGTCCACCATTCCCAGAGGGCTGGTCTGTCGGTCGCCTTCCTTTCCCTAGATCAGGAGAAGGCGTTCGACAGGGTGGATCACGAGTATCTTTTCGGGACTCTGCGCGCATTCGGGTTCGGGACGCATTTCGTCGCCCGGATCCGACTTCTGTACGCCGCCGCGGAGTGTCTCATTAAAGTTAACGGGTCTTTGACGGCGCCCCTTCGCTTCGGGAGGGGGGTGCGTCAGGGATGCCCCATGTCCGGTCAGTTATACGCCGTTTGCGTGGAGCCTTTCCTGCGCCTCTTGCGGAAGAGGTTGACGGGACTGGCTCTGCAAGGGCCGGGCGTGGAGGTGGTCCTCTCGGCTTACGCCGATGACGTGCTCCTCGCGATCACGGATCCCGTCGACTTGCGGAGGATGCGAGAATGCCAGCAGATTTACTCGGACGCATCCTCCGCCAAGATCAACTGGGAGAAATGTTCTGGACTCCTGGTGGGCCCATGGCAGGTGGACTCCCTGCCGGAGGAGTTCGGGCCTTTCGCCTGGAGCACCACGCACCTCCTCTACCTGGGAGTCTACCTCAGCCCGGCCGAGGACGCCTGGCCGGCGAACTGGCAAGAGCTGGAGGCCAAAGTCACCGCTCGCCTAGGGCGCTGGACAGGACTGCTCCGAGTGTTGTCCTACAGGGGTCGAGCGCTGGTCATAAACCAGCTGGTGGCCGCCATGTTGTGGTACCGGTTGGTCACTTTGATCCCTCCCCCTGCGTTTGTCGCCAAGATGCAGAAGAAGCTCGTCGACTTCTTCTGGGACAAAAGGAAGCACTGGGTCTCTGCCGTGGTTTTGAGTCTCCCGCTTAGGGAGGGCGGTCAGGCGCTGGTGTGCCTTCGCACCCAGGCGGCGACTTTCCGTCTTCAGACGCTGCAGAGATACCTGTACGTGGAGAATCCCCCTCGTTGGCGTGCGCTGGCGACGTATTTCTTCCGCCAGCTGCACGGCCTCAATTACGACACGCAGCTCCTGTTTGTGAGAGTGGGTGGCATGCGTGCCAGCCTGCGGGAGCTGCCTGTCTTCTACCAGGAACTGCTATGGGTTTGGAACAGCGTCGCCTCCGAGCGCAGTTCTCCCCCGTCAGGAGCGGCGGCCGTCCTTCGGGAGCCGCTGTTCAGGAATCCGCACCTCCACGAGCGCGGGTTCGGCTGGCTGGCGGAGGGTAGGGCTGTGCCCGGTAAGGTGACCAGAGTCGGGGACCTGCTCGATGGCGGAGGAGCGGGCTGGATGGCGCCGGAGGAGTTGGCGAGGCGCATGTCCTGGGTCAACGTCCGGCTCGCGGTCAAAGCCATCGAGTCGCTAAAAGTGGCACTGGGCCCCGTCTCCACTAGGTGTATCGAGGAGGCTCAAGCACGTGGGGCGATCCCGTCCGAACTGACCCCCGTTCGGACGGAATTCCTTATCGGCGCCCGGCCCCGAATCCTCCCTCGGGAGCCGCCGCCTCACCACTTGAGCCTTCTCGGAGAAATGCCCTCCGTGCCCTTTCAATCCGCACGGAGGCGTTTCCTGTACGGGCTGCTCCTGCACACTCTCCACTTTGCCATCTTCGTCTGCCGTCCGGACACGCCTTGGCGTACCATCCTGCCGTCCGGCGGAGGCGAAGGTCCCCATTGGAAGGCTCTCTACGTGGGAGTCTTCCCTTGTTCTATTGGGGACTTGGCCTGGAGGGTGTTGCACGGAGCAGTCCCGTGCAATAGGATTTTAAGTAGGTTTACGGACTCCCAGGCTGCTTGTCATTTCTGCGGCCTGGAGGAGTCCGTCTATCACATTTATATTGAGTGTGAGAGGTTGCAGCCCCTCTTTCATTATTTGAAGGGGCTGCTCCTCAATTTCTGGTTGCACTTCAGCCCCACGCTCCTGATCTACGGTCACCCGGTGCGGAGGGGAGCGGGTAGGTCGGAGGACCTCCTCGTAGGACTGCTCCTGGGCCTGGCCAAGAAAGCCATTAATTGGTCCAGGCAGCGGGCGGTCGAGGGGGTCGTTCGGCCCGATTGCCTGCCTCTCTTCCGCGGCCATGTTCGCGCCCGGGTGGCCCTGGAGATGGAGCACGCGGTGTCCGCCGGCACGCTTGAGTTTTTCCGCGACCGGTGGGCGCCGCGGGGGCTGGAGTGCATCGTCACCCCGGACTTCCAAATTTTGATTTGATTTATTAAGTTTCATTTAAAGTTTTAATTGATTTACAGTAAATTTTGATTTGTTCAACCAAAAAGAGCAACACCAGGTTATAGTCCAAACGCTTTATTAGAAATCACAAGCTTTCCGAGCGCTACACCTTCGTCAGGTTCACTTCACCTGACGAAGGAGCAGCGCTCCGCAAGCTTGTGATTTCTAATAAAGCTGTTGGACTATAACCTGGTGTTGTGCGACTTCTCACATTTGTCCACCCCAGTTCAACACCAGCATCTCTACATCACAATCTCTCATCATACGTCATACCTGCCATCCCAGGTATCAGACTGGTCAATCTTCGCAGCACTCCCTCCAAGGCAAGAACATCCTTTCTCAGATAAGGCGACCAAAACTGCACACATTACTCAAGGTGTTGTCTCACCAAGGCCCTGAACAGCTGCAGCAAGACATCCATGTTAGCGTAGGGTCACCACGAGTAATTTTTGAGTAGGTTCACCACCAGCAAATTTAGATTAGTTTCACCACTAATATTAGAGTAGTGTCTCCAACAGTAATGTTAGAGCAGAGTCAACTCAATCATGTTAAAGACGGGTCACCATCATGTAATATTAGCGTAGGTTCACCACAAGCCATGGTAGAGTAGGGTCAACACCAGTAATGTTACAGTAGTGTCAACACCAGTAATGTTACAGTAGTGTCAACACCAGTAATGTTATAGTAGCGTCACCACCAGTAATGTTAGAGTAGGGTCACCAGTGTTCAGTGTATCAGGTAGTTCTATAGTGTTGTGGCTGACTACTGCCATCAGCTTTTTAACTGCCAGACTGGCAAACATCGCGCATTATGTCGCCACAGAAACCAGATATCTGCTCATGTATTTGAGTTCCTGTACAAACACCTGTATTTATGCAGCGACACAAACCAAATTCATGGAAGAGTTTCGAAGTTGGTGAAATCTCTTTGTACATTGATTCTGATATTGGTTAATAAAATGAAGAAATAAACCATAGCTTCCTGTTCTAACTAGAGCTCAATTACAGCTCGTGTTCCGTTTTAGAATGGAAATCTTTCCCTTGGGATAAAAGCGGATAGTTCTTGTGAAAATTAACAGGTTTCAGGAAATATTTCTCCAATTTTGTGCCGTGTGTTTGATGTCTGCTGCTTTCAACGGGTGAACATAATCGATTCCCAGTAAAACAGAGCCCTTTCCGCTCAAGATTCAAAGAGAACAATAATGATTGAACTTCAGCTGTGGAGTAGAACATGTGGACGTCAGCTTTAACTGTCTCACACCGCAGATACTGGAATAAGACGCTCAGTTTAATTAACAGATAAAGCTTTATCTAATGTAGAACCAACGAATGATTTTACAATCCTGGTTATTTTAATTGTTCTCTAATCTTCGTGCGAACGTTCTGGGCGCTGGACTCTCCATCAGCCTCCGCCCCCCATTGTCTCCTGGACCAACAGAACGGGGCCCTGTCTCCTGATCTGTGTCTAATGATGGAGACAGTAGGAACTTGACTGGTCAATGTGACATTAGATATTTTTGTTTACAGATATTTACTTAAAATCACAACTTTTCATCACAATGTAGGAATGTTATAACTGGGGTATTGAGCATTCGACCCAACCAGTCCCTGCCGCAGTTCACCATCCACCCGAGCAAATATTTCCAATCCCTTTACCGGCTCTGCCTCGACATGTCTTCGATCTATTTTCATTCATCCATCTATCCAATTTCATCTTGAATATTGGAATAATTTCTGAGTCTGTGAATTCCACAGCCGTATGGCTCTCCGCGTACAGAGATTCCTCCTAACCTCAGTTCTATATGTCTTACATTTATTATTTAATATATGGCCGTTATTTCTAGATGCCTCAATTAATGGAAGTAGTCTGCGTGTATCGATTCAATCCCGAAACATCGGGACCAGGCATGGAGAGATTACAATGAAACACCTTCAGATATCCAATCTTTAGATAGATGTGATGTGTTGCTCGTGAATGCACGAGATTTGCATGATGAAGATGCCCTGAAGAATGGGTCCAAGTCATGGATTTCAAAAGGGAAAATTTTGTTTGACCAACCTTATTGAATTTTTTGAAGAGTTACCATAGAGAGTCGACAAGGGGAATGTAGTAGATGTAATTTATCTAGATTTACAGAAGGCCTTCGATAAGGTACCACAAAATAGAGTAATGAATAAGGTCAGAGAATGCGGAGTCGAGTTACAATTAGCAGAATGGATTGCTAGCTGGTTTCAAGTCAGAAAGCAGAGCGTGGGAGTAAAGGATGGAGATTCACAGTGGTAGAAGTTGGCTCGTGGTGTTCCACAAGTATCAGTGCTGGGAGCACTGCTGTTCCCAATTTAAATTAACGATTTAGACTTTGGAATCAAAAACACAATTTCTAAATTTGTGGATTATACCAAATTGGGGGTGATAGTCAATATTGAGGAGGACTGGAAAAAATTACAGGAGGGCATTAATAAACTTGCAGAGTGGGCAAATAATTGGCAAATGAAATTTAACACAGACAAATGTGAGGTATTACATTTAGGTAGGAAGAATAGGGAGGTCACTTATCACTTGGAGCATGGGAGACTAGGTGGGGTAGAGGAACAAAGGGATCTAGGAATTCCAATGTAAAAATCACGTAAATTTGCGCCACAGGTTAGCAAGGCCATTAAAAATGCAAACCAAGCGCTGGGGTTTATTTCTGGAGGGATATAATTGAAAAGCATGGAAGTTATGCTAAACCTGTATCGAACCTTGGTTAGACCACACTTAGAATACTGCGTGCAGTTCTGGTCGCCATATTATAAAAAAGGATATAGAGGCACTTGATAGATTGCAGAGAAGATTTACAAGGATGATACCAGAAATGTGAGGGTATACATATCAGGAAAGGATGAACAGTCTGGGCCACTTCTCTGTTCAATAAAGAAGGTTGAGGATTGAACTAATAGAGGTCTATAAAATTGTGAAAGGATTTGATAGAGTGGATACAGAGACAACGTTACAAATTGTGGGGAAGTGTATAACTGGAGGCCATCAATATAAGATAGTCAACAAGACATCCAACAGGTAATTCAGAAGAAACTTCATTACCCAAAGCGTGGTGAGAATGTGGAACTCGCTGCCACAGAACATAAGAACATAGTAAGATGTAGGAGCAGGTGTAAGTCATTTGGCGCCTCGAGCCTGCTCTGCAATTCATTAAGTTCAGGGCCGATATGACCTTGGCCTCAACTCCACTTCCGTGCCCGCTCCCCATAACCCTTGACTCCCTCACCAATCAAAAATATGTTTATCTCCATCTTAAATATATTTAATGACCCAACCTCCACTGCTTTCTGGGGAACAGAATACCAAAGATTCACGACCATCTGAGAGAAGAAATTCCTACTCATTTCCGTTTTAAATGGGTGCCCCCTTATTCTGAAACTATGCCCCCTATTTCTAGATTCCCCCACGAGTGGAAACACCCTCTCTGCATCTACCCTGTCAAGTCCCTTCAGAATCTTATATGTTTCAATAAAATCGCCTCTCATTCTTCTAAATTCCAATGAGTATAGGCCCAACCTGCTCAACCTTTCTTCATAAGACAGCCCCTTCATCTACGGAATCAACCTCGTGAACCTTCTCTGAACTGCCTCCAATGCAAGTATATCCTTCCTTCAATAACGAGACCAAATCTGTACGCAGTACTCCAGGTGTAGTCTCACCAACGACCTGTACAGTTGTAACAGGATTTCTCTGCTTTTATACTCCATTTCCTTTGCAATAAATGCCAACATTCCATTTGCCTCCCTAATTACTTGCTGTACCTGCATGCCAACTTTTTGTGATTCATGTGCAAGTTCCCCCAGATCCCTCTGTACCTCAGCATTTTTTAATCTCTCCCTATTTAAATAATAATTTGCTTTTTTATTTTTCCTACCAAACTGGATAACCTCCCATTTTCCCAAATTATATTCCATTTGCCAGATTTTTGCCCACTCACTTCGTTTATCTATATACCTTTGGAGATCCTTTGCGTCCTCCACACAGTTTGCTTTCCCACCTATCTTTGTATCTTCTGCAAACTTTGCCACATTACACTCGGTCCCTTCATCCAAATCATTAATATAGATTGTAACTAGTTGAGGCCCCAGCACTAATCCCTGCGGCACCCCACTGGTTACAGTTTGCGAACCTGAAAATGACCCATTTATCCCGACTCTCTGTTTTCTGTTTGTTAGCCAATTCCCTATCCATGCTAATATATTACCACCAACCCCGTGAGCTCTTATCTTGTGCAGTAACCTTTTACATGGCACCTTATCGAATGCCTTCTGTAAATCCAAATACACGACATATATTGGTTCCCTTTTGTCCACCCTGCTCGTTACACCCTCAAAGAAATCCAGAAAATTTGTCAAACATGATTTACCTTTCATAAAACCATGCTGACTCTGCTTGACTATATTATGATTTTCTAAATGTCATGCTACCACTTCCTTAATGATGGACTCCAGCATTTTCCCAATGACAGATGTTCGGCTAACTGGTCTATAGTTGCTTGCTTTCAGTCTCCCTCCTTTCTTAAATAGAGCCGTTACATATGCGGTTTTCAAGTCCGCTGGGACCTCTTCAGAATCCAGGGAATTTTGGTAGATTACAACCAAACCATTCACTATCTCTGCAGTCACCTCTTGTAAGACCCGAGGATGCAGGCCATCGGGTCCAGGGGACCTGTCCACCTTTAGTCCCATTAGATTGCCTAATAATTTTTCTCTAGTGATAGTGATTTTTTAAGTCCCCCCCCCCACCACCACAATAGTCCCTTGATTATCCATTATTGGGATGTTTTTAGTGTCTTCTACCGTGAAGCCCGATAACAAATATTTGTTCAAGTCTCTGGCATTTCCCTGTTTGCCACTATTAATTCCGCAGACTCATCCTCTAGCGAACCAACGTTTACTTTGGCTACTCTCTTCCTTTTTGTATACCTGTAGAAGCTCTTACTGTCTGTTTTTATATTTCTTGCTAGCTTACTCTCATAAGCTATCCTCTCTCTCTATCATTTTTTTAGTCGTCCGTCTATTGCTGGTTTTTTAAAAATTCCCAATCCTCTGGCGTTCCACTATTTTTCGCAACATTGTATGCTTTATTTTCAATTTGATACCATCCTTTACTTCCTTAGTTAGCCCCGGATGTTTCATCCTTCTCTGAGAGTCTTTCTTTCTCATTGGAATATACCTTTGCTGAGAGTTATGAAATATCTCCTTAAATATTTGCCACTGCTTTTATACAGTCCTACACTGTAATATATTTTCCCACTCCATCGTAACCAAGTTTGCCTTCATACCTTTGTAATTATATTTATTTAAGTTCAGCACACTAGTTTGAGAACTAGCTTTCTCACCCACAAACTGAATTTGAAATTCAGGGCGAGATTGAAGCGAATAGTATGTATAGAAGCATTTAAGGGGAGGGGAATCTAAAGAAGCATATGAGGGAGAAGCGAATAGAGGGCTATGCTGATAGATTTAGATTGGGAATAACAGGAATAGATTCAAGTGGAGCATGAACAGCATTATGGACTGCTGGGGCCGCATGGTCTGTTTCTGTGCCGTATATCCTATGTAATGCTATGTAATCCTATATAGGTAAAAAAACGGGATGAGGTCCTAAAAGCAGAATATAGGGAGTTAGGAGTTAAATTAAAAAATAGGACCTCAAAGGTAGTAATCTCAGGATTGCTACCAGTGCCACGTGCTAGTCAGAGTAGCAATAGGAGGATATTTCAAATGAATACGTGGCTAGAGGAATGGTGCAAGTGGGAGGGATTCAAATTCCTGGGACATTGGAACCGGTTCTGGGGGAGGTGGGACCAGTACAAACCGGACGGTCTGCACCGGGGCAGGGCCGGGACCGCTGTCCTAGGGGGAGTGTTTGCTAGTGCTGTTGGGGAGGATTTAAACGAATGTGGCAGGGGGTTGGGAACCTGAGCAGGGAGACAGAGGAAAGCATGTCAGGAAGGGACAGAATGTATGGAGTAAAAGGTGAAGTGTTAAATAAGGAAAAAGCAGGAAGTAAGTGTTGCAAAACACATTTGAAAGTTATTTATCTGAATGCACGTAGCATTCGTAACAAAATTGAGGAGTTAACGGCACAATTAACTATGTATGGGTATGATCTTGTGTCAATTACAGAAACATGGCTGCAGGGTGATAACGACTGGGAATTAAATATGACAGGGTATTTAACAATCAGGAAGGACAGGCAGGAAGGAAGGGGAGGAGGGGTGGCTATGTTAATAAAGGAAGGAATCACTGTAATACAGAGAAATGAAATTGGGTCAAAAGATCAGGATACTGAAACAGTTTGGGTAGAGATAAGGAATAATAAGGGGGGAAAAAACACTAGTGGGAGTAGTATATAGGCCTCCTAATAGTTGCAACTCTGTTGGAAGAAGTATTAATCAGGAAATAGTTGGGGCATGTAATAAGGGAACAGCTATAAATATGGGGGATTTTAACTATCATATTAACTGGACAAATCAAATTGGGCAGGGCAGCCTTGAGGAAGAGTTTATTGAGTGTCTTAGGGATGGATTTCTTGAGCAGTATGTAACTGATACTACAAGGGGGCAAGCAACCTTGGACCTGGTACTGTGTAATGAGTCAGGATTAATTAATAATGTCCTAGTTAAGGATCCCCTTGGAATGAGTGACCATAACATGGTTGAATTCCATATCTAATTAGAGGGTGAGAAGGTTGGTTCTCAAACAAGCATACTGAGTTTGAATAAAGGAGACTATGATGGCATGAGAGCAGAATTGATTAAAGTGGACTGGGACAATAGATTAAAGGGTAAGACGGTACATGAGCAGTGGTGTTCATTCAAGGAGTTATTTTACAACTTTCAAAATAAATATATTCCACTGAGGAAAAAAGGGTGTAAAAGAAATGACAGCCATCCGTGGCTAAGTAAAGAAATTAAAGAAAGTATCCAACTAAAAACAAGGACATATAAGGTAGCCAAAGTTAGTGGGAGGATAGAAGATTGGGAAGTCTTCAAAAGACAACAAAAAGTAACTAAAGGATAGATTAAGAAAGGGAAAATAGACTATGAAAATAAATTAGCAAAAAATATAAAAACAGATAGCAAGAGTTTCTATAGTTATATAAAAAAGAAAAAGGGTGGTTAAGGCAAACGTAGGTCCCTTAGAGGTTGAGACAGGGAAATTAATGGTGGGAAACATGCAGATGGCAAAAATGCTGAACAAATATTTTGTTTCAGTCTTTACGGTAGAGGACACTAAGAATATCCTAACACTGGACAAACAGGGGGCTCTAGTGGGGGAGGAGCTAAATACGATTAAAATCACTAAGGAATTGGTACTCAGTAAAATAATGGGACTCAAGGCGGATACATCCCCTGGACCTGATGGCTTACCTCCTAGGGTCTTGAGGGAAGTGGCAGTAGGAATTGTGGATGCTTTGGTAATAATTTTCCAAAACTCCCTGAACTCAGCAAAGGTCCCGGCAGATTGGAAAACTGCTAAAGTAACACCCATATTTAAAAAGGGTTGTAGGCAGAAGGCTGGAAATTATAGACCAGTTAGCCTAACATCTGTGGTGGGTAAAATTTTGGAGTCTATTATTAAGGAGACAGTAACGGAACATTTAGATAAACATAATTTAATAGGACAAAGTCAGCATGGCTTTATGAAGGGGAAGTCATGTCTGACAAATTTGCTCGAGTTCTTTGAGGATATAACGTACAGGGTGGATAAAGGGGAACCAGTGGATGTATTGTATTTAGACTTCCAGAAGGCATTCGACAAGGTGCCACATAAAAAATTATTACTCAAGATAAAAAAATCACTGGATTGGGGGTAATATTCTGGCATGGGTGGAGGATTGGTTATCTAACAGGAAGCACAGAGTTGGGATAAATGGTTCATTCTCGGACTGGCAACCAGTAGCCAGTGGTGTTCCGCAGAGGTCGGTGCTGGGTCCCCAACTCTTTACAATCTATATTAACGATTTGGAGGAGGGGACCGAGTGTAACATATCAAAGTTTGCAGATGATACAAAGATGGGAGGGAAAGTAGAGAGTGAGGAGGACATAAAAAACCTACAAGGGGATATAGACAGCTGGGTGAGTGGGCAGAGATTTGGCAGATGCAATACAATATTGGAAAATGTGAGGTTATGCACTTTGGCAGGAAAAATCAGAGAGCAAGTTATTATCTTAATGGCGAGAAACTGGAAAGTACTGCAGTACAAAGGGATCTGTGGGTCTTGGTGCAAGAAAATCAAAAAGTGAGTATGCAGGTCCAGCAGGTGATCAAGAAAGCCAATGGAATGTTGGCTTTTATTGCTAGGGGGATAGAATATAAAAACAGGGAGGTATTGCTGCAGTTGTATAGAGTATTGGTGAGACCGCACCTGGAGTACTGCATACAGTTTTGGTGTCCATACTTAAGAAAATACATACTTGCTCTCGAGGCAGTACAAAGAAGGTTCACTCGGTTAATTCCGGGGATGAGGGGGTGGACATATGAGAAGAGATTGAGTAGATTGGCACTCTACTCATTGGAGTTCAGAAGAATGAGAGGCGATCTTATTGAAACATATAAGATTGTGAAGGGGCTTGATCGGGTGGACGCGGTGAGAATGTTCACAATGATGGGTGAAACTAGAACTAGGGGACATAATCTTAGAATAAGGGGCTGCTCTTTCAAAACTGAGATGAGGATAAACTTTTTCACTCAGAGGGTAGTGGGTCTGTGGAATTTGCTACCTCAGGAAGCTTTGGAAGCTACTTATTAAATAAATTTAAAACAGAAATAGACCGTTTCCTAGAAGTAAAGGGAATCAGGGGTTACGGGGAGCGGGCTGGAAATTGGACATGAGTTTGAGTTCGGATCGGTCAAGGCCCTGTGGGTGGCGGAGCGGGCCCAGGGTCCGAGTGGCCTGGTCCTGCTCCTACTTCTTGTGTTCTTTAGAGTTGAGGTTGGATCAGATCAGCCATGATCTCATTGAATGGCGGAGCAGGCTCGAGGGGCCGATTGGTCTACTCCTGCTCCTATTTATTATGTTCTAATACATGGTCCGTCACGCTGACATCACCACTGCATGAATGATTAATGTAGCTCTGGAGAGAGTAATGTTTAAAACAAATGGGTAGAGATCTGCACAAGAGAAAAGGTCGTGATAGATATATGGTGATGAGGTATTGCATAGTGTTGGACTTAAGTAATCTAGCTCAAACAGAGGGGAGATTGTAGGTAAAGGGTTAATCAGACTGTCCTAAAATCTGATAATGTTATACTGTATTGGTTTATCTTTCTATTGTAATAATGTTAATCTTTAGCCTATCCCTGTTAAGTAGGGAAGAATAAGTCAATTTAAAGTACCAGTGGACTGCTGGGCCAGAGCTGAGCATGCAGCAGTGTTCACTCTCAGGATGAAGCAGTTAGAGATTTAATTAAACACATGCCATTGCAATCTGATTCAAACATTTCAGAGAATTTTAATAACTTGCTACAATGTTGGAAGACAGTTAGGTCTACAAAGGAAAATATCGGGGCATACATCATCATTTTAATTGGTAGAATGATCCAAAATCAAACGCAGACATATAATTAACGGTTTCACTTTGTAGAATTGAAATGTTGTGGATCAAGAGTGAAGCTATCGATAAGGTATCGACTCTGATGTAATTACGCTTGTAAGCCCACCAGATAAAGAGATCGTTAAGTAAGGAAAACTGTCCTTTTAATCAAGGATAAGTCGAAGCAAGTCTCCTGATACGCAGTTACATTTTAACGTTCATATAGTTATATAATGCAACATTGTGTGGATGTTCACGGAGAGGGAGTTTGACAATTGTAATACAACTGGCTGTTTGTACTGAGTATTCCGATTCGTGAAAGCCTAAGATACTGAGCTCAGAAATGTAATAGGCACATTATCATTTAACTGGATTCAGACGACAACAGTTTTAAAATGCCGTCAGTCAGCGATGTATCTGCACCCAGCTACAATCGTGAGCGGGCGATGTGTAATCAAACACATCATCCAAATTCAACACATAAAGCAGAAAGCAAATGCATGCAAAAGTTAACCATTGCAAAATCGTGTCAAATTCAAATCCATATGTTTGAGATTATCGCCGCTGTTTCTAATTAAATAGTTGATTTGTTTTTCATGAGACCCTCTATTTATAATTAAACTGATACCATTTCCCTGATATTGTCATCACATCTATTTCTAAATGAACCTTTGCTGTGTTCCCCTCAATTCCCATAGCCGTCAAACATGCCCGACGGCACGTCAGACAGCCAGCAGACACATGTTCCTCAAACACAGAGCGAGAGAGAGCAACCCTGACTGAAGCTCAGCGACAGACACAGGCTGTTGACTGACATCACACAGACTGCAGGCTGACGTCACAGAGCCTGACGTCACACTAGACCCTGCCTCAGTTATTACTGCACTAGACATAAGAACATAAGAAATAAGAGCAGGAGTAGGCCATACGGCACCTCGAGCCTGCTCCGCCATTCAATAAGATCATGGCTGATCGTCGACCTCAACTCCACTTTCCCGTCCGATCTCCGTATCCCTTGATTCCCCTAGAGTCCAATAAACTCTCTATTTCAGCCTTCACCGCCCTCTGGGGCAGAGAACTCCAAAGATTCATTACCATCTGAGTGAAGAAATTCATCCTCATCTCAGTCTTATATGGCCTAACCCTTATCCTTAGACGACGTCCCCTAGTTCTCACACTCCAGCCAGGGGAGGCAACCTCTCAGCATCTACCCTGTCAATCCCCTTCAGAATCTTGTATATTTCAATGAGATCACCTCTCATTCTTCTAAACTCCAGAGAGCATAGCCCCATTCTAAACAATATCTCATCATAGGACAGCCCTCTCATCCCAGGTATCATTCTAGTGAACTATCGCTGCACAGCCTCCAAGGCAAGTATATCCTTCCTTAGATAAGGAGACCAAAACTATACAAAGTACTCCATGTGTGGTCTCACCAAGGCCCTGTACAATGAAGCAAGACTTCCTAACTGTTATTCTCCAACCCCCTTGCAATAAAATCCGACATGCCATTTCCCTTCCTTTTTGCTTGCTGTACCTGCGTGCTAGCTTTCTGTGTTTCCTGCACGACCCTGTCTCTGTTTATGTTGCACTAGGCCTGTCTCAGTTATAACTGCACTAGACCCTGTCTCTGTTTATATTACACTAGACCCTGTCTCAGTTATTACTGCACTAGACCCTGTCTCTGTTTATAGCACTCTAGACCTAGTCTCAGTGATTACTGCATTAGACCCTGTCTCAGTATATAATATACGAGACCCTGCCTCTGTTTATAATACACTAGGCCCTGTCTCAATTATTACTGCTTAGACCCTGTCTCAGTATATATTTTACGAGACCCTGTCTCTGTTTATATTACACTAGACCCTGTCTCAGTTATTACTCCACCAGACCCTGTCTCTGTTTATATTGCACTCGACCCTGTCTCTGTTTATAGCACTATAGACCCTGTCTCATTGATTACAACACTAGACCCTCTCTCTGTTTATATTACACGAGGCCCTGTCTCTGTTTATATCACACTAGGCCCTGTCTCTGATTATATTACACTGGACCCTGTCTCAGTTATTACTGCACTAGACCCTGTCTCTGTTTATATTACACTAGACCCTGTCTCTGTTTATATTACACCAGACCCTGTCTCTGTTTATATTACACTGGGCCCTGTCTCTGTTTATATTACACTGGGCCCTGTCTCTGTTTATATTGCACTAGACGCTGCCTCACTTATTACTGAACTAGACCCTGTCTCTGTTTCTATTACACCAGACCATGTCTCTGTTTATATTACACTAGACCCTGTCTCTGTTTATATTACACCAGACCCTGTCCCTGTTTATATTACACTAGGCCCTGTCTCTGTTTATATTACACTAGACGCTGTCTCAGTTATTACTGCACGAGACCAGGTCTCTGTTTATATTACACTAGACCCTGTCTCTGTTTATATTACACCAGACCCTGTCTCTGTTAATATTACACTGGGCCCTGTCTCTGTTTATATTACACTGGGCCCTGTCTCTGTTTATATTGCACTAGACGCTGCCTCACTTATTACTGCACTAGACCCTGTCTCTGTTTCTATTACACCAGACCATGTCTCTGTTTATATTACACTAGACCCTGTCTCTGTTTATATTACACCAGACCCTGTCCCTGTTTATATTACACTAGGCCCTGTCTCTGTTTATATTACACTAGACGCTGTCTCAGTTATTACTGCACGAGACCAGGTCTCTGTTTATATTACACTAGACCCTGTCTCTGTTTCTATTACACCAGACCCTGTCTCTGTTTATATTACACTAGACCCTGTCTCTGTTTATATTACACCAGACCCTGTCCCTGTTTATATTACACTAGGCCCTGTCTCTGTTTATATTACACTAGACGCTGTCTCAGTTATTACTGCACTAGACCAGGTCTCTGTTTATATTACACTTGGGCGCTCTACCTCAGTCAGGCTGTGTTTAATCAGCCCTCTCATTGTCAATTTGTGTTACACTGAACAGTGCTGATCTCTTTACCCCGATACACGGGATCAGGGGTCATTTTAATGGGGTATAGTCAGCACAATCCTGATGAATGTGTTCCCTTGCTGTGACACTATATTTATTAATACACACCTGGATCTCTCTCTCTATCTCTCTGTTGGTTTCTTTCTGTATTAGTCATTGTATTTGGACTCACCTTTATCTATCTCCCTCTGTTGGTGTCTCTCTGTATCAATCACTGTATTCACTGTCACATTTATCTATCTCTCTGTCGGTGTCTCTCTGTTTCACTCAATGTATTCAGTGACACATTTATCTATTTCCCTGTGGTGGTGTCTTTCTTTATCATTCACTTGATTCACTCAAAGATTTATCAGGTACAGGAACATTGTTCAGATCTTTAAATAATGAGTACAGACAAGCACAGGGCTGATCCATCGTGGGGGGACTCACTCATCTGCACTGGTGCATTGTTCAGATCTTTAACCTATTAAAGCAGGCAGGCAATGGGCTGATCCACGGTGGGGGCCTCACTCACCTGTACAGGTATATTGCTCTGATCTTTCACCATTGAGTACAGATGAGCAATGGGCTGATCCACGGTGGGGGCCTCACTCACCTGTACAGGTACATTGCTCTGATCTTTAACCATTGAGTACAGATGAGCAATGGGCTGATTCACGGTGGGGGCCTCACTCACCTGTACAGGTGCATTGCTCTGATCTTTAACCATTGACTACAGATGTGCAATGGGCTGATCCACGGTGGGGGGCCTCACTCACCTGCACAGGCAAAATTCTCAGACTTTCCATTCATTCAATCACTTCCTTTGTCCTTTTTCAGAACTCACTTTGTTTACTTTAACAACAGCAACAACTTATATTTATATTGCGCCTTTAACATAATAAATCGTCCCAAGGCGCTTCACAGGAGTGTTATCAAAATAAATTGGACACCGAGCCATATAAGGAGATGCTAGGCCAGATGAACAAAAGCTTGGTCGAAGAGGTAGTTTTTAAGGAGCGTCTTAAAGGAGGAAAGGGAAGTGGAGAGGCAGAGAGATTTAGGGAGGGAATTCCACAGCTTCGGACCTAGGCGACTGAAGGCACGACCGCCAGTCGCGGAGAATTTAAAATCGGGGATGTTCAAAAGGCCAGAATAGGCGGAGCACAGAGCGGATCATAGGGCTGGAGAAAATTACAGAGATAAGAATGGGCGAGGCCATGGAGGGATTTGAAAATAAGAATGAGAATTTAAAAATCGAAGCGATGCTTAACTGGGAGCCAATGTAGGTCAGCAAGCTCCAACCTGTTTTTTTCTGTTTCCTGTCTGGATTTTTAAACCTCTCTTTCTGATGATTTTCCCCCATTTGCTGTGATTTTTCTTTTGCTCTTTCTCCCCCTCTCCCCCGTTCCCTAAAGAATCTCCAGATTGCCCCAGGGCACAATTTCAAAACTTGCAGGTGACACAAAAGTAGGACGGATAGTTAACAGTGAGGAAGTAGGTGATAGACTTCAAGAGAACATGAACAGGCCGGTGGAATGGGCGGACACGTGGCAGATGAAATTTAACGCCGAAAATTGTGAAGTGAAACATTTTATTATAAAAAACGAGGTGAGGCAATATAAACTAAAGGGTACAATTCTAAAGGGGCCGCATGAACAGAGAGACTTGGGTGTATATGTGCACAAATCGTTGCGCGTGGCAAGGCAGTTTGAGAAAGCACTAAAAAAGCATACGGGATCCTGGGTTTCATAAATAGAGGCATAGCGTACAAAAGCAAGGACGTTATGATGAACCTTTCTAAACACTGGTTCGGCCTCAACTGGAGTATTGTTTCCAATTCTGGGCACGACACTGTAGGAAGGATGTGAAGGCCTCAGAGATGTTCAGAAAAGATTTACAAACATGGTTCCAGAAATGAGGGACTTCAATTACGTGGATAGACTAGAGAAGCTGTGTTTGTTCAGGATCTGGAATGCACTACCTGAGAGGGTGGTGGAAGCAGTTTTAATCGTGACGTGCAATAGGGAATTGGATAAGTACCTGAAGGATAAGAAATGGCAGGACGCCATCTGTGCTGTAACCATTCTATGATTCAATGATTCCCCGTCCCCTGGTGACATCGTGCAGTCTGCAGGATGTATGACGTCATTTTGCAGTCTGTCTGACGTCAGTCTGCAGTCTGTGTGATTCTTTCTGCAGCCTGTAAGACGTCAGTTTGCAGTCTGTGTGACGTCAGTCTGCAGTCTGTGTGGTGGAATTCTGCAGTCAGTGTGGCGAATTCTACAGTCTGTGTGACTCTGTCTGCTGTCTGTGTGACGTCAGTCTGCAGTCTGTGTGACGTCAGTCTGCAGTCTGTGTGGCGGAATTCTGCAGTCAGTGTGGCGGAATTCTGCAGTCTGTGTGACGGAATTCTGCAGTCTGTGTGACTCTGTCTGCTGGTCTGTTTGACGTCAGTCTGTAGTCTGTGTGACTCTGTCTGCAGTCTGTGTGACGTCAGTCTGCAGTCTGTGTGACCTTTCTGTAGCCTGTGAGACGTCAGTTTGCAGTCTGTGTGACGTCAGCCTGCATTCTGTGTGACGTCAGTCTGCAGTCTGTATGGTGGAATTCTGCAGTCTGTGTGGCGGAATTCTGCAGTCTGTTTGACTCTGTCTGCGGTCTGTGTGATGCTGTCTGCAGTATGTGTGACGTCAGTTTGCAGTCTGTATGAATTCAGGCTGTAGTCAGTGCGACTGTCTGCACTCTGAGTGACGTCACTCTACAATCTGTGTGACTCTGTCTACCGCCTGTGTGACGTCAGACTGCAGACTGTGTGACTCTGTGTGCAGTCTGTGTGACGCTCTATGCAGTCTGTGAGACGTCAGTTTGCAGTCTGTGTGACGTCAGTCTGCAGTCTGTGTGACGTCAGTCTGCAGTCTTTGTGACGTCAGTCTGCAGTCTGTGTGGCGGAATTCTGCAGTCTGTGTGATTCTGTCTGCTTTTTGTGTGGCGACAGTCTTCAATCTGTGTGGTGGCATTCTGCAGTCTGTGTGGCACAATTCTGCAGTCCATTTCAGTATGTCTGCGGTCTGTGTGATGTCATTCTGCAGTCTGTGTGATGCAATTCTGTTGTCTGTGTGGCGGAATTCGGCAGTCTGTGTGACTCTGTCTACGTTCTGTGTGACGTCAGTCTGCAGTCTCTGTGGTGACATTCTGCAGTCTGTGTGGTGCAATTCTGCAATCCGTGAGACTCTGGCTGCGGTCTGTGTGATGTCAGCCTGCAGCCTGTAAGACGCAATTCTGCCGTCTGTGTGGCGGAATTCTGCAGTGTGTCTGACTCTGTCTGCGTTCTGTGTGACGTCAATCTGCAGTCTGTGTGACTCTGTCTGAAGTCTGTGCGACGCTTTCTGCAGTCTGTGTGACGTCAGTTTGCAGTCTGTGTGGTCGAATTCTGCAGTCTGTGAGGCGGAATTCTGCAGTCTGTGAAGCGCAATTCTGCAGTCCATGTGACTCTGTCTGCGGTCTGTGTGATGTCAGTCTGCAGTCTGTGTGACGCAATTCTGCAGTGTGGATGGCGGAATTCTGCAGTCTGTGTGACTCTGTCTGCGTTATGTGTGACGTCAGTCTGCAGTGTGTGTGACTCTGGCTGCAGTCTGTGTGACGCTTTCTGCAGTTTGTGTGACGTCAGTTTGCAGTCTATGTGAATCTGTCTGCAGTCTGTGCGACTGTCTGCAGTCTGTGTGAAGTCAGTCTACAATCAGTCTGACTCAGTCTACCGCTTGTGTGACGTTAGTCTACATTCTATGTGACGTCTGTATGCAATCTGTGTGACGACCGTCTGCAGTCTGTGTGACGTTTGTCTGCAGTCTGTGTTATTCTGTCTGCAGTCTGTTGGAATCTGTCTGCAGTGTGTGTCACTTTGTCTGCAGTCTGTGTCACACTGTCTCCATTTTATGTGATGTCAGTCTGCATTATATGTGACTCTGTCTGTAGTCTGTGTGACTTTGTCTGCCGTCTGTGTGACACTGTCTGCATTTTATGTGATGTCAATCTGCAGTATGTGTTCCTCTGTCTGCAGTCTGTTGGACTTCAGCTGCCGTCTATGAGACTCTGTCTGCAGTCTTTGTTACTCTGTCTGCAGTCTGTGTGACTCTGACTGCAGCCTGTGTGACGTCTGTCTGCAGTATGTGTGGTATCAGTCTGCTGTTTGTGCGACTCTGCCTGCAGTCTGTATGACGTCAGTCTGGGTGACTTCAACTGCAGTCTGTGTGAGGTAAGTCTGAAGTCTTTTTTGACGTCAGTCCGTGCGACGTCAGTCTGCAGTCTGTGTTGAAGTCAGTATCGGTGACGTCAGTCTGCACTCTGTGTGACGTCAGGTTGTGTGTGTGTCATTGAGCTTCAGTCAGCGTTAGTCTCTCTCCCTCTGTGTTTGAGGAACGTGTGTCTGCTGGCTGTCTGCTGCGGTCGGCCATGTTTCTGTGACGTATTTTCGGCCATGTTTGACGAATATGGGAATTGAGGGGAACGCAGCAAAGGTTTATTTAGAAATAGAGGAGATGAGAATATCAGGGACACAGAGCAACTTTTAAATTAGAAATAGGGGGACTCAAGGAAACCCAACAACTATCAAATTAGAAACAGGGCGAAGAAGCACATACATATGCGATTGAATTTGACACGGTAATGCTGTGGTTAACTTTTGCATGACTTTGCGTTGTATTTTACCTGTTTATATTGGATGATGTCATTGATTACACGGCGCCTTCTCACGATTGTAGCTGGGTGCAGATACATCGCTGACTGACGGAATTAAAACCCCAACCTGCTGCCTGACTCTTGGCATAAATAGTGTTCGTCGTCTAAAACTACTTAAATAAGAATCAACCTACTGCTCAGATCTACCAGCAACTCATCAGCAAGTCCCCAGAAGTTGGATGCGAGCCAGATTGGCAGAGCCGGGGCTCCGGTGAACTGAAAACAAATGGAGTTTGTTTGTTTTGAGAACGTCAGCATAAAGTGGAACGTGAACGAGTGACGGGTAAAGGGGCACTAAATCACAAATAATATATGAACCCCACGGACGATTAAAGTACTCAGGCTATTGTTGGAGTAAAGTTTTCAATAAGGTTCTTGAAAATTGAGGTGAGGTGTCACAGGTTTATTGAGCACACGTTCTATGCAATAGTTCTTAAACATACGGTTAAAAGGTGCAAATTGCAGCCACACCTCATGATGGTTGCTTGGCGATTGAAACGTTTCACAGTTCTCAGCTCAGTATCTTAAGCTTTTAAGAATTAGAATACTCAGTACAAACAGCCAGTTGTATTACAATTGTCTCACGCCCTCTCTGTAACATTCACACAAAGTTGCATCATATAAATATATGATAGTTAAAATGTAACTTCATATATGGTGACTTTCATCGACATATCCTTAATCAATAAGGGTTGTTTTCCTTGCATAAAGATCTCTTTTTCTGTTGGGCTTCGAAGCGAAATTCACTCTTCCCACTACCGCATCATTACCTCTGAGGAACCCCAAGGATCTATCCTTGACCCCCTCCTATTTCTACACTATATGCTGCCCCTTGGCGACATCATCCGAAAACACGGCGTCAGTTTCCACATGTACGCTGACGACACCCAGCTCTACCTCACCACCACTGCTCTCGAACCCTTCATTCGTCTTTAAATTGTCAAACTGTTTGTCCGACATCCAGTACTGGATGAGCAAAAATTTTCTCCACTTAAATATTGGGAAGACCGAAGCCATTGTTTTCAGTCCCGTCCGCAAACTCCGTTTCACAGTCACCGACTCCATCCCTCTCCGTAGCATTTGTCTGAGGCTGAAGACTGTTCGCAAACTTAGTGCCATATTTGACCGTGTATGAGCTTGCAGCCACATATCAGCGGCATAAAACCGCCTACTTCCACCTCCTTAACATTGCCCATTTCCGCCCCTGCCTCAGCTCATCCGATGCTGAAACCCTCATCCATGCCTTGGTTACTTCTAGATTTGACTATTCCAACGCACTCCTGGCTGGCCTGCCACATTCTACCCCATATAAATTGTGGTCATCCAAAACTCTGCTGCACGTGTCCCAACTCGCACCAAGTCTCGTTCACCCATCACCCCATGTGCTCGCTGACCTATATTGGCTCCCGGTTAAGCAACGCCTGATTTCAAAATATTCCTCCTTGTTTTCAAATCCCGCCGTGGTCTCGGCCCTCCCTATCACTGTAACCTCCCTTAGCCCACAAATCCCCAACATATCTGTGCTCCTCTAATTCTACCGACTTGAGAATCCCTGATTTTAATCGCTCAAACATTGGTGTCTGTCCCTTCAGCTGCCCAGGCCCTATGCTCTGGAACTCGCTCCCTGAACCTCTCTGCATCTTTACCTCTCTTTCTTCCTTTATGATGCTCCTTGAGTCCTACCACTTTGACCAAGCTTAGGTTCATCTGCCCTAAATTTTTCTTATGTGGCTCGGTGACAACTTTTGGTCTTATAACAATCCTGTGAAGCAGTTTGGGACGTTTTACTACATTAAAGGCGCTATAAAAATTAAATGGGGGAGAAATTTGGTATCGCCCCTATTGGGGCGCAATTATCGGCCGGGTGCAAAGTTTAGCACCTGGCGCTAATTATCGCCTCTGACTGCAGACTTGGCTTCTATCATTCCTGGAGCTGATTGGACAGCTGAATCAGGCGCAACACACATCACTTAAGGCGCTAACGCCGAGGAGCGAGGCGCCACCTCAGAGCGCTGGCGAAGCTCATTTGATGTCAGTCAGAAATGGAACACAGACACACTGGCGTCGGGCAGTTCTTAAAGGGAAGGTTCGATCGGGCTCTCCATCCACACCCTGCTCATTGCAGCCTTGAATCTCGCCCTGGAGAGACCTGTACATCAAATCTGCTGGAAAGAAGAATGGAGAGGCCCAGAAAAGAGTTCAGAGTGCAGCCCCCACAGTCTCTTATAAATCGGTGCAAGGAAGGTCAAATGAAAATGAACCTGCAAAGTGCTGCTCACTAACCAAAACTCCTTCACACAGCGTTGAATCTCTCCAGAAGTCTCTCTCTCTCTCTCAGAATGCTTGGTGCAAAAATGTCGACGACAAAAAAAGGCAGGAAGCGGTCGTCCTTAAAATAGCACTCCCCAATTCCTTCCCGACTGCAAAACGCTCACCTCAACCTATCGTTGCTAGTGGCAGGCGGTAAGGCAGGGGGCACCACTCAATATCCGGTCCGGGGCGCTACATGGGCGTTGCATGCTCGATTGACGTCAGGATCTGCGGATGCAGGAGATCGTAGTGGCAGTGTTTAGTGCTGCCGCAAAATGTCATCAATTTCGCGAGTGGCGCAAAAATCGGCGCGCCCTGGAACTAGTTGCCTTGCACCCCATTAGCGCCCTTTTTTGGGTGATAACGGGAGGCACAAACCAACCGAATGTTTCCCCCAATGTGTTGTTGTTGTTACCATGTAACTCCATATATGGAGACTTCCATCGACTAATCGTTGATCAATAAGGATAGTTTTCCTTACTAAACAATCACGTTTTCTGGTGGGCTTACAAGCGTAATTCCCTTCGAGTCATTATCTTATCAATAGTTTCACTCTTGATCCAAAGCTTTTCAATTCTACCAAGGGAAACCATTAATTATAAATCTACCTTTATTTCTGGATCTTTCGTACCAATTAAAATGATGATGCATGCCCCGATGTTTCCGTTCTGGAACTAACTGTCTTCCCACATTGTAGCAAATGATTAAAGTTCTCTGAAATTTATGATTCAGTTTGCAATGACATGTGTTATATAAATCTCTTTTTGCTTCATCCTGGGACTGACCATTGCTGCAGGAACGGCCCTGGCACATCAGTCCACTGTTACTTTAAATAGACTTGTACATCTCTGCTTAACAGGCAAACGCTAAATATTAACATTAAAGCTATAGAAAGATAAACCAATATAGTATAACATTAGCAAACTTTAGGACAGTCTGATTAACTCTTTCCTTGCAATACCCCACTGTTGGCGTTAGATTACTTAAGGCCAACACTAAAACTAAATCTCATAAGCATCCTATATCTATCTCGATCTATACTCTTCTGCAGATCTCAAACCATTTGCATTCCACATTACGCTCTCCAGAGCCACATTAAGCATTTCTTTTCGTGCTGACTTCAGCGTGACTGAACATGTCTTGGACCCATTCTTAAGGGCATCTTCACCATCCACATCGCATGCTGGTAGCGCATTCACGGGCATAACCGCACTTCTGCATACACAGCGATAACCCAAGATCAGGCAGAGGTAGGCATCCAATACAAGCCATTCCTCCCCTTTCTGGCTATCTAAACAAAGCTGAGAGAGGGGGTAACCTCAGCCACGTGTAACTTCCCATAGGGATAAGCAGAACTGAGATTTCAATGTTTTGCTTCAAATGTTGTTTGCGAGGAAGAGTTTTCGATTCATGGGCACTGGCACCAGTTCTGGAAAAGGGGTGAGCTGTTCCATTGGCAGGGGCTCCACTTACCCGGACTAGGACCTGTATCCTGGTGAATCGAATAACACGGACTGTTGATGGGGCTTTAAACTAAACGTCAAGGTAATTCAGCAGTGTATCGATTTGGGTAAAGATAAGCAGAGTGTAACAGGAAAGGACAGACAGCGTAAAGGTAATAGTGCAACAGCGAATAAGGAGAAAGCAGCGAATAATTGTAAAAAAGTTAAAATTAAAGGCTGTTTATCTGAATGCACGAAGCATTCGTAACAAGGGATCTAAAATAAATGAAACCAGGCAAAATATAAACGAAACAGGAACGGAGAGCATAGGAAGGAGTAAACTAAGAGAGGAAAAAATCTCTAGGTATTAAATAGAGTTATAGAACTAGAGAGTAAAAATATGATTAAAAATAAAGTGACAAGAACTGCTATTAAGCATGAGCTAAACTCTCTGTACAGCGATGCACATTATTTCCGTAATAAAACAGGGGAACTGGAGGCAATAATATGTTGCGAGCAACCAGATATTGTGGGGCATACTAAGACATGGCTACAGAAAAATCAGGACTGGAAATTAAACATTGCAGGGTATAACATATTTAGAAAAGATAGCGAGGGGAAAAGGGAGATGGAGCAGCTGTGCTTATTATAGATAACAGAATGGCAGTAGGAAAAATAACGCAGCTATCAGTAAGACCGAAATAGAATCCAAGTGCATAGAGATAAAAGATAATAAAGGATCAATCACAATCCTAGAGGTAGTCTATAGACCACTAATCGTGGAGATGAAGGAAGAAATATGGAAAAAAAATGAGAGAAATTAGTAAAAAAAAAAGAATAAAAATCATGGGGAGTTTAAACTGCCCCGAAATTAATTGGACCGAAGAGGTAGGTAAAGGGGATAAGGAAATAGAGTTCGATACTATGTGCAAAGGATTCCTTTCGAAACCAATAGGTAAGAAGCCGAAAAGGGCGGATTAGCTACTGGATCGAGTAATTAGGAATGAACCAGAGCAGATAAGAGAAGTAAAAGTGGGGCAGCATCTAGGTAACAGTGACCATAATATAAAATGCTTTCAGGTAATATTTGAGAAGGACATAGATATGACGACGAACAGGGCAATATATTGGAGAAAATGCGATTTTGAGGGGCTGAGAATAGCACTTGGGACAATAAAATGTACAACAATATTGGCAGGCAAAGATGTAGAACAACAATGGGAAATATTTATTCAGCAGTGTCCAGGAAAATATATTCCACTAAAAATCAAGTACAAGTTAAACACCAATGAGACGCCATGGTTGAATAAAGACATAAGGGAAAAATTGAGAATAAGGAAAGAGGCATACACTAAGAAAATGGACAACAGGGGAGAGCATGGCAAGGGAGAATATGAAGCGAATAGGAGAGAAGTCAAAAAAATAACAGGAAGACAAAGGGGAACTATGCGATTAAATTAGCAAGGAACATAAAACAATGTAATAAAATATTCTACAGGCAGATAAATAAAAAAGGAAAGTCGGGAGGGGAATAGGCAATTAAGGAACGGTCAGGATAAATTCACAGGTAGCAATAGCGAAATGACAGAAATATTATATAATTACTCTACTTCAGTATTTACTAGGGAGACGGTCAGGTAGATGTGACATCTGAAAATGAGATTAGAAATGATATAACCGCATTTAAAATTAAAAGGAGAACTATTAAATAAACGAATCAAACTCAAACAGAATAAATGCCCTGCTCCAGACGTTTAACATCCACGCATTTTAAAGGAATCTAGGGAAGCGATAGAAGAGGTACTATTACACATATTTCATCATTCGTTTGAAAAAGGTATTGTGCAAAAGGAATGGCGGATAGCTAACGTTATACCTATATTTAAGACAGGAGATGGAACATGTCCATGGGACTATAGACCAGTCAGCTTAACATCGGTGGTAGGAAAAATAATGGAATCCCTACCAAAGGAAAAAATAGAAGAACGTCTAGAAGCCAAAAATATAATAATGAATAGTCAGCATGCATTTCCAAGGAGAAAGTCTTGCTTGACCACAATCATTTAATTATTTGAAGAGGTAACAAAGAGCGTTGACAAGGGTAAAAAGTAAACGTAATTTATCGAGATTTCAACAAAGCCTTCGATAAAGTACTGCAGAAAAGACTAATGAAAAAGATCAGAGAATGCGGAGTGCGGCAACAAGTAGCAGAATGGATAGCTAGCTGGCTTCAAGACAGAAAGCAGAGAGTAGGTGTAAAGGTTAGCTAAACAGAGCGGTAGGATATGAAAAGTGGGGTCCCATATTGATCAGTGCTTGCCATGTTTGTTCACAATTTATGTTAACAATTTAGGCTTTGATTCAAAAACACTATTTCTAAATTGGCGGATGTCACCAAATTGGGGGAAGGGTGCGGCTGTGATAGTCAATACTGAGGAGGACTGCAACAAATTACAAGAAGACATTAATAAACTTGCAGAATGGGTAAATACATTTCAACACAGATAAATGGGAGGTGTTACATTTTGGTAAGAAAAATAAGGAAGTCACATATTATTTGGAAAATAAGAATCTAAATGGGACAGAAAAGCAAAGCGATCTTGGATTACAAATACACAAATCACTAAAACTAGCGACGCAGGTTTATAAATGCAAGCGACACATAAAAAAGCAAACCAAGCACTAGGGTTTATTTCAAGAGGGATAGAATTGAAAATTTGTGAATTATGCGAAACTTGAATCGAACCTTAGTAATACCACCCTTGGAGAACTGCGGACAGTTCTGGTCGCCATATTATAAAAAAAGATATAGAGGCACTGGAGAGGGTGCAAAAAATATTTACAAGGATCATACAAGAACTGCGAGGATATACCTATCAGGAACGTATGAACAGGCTGGGTCTCTTTTCTATTGAAAAGAGAAGGCTGAGGGGTGACCTAATAGAGGTCTTTAAAATATGAAAAGGTTTTGATAGAGTAGACAGAGAAAGAATGTTTCAACTTGTGGTGAAAAGCAAATCTAAAGGCCATCAATGTAAGAGAGTCACCAACAAATCAAATACGGAATTCATAAGAAAGTTCGTACCAATAGAATGTGAGGATGTGAACCTCGCTACCACAGGGAGTGGTTCCAGCAAACAGTATAGACACATTTGAAGGGAGGCTAGATAAGAATAGGAGGGAGAAGAGAATATAGGGTTGTGCTGATAGAGTTAGATGAGGAAAGATGAAAGGAGGCTCGACTGGAGCTTAAACGCCGACATGGACTGGTTGGGCCGAATGGTCTGTTTCTGTGCTGTATATCCTGTATAAACCGCGTCCATCTCCAAGAGAAAGCAATCAATTAAAAATCTTAACTGCACTTACCTGACTTGTACTAGATTGTGAATTGATACCAGGATGAGTTTTTTGGCGAGTTGTGCCCAGGTGATTTAGGTTAAGAAGGTACGGGACAGAATAGGAAGAAGCAGACTGCTGCCATTATTTGAGGGATCTGGAACTAACAGCTATAGATTAAAGAATGGATTGAAGAGATTTAGAACGGGTGGTCAGAGACTCCTCTTTACATAGAGAGTGGTGAAGCTGTGGAATTAACAGAGGCAGAAATGATGCCAATATTGGAGACTAAATTGTATGAACAAAAATAGGTTGAATTGATGTTGAGACCGGGCGGATAAAGTGATTGGAACTATTTGATCGGCTGGAGGGTAAATGCTGAGAAGGACTAATTGGGTTAAACATTCTTTTCCCCTCTTATAACATTCCAACAAACTGATAACTATTTGACATTTTCAGTGAATATCTGTGAACAAAGATGTCTAATGTCGCATTGACGAGTCAAGTTCCTACTGTCTCCATCATTAGACACTGATCAGGAGACAGGGCCCCGTTCTATTGGTCCAGGTGACAATGGGGGGCGGAGTCTGATGGGGAGTCCAGCGCCTGCAACATTCACATCAAGATTACAGAATTACAAATAAACACCATTGTAAACACAATGGCCCAGAAATTAAACATCAATGGTTGCCGTGGGGGTAAGGAGCCCCCGCGATATCGCACTCCGCGCCTGCCTTTATGGTTGGGGCCCACACGAACTTCAGTTCGAGGGCCTCTCCCTGGTGCCAGCGCGCAGTGTGTGCTTGTCCCAGAGGCGCAATTAGTTTGTGCGACCTCTGGAATCACGTGGGTCAGTTAGAGCCAATGGCAGCACACCATCTTTCATTCATAGTTTTGACAGGAAGACCTGTCAAAGCTATGAATACAACAAGCCCCCAAAAGAACAGCTAAACCTCAATTAAATTTAAAAAGCCAACACATTAATAAAATAACTATAGTTAAATAAATTAACCACTTTAAACAAAAAATTAAATTTTTGAAAAAATTTAAATTCTTTTTAAAAGTTATAAAAATAAACTTACTTTTCTTTAAAGTCTCTAAAAAAGATAAACCTGTTGAAAAAAATGTAAAATAACACTTAATTAACTACTTACCTTGTTAAAAGGGGGTCTTACGCCTGCTTTCTTCATGTGTAAAACATCCTACACTTACCTGCGCGTTCAAACCTGAAAAAAAACTAAGTGCACTGCGTGCGCGCAACCTGTAGGGCGCACGCGGTTCACTTAGGAAGCGCCCCGTCGCCATACACGAACTGCCGGTTTCCCGCGCATGCGCAGTGCATGCAGGAAACCGGCAATTCGGGACCGAATACGCGAGAGTACACAGTGCGTACTCTCCCGTATTAGGTCTAATTTTCGGGCCATTGTTTCTACACTAAAGGAATGTCTATCTGTTAATTAAACTGAGCGTCTCACTCCAGTAGCTGCTGCCTGAGGTAGTTAACGCTGACCGCACATGTTCTACTTCACTGCTGAAGCTCAGCCATGACTGTTCTCCAAGAATCTTGAGCGGGAAGGATCTGTTTTAGCTAGGAATCGATTATGTTCACCCGGGGAAAGCAGCAGCCATCAAACACACGGCACAAAGGGGGAGGATTATTTCCTGAACCCTGTTAATTTTCACAAGAACAATCGGCTTTTGTCCCAAGGGAAAGATTGCCATTCTAAAACGGGACACGGTCTGTAATTGAGCACTAGTTAGGACAGGAAGCTATTGTTTAATTCTTCATTTTATGAACCAATATCAGAATCAATGTCCAAGGAGATTTCACCATCTTCACCAACTCTTGCCTGAATTTGGTTTGTGTCGCTGCATAAATGCAGGTTTTTGTACAGGAACTCAAATATAAGAGCATAAATCCGCTTTCAGCCAGGATGTATGCAGGGGTTTCGTACTCACCTTTGTAGTAAACGGCCAGGCTGTTCTTCAAGTTACTCACGACAGATGTCAACCACAACAGAATAAAACTGCCCGATACAGTGAACAGTAAAATGATGGATTTCCTCCGGCTCTCCATCTCTGGATCGCTCTGATTCTCACTGCAGTGACCCCGGAGTCCCCTGCGGGCCCCACTGCTTACTACAATTCGTCTGACTGTAAAACAATTAAACAGTAATATCAAAGCAACAGCAAACCATGGAACTAAAATTATCTGAATGCGCAAATAGGCTATGCCTGCAGGCGATGAATAAAAGGTTACATTGGCGCGGCATCCCCAGGAAACATTGTTAATGATTCGTTGAGATTCATAGGAGAAAGCAAAGGGGATATTCTCTATACAGGCCAGCACAAGGACAGTTGTTAAAACAGCTGCCGCAGTTCTCAATGTGCAATACTTCGTTTTAATCTTCTGACAACATATTGTTACAAATCGGTCAAAAGTGAACAAGGCTGGAAACCACACGGACATATCCAGGGTGACGGTATTGATGTAATTAATGGATTTACACACGGCAGTGTAGGCCAGGACTGATTGCGGAAAGTGGTAACAGAAAATCTGAAACACCAGTATATGGAAGATGATGACCAGTAGATCTGCTGTCGCCATGGCCACCATGTAGACCGAGATACATTTGGAAAGGCCGCAATTTCCTCTGGAGAGAATCAGGATTGTCAGTAGGTTCGCTGTAATGAAGATGGAGAAGAGTTTAGTACAAGGGATATCCTGTTAAACCTCACAGCTTATTGTGGGGGAACGCTCAGATGTGTCCCTACATTCTGGTAAATCTCCTCTGCACCCTCTCTAAGGCCTTCACATCCTTCCTAAAGTGTGGTGACCAGAACTGGACGCAATACTCCAGTTGTTGTCCAACCAGTGCTTTATAAAGGTTCAGCAGCACTTCTCTGCTTTTGTACTCAATACCGCTATTTATGAAGCCCAAGATCCCATATGCTTTTTTAACCACTCTCTCAATATGTCCCGCCACCATCAGGGTCCTTTGCACATTAACTCCCAGGTCCCTCTGTCTCTGCACACTCTTTAAAATTGTGCCATTGAGTGTATATTGCCTCTCCCTTTTCCTTCTGCCAAAATGCATCTCCTCACACTTCTTTGTATTAAATTCCATCTGCCACTTGTCTGCCCATTCTGCGAGCCTTTCTATGTTCTGTTGCAGCTACTGTTTGCCACACCCCCAAGTTTGGTGTCATCGGCAAATTTAGCAATTCTACCCTGTATTCCAATATCCAGGTCATTTATATATATCTTAAAAAATTGATTTAAAAGGAATGAAACATTGAATATTCAATATAGAGGGACTCAAATTCCGACTCCCTTCCACCATACTTCAGGCAGTGGTTAAATATAATTTCGCAGCAATTACTGGAAATATCTGGATTCAATAAAACATTCAGCTGTTAGGTGGAGGTAGCTGCAGTCCGAGCAATTATCAACTTAAAATAGTGGTCATGATGTGGAGATGCCGGCGTTGGACTGGGGTGTACAAAAATGAGAAGTCGCACAACACCAGGTTATAGTCCAACAGATTTATTTAAAATTACAAGCTTTCGGAGCTGTCGCCCCTCCCTCAGGCAGAGTTACTGTGAGACAATCTACCAGAATTCACAGAATATAAACACAGAGAAAATGCATTCAATCTTTCACTACAGCAAAGACACACTAAGAGCACAGCCAAGACAATGAGATGTGTCCCAGTGGGTCCAACGTGTCAAAACACCTGCTGGCTGCATATCCTCTCCATTTGGGTTTGTTTCTTGTGTTTGTTTTTTGTGTTTGTTTTTTTTTAAAGCTGGAAAGACCGGGAACGATGTCAAGTCACGTTCTGTATCGTGACATGAACCCGATATCCCGATTGAGGCCGTCCTCATGAGTGCGGAACTTGGTTATTAGTTTCTGCTGGATGATTTTGCGTTGTCGTGTATCCCGAAGGCCGCCTTGGAGAATGCTAACCCGCATATCCGAGGCTGAATGCCCTTGACTGCTGAAGTGTTCCCCGACTGGGAGGCAACCCTCCTGCCTGGCGATTGTTGCACGGTGTCTGTTCATACGTTGTCTCAGTGTCTGCATGGTCTCGCCGATGTACCATGCTCTGGGGCATCCTTTACTGCGACGTATCAGGTATACAACGTTCGGCGAGTCACATGAGTATGTACCATGTACCTGGTGGGTAGTGTCCTCACGTGGGATGACGGTATCTGTGTCCATGATCTGGCATGTCTTGCAGAGGTTGCCGTGGCAGGGTAGTGTGGTGTCGTGGTCGCTGTTTTCCTGAAAGCTGGGTAATTTGCTGCGAACGATGGTACTTTTGAGGTTAGGCGGCTGCTTGCAGGCGAGTAGTGGAGGCGTGGGGATGGCCTTAGCAGTAAAGGATGCCCCAGAGCATGGTACATCGGCGAGACCATGCAGACACTGAGACAACGTATGAACGGACACCGCGCAACAATCGCCAGGCAGGAGTTTTGCCTCCAAGTCGGGGAACACTTCAGCAGTCAAGGGCATTCAGCCTCGGATCCTCGGGTTAGGGTTCTCCAAGGCGGCCTTCGGGATACACGACAACGCAAAATCATCGAGCAGAAACTGATAGCCAAGTTCCGCACTCATGAGAACGGCCTCAATCGGGATATCGGGTTCATGTCATGATACAGAACGTGACTTGACATCGTTGCCGGTCTTTCCAGCTTTTAAAAAAACAAACACAAGAAACAAACACAAGAAACAAACCCAAATGGAGAGGATATGCAGCCAGCAGGTGTTTTGACACGTTGGACCCCCTGGGACACATCTCATTGTCTTGGCTGTGCTCTTAGTGAGTCTTTGATGTAGGGAAAGATTGAATGCATTTTCTCTGTGTTTATATTCTGTGAATTCTGGTAGATTGTCTCACAGTAACTCTGCCTGAGGAAGGGGCGACAGATCCGAAAGCTTGTAATTTTAAATAAATCTGTTGGACTATAACCTGGTGTTGTGCGACTTCTCAACTTAAAATAGACAGGGAAACACGGGACAAATGAAATAAATACTATGGACACTAAGAAACACATCCTTTACTGGACTATGTACTGTTGGAGGGGCCGGGTAATCAGCCTCGCCCTCCCTCAGTGTAGAGAGGAAATTTGAGTGCCCCGTGGCCAAGATCTGCCTGACAGAATAGAGCCTAACCGGCCGCGCAGACTGGTTGGATTCCCGCTGATATTCACCAAATTATCCCGGTAGATAAATGATCTTCACGGAATCTGTTACACAATCATTAACAGTGAGATCGTCAACAACTATTAAACAACAGGATGCTTTGATTAACCGAGAATACCAAAGACTGCGAGAAAATTATAGTATATGTCCTTTATCTGTAGAATTATTGGCCGTGCCATTTTTAGAAGGAAGTGCGAAAACTGTCCTGCTTTAATGTTCCGACTGGATTATATCCGAGATCAGTAAATGCTCCCCCTTTATAGAACAATCCATCCACCGGTGAGCAAACCAGGTTACACAATAATTGAACTTAGTTACTGTCACTTAACAAACAAGGGGCTATTTTCCGCTACAGTGCGTCCGGTCCACCAATGGGGAAATTGAACAGCTCAGTCCATGAAACTCCATCCAGTTAAATCAAAGAAAGGGAGTTAATCCCCGATGAAATGTGCTCTGCGCCCGTCATGTGATCTCTGAAGGGAACATCTCTCCAAGTCCCTGCGTTAGCTTCTTAGAGCCTCACATAATTTGGTGAAATCTTCTCTCATCCATTACATGAGTAATGCTTTAACGTTACTGTAGATATCTCTGCCCTGACATTACTGGTCGTCACCCTTCTCTAATATTACTACTGGTAATCCAAAAGTAATATTACTGGTGGTGGCCATCATCTAACATTAATGGTGATGGGCCTAAGCTAATATTACTAGTGGTGAACCTACACTAACATTACTGGTCATGACTCAACATAAGATTACTGATGGAGACCCTGAACTAACATTACTGGTGATGATCCTCCTCTAACATTGATGGTAGTGACCCAACTTTAACATTACTGGTGGTGACTCTACTCTTGTCTTGCAGCTGGTGACAGCACTCGTAACATTACTGGTGGTGAGCACACTTTACCATTACTGGTGTTAAATCTACTCCAACATTGCTGGTATTGAGCCTACACTAACATTACTGGTGGTGACCCTAAATTAACAGTACTGGGATGATTCCAATCTAACATTACTAGTAGTGACTCTACTCTAACACTGAGGGTGGCGACTCTACTGTAACATTGCTGGTATTGACCCTACTCTAATATGTGTGGTGTTGACCCTATTCTAACGTTAATTGTGGTGACTGTACAATAACATTGCTGGTGTTGACACTAGTCCAACATTACTGACTCTGAAAATACTCTAACTTTATTGGTTGTGACCGCACTCTAACATTAATGTTTGTTAGTCTAAAGTTACTGGAGTTAACGTTACTGGAGCAGAAGCATCCGGGAAGGCGCCGAGTACCTCTAGTCACTTCGCCGGGAGCAAGCGGAAGTAACGCAAGGAGCGCACGTCAACCCAAGCACCCCACCCACCCGCCCGTTCAAGCACCGTCTGCCCCACCTGTGAAAGAAACTGTAGGTCCCGCATTCGACTCATCAGTCACCTCAGACTCATTTTTAGTGTGGAAGCAAGTCATCCTCGGTTCCGAGGGAGCACCTAAGAAGAAGAAGAGACTGGAGTTTAATCTGCTCTAACATTACTGGTAGTGAACCTATTCTAACATTACCGCTGCGGAATCTAATCTAACGTTACTGGTGGTGACTGCACTCTAACATTACTAGTGGTGACCCTACACTAATATTACTGATGGTGATCCGACTCTAACATTGATGTTGGTGACTCTACTTTATTAATGCTGGTGCTGAATCTACACTAATATTACTAGTGATGATCCAAGTATAACAGTACTGGTGTAGACCCTATTCTAACATTACTGGTGCTGAATCTACATTAATATAACTGGTGATGACACTTGTCTAACATTACTGGTGAAGTCCCTACTCTAACCTTACTGCTGTTGACCCTACTCAAACGTTGCTGATGCTGACTCTACTCTAACAATACTGGTGATGACCCTACTCTAACATTACTGGTGGTGACTCTACTCTAACCATATTGCTGATGACCCTATTCTGACATTACTGGTGGTGACTCGAATCTAACATTACTGGTGGTGACTCTAATCTAACAGTACTGATGATGACCTTACTCTAACATTACTGGAGGCGACTGTACTGGAACATAACTGGTAGTGACCCTCGTCTAACCGCAGTGCTTCTTCTAAGGAGGCGGACTGATTCATCAGCTTAGGGAAGGCGGTTGTTAATCAGTCGGAGCTTCTCTTGCCCATGTTTGACCTGTTGCCCCGAGACATCATGGAGTTCGAAATAAATGTTGAGGACTCTCAGGGCCACTCCGACCCGACTGTAAAATGGAGTACCGCCTCATCTGGTGGGTCTGTCCTGCTGGTGGGACAGGATAGATCCAGGGATGGAGATGGAAGAGACTGGGACATTGGCTGAAAGATATGATTCTGTCAGTATGACTGTGTCAGGCTGCTGTTGGACTAGGCTGTGGAGCAGCTCAGCTAATTTTAGCACAAGTCCCCAGATGTTAATGATGAGGAATTTGCAGGGTCGAATGGGTGGTCTGTGCCTTTGTCGTGTCAGAACCCGATCCGTCCAATTTTATTCTTATTATACTCATTTAGAGCGCGTTGATACAAATGAGTGGCTTCTTCGGCCATTTCAGAAGATAATTAAGAGTCAGATATAGACCTTACAGGCAAAGGATGGCAGGTTTCTTCCCTACTATCCATTAGTGAACAACTTGCCTTTCTACAATAATCGATAGCTTTATGTACATCATGCATCAATACTTTCATTTTATTAGAGATTTATTTAACTGACTGCATTGAAATTCCCAGATTGCCATGGGAAGGCTCGGGTTTGGAACTCACAGCTTCGTATTATTGGTCCCGCCCTCTGGATTACCAGTCAAGCAACATAACCATTATGCTGCCGGACCTACGAGAGGTCACCAGCAGAAATGTCAGAGACTTGTCCTCGCCATTATTGTGAGTGTGGAGTCATCATCAATAATCATACAGTAGGGTCATCAACAGTACTGTTCGAGTAGGTTCAATACCGTTAATGTTAGAGTAGAGTCACCACATGTCATGTTAGTTGGGGCTCACAATCAGTAAATTTAGAGTTGCATCTCCACCGCTGATGGTAAAATAGGTCACCACCATTGATGTTAGAATACAATCAACACCGCTAATGTTAGGGTAGTGTAAGCAAGAGCAGTGTTCGATTAGAGTCAGCAACAATAATGCTAGAGTAGGAATAAAGGCCAGTCATGTTAGAGTAAGTTCACCACCGGTGATGTCAGAGTAGGGTCACCACCTGTATTGTTAGAGTAGAGTTATCAACAGTAATTTTATAGCAGGATCACCTCTGATATTATTAGGTCCGACTATTGAACAGAACTTGTTATCGTGCAGTTCCAAACATTAATGTTGCAGTAGGGTGACTACCAGTAACGTTAGATTAGGCTACAACCCCAGTAGTGTTAGAACTGAGTCATGATCAATAATGTTAGAGTCTGGTCATCACCAGTAACGTTGGAGCAGAGTCACCATCAGTAAGGTCAGAGGCGAATCACCACCAGTGATAATAGAGTAGGGTCAACACCAGTAGGGTTAGAGTAGGATCAACACCAGCAATAAAGGTAGAGTAGGGTCAACACTAGAAATGTTAAAGTAGGGAATAGGCCAGTAATGTTATAGTAGGATAACTTTTAACACTGTGGTAATTTTACTGGGCTAGTAATCCAGAGGCCAGGACTAATGATCCAGTGGTGGGGATTTGAAATTCATTTAATTAAATACATCTGGGAAAAAAAGCTATTATCAGTAACAGTAACCATCGGATTGTCGTAAAAACCCATCTGGTTCACGAATGTCCTTTCGGGAAGGAAATCTTCCATCCTTACCTGGTCCGGTCAATATGTGAGTCCACACCCACAGTAATGTGGTTGACTCTATACTGCCCTCTGAAATGGCCCAGCAAGCCACTCAGTTATAACAAACCACTGCGAAACACAATAAGAAGAATAAAACCGGAAGAACCACCCGGCATCGACCTCGGCACCAGCTACGGACACGACAACGGCACACCCAGCCCGGTCGAATCTGCAAAGTCCTCCTCACCAACATCTGGGGACTTGTGCCAAAATTGGGAGAGCTGTCCCACAGACTAATCAAGCAACAGACTGACATTATCATACTCAAACAGTCATATTCCATGATGAACAACACTTGGAAGAAGCACTGAGAGTATCAAGGGAACAGAATGTACTCTGGGTGCAGGACTTCAACGTCCATCAGCAAGAGTGGCGCGATTCCGTCACTACTGACCAAGCTGGTCGAGTCCTTAAGGATATAGCTGCGAGTCTGGGTACTGCGACAGGTGGTGACAGAACTAACACGAGGGAAAAAACTACTTGACCACGTACTCACTAATGTAACTGTTGCAGATGCATCTGTCCATGATAGATTTTGTAGCAGTGACAACCACACAATTATTGCGGAGACGAAGTCCCGCTTTCATACTGAGGACACCCTCCATCTTTTTGTGTGACACTACCATCGTGCTAAATGGGACAGATTCAGAACAAATCTCGCAGCTCAAAACTGGGCATCCATGAGGCGCTGTGGGCCATCAGCAGTAGCAGAATTGTATTCCACCAGAATCTATAAACTCATGGCCCGGCATATCCCTCACTCTACCATTACCATCAAGTCAGGGGACCAACCCTGGTTCAATAAGTAATGTTAGAGTAGAGTCACCACCAGTAATGTTACAGTAGAGTCACCAGCAGTAATGTTAGATTAGTGTCTCCAACAGTAATGTTAGAGGAGGGTCACTACCAGTAATGTTAGAGTAGAGTCAGCACCAGTAATGTTAGGGTAGAGACACCACCAGTAATGTTAGAGTATAGTCACCACCAGTAATGTTATAGTAGAGTCACCACCAGTAATGTCAGAGTAGAGTCACCAGCAGTAATGATAGAGTAGAGTCAACAGCACTAATGTTAGAGCAGTGTCACCACCAGTAATGATGCGGAGATGCCGGTGTTGGACTGGGGTGGACAAAAGTGAGAAGTCGCACAAAACCAGGTTTTAGTCCAAAAGTTTTATTTGATATCTCAAGCTTTCGGAGCTGCTGCACCTTCGTCAGGTGAAGTAAAGGAATACGAATCGACAAAGCATATATAGACAGAGAACAATGCATGTGTAGCGTACAATGTCAGGCGACTACATTTAGTCCTCCTGACTGCCTTTCGTCACACCTCGGCAGAGAAACAATCAGGTCAGACAGGAAGGCAACACCTCAAAGACATAGCAAGATACCACTGAGACAATGAGGTCACAGGGGGTCTAATGTGTCAAATGCTGCAGTCTGTATGGAAAACCGTAAACTTTAAAATTCACCATCAGTAATGTTCGAGTAGAGTCACCACCAGTAATGTTCGAGTAGATTCACCACCAGTGATGTTAGAGTAGAGTCACCACCAGTAATGTTAGAGTAGGGTCACCACCAGTAATGTTAGAGTAGGGTCACCACTTGTAATGTTAAAGTAGAGTCACCACCAGTAATGTTAGAGAAGGGTCACCACCAGTAATGTTAGAGTAGGGTCCCCACCCGTAATGTTCGAGTAGAGTCACCACCACTAATGTTCGAGTAGAGTCACCACCAGTACTGTTAGAGTAGAGTCACCACCAGTAATGTTAGAGTAGGGTCACCACCAGTAATGTTAGAGTAGGGTCACCACCGGTAATGTTCGATTAGAGTCACCACCAGTAATGTTCGAGTAGTGTCACCACCAGTAGTGTTCGAGTAGATTCACCAACAGTAATGTTAGAGTGGAGTCACCAACAATAATGTTAGAGTAGAGTCACCACCAGTAATGTTAGAGTAGGGTCACCACCAGTAATGTTAGAGTAGATTCACCACCAGTAATGATAGAGTAGAGTCAACACCAGCAATGTTAGAGTATGGTCACCACCAATAATGAAAGAGTATTGTCAACACCAGCAATGTTAGCGTAGTGTCACAAACAGCAATTTAGAATAGAGTCACCACCAATATTGGTCTCTTCTTCTCTTCTGAGGCAGTCCCTCGGAACCGAGGATGACTTGCTTCCACACTAAAAATGAGTTCTCAGGTGACTGATGAGTCCAATGCGGGACCTACAGTCTCTGTCACAGCTCGGGCAGACGTTGGGTGAAGGGGCGTGTGGGTGGGGTGCATGGGTTGACGTGCGCTCCTTCCGCTGTTTGCGCTTGGCTTCCGCTTGCTCCCGGCGAAGAGACTCGAGGTGTTTGGCGCCTTCCCGGAGGATTCTCCTCCACTTTGTGCGGGCTCGGGCCAGGGATTCCCAGGTATCGGTGGGGATGTAGCACATTTTCAAGTAGCCTTTGAGGGTGTCCTTGAAGCGTTTCCTCTGCCCACCTGGGGCTCTCTTATGCCGTGCCGGAACTCCGAGTAGAGTGCTTGTTTTGGGAGTCTCGTATCGGGCATGCAGACGATGTGACCAAATCATCGGAGCTGATCGAGCGTGGTCAAAGCTTCGATGCTGGGGATGTTGGCCTGAGCGGGAACACTGACGTTGGTGCGCCTATCCTGCCAATGGATTTGCAGGATCTTGCGGAGGCAGCGTTAATAAGAACATAAGAACATAAGAAATAAGAGCAGGAGTAGGCCAATCGGCCCCTCGAGCCTGCTCCGCCATTCAATAAGATCATGGCTGATCTGATCCTAAACGCCAATCTACTATCTACTATCACAGAACCATCTCCTGCATCTAACAGAATTGCACACACGAAATAGGAGCAGAATCAGGCTACACAGCCCCTGGGCCCGCTCCACTACCCACAGGGCCATGACCGATCCGAACCTAGACTCAAGTCCAAATTCCTGCCCGCTCCCCGTAACCCTTAATGCCCTTTACTTCTAGGAAACTGTCTATTTCTGTTTTAAATTTATTTAATGATGTAGCTTCTATAGCTTTTTGTGGCAGCATATTCCATGGACCTACCACCCTCTGAGTGAAGTAGTTCCTCCTCATCTCAGTTTTGAAAGAGCAGCCCCTTATTCTAAGACTATGTCCCTTAGTTCTAGTCTCACCAGTCATCGGGAACATTCTCCCCGCATCCACCCGATCCAACCCCTTCACAATCTTATATGTTTCCATAAGATCGCCTCTCATTCTTCTGAACTCCAATGAGTAGAGTCCCAATCTACCCAACCTCTCCTCATATGACCACCCCCTAATCCCCGGGATTAACCGAGTGAACCTTTTTTGCACTGCCTCGAGAGCAAGGATGTCTTTCCTTAAGTAAGGACACCAAAACTGTATGCAGTATTCCAGGTGCGGTCTCACCAATACCTTGTACAACTGAAGCAATACCTCCCTATTTTTATATTCTATCCCCCTAGCAATGAAAGCCAACATTCCATTTGCCTTCTTAATCACTTGCTGCACCTGCATACTTACCTTTTGAGTTTCGTGCACCAGGAACCCCAGATCCCTTTGCACTTCAGTACTCTCCAGTTTCTTGCCATTAAGATAATAAATTGCTCTAGGATTTTTCCTGCCAAAGTGCATCACCTCACACTTTCCAGTGTTGTATTCCATCTGCCAAATGTCTGCCCACTTACTTAGCCTGTCTATGTCCCCTTGCAGTTTTTTATGTCCTCCTCACTCACTACTTTCCCTCCCATCTTAGTATCATCTGCAAATTTTGATTTGTTACACTTGGTCCCTTCCTCCAAATCGTTAATATAGATTGTAAAGAGTTGGGGACCCAGCACTGACCCCTGTGGAACACCACTAGTTACTGATTGCCAGTCTGAGAATGAACCATTTATCCCAACTCTTTGCTTTCTGTTAGATAGCCAATCCTCCATCCATGCCAGAATATTACCCCCAATCCCGTGATTTTTTACCTTAAGCAATAATCTTTTGTGTGGCACCTTGTCAAATGCCTTTTGGAAGTCTAAATACACTACATCCACTGGTTCCCCTTTATCCACTCTATATGTTACTTCCTCAAAGAACTCCAGCAAATTTGTCAAACATGACTTCCCCTTCGTAAAACCATGCTGACTTTGTCCTATTAAATTATGATTATCCAAATGTCCTGTTACTGTTTCCTTAATAATGGACTCCAAAATTTTACCTACCACAGATGTTAGGCTAACCGGTCTATAGTTGCCAGCCTTCTGTCTACTGCCCTTTTTAAATAAGGGTGTTACATTAGCAGTTTTCCAGTCTGCCTGGACCTTAGCGGAATCCAGGGAGTTTTGAAAAATTATTACCAATGCATTTACAATCCCTACCGCCACTTCCTTCAAGACTCTAGGATGTAAGCCATCAGGTCCAGATGATTTATCCGCCTTGAGTCCCATTATTTTACCGAGTACTACTTCCTTAGTGATTTTGATCGAGTTTAGCTCCTCTCCCCCTATAGCCCCCTGTTTGTCCAGTGTTGGGATATTCTTAGTGTCCTCTACTGAAAAGACTGATACAAAATATTCATTCAGTGTTTTTGTCATCTCCATATTTCCCACCATTAATTTCCCGGTCTCATCCTCTAAGGGACCAACATTTACTTTAGCCACCCTTTTTCTTTTTATATAACTATAAAAACTCTTACTATCTGTTTTTATATTTTTTGCTAATTAACTTTCATAATCTATCTTCCCTTTCTGAATCAATCTTTTTGCTATTTTTTGCTGCTTTTTAAAGATTTCCCAATCCTCTGTCCTCCCACTAGATTTCGCTACCTTATATGCCCTTGTTTTTAGTCGAATACTATCCTTAATTTCTTTACATAGCCACGGATGACTGTGCTTTCTTTTACACCCTTTTCTTTTCAGTGGAACATATTTTTTTTGGAAGTTGTAAAATAACTCCTTGAATGTACACCACTGATCATGTGGTACCTCTCCAGTGCTTTGAATTGCCCGCTGTACATGGTCCATGACTCTGAAGCATTCAGGAGGGCGGGTAGCACTACTGCTCTGTAGACCATGAGCTTGGTGCTGGGTTTGAGGCCCTGGTCTTCACACACGCTCTTCCTCAGGCGACCGAAGGCTGCACTGGCACACTGAAGGCGGTGTTGGGCTTTGACATCGACGGCTACCCTTGTTGACAGTAGGCTCCCGAGGTATGGAAAGTGGTGCACTTTGTCCAAGGCCGCGTCATGGATTTTGATAATCAGGGAGAAGTCCTGTGTGGTGGGGGCAAGTTGGTAGAGGACCTTTGTCTTACAGCTGTTTAGTGTAAGGCCCATGCTCTCGTACGCTTCGCTGAAGGTGTTGACGGTTTGGAATTCGACCTCAGAGTGTGCACAGACGCAAGCGTCGTCTGCATACTGTAATTCGATGAGAGAGGATGTGACGACCTTTGATCTGCACTGGAGGCGACGGAGTAATTTAGAGTAGAGGCACCACCAGTATTGGTAATGTAGGGTTACAATCTCTAATGTTAGAGTAGAGTCATAAACAGAAATGTTAGATTAGAGTCACCACCAGTTTTGTTAGAATAGGGTCACCACCAGTAATCTTTGATGAGGTCCACCACCAGTAATGTTAGAGTAGGTCACCACGATTAGAGTATGGTCATCACAGGTAATTGTCGAGTAGGCTCACAGCTATTAAAATTAGTGTAGGGTCAACACCAACAATGTTAGAGTAGATTCACCAGCAGTAATTTTAGAGTAGAGTCAACACCAGTAATGTTAGAGTAGGGTCACCACCAGTAATGTTAGAGTAGGGTCAACACCAGTAAGGTTAAGGTAGGGTCTGCACAGGTAATGTTAATGCAGTGTCACCACCAGTAATGTCAGAGAAGGATCATCACCAGTAATGTTATCATAAGATCACCACCAGTAATGTTAGAGTGTTAGAGTAATGCAACAACAAATAATGTTAGACTAGGATCACCACACGTTACGTTAGATTAGTATTACCCCTAGTAATGTTGAAGTAGGAAAACCACCAGTAATGTTAGAGAAGAGGCACCACAATTTATGATAGAGCAGATTCAATGCCAGTAATTTTAGAGTAGGGTCACCACCAGTAGTGTTAGAATCGGGTCATCACCAGTCATGTTAGTGTAGAATCACCACCAGTAATGTATTAGCAGGATTATCATCAATAATACTGGAGTAGGAACACCACCAGTAATGTTAGAGTAGAGGCACCACCAGTAATGTTAGAGTAGAGTCACCACCAGTAATGTTAGAGTAGGATCACCACCAGTAATGTTAGAGTAGGGTCACCACCAGTAATGTTGGAGTATAGTCATCCACAGTAATGTTAAGTGAAGGGGCAGCACGTCTTAGGTTAGAGTAGGGGCACTACCAGTAATGAAAGTGTTGGGGCACCACCAGTAATGCTAGAGTAATGTCACCACCAGCAATGTTAGACTAGGATCACCACCAGTAATGTTAGTGCAGAGTCACCACCAGTAATGTTAGAGCAGAGTCACCACCAGTAATGTTAGACTAGGGTTACAACCAGTAATGTTAGAGTAGACTCACCACCAGTAATGTTAGAGTAGGGTCACCACCAGTAATGTTAGAGTAGTGTCACCACCAGTAATGTTAGATTAGGGTCACCACCAGTAATGTTAGAGTAGGGTCACCACCAGTAATGTTAGACTAGGGTCACCACCAGTAATGTTAGAGTAGGGTTACAACCAGTAAGGTTAGAGCAGAGTCACCACCAGCAATGTTCGAGTAGGGTCACCACCAGTAATGTTAGAGTAGAGTCACCACCAGTAATGTTAGAGTAGAGTCACCACCAGTAATGTTAGAGTAGAATCACCACCAGTAATGTTAGAGTAGAGTCACCACCAGTAATGTTAGAGTAAAGTCACCACCAGTAATGTTAGAGTAGAGTCACCACCAGTAATGGTAGAGTAGAGACACTACCATTAATGTTAGAGCAGAGACATCAACAGTAATGTTACAATAGGTTCTACAACAGTGAAGTTCAAGCGTTTATTATGTAATGATGAGAGAATGTTTCACCAAATTATGTGAGGCCCAAGAAGCTAACACAGGGATTTGGAGAGATGTTCCCTTTAGGGTTCACTCGGCGGGCGCAGAGCGCATTCCCACTGGGATTAACTCCCTTTCATTGATTTTAATGGACGGTGTTTCATGGACTGAACTTTTCAATTGTGGCCCGGGCGCACTGAAGCGGATAATCGCACTTTGTTTGTTAAGTGACTGTAACTAAGATCCATTATTGTGTAATCTGATTTTCTCACCAGGGCACGGACTGTTCTCTAAAGGGGGAGCATTTACGGATCTCAGATACACGCAGTCGGAACCGTAAAGCAGGACAGAAGTCACACAGCCTTCTGAAAATGGCACGGCCAATAATTCTACAGATAAAGGACATATACTATCATTTTCTCGTTGTCTTTGGTGTTCTCGGTAAGTCAATGCATCCTGTTGGTTAATAGTTGATGACGATCTCACTGTTAATGATTATGTAACTGATTCCGTGATGGGTCTCATTGCAGAGTGACTTATCCACCGGGATAATTTGGTGAATATCAGCGGGAATCCTACCTGTTCGCCCTGCCGGTTAGGCGCTATTCTGTCCGGTAGATCTTGGGCACGGGGCACTCAAATTCCCTCTCTACACTGAGGCGAGGGTGATTCCCCGGCCCCTCCAACAGTACATAGTCCAGTACAGAATGTGTTGCTTAGTGTCCCTAGTAATCACTTCATTTGTACCGTGGTTCCCTGTCTATTTTAAGTTGCCATGATGTGGAGATGCCGGTGTTGGACTGGGGTGGACAAATGTGAGAAGTCGCACAACACCAGGTTATAGTCCAACAGTTTTATCTGAAAGCACAAGCTTTCGGAGCGCTGCTCCTTCGTCGGGTGAAGTCAAGGCCCTTTACTTCACCTGACGAAGGAGCAGCGCTCCGAAAGCTTGTGATTTCAAATAAAACTGTTGGACTATAACCTGGTGTTGTGCGACTTCTCATATTTTAAGTTGATAATTGCTCGGACTGCAGCTAGCTCCACCCAACAGCTGAATATTTTATTGAATCCATATATTTCCAGTAATTGCTGCGAAATTATATTTAGCCACTGTCTGAAGTATGGTGGAAGGGGCTCGGATTTTGAGTCACTCCATACTGAATCTTCAATGTTTCTTTCCTTTTAAATCAAATCTCCTCAGCACTCGCCTATATGGCAACAAATCGGTGTACGTGACGCCAAGTAGGGACACATCTGAGCATTTTCCCACAACATGCTGTGAGATTTATCTGAGTATCCCCGTTACTGACCTCTTCTGCCTCTTCCTTACAGCGAACCTACTGACAATCCTGATTCTCTCCAGAGGAAATTGCGGCCTTTCCAAATGTGTCTCGGTCTACATGGTGGCCATGGCGACAGCAGATCTACTGGTCATCATCTTCCATATACTGGTGTTTCAGTTTTTCTGTAACCACTTTCCGCATTCATTCCTGTCCTACACTGCCGTGTGTAAGTCCATTCATTACATCAATACCGTCACCCTGGATATGTCGGTGTGGTTTACAGTATTTTTCACTTTTGACCGATTTGTAACTATATGTTGTCAGAAGATTAAAACAAAATATTGCACAGTGAGAACTGCGGCAGCTGTTTTAACAACAGTCCTTGTGCTGGCCTGTATAGAGAATATCCCCTTTGCTTTCTCTTATGAATCTCAACGAATCATTAACAATGTTTCCTGGGGATGCCGCGCCAATGCAGCCTTTTATTCATCGCCTGCAGCCATAGCCTATTTCCGCATTCAAAGTATTTTAGTTCCATGGTTTGCTGTTGCTTTGATATTACTGTTTAATTGTTTGACAGTCAGACGAATTGTAGTAAGCAGTAGGGCTCGCAGGCAACTCCGGGGTCACTGCAATGAGAATCAGAGCGATCCAGAGATGGAGAGCCGGAGGAAATCCATCATTTTACTGTTCACTGTATCGGGCAGTTTTATACTGTTGTGGTTCACATCTGCCATTAGCTTCATCACTGACAGCCTGGCCGTTTATTACAAAGGTGAGTTTGAAAACCCTGCTTACATCCTGTCTGAAAGCGGATATATGCTCATGTATTTGAGTTCCTGTACAAACACATGCATTTATGCAGCGACCCAAACCAAATTCAGGCAAGAGTTGGTGAAGATGGTGAAATCTCCTTGGACATTGATTCTGATATTGATTAATAAAATGAAGATTTAAAGCATAGCTTCCTGTCCTAACTAGAGCTCAATTACAGCCCGTGTTCCGTTTTAGAATGGCATTGTTTCCCTTGGGACAAAAGCGGATTGTTCTTGTGAAAATGAGCAGGTTTCAGGAAATATAGTTCCCAATTTGTGCCGGGTGTTTGATGTCTGCTTCTTTCCCCGTGTGAACATAATCGATTCCCGCTAAAACAGCGCCCTTCCCGCTCAAGATTCAAAGAGAGCCGTCATGATTGAGCTTCAACAGTGGAGTAGAACATGTGTGCGTCAGCGTTAACTACCTCACACAGCAGCTACTGGAAGGAGACGCTCAGTTTAATTAACAGATAGACATTCCTTTAGTTTGGACATATTTAAGGGTTTTGAAATCCTGCTTATTTGTAAAATTGTAATCTTGGTTTGAATGTTGCAGGCGCTGGACTCCCCATCAGACTCCGCCCCCCATTGTCTCCTGGACCAATAGAACGGGGCCCTGTCTCCTGATCAGTATCTAATGATGGAGACAGTAGGAACTTGTCTCGTCAATGTGACATTAGACATCTTTGTTCACAGATATTTACTGAAAATCTCAACTGGTCAACAAAATGGTGGAATGTTATGAGAGGGGAAACAACTGTTTAACCCAATCAGACCTTCTCAGCGTTTACCCTTCAGCCGATCAAATTGTTCCAATCACTTTATCCGCCCGGTCTCAACATCACTTCAACCTATTTTTCTTCATCCATCTGTACAATTAGTCTCCAATATTGGCATAATTTCTGCCTCTGTTAATTTCACAGCTTCACCACTCTCCATTTAAAGAGAAGTCTCCGAACATCCGTTCTGAATCTCGTCAGTCCATTTTTTAATCTATAATCGTTAGTTCCAGATCCCTCAAATAATGGCAGCAGTCTGCTTCTTTCTATTCTATCCCGTTCCGTCTTAACGTAAATCACCTGGGCACAACTCGCCAAAAATCTCATCCTGGCATCAATTCGCAATCTAGTGCAAGTCAGGTAAGTGTAGTTAAGATAGTTAATTGGTTGCTTTCTCTTGGAGATGACAGCGGTTTACTTAGGAGATACAGCACAGAAACAGACCATTCGGCCCAACCAGTCCATGTCGGCGTTTAAGCTCCACTCGAGCCTCCTTTCATCTTTCCTCATCTAACTCTATCAGCACAAACCTATATTCCCTTCTCCCTCCTATTCTTATCTAGCCTCCCTTTAAATGTGTCTATACTGTTTGCTAGAACCACTCCCTGTGATAGCGAGGTTCACATCCTCACATTCTATTGGTAAGAACTTTCTTATGAATTCCGTATTTGATTTCATGCTGACTATTATCTTATATTGACGGCCTTAAGTTTTGCTCTTCCCCACCAGTGGAAACATTCTCTCTGAGTCTACTCTATATCAAAACCTTTCTATAGTTTAAAGCCCTCTATTAGGTCACCTCTCAGCCTTCTCTTTTCAATAGAAAAGAGACTCCAGTCTGTTCATACTTCCTGATAGGTATATCCTCGCAATTCTTCTATCATCCTTGTAAATCTTTTTTGCACCCTCTCCAGTGCCTGTAAATCTCTTTAATAATATGGAGTCCAGCATTGTACACTGTTCTCCAAGTGTGGCATTACTAAGGTTAGATACAGGTTTAGCATAATTCTCTACTTTTCAATGATATCCTTCTTGAAATAAACCCTAGTGCTTGGTTTGCTTTTTTATGCGTCGCTAGCTTTTGTAAACCAGTGTTGCTAGTTTCAGTGATTAGTGTATGTGTAATCCAAGATCGCTATGCTCTTCTATCCCATTTAGATTCTTATTTCCCAAGTAATATGTGACCTCCTTAATTTACTGACCAAAATGTAATACCTCCCATTTTTCTCTGTTGAAATTCATTTGCCAATTATATGCCCATTCTGCAAGTTTATTAATGTCTTCTTGTAATTTGTTGCAGTCCTCCTTAGTCCTGACTATCATAGCCCCCCACCCCCAGCAATTTGGTGACATCCGACAATTTCGAAATTGAGCTTTTGAATCCAAAGTCTAAATTGTTAACATAAATTATGAACAAACATGGTCCCATGCACTGAACATTGCGTGAATCCACTTTCCACATTCTGCCGCTCCGTATAGCTAATCTTTACCCGTATTCTCTGATTTCTGTCTTGAAACCAGCTCGCTATCCATTCTGCTACTTGTCACCTGACTCTGCATTCTCTGACATTTTTCATTAGTCTGTCATGTAGTTCTTTATCGAATACTTTTTTGAAATCTTGATAAATTACGTCAACTACTCAAAGCTTGTCTACGCTCTATGTTACCTCTTCAAAGAATTCAAATAGTGTGCTCAAACAAGACATTTTCTTTTGAAACGCATGCTGACTATTCATGATTAGATTTTTGCTCTTCGAGATGTTCTTCTATTTTTTCCTTTAGTAGGAATTCCATTAATTTTCCTTCCACCGATGTTAAGCTGAATTAACTATAGTCCCACGGACATGTTCCATATCCCTAATTAAATATAGGTATTACGTTAGCAATCCACCAGTCCTTTTGCACTATACCTTTTTCGAACGAATTATTAAATATGTGTAATAGTGCCTCTTCTATCGCTTCCCTAGATTCCTTTAAAATGCGTGGATGTAATTCGGCTGGAGCAGCGCATTTATCCTGTTTGAGTTTGATTAGTTGATCTAATATTTCTCCTTTTAAATTTTAAATGCGGTTATATCACTTCTAATCTCATCTTCCGATGTCACGTCTATCTGACCGTCTCCCTGGTAAAAACAGAAATAAAGTAAGTACATAATATTTCTGGCATTTCGCTATCGCTGCCTGTGATTTAATACTGGCCGTTCCTTAACGGCCCTATTCCCATCTCGAATTTCCTTTTTTATTTATGTGCCTGCAGAATATTTTATTACATTGCTTTATGTTCCTTGCAAATTTAATCGCATAGTTCCCCTTTGCATTCCTACTTTGTTTGACTTCTCTCCTATCTCTTTGTATTCTTCCTTGCCATTATTTCACCTATTGTCCATTTTCTTAGTGTTCGCCTCTTTTTTTATCCTCATTTTTTTTTCTTTTGCCTTTATTCATCCATGGCGTCTCATTAGTGTTTAGCTTGTTCTTGATTTTTAGTGCAATATATTTTCCTGCACTCTGCTGAATACCGTTTTAAATGTTTCCCATTGTTGTTCTACATCATTGCTTGCCAATATCGCTGTACATTTTATTTTCCAAGTTCTATCCTCAGCCCCTCACATACGCATTTTCTCCAATCTGTTACCCTGATCGTCATCATACTTATGTCCTTCTCAATTATTAGCTGAAAGATTATTATATTATGGTCACTGTTACCTAGATGCTGCCCCACTTTTTCTTCTCTTATCTGCTCTGGTTCATTCCCCATTACTCGATCCAGTCGCTAATCCTCCCTTTTCGGCTTCTTGCATATTGGGTTAGAAAGGAATCATTTGAACATAGTCGGAACTCCATTCCCCTATCCCCTTTACCTACCTCTTCTGCACAATTAATTTCGGGGCAGTTTAAATTTCCCATTAATATTATTTTTTTTACTAATTTCTCAAACTTTTTTTCCATATTTCTTCCTTCATCTCTTCTTCCAACATTAGTGGTCTATAGACTACCTCTATTAGTGTGATTGAACCTTCATTATCTTTTATCTCTATCCACGTGGATTCTATTTCTGTCTAACTGATAACTCTGTCATGTTTTTACTGCCATTATGTTATCTCTAATAAGCAGAGCTAACCCACTTCCTATTTTGCCCACTTTTTCTTTTCTAAATATGTTATGCCCTGCAATGTTTAATTCCCAGTCCTGCTTTCTCTAGCCATGGCAAAGTATTCCCTACAATATCTGGTTCATCGCAACATAATATTGCCTCCAGTTCCCCTGTTTTGTTACGGACAGAGTGTGTATTGCTCTACAGAGAGTTAACTCATGTTTAATAGCAGTTCTTGTCACTTTATTTTCAACCATCTTTTTACTCCCTATTTCTATAACTCTATTTATTACCTAGAGTCTATGACCTCCCTTAGTTTGTTCCTTCCTATGTTCTGCGTTCCTGTTTCGTTTATATTTAGTCTGGTTTCATTTCTTATAGATCCCTTGTTACGAATGCTTCGTGCATTCAGATAAACAGCCTTTACTTTTAGCTTTCTTACCATTATCCCCTGCTTTCTCCTTGTTCGCTGATGCACTATTACCATTAAGCTCTCTGTTCTTTCCTGTCACACTCTGCTTATCTTTATCCAAATCGATACACTGCTCCAATGCCTTGAATTTTAGCTGAAAGGCCTATGAACAGTCAAGTTATTAGATTCAACAGGATACATGTCCCAGCCCGGTTTAATGGAGCCCCTTCAATATGGAGCAGCTCACTCTTTCTCCAGTACTGGTGCCAGTGCCCATGAATCGAAACCTCTTCCTCCCAAACCATTCTTCCAGCAAAACATTTAACTCTCAGTTCTGCTTATCACGGTGGCAATTTGCACGTGGATGATGTCACAATCCAGAAATTATTACTTTTGAGGTCCTGCGATTTAAATTGTATGCTCGCTCCTCAAACTCAGCAGAACCTCATTCCCAGTTCGACGTATGTCTGTGGTTCCGACGTGGAATACGACCACTGGATCCTCCCCCTCCCACTACAAATGTTTCTCTAGCTGCGGGGAGATATCCTTAAACCTGACAGGCAACAGAGCCTTCGGAACACCGGTCCTGGCTGCAGAAAACAGTATTTCTCCCCCTGACTATGCTGTCCTCTACCACAACTACATTCATTTTCACTCGTCCCACTGGAATGGCCTCCTATGCCAAGGTGCCGTGGTCAGTTTGCTCATCCATACTGCAGACTTTGCCCTCATCCACACAGGCAGCAAGAACCTCATACCTGCTGAATACGTACTAAGCCGAGGCTCCTCCATCACTGCACCTGGGGTCACCTTACCTGCCTGAGTCGCAGTCACACCCTCCTGTTCCTGACCACTAACCAGGCCTGTTCCACTACCTAACCGAAGGGGTGTGACTGCCCCCTGGATCAAAGTGTCAAGGTAACTCTCCCCCGCCCTGATGCCTCGCAATGTCTGCACCTCGGTCTCCTGTTCAACAACTCTGAGAAGAAGTTCCTCGAGGTGCAGGCACTAAGTGCAAACGTGGTCATCAGGAATCGCGATTCTCGACACAAACATATCACCCGCACTGCCATCACTATATAACCTCGTTTTAGTTATTTAATTAATTAATGTTTATGCATTCAATTAACTTAGCTCATAATTTAGTTTTTAAATACTTACTAAATCTAGTTCAAGTTATAGGTTGAACCCACTTCGCTGGCTGAGAGTAAAATAAACTGTAAAACTCACCAACCAATCACCTACCTGCTGTCCGGTGACGTCACTCCATGATAATTCGTTGTTGTTTTTGAATTTCCCGAATAAATATGCCGCTGCTGCTCAGGTCTGCCCCGCCCCAGGATCTTTCCTCCCGCTGCTTTTATGCCGCCGCTCCTCATCTTGTTCAGATCCGCTTTCATGGTTATGTCCTTTCTGGTACTGAGCAATTAGAGGAATGTACTTGATAGCTTTGCCACTACAAGAAACATCGGAACCATGCAGAGGGAGATTCTATCCAAACATCGACAGAACCCCTACCCCCTCTCCCAGCTTTTTGTAGATAGCCAGAAATGGCAGGGATGGCTTGTATCGGATGCCTCCAGCTGCCTGATCTTGGGTTATCGCTGTGTGTGCTGAAGTGAAGTGTTGCCCGTGAATGCGAGACCAGCATGCGATGTGCATGATGAAGATTCCATGAAGAATGGGTCCAAGACATGGCCAGTCACGCTTGAGTCAGCACTACAAGAAGTTCTCAATGTGGCTCTGGAGAGAGTAATGTGTAAAGCAAATGGGTAGATATCTGCAGAAGAGAATAGATCGAGATAGATATATGATGCTGATGAGATTTTTTTAGGTTTAGCCTTCAGTAATCTAATGCCAAAGGTGGGGTATTGTTAGGAAATAGTTAATCAGACTGCCTAAAGTGTGCTAATGTTATACTGTATTGCTTTATCGTTCTATAGCTTTAATTTTAATATGTAGCCTCGGCCTGTTAAGCAGGGAAGGAGCAAAGGCATGGATGAGGGTTTCAGCAGCAGATGAGCTGAGGCAGGGCCGGAGACGGGCAATGTTATGGAGGTGGAAATAGGCGGTCTTATGCCGCTGATATGTGGTTGCAAGCTCATGCAGGGTCAAATATGACACGAAGGTTGCGAACAGTCTGTTTCAGCCTCAGACAGATGCTAGGGAGAGGGATGGAGTCGGTGACTATGGAACGGAGTTTGTGGAGGGGACTGAAGACAATGGCTTCGGTCTTCCCAATATTTAAGTGGAGACAATTTCTACTCATCCAGTACTGGATGTCGGACAAACAGTCTGACAATTTAGAGACGGTGGAGGGGACGAGAGAAAAGGTCGTGAGTTAGAGCTGGGTGTCGTCACCGTACATGTGGAAACTGACGCCGTGGTTTCGGATGGTGTCGCCAAGGGGCAGCAGAGAGTTGAGAAATAGGAGGGGAGCAAGAATACATCCTTCGGGGACCTCAGAGGAAATGATGCGGGAGTGGGAAGAGGGAATTTCGCTTCAAAGCCCACCCGACAAAGTGATCGTTACGCAAGGAAAACTACCCTTATTGATCAAGGATAAGACGATGAAAGTCTCCATATATGGAGTTATATGTTAACTATCATAACGTTATATAATGCATCATTGTGTGGATGGTCACAGAGAGGGAGTGAGACAAATTGTAATCAAATTGGCTCTTTATACTGCGTATTCTGAGTCTTAAAAGCTTAAGATACTGAGCTGAGAACTGTAAGACGTTTCAATCGCCAAGCAACCATCATTAGGTATGGCTACAACTTTCAACTGTATGTTTAAGTACTATTGCAAGGACTGTGTGCTCAATAAACCTATGACACCTCACATCAATTTTCAAAAACCTTATTGAAAACTTTCCTCTATCAATAGCCTGAGTACTTTAATAGTCCGTGGTGTTCATATATAATTTGTGATAAAGTGCCCCCTTGACGCGTCACTCGTTCACGTTCCACTTTATGCTGACCTTCTGAAAACAAACAAACTCCACTTGGTTTCAGGTCCCCGGAGCCCCTGCTCTGCAAATCCGGCTCGCATCCAGCTTCTGGGGAAGTGGTGATGAGTTGCTGGCGGATCTGAGAAGTAGGTTGATTATCATTTAAGTAGTTTTAGACGAACACTATTTATGCCAAGAGTCAGGCAGCAGGTTGGGGTTTTAATTCCGTCAGCCAGCGATGTATCTGCACCCAGCTACAATCGTGAGAAGGCGCCGTCAAACATGGCCGAAAGCACGTCACAGAAACATGGCCGACGGCACGTCAGACAGCCAGCAAACACAGAGGGAGAGAGACTGACGCTGACTGAAGCTCAATGACACACAGAGCCTAGCGTCACACAGACTGCAGACTGACGTCACACAGACTGCAGACTGACCTCACAGAGACTGCAGACTGACGTCAAACAGACTGTCGTCATACAGATTGCAGACAGAGTCACACAGACTGCAGACAGAATCGCACAGGCTGCAGACTGATGTCACACAGACTGCAGAGTCACACAGACTGCAAACTGACGTCACATAAATGCAGACAGTGTGACACAGATTGCAGACAGAGTCACTCAGACTGCAGACTTAAATCACACAGATGCCAGCATTACGTCACACTGACTGCAGACTGACGTCAAACAGTCTGCAGACAGACGCTTCACAGAATGTAGAATGACGTCACACAGGCAGCAGGCAGTGTCACACGGATTGTAGAATGACGTCACAGAGACGGCAGACAGTCGCACAGACTGCAGACTGACTTCACACGGACTGCAAAATGACGTCACACACACTGCAGGAGCGTCACACAGACTGCAGACAGCGTCACACAGACAGCAGACTGATGTCACACAGAACACAGGCAGAGTCAAACAGACTGCAGAATTACGTCACACTGACTGCAGACTGACGTCAAACAGAACGCAAACAGAGTCACGCAGACTGCAAAATTCCGCCACACAGACTGCAGAATTCCGCCACACAGACTGTATACTGACGTCGCACAGACTGCAGACTGACGTCACACAGACTGCAAACTGACGTCACACAGAATGCAGTTAGCGTCACACAGACTGCAGACAGAGTCACAACGACTGCAAAATTCCGCCATACTGACTGCAGAATTCCGCCACACAGACTGCAGACTGACGTCACACAGATTGCATACTGACGTCACACAGACTGCAGACTGACGTCATATAGACGACAGTCAGACGTCACACAGCGTGTAGAGTGACGTAAGACATACTGCAGATAAACGTCACACAAATTACAGACTGCACGGTGTCACCAGAGGACGGGGAATCATAGAATCATGGAATGGTTACAGCAGAGAAGGAGTCTATTCGGCCTGTCGAGCCCCTGCCGGCTCTATGCAACAGCACTTCAGCGAGTCTCACTCCCCCGCACTTCCGCCGTAGCCCTGCAATTTCTTATCCTTCAGGTACTTATCCAATTTCCTTTTGCGCGTCATGATTGAAACTGCTTCCACTACCCTCTCAGGCAGTGCATTCCAGATCCTAACCTCTTGCTGCGTAAAAAAATGTTCTTCCTCATGACGCCTTTTGTTTTTCTGGCAATCAACTTAAATCTGTGTCCTCTGGTTCTCCACCCTTCCGCCATTGGAAACAGTTTCTCTCTGCCTACTCCGTCTAGACGCCCCTACTCTGTCGAGCACCTCTATCAAATCTCCTGTCAACCTTCTCTGCTCCAAGGAGAACAAAAACAGCGTCTTTAATCTATCCACATAACTGAAGTCACTCATCCAAGGAACCATTTTTGTAAAAGTTTTCGGCACCCTCTCTAAGGCCTTCACATCCTTCCGACAGTGTTGTGCGCAGAATTGGACACAATACTCCAGTTGAGGCTGAACCAGTGTTTTATAAAGTTTCATCACAACTTCCTTGCTTTTGCACTCTATGCCTCTATTTATGAAGCCCAGGAGCCCGTATGCTTTTTTAACCACTTTCTCAAAATGCCCTGCCACCCTCATCGATTTGTGTACATATGGGTCTTCTGTATTCATGCACCCCCTTTAGAATTGTGCCCTTTAGTTTATATGGTCTCACCTCGTTCTTCCGATCAAAATGTCTCACTTCACAATTTTCGACGTAAAATTTCATCTGCCACGTGTCATCCATTCCACCGGCCTGTCCATGTCCTCTTGAAGTCTATCACTATCTTCCTCACTGTTGACTATACTTCCTAGATTTGTGTCACCTGCAAATTTTGAAATGGTGCTCTGGGGCAATCTGGGGATTGTTAAGGGAACGGGGGAGATAGGGAGAAAGAGCAAAAGAAAAATCACAGCAGATGGGGGAAAGTAATCGGAAAGGGAGGTTTAAAAAATCCAGAGAGGTAACAGAAAAAACAGGTTAGAGCTTGATGACCTACATTGGCTCCCATTTAAGCAACACCTCGATTTTAAAATTCTCAAACTTATTTTCAAATCCCTCCATGGCCTCGCCCCTCCTTATCTCTGTAATCTTCTCCAGCTCTATTATCCCCTTAGGTCTCTGTGCTCCGCCTACTGTGGCCTTTTGAACATCCCCGATTTTAAATGCTCCGCCCCTGGCGGTCCTGCCTTTCAGTCGCCTAGGTCCGAAGCTGTGGAATTCCCTCCCTAAATCTCTCTGCATCTCCACTTCGCTTCCTACTTTAAGACGCTCCTTAAAACTACATCTTCGACCACGAATGTGTGTATCTGCCCTAACATCTCCTTATTTGGCTCGGTGTCCAATTTACTTTTTTTTTCAAACTCCTGTGAAGCGCCTTGGGACGTTTTATTACGGTAAACGCGCTATATAAATATAAGTTGTTGTTGAACTAAAACAAAGAAACTTCTGAAAAAGAACAATGGAAGTTATGGAATGAAAGGAAAGTCTGAGAATTTTATCTGTGCAGGTGAGTGAGGCCCCCCACGGTAGATCAGCCTATTGTTCATCTGTACTCAATAGTTGAAGATCTGAGCAATGTACCTGTGCAGGTGAGTGATGCCCAAAATGTTGGATCAGCCGAATGCCCATCTTCTCTCAATGGTTAAAGATCTGAGCAATAAACCTGAGCAGGTGAGTGAGTCCCCCCACGGTGGATCAGCCCTCTGCTTGTCTGTACTTATCAGTTAAAGATCTGAGAAATGTACCTGCACCTGATACATCTGTGAGTGAGGCAAGTGAATAATAGAGAGAGACACCACCAAAGGGAAATAGATAAATGTGTCACTGAATACATTGAGCGAAACAGAGAGACAATGACAGAGAGAGAGAGATATATGTGATACTGAATGCAGTGAAAGACACAGAAATACACCAACAAAGGGAGATAGATAAAGGTGACACTAAATACAGTGAGTGACATCGAGAGACAACAACAGAGGGAGATACATAAATGTGAGACCAAATACAATGAGTAATACAGGAAGAAACCAACAGAGAGAGAAAGATCCAGGTGTGTATTAATAAATATAGTGTCACGGGAAGGGAACAGTTTAACTAGGGTTGTGCTGACAATACCCCATTATAATGCCACCTTATCCTGTGTATCGGGGTAAAGGGATCAGCACTGTTCTGTGTAACACAAATTGACAATGTGAGGGCTCATTAAACACAGCCTGACTGAGGTAGAGCGACCTTATGTAATATAAACAGAGACCTGTTGTGGTGCAGTAATAACTGAGACAGAGCCAAGAATAATATAAACAGAGACATGGCCTAGTGTAATATAAACAGAGACAGGGTCTAGTGTAATATATACTGAGACAGGGTCAAATGCAGTAATAACTGAAACAGGGCCGAGAGTAATATAAAAAGAGACAGGGTCCTGTGCAGTAATAACTGAGACAGGCTCCAGCGTGTTATAAACAGAGTAAGGTCTAGTGCAGTAATAACTGAGACAGGTTCCATAGTGTTATAAACAGAGACAGGGTCTAGTGCAGTAATAACTGAGACAGGCTCCAGAGTGTTATAAACAGAGACAGGGTCTAGTGCAGTAATAACTGAGACAGGCTCCAGAGTGTTATAAGCAGAGACAGAGTCTAGTGCAGTAATAACTGAGACAGGCTCCAGAGTGTTATAAACAGAGACAGGGTCTAGTGCAGTAATAACTGAGACAGGCTCCAGAGTGTTATAAACAGAGACAGGGTCTAGTGCAGTAATAACTGAGACAGGCTCCAGAGTGTTATAAACAGAGATAGGGTCTAGTGCGGTAATAACTGAGACAGGTTCTGGTGTAATATAAAAAGAGGCAGGTTCTAGTGCAGTTATAACTGAGACAGGCCTAGTGCAAACACAGAAAGCTAGCACGCAGGCACAGCAAGCAAGAAGGAAGCCAAATGGCATGTTGGTCTTTACTGCAAGGGGTTTGGGGAATAAGATTAAGGAAGTCTTGCTACAATTGTACAGGGCCTTGGTGAGACCACACCTGGAGTACTGTGCACAGTTTGGTCTCCTTATCTAAGGAAGGATATACATGCCTTGGAGGCGGTGCAACGAATGTTCACTAGATTGATATCTGGGATGAGAGGGCGGTCCTATGATGAGAGATTGTGCAGAATGGGCCTATCCTCTCTGGAGTTTAGAAGAATGAGAGGTCATCTCATTGAAACATACACGATTCTGAAGTGGCTTGACAGGGTAGTTGCTGAAAGGTTGTTTCCCCTGGCAGGAGTGTCTAGAACTAGGGGGCATGTCTCAGAATAAAGGGTAGGCTATTTAAGACTGAGATGAGGAGGAATTTCTTCACTCAGAGGGTAGGGAATATTTGGAATTCTCTGCCCCAGAGGGCTATGAATGCTGAGTCTTTGAACATATTCAAGGCTGAGATAGATAGATTTTTGGACTCTTGGGGATTCAAGCGATATGGAGATCGGGCAGGAAAGTGGAGTTGAGGTCGACGATCAGCCATGATCTTATTGAATGGCGGAGCAGGCTCGAGTGGCCGTATGGCCTACTCCTGCTCTTATTTCTTATGTTCTTATGTCTAGTGCAGTAATAACTGAGGCAGGGTCTAGTGTGACGTCAGTCTGTGTGACGTCAGCCTGCAGTCTGTGTGATGTCAGTCAACAGCCTGTGTGTGTCCCTGAGCTTCAGTCAGGGTTGCTCTCTCTCGCTCTGTGTTTGAGGAACGTGTGTCTGCTGGTTGTCTGACGTGCCGTCGGGCATATTTAACGGCTATGGGAATTGAGGGGAACACAGCAAATATTTATTTAGAAATAGATGTGATGAGAATATCAGGGACACATGGTAACTATTTAATTATAAATATAGGGACTCAAGGAAACACAACCACTATTTAATTAGAAAGAGGGGCGAGGAATCACAACTATATTGATTTGAATTTGTCACGGTAATGCAATGGTTAACTTTTGCATGCCTTTGCTTTCTACTTTATCTGTTGAATTTGGATGATGTGGTTGATTACACATCTTCTGTTCACGATTCTAGCTGGGTGCAGATACATCGCTGACTGACGGCATTAAAACCTGTGCCTGCTGCCTGACCCTTGGCTTAAATACTGTTGGTCGTCTGAATCTAGTTAAAAGAGAATGTGCCTATTGCACAAAACTGCCCGCAACTCATCGTCACTTCCCCTTAGAAGCTGGATGCGGGCCGGATAGCAGAGCCTGGGCTCCCCGGGGACCTTAAACCATGTGGAGTTTGTTTGTTTGGGGAACGTCAGCATAAAGTGGAATGTGAGTTACGGGTAAAGAGGGCATTTAATCACAGTTAATAAATAAAGCCCATTGAAAATTGAAGTACTAAGGCTGTTGTTAGAGTAAACTTTTCAATAAAGTTCTTGAAACTTGGACTGAGATTTCATAGGTTTATTGAGCCCACAGTATGTGCAATAGTACTTAAACATACACGTAAAATGTAGCACTTACAACCACAGCTGATGATGGTTGGTTAGGGATTGAGATGTCTTAAATTTCTGAGCTCAGTATCCAGGCTTTCACGAATCGGAATACTCAGTACAAACAGCCAGTTGTATTACATTGGTCCCACTGCCTCTCCGTGACCATCCACACAATATTGCATTATGTAGCTACATGAAAGTTAAACTGTAACTCCATATAAGGAGACTTTCATCGACTTATCCTTGATCAATAAGGTCAGTTTTCCTGACTTAACGATCTCCTTGTCTGGTGGGCTTACAAGCGTAATTACCTCAGAGCCGTTACCTTATCGATAGTTTCACTCGTGATCCAAACATTTCAATTCTACCAAGTGAAACCGTTAATTATAAGTCTGCCTTAGTTTTTGGATCATTCTGCCAATTAAAATGATGATGTATGCCCCGATATTATCCTTTGTAGATCTAACTGTCTTCCAACATTGTAACAAATTATTAAAGTTCTCTGAAATTTTTGAATCAGTTTGCAATGGCATGTGTTTAATTAAATCTCTAATTGCTGCATCCTGAGACTGACCATTGCTGCAGGGGAATTTTAAATGACTTATACTTCTAACTAAACAGGAACAGGCTAAAGATTAACATTACTACAATAGAGAGATAAACCAATACAGTATAATATTAGCAGACTTTAGTACAGTCTGATTAACCCTTTCCTACAATCTCCCCTCCGTTTGCGCTAGATTACTTAAGACCAAATCTAAGCAATATCACATCAGCATCATATATCTATCACAATCTTTACTCTTCTGCAGATCTCTACCCATTTGTTTTACACATTACTCTCTCCAGAGCCACATTAATCATTTCATGTAGTGGTGATGTCACCGTGACTGATATGTCTTGAATAAATTTCACAGGATTACATGGGATATACGGCACAGAGACAGACCATTCGGCCCAACCAGTCCATGCCGGTGTTTATGCTCCACTTGAACCTCCTCCCGTCTTTCCCCATCTAAATCTATCAGCATAACCCTCTATTCGCTTCTCCCTCATATGCTTGTCTAGCCTCCCCTTAAATGCATCTATACTATTCGCTTCAACCACTCCCTGTGGTAGCGAGTTCCACATTCTCACCACTCTTTGGGTAAAAATGTTTCTACTGAATTCCCTATTGGATTTCTTGTTGACTCTCTTATATTGATGGCCTCTAGTTATGCTCTTCCCCACAAGTGAAAATATTGGGCTCGATTTTGCCAGGCCCGAGGAGGCGGGATTGAAGGCGTGTGAGGTGGTAAAATCGCAAAAAATGGCGGGCGGGCCCGAGCCCGCCTCCATCCCACCTCCGAGCAATTTTCCCAAATGCGTGTTTGCTGACCCCGTTTCAATCCCGCCTCCAAGAGGCGGGATAGGCCCTTAACAACCAGTTAAGTGCATCTCTAATCCCATTTTGAGAGGCCTTTCTGATTTTACCACTTTTCCCACGATCCTGCACGTCTCCTCTGGAACCTGGCGGCCTCACAAGTGGACTGTTACTGACAGCTGCAGCTCCACCATTAAAAAGGAGTTTTCAGCAATCATCATTTGCAGTTGGCAGAACTTTGTTGTCTCAGGTCTGGAGGAACTTTAGCAGGCATACCCATTGTTGTGGAAGTTTGGAGCCTGACACCCATCTCCAGTGTGACCTCCTGCGAAACCCCTCTCGCTTCCTCAACTGAGGCATATACGAGAAGCATGGGATCCATTTATTTCCTTTCTTCCTGGACATCAGATTCGGACGAAGACCAGCCGTAGCAGTAGCAGAACCATGAACAACAGCATCACCAGCAGCAGCAGCAGCATCAACAGGAGTGCCAAGCTGCTCCTCACCCACCTGAAGCTGCACAGGCCAGAAGGCGCCAGCGCGCAACCACATTGCTGCCCGAGATGCAAGGGAAGCACTTGACCAGATTTGCTTAGCCTGCACAATCAAACACTTTTGCCTCGCACCTTCTTATCAGACCATCGACAATGGCCAGGAACCTGCGGATTCCTATCACTCTGACCACCATACTGACAATTGCAAGTCATCCTAAGCCCTCAATGTGGAAGTCCCATTTGCGAAATGACAGACGTCACAAATTCAGCAGTTTGCCAGCAGAATTTTTAATCACATCAAGCAAGTGCTGGCATTTCACGGTTAAATACAAAATTACACACAAGTGACTACCCTTGTGACTACTTGTGCATTATTTTTGTTTTACACGTGCTCCTACGTGGTGCTTCCCCTGTGGCTTCAGCAGATGTGGAGGCCCCTTGCTCACTTTCTTGCTGCTCCTGCCTCGACACCTTTGGCGGCGTCCTCTGGGGTTGCCAGCCTGTGAGGGTTCGGCAACAGTCTGCTGCTCCTGCGGCTGTGCAGGTGTTGAGACGCCGATCTCAGTTGGGTGAGGACTCTTGTGGGACTCTGACCGAGGGCTTTCCAGTGGCTTGGTCGTGTGATCACTTGGAGAGTAGCCCCCACTTCCTTGTTGTCTGCCACCAACATCCCTCTCATGGGTCAGCCCCACCTCAGTGCTTGCAAGTGGATTGAGACCTTGCTGCACATCAGGGGGGCCATGGGGACCCGTATCGGCACTGGAAGTCCTACTCAGAAGGACTTCCATGAAGGTCTGGTTTCTGTGTTCAATAGATGACCATCGCTCCTCAAGAGATGCCAGTCTATTCTGACCAATGACCATGTGTTCTACACTCTGGCGACTTATCTCCTCCATAGCCATAGCCATCCTCTCCTCTACTGTAGCCATCCTTTCCGTGGTGATGCATTCATGTGCCAATGACTCCACAAAGGCTCTGCTCATTTTCGCTATGGACTCCTACATTCGCACCACACTCGCAGCGACCCTGGAGACAAAACCTGCCAGAGACGCCTGCATCTGTTCCAGGAGTTCCAGCACCGCTGATCTTATGGATGGACCCAGAGGCAGAGGGTCAACATGCAGCTGACCCGAGCTAGGAGAGTCCTGCTACTAGGACTCTCCACTGCTGTCCCTGTCTCAACTATCTGCTGTTGCTCACTTGTGGTACACCACGTGACAACACTACTCTATCTCGCGATGTTCCCTCCGAGGTGTGAGTGTCTGCGCTGGTGCTGGCTGCGCTGATTTCTGCTGAGGAGGTGCCCTCAGAGGTTGCAGCTTCCTCTGAGGAGTGGTGAGGCTCATGCTCTTCCGCCTGGACGGTGGGGACGGCTGCTCGCGATGGTCCTAGGGTGGAGTAAAGGAAAGAGTCAGAGATGTGAGTCCAAGGTTACATGCACATTGCATATTGCAGATAATCATAAGTCAGTCTGCTGGAGCATCAGAATCATTATCAGTGACTCATGCAATGTCAATGAGAGAGATGATAAACTATTCTGTCACCAGCTTGCTCTGATGCACCGATCTGTCTGTCCCCCACTTGCGCATCCTCCTCCACTCCCATGATCTCCAGGACCGCCTCCTCCCAGGTGGTGAGCTGGGCTACTGAGGGAGGCCCTCCTCCTGTCGTCGCTCTTTACCTCTTATTGTGAGCTCTCTTTTCCTGCAATGAGGGAGACAAGTGGAGTTTGAGTGAGAATGAAGGAGTGTAGAGAATCTATATCATTGATGGTTAGAAGGAGATAAATTCGGAGTGAGGTGGCAAGACCATGTGCCCTTCCTGTGTGTTGTAAGTTGTTTTCATAGCATCACAGCGATAGGGAGTGTGAGGGCTGCATAGTCGAATAGTTAGGTGAATGTGACCATACAGAGAGAGGGAATGGGTAAGGGCGCAGGGATGTCAGTGTCAAGTGGGATGTGGAGGAAGAGGTTGTCAAAGCTGAGTGCTGGTGAGGAGAGGCAATGGGGTTCAGATTGACGGTGATGGGAAATTCATACTCACTTTTCCAGTGAGCAGCAGGTCATGAAGCCTCTTCCTGCACTGAAGCCAGGTTCTGCGGGTTATGGACAACGAGTTGACCTCCGCTGCCACCTGGATCCACACAGCCTTGGTTTGATGGGAAGGCTTCTTCCTCCCTGAAGAAGGGAAGAGCACCTCCTTATTAGCTCTGCCTCCCTCAATTAAAGCTTGCAGAGCGACGTCATCAAATCGAGGTGCAGACCTAGGTCTCAGGCTGGCCATTCTTCCTGCAGGTGCCTCTGACGTGCAAAGGCAGAAGCTTGGCAGTCTGCAGAGGAAGCAAGGCTTATTGCAGACCTTAAACGCTGCAGCAATGATGACGTCATCGGAAGCGATATTCAGACTGGAAAAACTCTCTGGCCATGGGTTCCCACACGTTGGAACTCAAATGGCCAATTATGTTAAAATTGCATCAATCTCCCACATCGATTTAGATTCGGGTGGCTAACACGAAATGCGGATGACACAACCCTAGCCCGCCCCTGAATCACAATCCAGCCCAAAGACTCTGTAAGGATGACTGAAGTGGAAAATTGATACTGACACAGGCTCTAAAATGGGTACAGTTCTATTTCACAGCACTGATTTACAGAGGCCAGGAGATGCATAAACATTTTCAGCTTTTATCTTTGATTCATTTCTGAGCAGCAGCGAATACATTTTGCGCATTATCTTCTCCAGCGGCAGGAGCTGGTGAGCGGCCTGGGCAGGGACCGCATTATTGGTACACGACTGGCAGTGTCAGCTGTGGCTCAGTGGGTAGCACACTCGCCTCTGAGTCAGAAGCTTGTGGGTCCATGTCGGGACTTGAGCACATCAAGCTAGGCTGACACTCCAGTGCAGTGCTGAGAGAGTGCTGCACTGTCGGAGGTTAAACCGAGGCCCCATCTGCTCTCTCAGGTGGACTTAAAGATCCCAGGGCACTATTTCGAAGAAGAGCAGGGGAGTTATCCCTGGTGGCCTGGCCAATATTTCTCCCTCAATCAACATAACAAAAACAAATTATCTGGTCATTATCACATTGCTGATTGTGGGAGCTTGCTGTGCACAAATTCGCCGCCGTGTTTCCCACATTACAGCAGTGACTACACTTCCAAAGTACTTAATTGTCTGTAAAGCGCTTTGAGACATCCGGTGGTTGTGAAGGCGCTATATAAATGCAAGTCTTTCTTTTCTTTCTTAGGGCGGACATTAGTGTGTGGCCCTCAACAGCTCAGCGAAACTTGTTAAGTGGCCCTTCAGCCCAAACAGTTTCCACCCCTCATCTAAAGTAAGAGTAATAGAAAAGTCAAAAGTGTTGACAGGCCATATCATCCTGTGTGTCAAATCACCAATAATTTCACTATCAGGATTCAGTAGCGAGTGTGAAAGGGAATATAATACAATTTTACAACAGTGAGGGCAATTTTGTTACATCTCGATTCATTCAGTTACATATTTAGAACACAACAATGACACACTGTTGTCCAACTGTTAATCATTCATGTTTATTTGATATAAATTTGTTCTGTGTTCATTTTATTTTTTTCTAATGTTTCACCTGTACAACTGTGGAATTTGGTGATAATTAATTGAAATTTTCAGTCCGATATAATTTACAACTTTCAGTACAGTCCATACATGAGCGTTACACTGATAATCAAATACAAGTGTTCGGTCTGAGGACAAACACTTTGACATTTAGAATTCACGTGTTCGAAATTATGTGGACTATGTTTGCAGATAATTTCATGCAGAACAATCAACTATGAAATCTATCAGTACACTTGTACACTAATCTTTTACAAAAATGAACAATTTGAATCAGCAGGCACAACACGTAGAGGCGGAACTAATATTTGGCATGTTTTTTGCACTGATCAACTGAACAAATATAATTATTTAACAAGAGAACATTTTGGAGACTCCTTATAACCCGGTCAGGAATCAAGGGCTTCCAGCCCAGGAAAAGCATGGCCTGTAGCGTTCTCCCTGCATTCCCTTGAATGGAAGTTTTTTCTTACTAATTTATGGGATGTGGGCGTCGCTGGCAAGGCCAGCATTTATTGCCCATCCCTAATTGCCCTCGAGAAGGTGATGGTGAGGCGCCTTCTTGAACCGCTGCAGTCCGTGTGGTGAAGGTACTCCCACAGTGCTGTTAGCGAGCGTATTCCAGGATTTTGACCCAGCGACGATGAAGGAACGGAGATATACTTCCAAGTCAAGATGGTGTGTGACTTGGTGCAGAACTTGGAGCTGGTGGTGTTCCCGTGCACCTGCTGCCCTTGTCCTTCTAGTTGGAAGAGGTCGCGGGTTTGGGAGGTGCTGCCGAAGAAGCCTCGGCGAGTTGCTGCAGTGCATCTTGTAGATGGTACACACTGCAACCACGGTACGCCGGTGGTGGAGGGAGTGAATGTTTAAGGTGGTGGATAATCTAGTTTGTCCTGTATGGTGTTGAGCTTCTTGAATGTTGTTGGAGCTGCACTCATCCAGGCAAGTGGAGAGTTTGAATCGTAGAATGATACAGCAAAGAATGAGGCCATTCAGCCCATCGTGTCTGTGCCGGCTCTTTGGTAGAGCTGTCCAATTAGTCGCACTCCCTTGCTCTTTCCCCATAGCCCTGTATCTTTTTTTCCCCTTCAAGTATTTATCTAATTCTCTTTTGAATGTTACTATTAAATCTGCTGCCACCGCCCTTTCAGGCAGTGCATTCCAGATCACAACAACTCGCTGCGTAAACTCTGGTTCTTCTGTCAAGTTAGGGCAAGAACTGCAGGAACATACACATACTGTACTTTACACCGAGATGAGAGCCAGAGCCGCCAGAATCCACCATCCACCCAATGCCGAAATGATCGCCCCCTCACACCGTACCACCACCAGCTCCCCATCTTTGTCCCTGTCCAACCTCACCACGGTCCCCTGCTTCCTCATTCCCTTGAGAAGAAAGTTGCTGCCACCTTCCCAAGAGCTCTGATTTTCGACTCGAAACACCTCGTAAGGTGGAATCAGAACCTCCTGCTCCTCCGGGAAATGCGAGAAGTTTTGGATGCGGACCCCGTAGAGTGAGCGTATCTCTAACATGGTGTTGGTGTTTGTGGAGCTGTTGGTGTAGTTAATGGCGATCTGTTGATCAAGAGACGAAGAGGCAAAGTATCCAAATCTCACGTATGAGCCCAGCTGAGCCTCCGCCTTCCTCGAGAACCCTCTGTAAGTCTGCGGTACCGGGCGGCACGAATCGGTGCCCAGTTTCTCAAGGGCGACGGAGAGAAGATAATGAAAGCTTTTGAAGTTGAAATTCTTGGCGTAGATGGAGTCAGTCGCTCCGTACAGTCTGACCGCTTCATTGAACATTTTGTAGAACCCGTTGTTTTGGGGGCTGCTTGCCGTGTAGGCATACAGCGCCAACATGTGCTCTTTTCTCAGTCCATTGGGTATCTTCGATTTCATGTGGCCACATGCGAACTCCCAGACGGTATCAAACGTCTTGTTCTTCTGTCTCTCTTCCCGGATGTAGTCTATGGCTATCTGGTCAGATTCCTCGCTCTGGGTGAAGATGTAAGCTGCAGAACCTTTCGCCATGTCCAGTCGGATGACATTTTCCCCGTTCTTTCCGTTGACAGCAAGTATGTTCTGGTCTGTAAAACAAAGCCGGAATCTGACCAACCCACGCCAGCACATTCAGATCAGTGACCCCAAACTGCGGGACAATTGCTAAAGAAATACTTGCATTTCGAGAGCACCATTCACGACCGCTCACCGTTTTTCAGCCAACTAAGTACTTTTTGAAGTGCGGTCACTGTCGGAAATGCGGCAGCCAATTTGCGCACAGCAAGCTCCCACAAACAGCAATGTGATAACGACCAGATAGATAATCTGTTTTTTTTAGTGATGTTGATTGACCTGCAATATTAACCGGCAAGAACTGCCCTTGCTCTTCTATCGAAGTAGTGCCATGGGATCTTTTACATCCACCGAAGAGGGCAGAAGGGGCTTCGGTTTGACACTCAATACCGCACTGGAGTGTCAGCCTAGATTGGTTGTGCTCAAGTCTCTGGCGTGGGTCTTGAACCCACAAACCTGAATGACTCAGAGGCTAGGGTGCATCCTAGGGGGTCACCATTAACCAGAAACTTAACTGGACCAGCCACATAAATACTGTGGCTGCAAGAGCAGGTCAGAGGCTAGGTATTCTGCAGCGAGTGTCTCACCTCCTGACTCCCCAAAGCCTTTCCACCATGTACAAGGCACAAGTAAGGAGAGTGATGGAATACTCTCCACTTGCCTGGATGAGTGCAGCTCCACCAACACTCAAGAAGCTCGCCACCATCCAGGACAAAGCAGCCCGCTTGATTGGCACCCCATCCACCACCTTAAACATTCACTCCCTCCACCACCGGCGTACCGTGGCTGCAGTGTGTACCATCTACAAGATGCACTGCAGCAACTCGCCAAGGCCTCTTCGGCAGCACCTCGCAAACCCGTGACCTCTTCCACCTAAAAGGACAAGGGCAGCAGGCGCATGGGAACACCACCACCTCCAAGTTCCCTTTCAAGTCACACACCATTCTGACTTAGAAGTATATCGCCAATCCTTCATCGTCGCTAGGTCAAAATCCTGGAACTCCCTACCTAAAAGCACTGTGGGAGTACCATCACCACACGGACTGCAGCGGTTAAAGAAGGCGGCTCACCACCACCTTCTCAAGGGCAACTAGGGATGGGCAATAAATGCTGGCTTTGCCAGCGACGCCCACATCCGATAAACGAATTTAAAAAATTAAAATATTTAGCTCTTCGAGCCTGCTCTGCCATTCAATAAGATCATGGCTGATCTTCTACCTCAAATCCACCTTCCTGCACTATTCCCCATATCCCTTGATTCCCTTAATATCTAAAAATCTATCGATCTCTGTCGCCAAGCATAATTATGGTGGCATAGATCTTTAGATATTTGTGAGAAGGAGAAATGATGGCGATTGGGGGTTGGGAGGACATTTCCGTATTTGTTTTGCAGGGCGGAGCGCAGACAGGAACATGAGGCGGCGAAAATAACCCGCTGGTTACAGACTCCTCCCGACTTTCCTTCCATTAACTTACAGGGAAGGTCAGTCAGCTAAGATCTATTACCTGCCCGGATTCGCCCGTCAGATTCTCTGGCCTCTTTCCATTCAGGGGGCTGCTTAAAGCCCTGGCAGCATTCCCAGGTGTTCCACAGATGTTAGGGCTTTGAAACCAATCACTTACAGGAGGAGACAGTGCAGTGAGTTCTCCTTCCAGTGCAATGAGTCATAGAGTCATAACGGCACAGTAGGAGGCCATTCGGCCCATCGAGTCCGTGCCGGCTCTCTGCAGAGCAATCCAGTCAGTCCCATTCCCCCGTTCTATCCCTGTAGCCCTGCAAGTTTATTTCCCTCAAATGCCTACCCAGTCTCCCCTTGAAAACATTGAGTGTCTCCGCTTCCACCACTTCCGTCGGCAGCGAATTCCAGGTCCTCACCACTCGCTGCGTAAAAAAGTTTTTCCTCACACCCCCCTGTATCTCTTGCCCAAAACCATAAATCTGTGCCCCCTAGTCCTTGTGCCATCAACTAGTGGAAACAGCCTTCGTCTAGCCTATCCAAACCCCTCATAATCTTGTACACCTCTATCAAATCACCCCTCAACCTTCTTTGCTCTAATGAAAACAAATCCAGCTTCTCCAACCTGTCCTTGTAGCTAAGATCCCCCATCCCCGGAACCATTCTGGGAAATCTCCTCTGCACCATCTCAATTCACATCCTTCCTGAAGTGTGGTGACCAGAACTTGACGCTATACTGCAGTTGTGGCCTATCCAGTGCATTATAAAGGTTCAGCATAACTTCAATACTTTTGTACTCAATACCTCTATTTATGAAGCCCAAGATCCCATATGCTTTGTTAACCACTCTCTCAATATGTCCTGCCACCTTCAGGGACCTATGCACATTAACTCCCAGGTCCCTCTGTCCCTGCACACTCTTTAAAACTGGGCCATGAAGTGTATATTGCCTCTCCCTGTTCCTTCTGCCAAAATGCATCGAGGATTGTTGGTTAGTATCTCAACGTTTGAACAACAAGCACATTTGGTGAAAAGCAAATCAATAGAATCAAAGGCATCAGACACGAACACTGACATGTTTAATCGGATTGAACGATGAATTCAGATACTTACAATTAAAACTTTGGAAAATAAGCAGAGTTATAACCAAAGAACGCATTGTTTCTGCCTCCTGTTCCCTGTATGTCCAGATGAATTCGGTCCTCTCCCTCTGACCAGTGACCCTTCAGGATCTGCCTTTATTCATTCTGAAGAATTCTACTGAGTGCAGTGGAATTTATACAGTTCACATGCGGTCCAGTAACACTGAAACTAAAACCAGTGGTTCCTCTTTCGATATGAGTGTGATGTAATTTACTTATTAACTATTCCACACCATAGCCGCCTAGAATTAATTCAATAATTGCCAAAAAAGCTGTGTCAGGTTACTAGATTGATAGCGGATGGCTTAACGTCCGTCTAAAAACTATTACATTACACAGGATATACGGCACAGAAACAGGCCATTCGGCCCAACCAGTCCATGCCGGTGTGTATGGTCCACTCGAGCCTCCTCCCGTCTTTCCTCATCTAAATCTAGCAGCATAAACTTCTATTCCCTTCTCCCTCATATGCTTGTCTTGCCTCCCCTTAAATGCATCTATACTATTCGCTGCAACCTCTCCCTGTGGTAGCGAGTTCCACATTCTCACCAATCTTTGGGTAAAGAAGTTTCTTCTGAATTCCCTATTGGATTTCTTGGTGACTATCTTACATTGATGGCCTCTAGTTGTGCTCTTCCCCACATGTGGAAACATTCTCTCTGTATCCATTCTATCAAAGCCTTTCATAATTTTAAAGGCCTCTATTAGGTCACCCCTCAGCCTTCTTTTTTCAAGAGAAAAGAGACCCAGCCTGTTCATCCTTTCCTGATATGTATACCCTCGCATTTCTGGTGTCATCCTCGTAAATCTTCTCTGCACCCTCTCCAGTGCCTCTATATCCTTTTTATAATATGGAGACCAGAACTGTACGCAGTGCTCTAAGTGTGGTCTAACCAAGGTTCGATACAGGTTTAGCATAACTTCCCCACTTTTCAGTTCTATCCCTTTAGAAATAAACCCGAGTGCTTGGTTTGCTTTTTTTATGGCCTTGCTAACCTGCGTTGCAACTTTTAGTAATTTGTGTAATAAAAACAGAAAATGCTGGAAATACTCAGCAGGTCAGGCAGCATCTGTGCAGAGAGGAACAGAGTTAACGTTTCAGGTGGATGACCCTTCGTCAGAACAGTGACTTGTGTATTTGTACTCCCAGATCCCTTTGCTCCTCTACCCCACCTAGACTCGCCTCCAACCTCCAAGTGATACGTGACCTCCCTATTCTTCCTACCAAAATGTAATACCTCACATTTATCTGTGTTGCCTTTCATTTGCCAATAATATGCCCATTCTGCAAGTTTATTAATGTTCTCCTGAAACTATGAATTCTGTATTAAAAAAAATAATTCACTTGGAATTGGTTGTAAGTTAGGGTTGCGGCGAGGCCGTGCAGAAAGGCGAGAGGATTGTGAATCGAATGCATGGGGCGAGCAGGACTTGGATTAGCACAGGACACGATAACTGGCTGAAATGTGAATTACTCTTTAACAGTTGTACAGGTGAAACATTAGAATGACATTAACACGGAACGAATTCCGAATATCAAATACACAGGAGTGATTGATAGGTGACTTCAGTGTTTGAAATGTTTAACTGAATGAATCAAAACGTAATAAAATTGTCGACACTGTTGTAAAATTTATGATATTCAATTTCACAGTCGCTGCTGAATCCCTTATATTGAGATTGTTGGTGTTGTTGCGCCCATAAGTCCTTATGACAATTATGACTCTTCCATTCTAGATTCCTCGGCTTCTGTGTTTTTCGTTTCTGTCCAATGTGTTAGCTCCGTCCTGTCTCTCGATGTTATCTTCTCAGACCCTGTTATCTGGGTAAGTTTCTCACAGTAGCTCCTGAAATTAAAGTGATTTTTTTTCCCCCAAAGGTAGTTTAGTCACTGGATCTGTCCAGTACCTTCACAAGAACACTGTCTCATCTTTGAAAGGCAGCCGAGCATCACCGAATTAAAGCTGTTCGGACCCTTCCTACCTTTGAGGTCCAGTGTGTTCATATCATTTATGGGTCACACTTTACAGGCCCTGAATTCTATTCCTCCCTACGTCAGTTCTGCTATGAACCCCCATGTCTTGCTTTGACCCTCTCTCTCCAAGACCTTCTACATTTGGTCCATTCTGCCCCAGACTCCGACACCTGGAAGACAACATGTTTTTCAAAGGCTGCCTTTGACGGTATCTAAACAGTCTTCTGGTTTTTTGAATCGTCCCCTCCTGCTGATTTTCTTGATCCGTGCTCTTCCCCAGTTTGGGCAGTCCCTCTCCCCAGGGTGCCTGGTGCCTGTCCTCTCCTGTTTGTCATTCTGGGAACAAGTTTTTTTTCGTTTATGGGATGTGGGCGTCGCTGGCAAGGCTAGCATTTATGGCCCATCATTAACTGCCCTTGAGAAGGTGATGCTGAGCCGCCTTCTTAAACCACTGCAGTCCGTGTGGTGAAGGTACTCCCACAGTGCTGTTAGGGAAGAAGTTCCAGATTTTCACCCAGCGACGAGGAAGGATCAGCGATACACTTCTAATTCAGGATGGTGTGTGACTTGGAGGGGAACTTGGAGGTGGTGGTGTTCTCATACGCCTGCTGCCCTTGTCCTTCGAGGTGGAAGAGGTTGCGGGTTTGGGAGGTGCTGCCGAAGAAGCCTTGGCGAGTTGCTGCAGTGCATCTTGTAGATGGTACACACTGCAGCCACGGTACGCCGGTGGAGGAGGGAGTGAATGTTTAAGGTGGTGGATGGGGTGCCAATCAAGCGGGCTGCTTTGTCCTGGATGGTGTCGCGCTTCTTGAGTGTTGTTGGAGCTGCACTCATCCAGGCAAGTGGAGAGTATTCCATCACAATGCTTACTTGTGCCTTGTAGATGGTGGAAAGGCTTTGGGGAGTCAGGAGGTGAGACACTCGCCGCAGAATACCTAGCCTCTGACCAGTTCTTGTTGCCACAGTATTTATGTGGCTGGTCCAGTTAAGTTTCTGGTCAATTGTGACCCCCAGGATGTTGATGGTGGGGGATTCAGCGATGGTAATGCCATTGCATGTCAAGGGGCGGTGGTTAGACTCTCGCTTGTTTGAGATAGTCATTGCCTGGCACTTCTGTGATGCAAATGTTACCTGCCACTTATCAGCCCAAGCCTGAACGTTGTCCTGGTCTTGTTGCATGTGGGCATGGACTGCTTCATTATCTGAGGAGTTGTGAATGGCGCTGAACACTGTGCAGTCATCAGCGAACATCCCCATTTCTGACCTTATGTTGGAGGGAAGGTCTTTGATGAAGCAGTTGAAGATGATTGTGCCTAGGACACTGCCCTGAGGAACTGCTGCAGCGATGCCCTGGGGCTGTGATGATTGACCTCCAACCATCACAACCATCTTCCTTTGTGCTAGGTATGACTCCAGCCACTGGAGCGTTTTCCCCCCAATCCCTATTGACTTCAGTTTTACTGGGGCTCCTTGATGCCAGACTCGGTCAAATGCTGCCTTGATGTCAAGGGCAGTCACACTCACATCACCTTTGGAATTCTACTCTTGTGTCCATGTTTGGACCAAGGCTGTAATGAGATCTGGAGCCGAGTGGTCCTGGGCATCAGTGTGCAGGTTATTGGTGAGTAGGTGCTGCTTGATAGCACTGTCGACGACACCTTCCATCACTTTGCTGATGATTGAGAGTAGATTGCTGGGGCGGTAATTGGCCGGATTGGATTTGTCCTGCTTTTTGTGGACAGGACATATCTGGGCGGTTTTCCACATTGTCGGATAAATGCCGGTGTTGTAGCTGCACTGGAACAGCTTGGCTAGAGGTGCAGCTAGTTCTGGAGCACAAGTCTTCAGCATGACAGCCGGGATGTTGTCGGGGCCCACAGCCTTTACTGTATACGGTGCACTCAGCCGTTTCTTGATATCACGTGGAGTGGATCATCCACTCGGCATTTCTGGCTGAACATGGTTGCAAATGCTTCAGCTTTGTCTTTTGCACTCACGTGCTGGGCTCCACCATCATTGAGGGTGGGGATATTCATGGAGCCTCCTCCTCCCGTTAGTTGTTTAATGATCCACCACCATTCACGACTGGACTACAGAGCTTTGATCTGATCCGTTGATTGTGGGATCGCTTAGCCTTGTCTATAGCATGCTGCTTCCACTTTTTAGCATGCATGAAGTCCTGTGTTGCAGCTTCCCCAGGTTGGCACCACATTTTTAGGTACGCCTGATGCTGCTCCTGGCATGCTCTTCTACACTCCTTATTGAACCAGTGTTTGTCCCCTGGCTTGATGGTAATGGTAGAATGAGGGATATGCCGGGCCATGAGTTTACAGGTTGTGGTGGAATATAATTCTGCTGCTGCTGATGGCCCACAGCATCTCGTGGATGCCCAGTTTTGAGCTGCTAGATCTGTTCTGAATCTATCCCATTTAGCACGGTGGTAGTGCCACACAACATGATTGAGGGTGTCCTCAGTGTGAAGATGAGACTTCTTCTCCACAATGACTGTGCGGTGGTCACTGCTATCAATGCTGTCATGGACAGATGCATCTGCAACAGGAAGACTGGTGAGGACGAGGTCAAGTAGGTTTTTCCCTCATGTTGGTTCTCTCACCACCTGTCGCAGGCCCAGCCTGGCAGCTATGTCCTTCAGGACTCTGCCAGTTCGGTCAGTAGTGGTGCTACCGAGCCACTCTTGGTGATGAACACCACCCAGAGTACATTCTGTGCCCTTGCTACCCTCAGTGCTTCTTCCAAGTGGTGTTCAACATGGAGGAGTACTGATTCATCAGCTGAGGGAGGGCGGTAGGTGGTAATCAGCAGGAGGTTTCCTTGCCCATGCTTGACCTGAAGCCAAGAGACTTCATGGGGTCTGGAGTCAATGTTTTCCCTTGCTGTGTCCAAAATATGGTGTATAAAGGATTATGGTTTTCAATAGATTGCCAGAGTGGGCTTGAAAGATACAAAAACCGAATATCCACTCTCTGTATGCAGCTAAGACTGACCAGCTTTACTGTGTATCAATACAGTCTGTTCCGTATACTCCACTAGAAGTCTGATGCTTACTCGAAACGTGTTTTTTGAACCAGAGGAGAAAGGAGATTGCTTAGCACTCACTGGCTGCGCGGGTTCCCCGGATCACTGCGCGGCTTAAAGCAAACTTTGGTTGGTAGCAATGTCGCCTCTGAGTCAGAAGGTCATGGGTTCAAGTTCCACTCCAGAGATTTCAGCACAAAATATAACCTGACACTCCCAGTGTTAGTACTGAGGGAGCGCAGCACTGGCGGAGGGGCAGTACTGAGGGAGCGCTGCACTGGCAGAGGGGCAGTACTGAGGGAGCGCTGCACAGGCGGAGGGGCAGTTTTGACAGAGCGCTGCACTGTCAGAGGGGCTGTGCTCAGGGAGTGCTGCACTGTCGGAGAGACAGTACTGAGGGAGCGCTGCACTGGCGGAGGGGCAGTACTGACAGGGCGCTGCACTGTCGGAGGGGCAGTACTGAGGGAGCGCTGCACTGGCGGAGGGGCAGTATTGATAGAGCGCTGCACTGTCGGAGGGGCAGTGCTCAGGGAGTGCTGCACTGTCGGAGAGACAGTACTGAGGGAGCGCTGCACTGGCGGAGGGGCAGTATTGACAGAGCGCTGCACTGTCAGAGGGGCAGTATTGACAGAGCGCTGCACTGTCAGAGGGGCAGTACTGAGGGAGCGCTGCACTGGCGGAGGGACAGTACTGAGGGAGTGCTGCACTGTCGGAGGGGCAGTGCACAGGGAATGCTGCACTATCGGAGAGACAGTACTGAGGGAGTGCTGTACTGTCGCAGGGGCAGTACTGAGGGAGCACTGCCCTTTTGCAAGGGCAGTACTGACAGCACACTGCACTGTCGGATGGGCAGTGCTGAGGGAGTGCTGCACTGTCGGGAGGGGCAGTACTTAGGGAGTACTACACTGTCGCAGGGGCAGTACTGAGGGAGCACTGCACTGTCGCAGGGGCAGTACTGACAGAGCGCTGCACTGTCGGGTGGGCAGTATTGAGGGAGCACTGCACTGTCGCAGGGGCAGTACTGAGGGAGCACTGCACTGTCGCAGGGGCAGTATGACAGAGCGCTGCACTGTCGGGGGGGGCAGTACTTAGGGAGCACTGCACTGTCGCCGGGGCAGTACTGAGGGTGCACTGCACTGTCGCAGGGGCAGTACTGACAGAGCGCTGCACTGTCAGAGGGGCAACGCTGAAGGAGTGCTACACTGTCAGAGGGGCATTACTGAGGGAGCGCTGCATTGTTGGAGGGGCAGTATTGAGGGAGCACTGCATTGTTGGAGGGGCAGTACTGACGGAGCGCTGCACTGTCAGAGGGGCAGTGCTTAGGAAGTGCTGCACTGACGGAGGGGCAGTACTGACAGAGCGCTGCACTGTCGGAGGGACAGTACTGAGGTCGCGCTGCACTGTTAGAGGGACAGTACTGGGGAGCGCTGCTCTGTTGGAGGTGCCGGCTTTTTGATGTAAAAAATCCCCGGAGTCCTGGCCAATAGTTTCCTCGCAACCTATAGCATTAAAACAGTTTATCGGGTCATATATATCATTGCTATCCGTGGGGTTTGCTGTTCGGAAATTAGCTGCCGCATTTCCTACATTACAACATTGATTACACTTCAAAAGTATTAATTGGCTATAAAGTGGTTTGAGACATCCTGAGGTCGTGAAAGGCGCTATATAAATGCAAGTTTTTCTATTTTTACAGTACGTAGCGGGTAAAAATGAACAATTCACTCCCATTGGATACCATGCTCTATCTCTGTACCTGTCTCTTTCTCTGCCTCTGTGTCTCTGTTTCTCTCAGCTGCTGTCCCTCTCTCCCTTTGTCCCTATCTCTCTCTCCCTCTCTCTCACTGATCCTGTCTTTCACTCTCGCTCTGTCCCTGTCTCTTACTCTCTCCTTTTTCTCTCTCTCAGTCTCTCTCTCTCTCTATCTCTTTCTCCCTCTTTCTGTCCCAGTCTCTCTCTTGCAACAGAGAAAGTATCCGGTAAATTGCTCCCTTTTCCCGGACACGCTCTCTGTTGTGATATTTTGCTATATCTGTCTCTGTCACACTGTTCCTGTTTCTTTGCATCTTTCAGTTCCAGTATATGTCTCTCCCTATATCACAGCGGGTAAAAGGGAACGATTCACTCAGCCTGCTACTGTATGGCCCGTGTGTGTGTCTCTGTGTCAGCTCCTGTACATGTACAGTATACAATGGGTAAAAGGGAACGATTCATTCGTGTCTGATACTTTATGGCCTGTGTGTGTCTCAGTGTCAGCTCCTGCACATGTACAGTACACAACGGGTAAAAGGTAATGATTCTCTCCCATCTGCTACTATATGGCCTGTGTGTATCTCAGTGTCAGCTCCTGTACATGTACAGTACACAGTGTGTAAAAGGGAATGATTCACTCCCATCTGCTACTAAATGGCCTGTGTGTGTCTCAGTGTCAGCTCCTGTACATGTACAGTACACAGTGTGTAAAAGGGAATGATTCTCTCCTGTCTGGGACTGTATGGCCTGTGTGTGTCCCAGTGTCAGCTCCTGTACATGTACAGTGCACAGTGTGTAAAAGGGAATGATTCACTCCCATCTGCTACTATATGGCCTGTGTGTGTCCCAGTGTCAGCTCCTGTACATGTACAGTGCACAGTGTGTAAAAGGGAATGATTCACTCCCATCTGCTACTATATGGCCTGTGTGTGTCCCAGTGTCAGCTCCTGTACATGTACAGTACACAGCGTGTAAAAGGGAATGATTCACTCCCATCTGCTACTATATGGCCTGTGTGTGTCCCAGTGTCAGCTCCTGTACATGTACAGTGCACAGTGTGTAAAAGGGAATGATTCACTCCCATCTGCTACTATATGGCCTGTGTGTGTCCCAGTGTCAGCTCCTGTACATGTACAGTACACAGCGTGTAAAAGGGAATGATTCACTCCCATCTGCTACTATATGGCCTGTGTGTGTCTCAGTGTCAGCTCCTGTACATGTACAGTACACAGCGTGTAAAAGGGAATGATTCACTCCCATCTGCTACTATATGGCCTGTGTGTGTCCCAGTGTCAGCTCCTGTACATGTACAGTACACAGCGTGTAAAAGGGAATGATTCACTCCCATCTGCTACTATATGGCCTGTGTGTGTCTCAGTGTCAGCTCCTGTACATGTACAGTGCACAGTGTGTAAAAGGGAATGATTCTCTTCTGTCTGGGACTGTACGATGTGTAAAAGGGAATGATTCACTCCCATCTGCTACTATATGGGCCGTGTGTGTGTCTCAGTGTCAGCTCCTGTACATGTACAGTGCACAGTGTGTAAAAGGGAATGTTTCACTCCCATCTGCTACTATATAGCCTGTGTGTGTCTCAGTGTCAGCTCCTGTACATGTACAGTGCACAGTGTGTAAAAGGGAATGATTCTCTCCTGTCTGGGACTGTACAGCCCCACTTTGTGCAGCCGGTGACCCATGTCTCAGATTCATGGCCCCAGGGGTCTGCCCGGGGCCTCGGAAAGGGCCCCGAGTGTCCCGGAGCCAGGGGGTGGGGGTCAGCGGGAGCAGGACAGAGAGACAGGGAATGAGATTATAGGGGAGGGCAACCCTGGATAGCTGGAGGGGTATCTTGCATCTCTATAGCACCTTTCACAACCACAGGACAACCCAACCCCTCACCACCAACGAAGATCATTTCCATGATCCTCACTGCTGTGATGAAACTCAGCACACAACTTGCGCACAGTGAGATCCCACAAACAAAATGTGATAATGAGCAGTACGTCTGCATTAGAGACGTTAGTTGAAGGATAAATATTAGGCAGAACACAGGGGAGAACTCCCCTGCTCTTCTTTCAATAGTTCCGTGGGATCTTTTATGTCCACCTGAGAGGGCAGATGGGGCCTCGGTTTAACATCTCAGCTGAAAGACAGCCCTTCCGATAGTGCAGAACTCCCTCAGTACTGCCCCTCCGACAGTGCATGCTCCCTCAGTACTGCCCCTTCAACGGTGCATGCTCCCTCAGTACTGCCCCTTCAACAGTGCATGCTCCCTCAGTACTGCCCCTCCGACGGTGCAGCGCTCCCTCAGTACTGCCCCTCCGACAGTGCAGTGCTCCCTCAGTACTGCCCCTCCGACAGTGCATGCTCCCTCAGTACTGCCCCTTCAACACTGCAGCTCCCTCAGTACTGCCCTCCGACAGTGTAGCGCTCTCTCAGTACTGCCCCTCTGACAGTGCAGTGCTCCCTCAGTACTGTCCCTCCGACAGTGCAGCGCTCCCTCAGTACTGCCTCTCCGACAGTGCAGCGCTCCCTGAGTACCGCCCATCCAACAGTGCAGCACTGCTTCTTTACTGACCCTCTGACAGTGCAGCACTCCCTCAGTCCTGCTCTTCTGACAGTGCAACGCTCCAAAGTACTTCTCCTCCGAAAGTGAAGTGCACCCCCAGTACTGCCCCTCCAACAGTGCAGTGCTCCCTCAGTACTGCCCCTCCGATAGTGCAGCACTCCCTCAGTCCTGCTCTTCTGACAGTGCAGCGGTCCCTCAGTACTTCTCTTCCGACAGTGCAGTGCTCCCTCAGTACTGCCCCTCCATAAGTGCAGCGCTCCCTAATAGCTGCCCTTCCAACAGTGCAGCGCTCCCTCAGTACTGCCCATCCGACAGTGCATCGCTCCCCCAGTACTGCCCCTCCGACAGTGCGGCGCTCCCTCAGTACTGCCCCTTCAACAGTGCAGTGCTCCCTCAGTACTGCCCCTCCGACAGTGCAGCGCTCCCTCAGTACTGCCCCTCCGACAGTGCAGCGCTCCCTCAGTACTGCCCCTCCGACAATGCAGCACTCCCTCAGTACTGACCCTCCAACAGTGCAGCGCTCCCTCAGCAATGCCCCTTGTAGACAGGGTTAGGCCAGGTGGGGAAGACCCGGCTCATTCTAATAACTTTATTAAACTTTTCTCAACATTCATGACACTTACAGATAATAAAACTAAGAATCTGTAATGTAAGCAGATTCGAAGAGATCACATTCAAGTCAAGATTAGCACCTGCGTACAGTCATTAATGGACTAATACTTTCCCAGGATTGACATGGTTTGTTTTCGGCACCGACTCAAGCAGTCAGGAGATGATCAGATGATGGTAGTAATTTTCGGATCACTTTTTTCAAATTTGCTTACAGGAAATCTGAAACTGAAACCTCCCCCCCAAGGCGCTTTAAAGACAAGAAGTATTTAACCCCTTGCTTCGACTTGCTAAGTTGCAATGCGGTACTAGATTTTTCAGTGACAAGACTCCATTTGACCAACACTCACATCGAACTTTGGTTAGACCGTACTTGGAGTGCTGTGAACAGTCCTGGTCTCAATAGTATAAAAAAGATATCGAGGCATTGGAGAAGGTGCAGCAAAACATTTAGTGGAATGATGCCACAACTGAGAGGTTACACCTATCAGGAAGGATTCAACAAGCTGGGGCTCTTTTCTCTGGAATAGAGAAGACTGAGGGGCGACCTGATGGAGGTCTTCAAGATTATGAAAGGGTTTCATAGAGTAGACAGAGAGAAGATGTTTCCACTTGTGGGGGAGACCAGAACTAGGGGCCATCAATATAAGATAGTCACTAATAAATCCAATCGGGAATTCAGGAGAAACTTCTTTACCCAGAGAGTGGTGAGAATGCGGAACTCACTACCACAGGAGTGGTTCAGGCGAATAGCACAGAAACGTTTAAGGGGAAGATAGATAAGTACTTGACGCAGAAAGGAATAGGAGCTTATGCTGATAGGGTGAGAAGAAGAATGGTGGCAGGAGGCTCGCTTGGAGCATAAACACCGGCATGGACCTGTTTAGCTGAATGGCCTATTTCTGTGCTGTTAATTCTATGTAATTCTATGACATCCGTCTTTCAGATGAGACATTAAAACGAGGCCCGTCTGCTCCCTCAGGTGGACGTAAAAGATCCCATGGCATTATTTCGAAGAAGAGCAGGGGAGTTAGCCACGGTGTCCTGGCAAGTATTTATCCCTCAATCAGCATCACTAAAAGAGATGATCTGGTCATTATCACATTGCTGTTTGTGGGAGCTTGCTGTGCGCAAATTGGTTGCCGCGTTTCCCACATTACAACAGTGACTACACTTCAAAAAGTACTTCATTGGCTGCAAAGCGCTTTGAGACGTCCAGTGGTCGTGAAAGGCGCTATATAAATGCAAGTCTTTGTTTAATATGTACTATGGATATGGACAAATGCATGTTCTGCAGATTAACCTATTCTGGGCCCTCCAGAAGAGCCACAATGGATTTTCTGCTCTTTATTACAGGCAATAATGGTTTTCGGGAATGTGTCAATGGCGTTGGGGCAGGATTACACAGAGTACCTTGTCCCACATTGTCTGTGGCCTTTTTTTTATTCATTCCTGAGATCTGGGCATCGCTGGCAAGGCCAGAATTTATTGCCCAGCCCTTATTGCCCTTGAGAAGGTGGTGGTGAGCCGCCTTCTTGAACCATTGCATTCCGCGAGGTGCTCAGTGACTCCATTAAAGCTGGGAGCTGGGAGTCTGGAGAGTAAAGGAGGTTCAGTGCCCCCATTTTCCAGATGGACCTGTAAATGGATTTGTAGTGGCGCGGACACATGAAGCTTTGTAGACAGGCAATGACTATCTCCAACAAGCGAGAGTCTAACCACCTCCCCTTGACATTCAACGGCATTACCATCGCTGAATCCCCCACCAACAACATCCTGGGGGTCACCATTGACCAGAAACTTAACTGGACCAGCCACATAAATACAGTGGCAACAAGAGCAGGTCAGAGGCTAGATATTCTGCAGGCGTGTGTCTCACCTCCTGACTCCCCAAAACCTTTCCACCATCTACAAGGCACAAGTAAGGAGTGTGATGGAATACTCTCCACTTGCCTGGATGAGTGCAGCTCCATCAACACTCAAGAAGCTCGCCACCATCCAGGACAAAGCAGCCCACTTGATTGGCACCCCATCCACCACCTTAAACATTCACTCCCTCCACCACCGGCGTACCATGGCTGCAGTGTGTACCATCTACAAGATGCACTGCAGCAACTCGCCAAGGCTTCTTCAGCAGCACCTCTCAAACCCGTGACCTCTTCCACCTAGAAGGACAAGGGCAGCAGGCGCATGGGAACACCACCACCTCCAAGTTCCCCTCCAAGTCACACACCAGCCTGACTTAGAAGTATATCGCCGATCCTTCATCATTGCTGGGTCAAAATCCTGGCACTCGCTACCTAACAGCACTGTGGGAGTACCTTCACCGCACGGACTGCAGCAGGTTCAAGAAGGCAGTTCACCACCACCTTTTCAAGGGCAACTAGGGATGGGCAATAAATGCTGGCCTTGCCAGCAATGCCCAGATTTCATAAGCGAATAAAAAAGACATTGCAATTCGAGATTATTCTGACTCTGCTCAAATTCTTCCTGTATCTTTTCCCTTCCGATGGATGTCATCAAATGTGTGTAGATTTTTTTTATCATGTAGTGCTAAGAGAAATGGCACACAATTTTACAAAGCGCAGTTCGGGAAGAGAATTAGATCAGTTTCTTTTCAATTCGTTTTATGCGATGTGGGCTTCGCTGGCAAGGCCAGCATTTATTGCCTATCTCAAATTGCCCTTGAGAAGGTGGGGGTGAGCCGCCTTCTTGAACCGCTGCAGTCCATGTGATGAAGGAACTCCCACAGTGCTGTTAGGGAGGGAGTTCCAGGATTTAGACCAGGCAACAATGAAGGATCGGCAATATACTTCTAAGTCAGGATGGTGTGTAACGTGGAGTGGAACTTGGAGGTGGTGGTGTTCCCATGCGCCTGCTGCCCTTGTCCTTCTTGGTGGAAGAGGTCACGGCTTTGGAAGGTACTGCCGAAGAAGCCTTGGTGAGTTGCTGCAGCGTATCTTGTAGATGGTACACACTGCAGCCACGTTACGCCGGTGGTGGAGAAAGTGAATGTTTAAGGTGGTGGATGGGGTGCCAATCAAACGGGCTGCTTTGTCCTGGAATGGTGTCGAGCTTCTTGAGTCTTGTTGGAGCTGCACTCATCCAGGCAAGTGGATTTTATTCCATCACACTCTTTACTTGTGCCTTGTAGATGGTGGAAAGGCTTTGGGGAGTCAGGATTCATTGAGAGAGAGAGAGAGAGTTTGGGAACATGATTGAACAATGTGCGAGAAATTAAAGGGATTGCTTAAAGGAATAATTGGGCAGACAGGGGATGTTATATCAGGACAAGGAGAGTCCCTGATTTCAATAGAAGAACTGACAGCAAGGTTAGCAAGGGTAATGGGGTCAATTTGAAAATGCTGTCATCATTCAGAACAACAGTCACTTTCAAGTACAACTGATCTGGAAGGCAATCGCTGGCAGTAAGTGTGGAGTCTGCTTCTCAAGCACAGAAGTTTAAAGGGAGATTTAATTGAGGCATTCAAAGTTATCAGGGGTTTTGATAGAGTAGATCGGGAGGGACTGTTTCCAGTGGCAAGCGGGTCGGTAACCAAAGGACACAGATTTAAAATAATTGCCAAAAGAGCCAGAGGAGGGAGATGAGGAAAGAACATTTACCCAGCGAGTCGTTGTGATCTGGAGCGCGCTGCCTGAAAAGGTGGTGGAAGCGGATTCAATAGTAACTTTCAAAAGGGAATTGGATGAAGCCTTGAAGGGAAACAATTTTCAGGTCTATGGGGAAAGAGCAGGGCTTGGGGGAATTAATTGGAGAGCTCTTTTAAAGAGCTGGCACAGGCACGATGGGCCGAATGACCTCCGTCTGTCCTGTATCATTCTATGATTCTCTGTGCTGAATCAGGTTCAAAAGGAGTCAATTATTAAATCTGTTTCCTCCACCCTTTCAGGCAGTGCTTTCCTGATCATAATAACTCGCTGCATAAAAAAATTCTTCTCATCTCCGCTCGGGCACTTTTTTGCCAATTATGTTAAATCAGTGTCCTCTGGTTACTGGCCTTCCTGTCACTGGACATAGACACCTATGCAACTATTTGTGCAGTGTTACACCGACATCAATACAACAAAGATCAGGTAAATTGGCATTGATCCGAATCCTAACTCCGGGGGTGGGGGTGTCCGATCCCCGACCCCTGGGGAGATTCCGATCCTGGGGGTGTGTGGCTTGTACGGGGGCGGGTGGATGTCTGATGGAGGGGTGCTTAGAGGGCATGGAGGAAGTACTCCTGCTCCTTTTGGCCCACAAGGAGCGCCGTAAAGGCACTTGCCTTCTCCCCGAACTGCCCTCGGCTCGCTGCAGTGGCCGTGTTTCCCGATGCCCGGGTAACCCGGCTGGCCACAGCACAAACCGGCAAAGCAGGTCAAAACCGAGGCTTCCAGCCTCATTAGCATATTTATAATGCCAACCCGCCTGCTGGGAGCGGGTTTTAAATGTAAGAACATAAGAACATAAGAAATCAGAGCAGGAGTCGGCCATACGGCCCCTTGATCCTGCTCCGCCATTCAATAAGATCATAGCTCATCGACCTCAACTCCACTTTCCCGCCCGAACTCCATATCCCTTGATTCCCCTAGAGTCCAAAAATCTATCGATCTCAGCCTTGAATATACTGAAAGACTCAGCATTCACAGCCCTTTGGGGCAGATAATTCCAAAGATTCACAAACCTAGTGAAGAAATTCCTCCCCATCTCAGTCTTAAATGGCCTTCCCCTTATCCTGAGACTATGCCCCCTATTTCTAGACTCTCCAGCCAGGGGAAACAACCTTTCAGCATCCACCCTGTCGATCCCCTTCAGAATCTTGTATGCTTCAATGAGATCACCTCTCATTCTTCTAAACTCCAGAGAGATTTGGCCCATTCTGCACAATCTCTTATCATAGAACAGCCCTCTCATCCCAGGAATCAATCTAGTGAACCTTCGTTGCACCGCCTCCAAGGCAAATATATCCTTCCTTAGATAAGGAGACCAAAACTGTGCACAGTATTCCAGGTATGGTCTCACCAAGGCCCTGTACAATTGTAGCAAGACTTCCTTACTCTTATACTCCAACTCCTTGCAATAAAGGCCAATATGCCATTTGCCTTCCTTATGGCTTTTGCCAACCCCTTGTCCCTCCTAAGTAATACCTGGAAGTCGGCGGGTTGGGGCCCATTTAACCCCCCCCACCCGCACCCAAACCCACCCACTCACCCATGTTAAAATTCCCCCCACAATGTCTGAGGCCTAGATGGACCTGCTGTTTTAGAATACTGGAGACACAATGGCCCTGAATGTTACGGGGAGGCGGGCAGGGAGCGGGTGGGGTGGGGGGGGGGTGTTAGGGGGCGGGTGGAGGTGGGGTGGGGGGGTTAGGGGGCGGGTGGGGGTGGGGTGGGGGTGTTAGGGGGCGGGTGGGGGTGGGGTGGGGGTGTTAGGGGGCGGGGGGGGGCGGGGTGGGGGTGTTAGGGGGCGGGTGGGAGCGGGTGGGGGTGGGGGCGTGGGGGGGGTGTTAGGGGGCGGGTGGGAGCGGGTGGGGGTGGGGGCGGGGTGGGGGTGTTAGGGGGCGGGTGGGGTGGGGGTGTTAGGGGGCGGGTGGGGGTGGGGGGGGGTGTTAGGGGGCGGGTGGGGGCGGGGGGGGTGTTAGGGGGCGGGTGGGAGCGGGTGGGGGTGGGGGCGGGGGGGGGGTGTTAGGGGGCGGGTGGGGGCGGGGAGGCGGGCAGGGAGCGGGTGGGGGTGGGGGCGGGGGGGGGTGTTAGGGGGCGGGTGGGGGCGGGGAGGCGGGCAGGGAGCGGGTGGGGGTGGGGTGGGGGTGTTAGGGGGCGGGTGGGGGGGTGTTAGGGGGCGGGTGGGGTGGGGGGGGGGGGGGGGGGGGGTGTTAGGGGGCGGGTGGGGGGGTGTTAGGGGGCGGGTGGGGTGGGGGGGGGGGTAGGGGGGGGGTGTAGGGGGCGGGGGTGGGGGTGTTAGGGGGCGGGTGGGGGGGGGGGGGTTAGGGGGCGGGGTAGGAGTTCCAGGAGGAAAACTCGGAAGCATGGGTTTCCCGGAGGTCCTGCTGACATTAATAGCAGGCCGCCTTTCAGAGTTTTCTCCAGGTCGTTCGCCCAACAGCCAGTCTGATTGACAGCAGGGAAAGTCTGTCGGGTGGGAAAACCTATGCACAAGGCCACAGCCAGGAAGGAAAGAGGAGGGAGGGAGAGGTCCCGGGGGGATCATTGTCGGGGGGAGAGGTGGTCTTCGGAGGGGACAGTGTGGCGGTGTGGAGGTGGGGGGAGATCCGGGATGGTCGGACGATCGCAGGGTTTAGGGGGAGATCGCAGGGAGGGGGAGATTGTTGTCAGGGGAGAGATGCTGGTCGGGGGTGGAGATTGCGAGGGTGGGGGGAGATGTTGTCAGGGGAGAGATGCTGGTCGGGGGTGGAGATCGCAGGGAGATGGAGATTGTTGTCAGGGGAGAGATGCTGGTCGGGGGTGGAGATCGCAGGGAGGGGGAGATTGTTGTCAGGGGAGAGATGCTGGTCGGGGGTGGAGATTGCGAGGGTGGGGGGAGATCGAGTGGTTCGGAGACTGTGGGGGTTCTGGGGGTCGGAAATTACGGGGGTCAGGGGAGATGGATGGGGTCGGAGATCACGGGGGTCAGAGATCATGGGGGTTGGGGGAGATGGATGGGGTCAGAGATCGCGGGGGTCCGAGATCATGGTGGTTGGGGGTATCGAGGGAGTCGGAGATCACGGGGGTCAGAGATCATGGGGGTTGGGGGAGATGGAGGGGGTCAGAGATTGCGGGGTTCAGAGATCATTGGGGTTGGGGGAGATGGAGGTGGTCAGAGATCGAGGGGGTCAGAGATCGCGGGGGTCAGAGATCATGGGGGATGGAGATCGCGGGGGCTCAGGGGAGATCGCGGGGGACAGATATCACGGGGGTTGGGGGAGATCGAGGGGGTCGGAGGTCGATGGGGTTGGAGGTCACGGGGATCAGATATCACGGGGGTTGGGGGAGATCGAGGGGGTCGGAGGTCGATGGGGTCAGAGATCACGGGGTTTGGGGGAGATCGAGGGGTTCGGAGGTCGCGGGGGTTGGAGGTCACGGGGATAAGGGGCGATCGAGGGGGCCGGTGGTCGCGGGGGTCAGAGATCACGGGGGTTGGGGGGATCGAGGGGGTCGGAGGTCGTGGGGGTCAGAGATCACGGGTGTTGGGGGATCGAGGGGGTCGGAGGTCACGGGGGTCAGAGATCATAGGGGTTGGGGGGATGGAGGGAGTCGGAGATCGCGGGGGTCAGAGATCGCGGTGGTCAGAGATCACGGGGGTTGGGGGATCGAGGGGGTTGGAGGTCGTGGGGGTCAGAGATCATGGGGATCAGGGGATATCGAGGGTGTCGGAGGTCGTGGGGGTCAGAGATCACGGGGTGAGGTCGGAGGAGATTGTGGGGGCTGGGAGATGGTGAATGTGTCTAGGGGTGTGTGTGTGGGTTGGCCGATCGCGGGGAGGGAAACAGGTCCTCCTGGCCCACAAGCAGTGCTCTAAAGGCACTGACCTCACCGATCCAGCCATTCTCGCCTCTTTTTACCTGCTGGGATTCCCAAGGCCCAGGAAAGGCGGCCAAAATGGATGAAAAATGAAAAGCCTGTACAATAGGAGGCGCGCAGCCTCCTTAAAAGACTTGACCAACCGACCTGCCTCCTGGGAGCGGTTTGGTTTTTAAAACTGGAAGTGGGGGGGTTGGGGTCACGTTTGAGATTTTTGAAAATGTTTCACTTCTCACCTGAGCCAAACCCGCCCATTCTTGGGGGTTGTAATGTCTGGCCTGGATCAACAGGTTGTTGCACATGTTGCCAAAGGACTTTGCAACCAAACTCATCAATCAGTTGACACCCACCTGTATCAGAAAGATATAAAAGGACCCTTATCCGGAGTCACAGCACTGCAGTCGGTGGGGAAGACAGACCACCCATCCCGGAGGACATCCAAGGAAGACCTCAAGCACCGCGGAACTGATCACCCCACTGCTTTGACGTGGCATGCTCAAAGGAACTGGTCGTATGTTTCATTGTTGATGAAATAAAACAATAGCTTAGTTTACTAGACTGTCTGCGTTGTGTTATTTGGCTCTCTATCGCTTGGGTCGATAAATCCACGTGGAATAGTATTCCTACACAGATCAACCATGATCTAGTTGACTGGCAGAACAGGCTTTAGGGGCTGAATGGCCTCCTCCTGTTCCTATTTTCCAAACATCCTTCTGAGGTACTGAGGGAGCATTGCACTGTCATAGAGGCAGCCTCAGTACTCTACTCCCTCAGTACTGCCCCTCCATCAGCGCAGCACTCCCTCTCCAACAGTTTAACATTCCCTCAATACTGCCCCCCGTCAGCACAGCACTAGCTCAGTACTGCCCCTCCGACAGTGCAGCGCCCCCTCAGTACTGCCTCTCCGACAGTGCAGCGCTCCCTCAGTACTGCCCCTCTGACAGTGCTGCGCTCCCTCAGTACTGCCCCTCCGACAGTGTAGCACTCCCTCAGTACTGTTCCTCTGACAGTGCAGCACTCCCTCAGTACCGCCCCTACGACAGTGTAGCACTCCCTCAGTACTGTTGCTCCGACAGTGCGGCGTCCCCTCAGTACTGTCCCTCCGACAGTGCAGCGCTCCCTCAGTACTGTCCCTCCGACAGTGCAGCGCTCCCTCAGTACTGCCCCTCCGACTGTGCAGCGCTCCCTCAGTACTGTCAGTCCGTCAGCACAGGATTGCCTCAATACCGCCCAGGTAGCGTCAGTTGAGATTTTATACTGAGGTCCCTGGAGTGAGATTTGAACCCACTATTTTTTGACTCAAAATGCCAGAGTGCTACCCACTGACTCATGGCTGAGGTCTAATTTTATGAAAGGAATTCCCAAGAATTGTAACCCAAATTGGCTGAAGCAATTTCCTCTTTCGTTTTTGTTATTGCTTCTTCCAGGAGTCTGTGTGTGTGGTGGGTGGGTGGTGGAAATGATTTGTCGAAGTTTCATACATTTTCATGTCACTGTTGTGTTTTCTGATAACCCATTGAGATTTCCAGCTCTTTCTGTCTGACTGTAAAGCTTTCAGTTCCTAAATTGCACCGTCTGCTAACACGTAAGTGGTTTGTTTAGGCTTCCACGTGATCTAGGAATGGAGGGAGACAAGGGTCAGTAACTTTCCTTTTTCTTATTTATTTTATTGATCTTTATTGACTAGACATACAACCAATACCCAATATTTCATAATTCATGTGTCAACTGTGTCTGAGTGGTTGGCACTCTCACCTCTGAATCAGAAGCGTTTGTGGGATCAAGCCCCACTCTAGAGACCTGAGCCCATAATCTAGGCTGACACTCCCAGTGCGGTACTGAGGGAGCGTTGCACTGTCGAATGTGTTGTCATTCGAATGAGACGTTTAACCGCCGGCACCGTCTGCTCTCTTAGGTGGACGGTTAAGATCCCATGGCACTATTTTCGAAGAAGAGCAGGGGAGTTCTCCCGGTGTCCAGGCCAAGATTTATCCCTCAACCAACATCACTAAAAAATGCCAAAGCAAAATACTGCGGATGCTGGAAATCTGAAATAAAAACAGAAAATGCTGGAAATACTCAGCCGGTCAGGCAGCATCTGTGGAGAGAGAGACAGAGTTAACGTTTCAGGCCGATGACCCTTCGTCAGAACTGGAAAAAGTTGGAGATGGAACAGGTTTTTAAGCAAGTGTTGAGGCAGGGAAAGGGGGGAGGGGAGGATAGAACAAAAGGGAAGGTCCTCGATAGGATGGAAGGCAGGAGAGATTAAGAGACATTAAGTGATGGTGCAAGGCAAAAGGAGATGGTAATGGGACAAGTTGAGAAAGAAAAGATGACTCGAAACTCTTTCCCTGCAGCGCTCCCTCAGTACTGCCCCTCCGACAGCGCAGCGCTCCCTCAGTACTGTCCCTCCGACAGTACAACGCTCCCTCATTACTGCACCTCCGACAGAGCAGCGCTCCCTCAGTACTGTCCCTCCGACAGTGCAACGCTCCCTCAGTACTGCCCCTCCGACAGTGCAGCGCTCCCTCAGTACTGCCCCTCCGACAGTGCAGCGCTCCCTCAGTACTGTCCCTTCCGACAGTGCAGCGCTCCCTCAGTACTGACCCTCCGACAGTGCAGCGCTCCCTCAGTACTGACCCTCTGACAGTGCAGCACTCCCTCAGTACTGCCCCACCGACAGTGCAGCGCTCCTTCAGTACTGCTCCTCCGACAGTGCAGCACTCCCTCAGTACTGCCCCTCCGACAGTGCAGCGCTCCCTCAGTACTGTCCCTCCGACAGTGCAGCACTCCCTCAGCACTGCCCCTCCGATAATGCAGCGCTCCCTCAGTACTGCCCCTCCGACAGTGCAACACTCCCTCAGTATTGCCTCTCCGACAGTGCGGCACTTCCTCAGTACTGTCCCTCCGACAGCGCAGCGCTCCCTCAGTACTGTCCCATCCGACAGTACAACAATCCCTCATTACTGCACCTCCGACAGAGCAGCGCTCCCTCAGTACTGCCCCTCCGACAATGCAGCACTCCCTCAGTTCTGCCCCTCCGACAGTGCAGCGCTCCCTCATTACTGTCCCTCCGACAGTGCAGCGCTCCCTCAGTACTGCCCCTCTGACAGTGCAGCGCTCCCTCAGTACTGCCCCTCTGACAGTGCAGCGCTCCCTCAGTACTGCCCCTGTGACAGTGCAGCGCTCCCTCAGTACTGTCCCTCCGACAGTGCAGCGCTCCCTCAGTACTGACACTGGCAGAATCAGCTTATATTATGGCTTCGTCTCTGGAGTGGGGTTTGAACCCACAACCTTCTGACCTAGCGGCGAGTGTGATCAAGGTCCTATCCACAGAGGAGGCCTTTAATATTATCACCTGAGTGCCACCTCCTCACAACCAGCAACAACACACGCCGTTGTTTTTTAGAAGCAGTGAGTAGGCCGGAGAGGAAGGAGCGCACAACCTTGTCCTCACAGGCTTGCTTAAATCTCACTTGCATGTCGAAGGCACTACCAGGTCTATAGAACCTTATTTTCTGATCTCAATCTTTTTCTTGCACTTCTGCATCAATTGTTTCTTCCTGTTCGAAATTCCTCTGTTCAGATTTAGACTGGAAACTGGTCCTAACTTAACAGCCGGTAACTGCACAAACGCGCCACAGGGTGGTGCTCAAGAACCATCACTTGGGCCGTGTTTTACGATCTCGACGGGTGTGTCCGCGCTGTGTACTCACCTGTAGGGACATCGGAAATGCCCGTTTCAGGCATGCACAGCGCATGCGCTGAAAACCGGCATTTCCGATCTGACCAGAATCCTCTCGACAGATCGCTCGCCTGCCCTGGAGAAGGACCTCTGCGGGTGGAGAGTTCGCTTTCTGCAGAACCTCCAGCCCGCTTTTACCAGCAGAAGAGTTGAAAAAAGTTTTAAAAAAAAATTTCACTCATTTATTATTTAAAAATACTTTTAAAAAAGGGAAGTTTATTTTTAGCTCCGTCAAAAACTTTAATTATTTTTTACAAAAAATTAAATTTTTGTTTAAAATATTTAATTTATTGTCATTTCAACTCATTTTAAAAATGTGATGGTTTTTGTTAAATTGATTTCATGTTTTACAGTGTTTTTGGGGTGATCTCCACTCATATATTCGACAGGTCTACCTGTCAAGGTTATGAAGGGAGATTCCCTTCTCCTATTGGCTCCCCATGGCCCACGTGATCCCAGGGATACTTGCGAACCGCACGCACCCCTCAGATACCTGGGCCCTGTGCATTTCGAGTTGGAGAGGCCCAGGAACGGAAGTATACGCACCTCGGGAGCCCTCAGGTAAGTCCGTAGATTTTTTCCAGATCGGAGGCGTCCACACACAGGAAGCGTCCGATCGGGAAATACGGGGCAATACTTGGTCATTATCACATTGCTGTTTGTGGGAGCTTGCTGTGCGCAAAATGGCTGCGGCGTTTCCTATATTACAGCAGTGACTGCATTGCCAACGCGATTCATTGGCTGTAAAGAGCTTTGGGATGTCCTGAAGTCATGAGAGGTGCTATATAAAAACAATTATTTTTTTTCTTTTGCTCTCAATACCTCTTCCCCCCCAAATTGCTTTCTGTAAAATATTGGGACGTCAACTTTTTACTCATGTCTAGAATCAGGGTTTAAACAAAATAATAAAAAGACATTTGTCACAAACATGATTTAGTTTATCATTCGAATTGTTTTTGTGTCTTTTAATATCTCCAGTAAAATATTTGTTTGAAGGCCTGAGATTCTCCCGAAAGCCAGGACCTGGATTTGGTATTTTTGCCCAGAATCGTCACTCTGTTGGCTGAGGTCACGTCCTGGAGTCTGAGTCTGTGCAGTTAGAATGTTTCGCTCTCAATCATTCGATTGCGCTGCAGAACGTTTCCCGCGGATTGGAAGGTAGCAAATGTAACCCCACTGTTTAAGAAAGGAGGGAGAGAGAAAACGGGGAACTACCGACCAGTCAGCCTGACATCAGTAGTAGGGAAAATGCTTAAGGACGTGGTAACAGGGCACTTAAAAAACAATAATAGGATTGGGCAGAGTCAACACGGATTTATGAAAGGGAAATCGTGTTTGACAAATCTGTTAGAGGTTTTTGAGGTTGTAACTAGCAGAATAGATAAGAGGGAACCAGTGGATGTGATGTATTTGGATTTTTTCAAAATGCATTCCTTAAGGTGACACACAAGAGTTTATTAAACAAAATTAGGGCTCATGGGATTGGGGATAATATACTAGCATGGATTGAGAATTGTTTAATGGACAGAAAACAGAGAGTAGGAATAAACAGGTAATTTTTGAGTTGGCAGGCTGTAACTAGTGGGGTACCGCAAGGATCAGTGCTTGGGCCTCAGTTATTCACAATCTACATCAATGATTTGGATGAGGGGACCAAATGTAATATTTCCAAGTTTGCTGATGATACAAAGCTGGCTGGGAATGTAAGTTGTGAGGAGGATGCAAGGAGGCTTCAAGGGGATATAGACAGGCTAAGTGAGTGGACAAGAACATGGCAAATGGAATATAATGTGGAGAAATGTGAAGTTATCCACTTTGGTAGGAAAAATAGAAAAGCAGAGTCTTTTTTAAATGATGAGAGATTGGGAAATGTTGGTGTTCAGAAGGACCCGGGTGTCCTTGTACATGAATCACTGAAAGTTAACATGCAGGTACAGCAAGCAATTAGGAAAGCAAATGGTATGTTGGCGTTTATTACAAGAGGATTTGAGTATAAGAGTAAAGATGTCTTACTGCAATTATGATGCGGAGATGCCGGTGTTGGACTGGGGTGGACAAAATTGAGAGGTCGCACAACACCAGGTTATAGTCCAACAGTTTTATTTGAAATCACAAGCTTTCGGAGCTATCGATTGCTCCTTCCTCACCTGAGGCCACACCTGGAGTATTGTGTACAGTTTCGGTCTCCTTACCTAAGGAAGGATATACTTGACATAGAGGGAGTGCAACGAAGGTTCACCAGACTGGTTCCTGGGATGGGGGGATTGTCCTATGAGGAGAGATTGAGTGGACTCGGCCTATATTCTCTGGAGTTCAGAAGAATGAGATGTGATCTCATTGAAACATACAAAATCCTTACAGGGCTTGACAGGGTAGATGCAGGGAAGATGTTTCCCCTGTCTGGGGAGTCTAGAGCCAGGGGTCACAGTCTCAGAATAAGGGGTCGGCCATTTACGACTGAGATGAGGAGAAATTTCTTCACACAGAGGGTGGTGAATCTTTGGAATTCTCTACCCCAGAGGGCTGTGGAAGCTCAGTCGTTGAGTATATTCAAGACAGAGATCGATTGATTTTTGAATATTAAGGGAATCAAGGGATCTGGGATAGTGCAGGAAAGTGGAAATGAGGTAGAAGATCAGCCATGATCTTATTGAATGGCGGAGCAGGCTCGAAGGGCCAAATGGCCGACTCCTGCTCCTATTTCTTATGTTCTTATTACTTGAAGAAAATCAGGTAAAATTTGTATTGACTTTTTATTTAAAAAACTGAGAAGCTATGTGTATCTATGAGAGAGCAAATAAGAAATGCTTAGTTGTACTCATGACACATCTGTTGTAGCTTTAACTGATATTCAAATTATGCTCTATAAAGTTCTGAAAGTGTATCAAACTGAGAGATAAAGAGAAACGCACAGTATCTTTGCTCATCCTAATTGGATGTATTAAAAAAAATATCAGTTGCATTTTAAAATAATAAGGACAACCTTTAATAATAACCTGATAATCATCTTTTTTTTTGATAGACAATATAAGCATTCTCATTACTAACACTGCGAAACAGAGAGGTAGAAGCAGAGAAAGATGAACACATAAATAGACAAAGTGTTATTCTTCCTCCCAATTTGAATTCTTTTTGAAATTAAATCACTGAATTTTGAAAAAAGAAGAGAAAGCCCCTAATTATCCCTGGATATAACCTGTCCTTTGTTGATAGTTAGAAAATGTAAACGTTCGAGCTATCTGAGAAACAGAGAAACAGAGACAGAGTGAAAGAGAGACAGAGACAGAGAGAGAAACAGAAACAGACAGGGAGAGACACACAGAGACAGAGAGAGAGAGGGTGACAGAGAGAGAGAGAGAGAAACAGAGAGAGAACGAGACAGAGAAACAGAGAAAGACACAGAGACAGAGAAACAGAGAGAGAGCCAGAGAGAAACAGACAGAGTGGGAAACTCAGAGAGAGAGACAGGGAGTAACAGAGGTACAGAGAGAACACAGAGAAGGAGACAGCGGGCTGGATTTTACGACCCTTACGGGTGTGTATGAGGTGTGTACGCACCCGTAAGGACCACGCAAGTTCCGGGTTTAGGCATGCGAAGCACATGCGCCAAAACCCGGAATTTGTGATCTGTCAAGAATCTTGACAGATCCTCCACATCCCCGGGAGAAGGGCCTCTGCGGGGGGACAGTTGCGCTATTTGCAAAGCTTCCGCCCGCTGAATGCCCGGGAAATTCGTACGCCTTGTAAAAGCGGGCGTAAGGTCTGCTTTTACCAGCATAAGAGTTTTAAAAAACAGAAAAATAAAATGTTATCACTCGTATATTATCTGTACGCACGGAACTCCCATAAGTATGAATAGGGATTCTCTTCTTTTAATGGTAGGGCCGGCCCACGTGATCCCAGGGGCCCTTGCGAACCGCCTGCACCCCTGGGATACGTGGGCCTCAGCCCGCGCGGACCCGGAGAGGCCCAGGATCGCGAGTCTCCATACCTCCCGGGCCACCAGGTAAATTCGTAGATTTTTTACAGGTCGGAGGAATCCGCCTGCAGGAAGCCTCCGATCGCAAATTTTGGGCCAGAGAGAGAGACTGAGAGACAGAGAGAGAGAGAAAGACTGAGAGACTGAGATAAAGAAAAACAGAGAGAGTTACATCAATGGAAAGGAATACCGGTCGAGGTGCACAATGGGCGGCCAATGTGATATTGCCCGTTTGACACCATCGCCCAATGTTAAATTACCGCCCTTACCCACCCTCCCCCCACCCTCCTTTTCTCCTACAGGTGGCAACTCCAACGATCAGGGTGGGGGAGGGGCTGCTCCTCGTGCCCCTCCCATTCAGGTGGTGATGGGGGTCGGAAGAGGCGGGACTAGCGGGGGTGACATCCCCCGCCCGTTCTGCCTCGCCAGTGGCCAGTGGAACGCACGTACGCAAGGACGCCAACAAAAGGGTGGGCGGGGCAAATAACGGTCCCCTAAAAAGCCCCTTTCACCATCTCAGGACGTCCCAAAGCGCTTTATCGCCAATGAAGAGCTTTCGAAGTGTAGTCCCTGTTGGAATGCAGGAAACGCGGCAGCTAATTTACACACAGCAAGATCCCGCAAACAGCAAAGAGATGAATCACCAGCTGATCTTTTTGGAAGTGAATGTTGGATCAGGCGATAATAAATATTGGGCCCAGTGCACTCGGGAGAACTCCCCTGCTCTCCTTCCAATAGTGCCCTGGGATCTTTGACTTCCACCTGAGAGGGCAGGCGGGGCCGCAGTTTAACGTCTCATGTGAAAGTCGACACCATGGGAAGTCCCACGCTCCCTGCAGCACTGAACTGGGAGTGTCGGCCTGGATCACGGGCTCGAGTCTCAGAACCCATGACCTCCTGACTCAGAGGCAAGCGTGCTACCCACTGAGACACAGCTGACACCTTCAGAGTGCAGCTCAGTGTCAAGCACGTTGGTGAGGGGCTCAAGTTACTTATAGACCTGACTCAGGAAGGACATCTTCCTAAAGGACATCAGTAAATGTCCAGACTCACCAAGACTGTTTACAAGTGATATATGGTATTCGTTCTTTGAAAGAAGCATGCCTGTCAAGTTAATTCAACTCAAACACCGGACTAATTGAGAGTGGAAATTATTGTTAAACTTTAAGGGGGAAAAATTTGCTTGCTTTGCGCCTCCCGTCATCGCCGTGCGCAGCGCCCCGTTCGCGCCCCGGCCGCGATCTTCGGTAACGCCCCCCTGACTTACAGGGGGGCCTACCTGCGGCCGGGGCGGCGCTATTTAAAGGCGAGGTGCCGGGCGGACATTTTTGTTGCTGGCCGCCTGCCAACACCTGCCTCCGCTGCCGTCCCCGGCCTCCTGACCCGCCCCCCGCGGAGTGCCGGCTGCGCTCCGTGTGCCCCGGCACTTCTCTTGAGTGCCGGGCTCTTTTGCCGGCACTCTGATCCCTGGTGGCCCAGCTGGGCCCCGGGTTGTGCTGCGCCAGGCCCCGTCCCCTTTAAGAAGGGGAGGAAGGCCTGCAATCCCGCGGCGCGACGTGCCGCGGCGCCCGTAGCGCCGTGATATTCCCTCGCAGCGCCCCAAGAGGCGCTACCACTCAACTTCGGCCGCGGGGGCGCGAAGCTTTCTGGGTAGCGCCCCGGCAAAGTTAGCGCCCCAAAGGGGGCACGACTCGATTTTTCCCCCGAAGACTTTTATCAAGAATTTATTTTAAAAGAAAAGAAGTGACCAATTAGGAAAGTGATCTTGATTCTGGTTAGACCAAAGAATTGATTTAGCAGCAATACAGACATTTAGTCACCTCTACAGCAGACATCCAGCTACCATTAACAGAGGTAGATAGAAGTATTAAAGCTGTCATGGAGGACCTGCTGGCTAGTAGTGTAAACTTTACTCCAGTAGAGAGCTGGGGGTATCTGTGCACAAATCGTCGAAGGTGGCAGGGCAGGTTGAGAAAGCAGTTAAAAAAGCTTATGGGATCCTGGGCTTCATGAATAGAGGCATCGAGTACAAAAGCAAGGAAGTTATGATGAATCTTTATAAAGCACTGGTTCGGTCTCGACTGGAGTATTGGGCTGGATTTTGTCATTGGGGCGGGCTTGGGGCGTGTCAGGTGATCGGCGTGTCAGGACCCCGCCTCCGATGTGAGGCGGGACAAAGTGCGATTTTGCCCTAATTGGGCTCTTGATTTCCAGCGTGTGGGAACCCCTGGCCCAATGAGTCTTTTCATACAGAAACTCGCCTCCGATGACGTCATCTATGCAGCTGGATTTAAGGCCTGCGAGCAGCCTTGCTTCTTTTTCAGCCTCACAACTTTATCAACATACTTCTGAGGGATTCCTGCTGCGACTATGTCCAGCACCAGTCCAAAGTGTGCACCCAGAGTCGATGAGGCCTCCCTCCAAGCTCTGATAGACGGAGCAAGAGCAAACAAGGAAGTGCTCTTTCCTTCCTCAGGGAGGAAAAAGCCTCCACAACAGACCAAAGCTGTGTGGCTGCAAGTGGCACAGGAGGTGAATGCGATTTCAATGTGCAGCAGAACCTGGCTGCAGTGCCGAAAGAGCTTTCATGACCTTCTCCACACAGGAAAAGTGAGTATTCCATCCCCATGACCCTCAATCTGATCCCCATCGCCTCTCATCACCAGCACTCTGCCTTGTCAACCTCCTCGCTCACATCCCACTTCACCCTTACATCCCTGCACCCTTACCCATTCCCTCTCTCTGTATGTTCACATTCACTTAACTATTCGACTATACAGCCCTCACACTCCCTGTCACTGTGATGCTATGACAACAGCTTACAACACACAGGGAGGGCCCTTGGTCTTGGCACCTCGCTCCATCTTTATGTCCTTCTAAGCATCTATGCTATGGATTCTCTACACTCACTCCTTCATTCTCATTCAAACTCCACTTGGGTCCCTCATTGCAGGAAAAGAGAGCCCACAATAAGAGGGAGAGGACGAGGACAGGAGGAGGGCCACCCTCAATAGCCCAGCTCACCACTGCGGAGGAGGTGGCCCTGGAGATCGTGGGAGTGGAGGAGGATGCGCAAGTGGGGGACGGACAGACGGGCGCATCAGAGCAAGCTGGTGACAGAATAGTTTTTCATCTCTCTCATTGACATTGCATGAGTGACTGATATTGATTCTGATGCTCTAACAGATTGACTTATGATGAGCTGCACATTTCAATGTGCATGCAACCTTTATCTCACATGTCTAACTCTTTCCTTTACTCCCCCACAGGACCAGCGACAGCCCCCCTCCCCACTGTCCAGGAGGAAAGGAAATAAATGGTTCCCATTCTTCTGGTATATACCACAGTTGAGGAAGCGCTCAGTCAAGGTGAGGAGAGGGGTTTCCCTGGAGGTCACACTGGAGATGGGTCTCAGGCTCCAAACTTCCACAACAATGAGTAGGCCTGCTAAAAGTTCCCCCAGACCTGAGACAACAAAGTTCTGCCACCTGCAAATGATGATTGCTGAAAACTCCTTTTTGATGGTGGAGCTGCAGCTGTTAGTAAGCAATCCACTTGTGAGGCCGCCAGGATTAACTGGCGTGTTCCAGAGGAGACGTGCAGGACGGGGGAAGAGTGTTAAATTCAGAAAGGCCTCTCAAAATTGGATTATAGAGGCACGTAATCGGTAGTTAAGGGCCTTAGGGGCCTATCTCGGGATAGGCGGGATGGAAACGGGGTCTAAAACCCCGATTCTGGGAAAATTGCTCGGAGGCGGGCTGGAGGCGGGATCGGTGCCGCCCACAATTTTTTGCGATTTTAACACTTCACACGCCTCCAATCCCGCCTCCTCGGGCCTGGCAAAATCGAGCCCATTGTGTCAAATTCTGGGCACCGCACTTTAGGAAGGATGTGAAGGCCTTAGAGAGGGCGCAGAAAGATTTACAAGACAGGCAGTGATTTGGCAGATGGAATACAATACTGGAAAGTGTGAGGTTATGCACTTTGGCAGGAAAAATAGTGGAGCAAGTTATTATCTTAATAGCAAGAAACTGGAAAGTACTGAAGTACAAAGGGATCTGGGGGTCCTGGTGCACGAAACTCAAAAGGTTAGTATGCAGGTGCAGCAAGTGATTAAGAAGGCCAATGGAATGTTGGCTTTCATTGCTCGGGGGATAGAATATAAAAATAGGGAGGTATTGCTTCAGTTGTACAAGGTATTGGTGAGACCGCACCTGGAATACTGCATACAGTTTTGGTGTCCATACTTAAGAAAAGATATACTTGCTCTCCAGTCAGTACAAAGAAGGTTCACTCAGTTAATCCCGGGGATGAGGGGATGGACATATGAGGAGAGGTTGGGTAGATTGGGACTCTACTCATTGGAGTTCAGAAGAATGAGAGGCGATCTTATTGAAACATATAAGATTGTGAAGGGGTTGGATCGGGTGGATGCGGGGAGGATGTTCCCGATGATGGGTGAAACTAGAACTAGGGGACATAGTCTTAGAATAAGGGCTGCTCTTTCAAAACTGAGATGAGAAGGAACTACTTCACTCAGAGGGTGGTAGGTCCATGGAATATGCTGCCCCAAAAAGCTGTAGAAGCTACATCATTACATAAATTTAAAACAGAAATAGACAGTTTCCTAGAAGTAAAGGGAATTAAGGGTTACGCGGAGCGGGCAGGAATTTGGCCATGAGTCTAGGTTCGGATCGGTCTTGGCCCTGTGGGTTGTGGAGCGGGCCCAGGGGCCGTGTAGCCTGATCCTGCTCCTATTTTGTGTGTCCAATTCTGTTAGGTTCAGGAGGTGGTTCTGTGATAGTAGATTGGCGGTTAGGATCAGATCAGCCATGATCTTATTGAATGGCGGAGCAGGCTCGAGGGGCCAATTGGCCTACTCCTGCTCCTATTTCTTATGTTCTTATGTTCTTAGAATGGTTCCAGGGAGGAGCGACTTCAATTACCGTGGATAGACTGGAGAAGCTGGGGTTGTTCTCTACGGAGCAGAGAAGATTGAGAGGAGATTTGATAGAGGTGTTCAAAATCATGAGGGGTCTGGACAGAGAATATCGAGAGAAACTGTTCCCATTGGCAGAAGGGTCGAGAACCAGAGGACACAGATTTAAGGTGATTGGCAGAAGAACCAAAGGCGACATGAGGAAAAACCTTTTTACGCAGTGAGTGGTTATGATCTGGAATTCACTGCCTGAAAGGGTGGTGGAGGCAGATTCAATCGTGGCTTTCAAAAGGGAACCTGAAGGGACAAAAAATTTGCAGGGCTACGGGGAAAGGGCGGGGGAGTGGGACTCGCTGAAGTGCTCTTGCAGAGTGCCGGCACGGGCTCGACAGGCCGAATGGCCTCCTTCTGTGCTGTAACCATGCTATGATTCTATGATTAGTAAAGCAGTTGGGTTTTTGCGACAATCTGACAGCTTCACGGTCATTCTAACTGCTCCCATGATTTTGATTTCCAGATTTTTAAACTGAAATCAGATTCTCGAACTGCCACTGTGGGGTTTGAACTCATATTCTCTGGATTATTGATCAAGGCCCCCGGATTACGAGTCCAGTAACATAACCACGACACTCGGCCAATATTGGGACACCTCAAAGCACTGGAGAGGTAGCCACCAACGCTGCCTCCGCAAGATCCTGCCAATGCATTGGCAGGATAGGTGCACCAACGTCCGTGTTCTCGCTCAGGCCAACATCCCCAGCATCGAAGCTTTGATCACGTTCGATCAGCTCCGATGGACGGGTCACATTTTCCACATGCCCGATACGAGACTCCAGAAACAAGTGCTCTACTCGGAGCTCCGACATGGCAAGAGAGACCCAGATGGGCAGAGGAAACACTTCAAGGACACCCTCAAGGCCTCCTTGAAAAAGTGCAACATCCCCACCGACACCTGGGAATCCCTGGCCCAAGACCGCACAAAGTGGAGGAGAAGCATCCGGGAAGGCGCCGAACACCTCGAGTCTCTTCGCCGGGAGCAAGCGGAAGCCAAGCGCAAACAGCGGAAGGGCGCACGTCAACCCAAGCACCCCACCCACCCGCCCTTTCAACCACCGTCTGCCCCACCTGTGACAGAGACTGTAGGTCCCGCATTGGACTCATCAGTCACCTGAGAACTCATTTTTAATGTGGAAGCAAGTCATCCTCGGTTCTGAGGGATTGCCTAAGAAGAAGAAGACACTGGTCGTTGAAAATCAGGGCCTGCCTGAATGCTAGAGTGGACCTGGGGTGCAAGAACAACAACAACTTGCATTTATATAGCACCTCTAACAAAGTAAAATGTCCCAAGGCGCTTCACAGGAGCGATTATCGGGAAAAATTTGACACCGAGCCACATAAGGAGATATTAGGACATGTGACCAAAAGCTTGATCAAAGAGGAAGGTTTAAAGGAGCGTCTTAAAGGAGGAAAGTGAGGTGGAGAGGCTTAGGAAGGCAATTCCAGAGCTTAGGCCCAGGCAGCCGAAGGCACGGCCACCAATGGTGGAGCAATTAAAATCGGGGAAGCATAAGAGGCCAGAATTGGAGGAGCTCAGAGATCTCGGAGTGTTGTTGGGTTGTAGATGCAGACGGTCCTCGACACGAGGGTTGGGATTCCCTTCAGCAGCTCTTAGGCCTCAGCCGGGTTTTCCACCCAGCAACTGGGTCACACGGAGCAGGAAGCATTCAGGCTCCATCTTGGGTCTGTGCTGAGGGAGCTGATCTCACCCAGTGTGGGAGTGAGCCCCCCACACAGAGCAGGAAAGGCCCAGGCTCCATCCCCGGCCTGTGCTGAGAGGCTGATCTCACACCGAGCAGGAAAGGCCCAGGCTCCATCCCCGGCCTGTGCTGAGTTGGCTGATCTCACACCGAGCAGGAAAGGCCCAGGCTCCATCCCCGGCCTGTGCTGAGAGGCTGATCTCACACCGAGCAGGAAAGGCCCAGGCTCCATCCTCGGCCTGTGCTGAGTTAGCTGATCTCACACCGAGCAGGAAAGGCCCAGGCTCCATCCCCGAGATCGCAGCAAAAAGCAGCTCCGAGCAGAGAGGAGTGAACTGTTTCCACGGTGATCGTCAGCTCGTTGGACCTGGGCATGTTGTTCCCCTCAGGGCCATCCTTCAGGTAGTCCTCTCCCAGATATTTCTGTTTCTCCCGTCGAGGCAAGGTAAAGAATGAAGAGTTAACATGGGGCCAACAGCGAACACAGAGCACGCGCTCCCGGCTCCAACTCCCTCAAACACTCCCAGAGACTGAGAGAGCGACAGTGGGAGATTGATAGACAGACAGAGAGAGAAAGAGAAGAGGTTGAGAGGGATAGAGAAAGAGATCTAGAAATAGAAAGATATTTAGACAGAGAGAGAAAGAAACAGAGAAAGAAACAGAGAGCGAGAAGAAAGAAAGACTTGTATTTCTACAGTGCCTTTCACGACCACTGGACGTCTCAAAGCGCTTTACAGCCAATGAAGTACTTTTTGAAGTGGAGTCACTGTTGTAATGTGGGAAACGCTGCAGCCAATTTGCGCACAGCAAGGTCCCACAAACAGAAATGTGATAATGACCCAATAATCTGTTTTTGTGATGGGATAAATATTGGCTAGGACATCAAGGATAGCTTCACTGCTCTTCTTCGAAATAGTGCCATGGGATCTTTTACGTCCACCTGAGAGAGCAGGTGGGGCCTCGGTTTAACGTCTCATCTGAAAGACGGCACCTCCAACAGTGCAGCACTCTCTCAGCACTGCACTGGAGTGTCAGCCTAGCTTGATGTGCTCAAGTCCCTGGAGTGGGACTTAAACCCACAACCTTCTGACTCAGAGGCGAGTGTGCTACCAACTGAGCCACAGCTGACACATAAATGTAAAAGACACAGAGAGAATATAGAAGGAGAGAGAATAGGAGCAGGAGAGAGACAAAGAGAGAACGAGAGGAAGAGAGAGAAAGGGAGAGAAAGTGAGAGACAGAGAGATAGAGAGAATGCGAGGGAGAGAAAGAGAGACACAGAGAGAGTATAGAAGGAGAGAGACAGAGAGAGACAGAGAGAGTGAATAGGGAAAGGAGAGAGACAGAGAGAAAATGAGAGGAAGAGAAAGAGAAAGTGAGAGACAGATAGAGAGAATGTGAGGGAGAGAAAGAGAGGCACAGAGACACGGAGAGACTATAGAAGGAGAGAGACAGAGAGAGAGAATAGGAGGAGAGAGACAGAGAGAGAACGAGAGGAAGAGAAAGAGAGAGAAAGTGAGAGACAGATAGAGAGAATGCGAGGGAGAGAAAGAGAGAGACACAGAGACACAGAGAGAGTATAGAAGGAGAGAGACAGAGAGAGAACGAGAGGAAGAGAAAGAAAGAGAGAAAGTGAGAGACAGAGAGAGAATATAGGAGAAGGAGAGAGACAGAGAAAGAGAGAATGAGAGGGGGAGAGAAAGAGAGAGAAAGTCAGAGACAGAGAAAGAGAGAGAGAGAATCTAAGAGGAGCAACAGTGCAGCAGGACAGAGTGAGAGGGGGAGAGAGAGAGCGTGCCGTCCAGCTCTGGGACTAGACTCCCAGTTATTGAAACAGATTCACACCTGGTGTGACCGGCCGCTCTGTTTGGCAATGTGCCATGTGATCTCACACATGTCACAGGTGGGCGAGCTTCCAGAACTGAGCCGCCACTGCGGGTTGGTCAAACAGAGCCTCCAGTGGGGGAAGGGCTGGTTTATAGAGGGGAGCAGAACAGCGGGGGGGAAGGGCAGGGTTTAGAGAGGGGGGCAGAATATGTTCCAGCAGGAGCCACTGGGCAGTGGTCAGGAGCAGGGGGCCATGGTGAGTTCGCCCCTCTCTCTCTCACCCAGAGCAAAGAGGCCAATGCAGCCACTATATCCAGGCTGATTTCAGCTAACTCAGCACAGGCCGGGGATGGAGCCTGGGCCTTTCCTGCTGTGCGTGTGTGTGTGTGTGTCGGTGCGGGCTCAGTACCACACCGGCTGAGGTCAGACAACTCATCACAGGCACCGCGGTGATGGAGCCTGGGCCCTTCCTGCTAATGCAGTGTGGACATCCTGCCATCAACCTCCTGCAACACACGTTCCAAATCCCTGCGCTACATCTTGGGTATGAACTACAGCAGCACCTTCCAGTTCATACAGCCCACTGCCTGGATGTGAGCGTCAGCCAAAAGGGGTGGGGAAGCAAGAGAGATAGGAGATGGGGAGTGAGGCATAGAGGCAGGGAGAGAAAGAGATAGAGAGAAACCGAGAGTAAAACTGAAAAAGTGAGAGAGAGACACACAAAGAGAGAGAGAGAGAGACAGAGAAAGACAAAGGGAGGGAGAGAGAGAGACAGAGAGAGAGAGAGACAGAAAGAGAGTGAGACAGAGACAGAAAGAGACAGAGAGAGAATACCATAGCGTCACTTAGAATGTACAGCACAGAAACAGGCCATTTGGCCCAACAGGCCTTCGCTAGTGTTTCTGCTCCACACGAACCTCCTTCCACTCAATGCATCTCATCCTATCAGTACATCCTTCGATTCCTTTCTCCCTCATGTACTTATCTAGCTTCCCCTTAAATGTATCTCTGCGATTCAGCTCAACTACACCTTGTGGTAGCACATTCCAGATTCTTACAACTCTCTGAGTAAAGAATTTTCTCCTTAATTCCTTATTGGATTTATTATATTGATGACCCCTAGTTTTGTTCTCCTCCATAAGTGGAAACATCTTCTCTACACCTCCCGCATCAAATCCTTTCATCATCTTGAAGAGCTCTATCAGGTCACCCTTCTCCTTTCTCCAGAATAGAGACCCAGCCTGTTCAATCTTTCCTGTTGTTTTCATCATTGTCAAACATTTTTGCACCTCTTCAGTGCCTCCACATCCTTTATAATATGGAGACCAGAACAAGTGTGGTCTAACCAAGGATCTATCCAAGTTTAGCAGAACTTCTCTGCTTTTCATTGGCTTTTTTATGGCCTTGTTAACTTGTGTTGCTACTTCTAGATATTTGTGTATCTGTACCTCCAGATCCCTTCGCTCCTCTACCCCATTGAGACTCTTACAGGGAAAAATTGGGTCGCGCCCCCTTTGGGGCGCTAACTTCGCCCGGGGGGTGCTACTTTTAGCGCCCTGAAAAAGTTAGCTCCCCCGCGCTGGAAATGGAATGGTAGCGCCCCAAGCAGGAGGCAGGGCGCTACTTGGAGCGCTCCCACTTCATATCGCGGCGCTACGTGCTGAAGCGCCACGTGCGTCGACACATAGCGCCGCGGTACTACAGGCCTCCCTCCCCTGATTAAAGGGGACGGGGCCTAACGCAGCCCTGCCGGACCCCCGGGGAGCGGGGGGCCAGCAAAAGAGCCCGGCACTCAAGAGGAGCGCCGGGCTGCCCGATCACGGCCGGCACCCCGCAGGAGGAGGCGAAAGGGGGCAGGTGCTGGCTGGCGGCCCCAAAACTGAATGGCCGCCCGGCACCTGCTCTTTCATTTGCGCCACCCCGGCCACAAACGCGGCACACTGACCCTGTCGGACACAGCGTCCGATGGTAGGTCAGGGTGCACGAGCAAAGTAGGTGGCCGGGGCGCATGCGGGGCACCATCACCGGAGGCGCAGTGACGTGGGGCGCTACCAGCTACCGCCG